>OX459114.1:95375382-96575382 GCA_949775065.1 Brachyopa scutellaris | reverse complement strand
AGTCGCTTATGCCGTTGATATTAATTAAATGTTTCAATTGTTGTATACATTTTGGCCACACCAGTCTGATGTGCAATTACTGAGCAGCAGAGCCAAAGGAGAAGCGGGCTACAGACTACGGGGGATTTACGCCAGAGATTCATGGATATTAATGACCTACCGACGGCGCATAAATCCTGTGTCATAGTGTAGTGTCTATAAAATGTATCTTTAAAGTATTTAATGTAGTTTGTGTGTGAGCAGGTCCTTTTGAAATGACTTCATTTGTTTGATTGTAGTTTGATGGAGTATCCCAAAATATGTACTGTTTATGGGTCGAAATAATTTGTAACCTCGTCAATGTTGGTAAGTCCTTTCGTTTCTTTTTTTCCAGGGGCATATAAGGTTGAACAGCGGAGGGGTATCCATCTGTTTTAACAGTAAGTCTTCAAAAACAAAAAAGTTAGAGAAGTTATTAAATGAAGAATCAAAACAAAAAATTGTAGATATATTTATCGTATAATAAAGAACAATAATATGGGTAACTCTCGGGCCAAAGTGTGTGAGCGTTGAAACGATTTCAACACGGAAGGCAGCAAATCCACCCAGCTCTCAGAGTGCCATCTTAGAATCAAGAAATTGAAGAAGAAGTGAAATGAGTTGGCATTGAAGTAAACTAGGACAAAACCAAGTAGATGGTGTCAACAAACAAATCAGTATCTGTCCACCGCCTAGCACAAAAAGTCACCGTTGACAACACTCACTTCGAAGTGGTTTACCTACCTCGGAGTAAATATCAACTCCAAGAATACAACTGGGCTCGAAACTTGTAATTCGAAAGGCGAATATCATGCTCTACATAGCAGTTCTGATCTATGGTGCCAAGTGCTAGGATAAGCAGGAAAGCAGAGCAGAATTTAAACACTTTTGGAGAAAAATTCTTCGTCGGATAGTTGGTCTCCAAAGCGAGGAGGGAGAATGGAGGAGATATAACCGCGAACTTTATGAGCTTTATCAAGACACACGCTAAAGGGGATATGAATACCCGTATAATGTTTATACACAGCGCAAGCACATGAAGAACGAGAGACAGACAGATCGGCGTAATGATAGGAAACTCAGATCTTAGGTTTCACCTTGCTCTATGGATGGTGTCCAGGATAACTGGAGAGAGTTTTTTTTTTTGTGTGTGTTATTGAAAGATTTGCCCTTGCTTATGATTCACAGAATCTTTTTCCGGACGTTTCCTATTATTTGTTTGTACGATCAATTTCTTTAGCCATACCAACATCCTACTGCCAGTGCAATGCCTTCGCAGTAAGTTTTTAACATTACTTCTGAAACTGATCAACAACCTTTTATTTCGTGAGAAATAAATATTTCGGTGACATCTGGATTTGAACCGTGAACCTTCAGCATGACAAGCGACGACCACAATGCTACAGCTACTCATAAGAGGTTAATAAGGGCTTAGAGGTTCTTCTCAGCCCGCAGGTTCTAGATGACAAGGAAGAAAAAAGAGCCTGTAACAGAATGCCTCAAGTATTTGTATAGAACAAGTGAATTTCGACAACTTGTAAAAATTGTGTAACACAAAATGACAAGTCCGTGAGCGCTTCGACACTTGTCGCGAGGAAAGATGACAAGTGGGATATTATATAATTTCCCCCTTACTGTAATAGAACACGACAAATGTCAAGAAACACTTGTAGAATTGTTGTTCAATTAGGACAGGTCATTGGAATATTGTCAAAAGCTGACAAGTGCATTTTTTATGGAATATTTTTAACGGCAAAATGCAAATATAGAAATAAAATAATATTTAATTAAAAATGTACTTTTCTGAGTCTGAGTTTGATAGTGACAATAGTGAGCCTCGTCACCAGTTAAATGTTTTTAAGCCAAGAATTCATTTTGATGTAAGTGATCATTTGTTTACTGAAAAAATTTCACTTATCTCAATTAACTGCACAGAAACTTGCTACCAGACTAAACAATAAAATACAGTCCACTACTTGAAATATCACTTTTTTCCGCCGTTATTTTCGCCGTTTTTACTTGTAAAGAATGCCGACAAGTCAAGGGAAATTAATTCTTTTGAGAAGTCCGGTTTGAGTTCTGTTACAGAATTAATTTGTTCTTGTCGGACAAGCATAGTAAGACAAGTGAATTTAGACTTGTCGCGTTGTGTTACAGGCCCCAAACATCCATTTTAAGGACCAAGCTATTGCGAATGCAAAAGCACTTGTTCTACAAAACTGGCAGGAGCGTGCCCAGAAAAGAAGAGGGTGGAGGACTGTCATGTCCAGACAGGGACCCTCCAAGGCTTGTGCACCCGTTAAGTAAGATGATGCATTTCAAGTCTGCTCGACATTCAATTTTTTCGATGAGATAAGATTTCCCTTAACAAGTTGCTTTCTACTCGTATCATTTAGATATGAAATTTACCACATTTTTCTTTATAGTTTTAAAAGTAATGAAAAATCCAACTTCAGAATAATTCTCCTGTAATCCCCGGATGCCAATACACCAAGACGCCGAACCAATACACCGATCTGTGTCTCTGGTTGTTATTCCGTTAAGTACTAGCCCTTTACCAAATAAGTATTATAATTCATAACAAAAAGTTTATTTCGGGTTGTTTTCAAACTTAAGATATCAAAGCAGCCAATACCAAGATTGTACTAATTTTTACCCCAAAACAAATTCAAATTTTTACGAATTCAGTAAGAAAAAAATCGGTCATTACTCGAACTTTAAATTCACCATTACCGATAGATCCTTCTGGGATGACTTAGAAGCTATAACAGACAAGACGATAGATACACTTCCACACTGATGGCTCTAAAACCAATGATAGTGTAGGAGGAGGTGTTTTCTTAGACAGATTAAAACTAAATCTCTCCTTCCGCCTCCCTGATCACTGTAGCGTGTTTCAAGCGGAGATAATGGCGATTTCGGAAGCACTGTCCTGGATCAAGAGAAATGTTATAACCACTAACGATATAAGCATTTTCTCGGATAGTCAGGCGGCCTAAAAATCTCTGGAATCAGCCTCCTCCACTTCTAAGACCACCCTCAACCGCCGTTCATCTCTTATAGAGATGGGTAAGCAGTTTAATATTCACCTTTGCTGGGTGCCGGGGCACAGGGACATTCCAGGGAACTATACAGCTGGCGAGCTCGCTAAACTAGGAACAACAATACCTATTCTACCCGATAAGAAAAATAGACGAGGAAGACGCTTTGCTACTTACAAGCTAGCACTCAAACTTGACACAGTAAATAAAACCAATGCTAGATGGGAAGGTGGAACTACTTGCCTTGTCACCAGACAGATCTAGCCTAGACTAGATCGAAACCGCTCTAACTACCTTCTGTCCCTACATTGTTTCCCGCACGCGTTCGCCTGTCCTCGTCGCCAATGTGAGATCTGTGAAAAACCCGACTTCCTCACTCTGATGCTCGCTATCGAATATCTCTTTATTCTTTTACTGCATGACAACTGACAGCTAAACAAACTAACAGAGTGTTGCCAGATACTACAGTCCCTAAAAAGACTACATATACTTAAGTACGACTATCGGTGTCATTACAGGAGACTGCCTTATAGGCAAGCATGCAACTAGGCTTGGCGTCCTTTCGACCGAATTCTGTAGAATTCGCAGAGACGAGGAAGAGGAAGAAAGCCCAACACATCGATCTCCTCTATTCATGGCCAGCTCTTTCCCGTAGCAGGGAACTCACCTAGGAGACTACTTCTTCAATGATCTCAGTGACCTAGCACAAAAAGGCGCTGGTAGCCTATCTCGCTTAGTACAAGGTGTCAAAGATAATTGGTATCACAATGGGCCTCTATTGGCCTTAGTGTACTGATACTCGTTACTGGCGGCCACTGCCACCTAACCTCAGCTATTGTATCTGACATATCGTTTTGTTATCCAGGAGAGCCTCACTTTCCGTCCAGATGATCAATAGTATTTAATATTTAAATTGGAAGTCATAAAACCTCTCGAACTTCTTATGCTCAAAATACAATACTGCCATAGTGCCTCAATCAACTGGCGTTTAAAATTAAAATGAAAGAATCCAAACAAACATATCGCTGTATACATAGATACTGTGTTCAGATACAAAGTTGACGCATAAGCTACGTTACGTGATGCCGGGGTTAGCTTTCGAAAAAATTTTACAGTTTTGAACTTTGAATTCCGCTGTGCAGTTTTGTTTTTTTTTTATTTTGATTGATTTATAAATACGTTCCTTGTTATTCTTTCGATTAGTTTCTCTCTTTTTTTTGAATGAATACTCTTAAACTGCTTGCACACAGCAGACAAACAGACAGACAGATAGATCGTCATAGTGATGGATAGGAAACTTAGATGTTAGACGTAACGTGACTATAATAGCAGGGTAGCACAACTAGAATGGTCACACTTTAAATATAAGAAATAATTTTCCACTTACCTACCACTTGTTGTTTATCCAACCGTTACCGAAAATCACAAACAATCGAATATTAGAAAAATATCTTCACCCACTCACCGGTCACAGGTCACTTGAGAACCATTTAAAAATTCAAAATAAATACTAAAATAATTTAAATCAATCGCACATGAACTCACGACATCAGAGAATAACTCAAACTGATGGCTGTTTGTTTGAGATTCCATCAATTGAAATCCCCACTGCATATGGGGTTGCGATCGGATGGGGATGGGGACGCTTCGGTAGATAAATTTGTCGTAAAATCCAAATATGTGCACTGTCGATGTCGACAACTGACAGATTCATCACTCTGGTTGATAATTATTATGTTTTCGGATTAGCTTATTCAGTTTCGGTAAAAAATAAAAATAAAATAAAAAAAGATTAATGGAAACGCCATAAAAGTGCAAATGATAACCCATGCCATGTGATTAGTTTTTTTCTTTTTTTTAACTAGCTGGGTGGTAGGTGGTACAGTTTTATACCAAAATTTAATGAATTTTGTTGGTAAATTATTGAATTTAATTTAAAGTGGAAAATTTAAGTAATTCCACAGGAGAAATCACTGCTAATTTAATTTTGCATACATGTTTATTTTTTAAGCTTCGAGTACACGACATGCAAAAACCACATTTAAATGTGGACGTGACGCAGTTTTGACGGCAGAGTCGGTGATAAATCCTACATGTCGTATACTCACTATATTTGTGACTGTCATATGCGTCCACATTTAAATGTGATTATTCATGTGAACTTATTCTCACATGAAAAAATGTGAAATTCCATGTGTCGTGTACTCGCTATAATTGGCCACATGTACGAATTCGGACTGAGGCGACATTTAAATGTGAGTCTCACAGGCATGTGACGACACGAAATCGTGTCATGACATTTTTTCTCGAATGCCGCATTTTTCATTGACGTTAAAATCTAATTTTTTTAGATTTTGCGATGAATTTTTGTTTTTTACTTTTTATTTTCTATGCTTAGTTTATTTTTCGCAGACTACGGCCAAGCCAAATGGAAGGGTTATGATATGAATCTCACATGCTATGTTTGTGTGTCCTATTATGGTTTAATGTTAGTGTCAGATATAAATTTGTTGATCTTTTCGATATTTATTTGAATCGGATTCTAAGTATATCATGGATTAAAATAACGTTGAATATGGCTTTTACAATAGGTTTTGAAATAGTATAGTTTTCTGATATATGAGATGTTAAGAGGTACATTAAAGGTGGTACAAATTGGAGGGCTATTTTAAATTCGCAGGTGTTGGTTGGCTGCTGCGGTATGACCAAGTCTTAAGCAAACGTTTTAACAAATAGTGTCGTTGGATTCCTCTTGACCCGGAGGCTATATTAAGTCATACAGAACCCAAATAGTGGACCGTAATAATAACGTACATATTTACATTTGTATGTAAGCCGGCATTCATTGTGCAAAGCGACACGCGACCAAGACTTTATTTACTCTATATGACACCCTTCAATACTCTATATGAGATTGACCATTACGAGGTCACTTCTGATAGAGGCTTACCTTGTTTAGGTATAAGAATTACTTCTGCTATGTTTCAGTAATGTGACATATTTTAATCTTAAACAGGAATTATTTATAGGTACATATAACATATTAGAGTTTTTTTTTACCTTCCCTTTTGCGTTTCCAAACCATTTCTCATCAGATGTTTAATAATATGAGTGCTTTATAATAATTTCTGCTGGATATTTTACTGAGGCTTGGCTTTTCTATCGATACGTCGCGTCACGTCTTCGGCAACCTGTTGTATGTCAGCTATGAATTGTTCCACCTCAATGTCAAT
Source organism: Brachyopa scutellaris (assembly GCA_949775065.1). NCBI lineage: Eukaryota > Metazoa > Arthropoda > Insecta > Diptera > Syrphidae > Brachyopa > Brachyopa scutellaris. Next base: position 96,569,090 of record OX459114.1, on the reverse strand, counting down.
ATGTAAATTCGAATTAAAAGGTTTTTTGCATACCTAAACATGAAAAAATGCGAAGTCTACACCCCATGTACTCGCTATATTAAAATGCGTATGAATATACTCTCTCCATGTACATGAAAAAATGTGATGTCCACGTGCCGTGTACTCGCTTTATTTTTGGGAGCTACATTAAATGCCGAAAAATTAGAAAAAACAAATTCACTAAACTTCACATGACTTTTAGGACAGCATCAACATGAAAATATGTGAAGTTGACATGCCGTGTACTTACTATATTTTTGCTTCATCACATGTACCACATATACAATAAATGTAAGCATTTAATTATAATTTTTTCTGACGTCACGCACACATTTAAATGTGGTTTTTGCATGTCGTGTACTCGTAACTTAAGCAATACGTACTATACCGTACCTTTAGAAGATCATACGTTTTTATAAGGCTATACGCGAGACTTAGAATTTGATGCCGGTAGGATACACTTATTCCCCGATTTACACAGTAGATACGTTCCACAAAAAATTGTGTAAAACGAGATAGAACTGTCATGTAAGAAATCAAGATTGGCACTAAATGTTTACCCGTGTCAATCGAATCAAAAAATAAGAAGAAAATTCATAGAAACGTTCATAAGAACAGTGCAGCCGATTGTGTGGAAACTGGTGATTGGTTCCACTAAATGCCAGGTCAAGAATCCGATGCCCTGGCCTGTTTGGTTACTTCTTGTAGTAAGATGGGTAAAACATGTCTGTCAAGTTGTAAAAAATGAAGACAGCAAAGTTAATTTAGGGTCCAAACAGAGTGGAGCGAAGAACAAAGCCGAACAAAATCGTCAGAAAAAAGAGCAAAGACCAGCGTCTCTTGGTCTCTTGGCAAGGATGTAGGGTAGCCAGAGTGAGGAGCAAAGAGCAAACAGCAAACAGTTCAGTCTTTTCCATTTGAATATCCTCCTTTTGTGCATAAGATGTACTGCTGATGGATGGGAAAGCTGAATTATCCATTAAATTATCGGGGACAGAAATATCACCTCACTGTCAATTGAATCGAGAGCCAACCCAGGGAAACTTCCCCCAGAACATCTGTAGGAAAAAAAGGCTATCAACATGATTTCCAAAAGTTTGAGACCTATCGTCTCAAGAGCGAGGACGTGGCTTCTGTATTTCTTAGCAGAAGGTGTCTCGAAAGGAAAAAGTGACGAACTTTCATTTTTTTATTGCAGATATCATGTCACTGGGCATCTTTCAAAAGTCTTGGTTTTACCTTTCGAATGGGAGCAAGAACAGCAAGATCGTACACGAAACAGTAGACACTATATGGGAAATACTCCATCAAATTCATATGCCAGTACCTACAGAAGCACTGTTCAAGGAAATTTCCCGGGATTTTTTTGAGAATTGGAATTTTCCTCTTTGTTTTGGGGCTTTCGATGGCAAGAATTGTCTTGTGAAATGTCCACCACATTCTGGAACTATGTTTTATACATAACTAGCTTAAACCTCGCCGGCTCCGCCAGGCATTAAAAAATCAAACATGTTTGAATTCGTCGCTTTGCTTGTTTTTTGCTTGTTTGATATCATCGCTTTGCTCTTGCTCACTCTTCGTTGCACTCTGTTTGTACACCTACGAATTGAGCCACATTTGTATGTATATATACGCGTAAGATGTCAAACGTGATACATAATTTGGATATTTACAGTTTATTTACATGTGCATTTTATTTAATAATTATGAAATGTTCTTGGAGAACATTCAAAATAATTGTTTTCATCTTTGTTTATTTTTATTGGAATAAGGAAATTGACAGCTGCTGCGTGTTTTGACAGTTTTAACACTTCTTGTTCTTACCCCAAGAAATTTGAGTGGTAGAAAATCGCAACTTTTTCAATGCAACGAACTTTTCTTTCTCTTTCGTTGGCTCTCTTTTAATGCAACATTTTGGGTTTACAAACTGAAGGGTACACGATTGTGCTGTGTGTAACTACTACATTATAAGAACTTCGTAAAATTGAATTCAGACCACAACTAAGCGCTGTCAAACAAAAAACATTTTGACAGTTCACTTGTACATTAGTTATCTTTGCAATGATAGACAAATGTTTTCACAAATAATTAAAATGTCAAAACACAGGTTTCTAAGTGTTATAATCATCTAACGCTATTTATTTCAGAGCAATAGTTAAATATGGAGACGAGGAAAAGTTAACTTTTTTTTGCTATTTTCTTTGGACTTCAACGTCATGACACGCCAGTGAAAATTTTGCACGGATGCCAAAATGAAGAGTTGATGAAGATCCCAAAACGACCTAAGAAATGAGAGCCGGTGAACTGGGCTTAAATGTCATGGCTGTATCATGAGTATTGAATAATCACCTGAAATATTCGAAGAAATCAGCTCGATGGGCTCCAAGAATTTTCAATGAAGAGCTAGTGTAGCTTTTGCCCAGTATTTTCAGGAAAACCTGCTTACCACTAATTTCCTAGGGTACCTGAAAAAAGGAACGTCGTCGCGCCACTGGTAACAGCCGAAAAACCAGCAGCATTCTTGTGCTCTCGGAGTCTCGGGTATAAATTAAATTAAATTCGTGAGGGGAGACATCTTCACATCTTATGAGGAGATTATAATTTAATTATTTTGAAAGATATGTAGATTTATCGAATGAAAAAATGTAACATAATGTATTTGGAGAAAATGGGAAGGATGAGAGTAAGTGCATTGGACTACTACGCAATGCTGCCCGGGTTCAATACCAGCGAAACACCTAAAAAGTATTTTCACAGTGCCACCTCTTTCGAATGTCTGAAGCCGTTCGGAGTCGGCAAAAAATTGTAGGTACCTTCCATTTGTGCAAAAATATAACACGCAAACACAAATGGTTGAGAGAAGTAGGGCCTGGTTCAACCCCGAACTGTGGCGCCACCTAAAGAAGAAAGAAGAAAGATAAGAATTCAAGTTTTAACGTTTAAAATTATTTTTGTGTTTTAGTATTCAACCAACTAAGCGAACTTTTGTTAGTTCCTACATGCACACAGTGTGTCGAATTATTTCGAAATTGCAAACGATATACTCTGTTGTAAATAATCCAACTTTTGTATATTACCGTTACGCATGGCCACATACAAAATTATCGCTGGCCATCTCTGTATCTCATCGTTCGCAGTGTATTAAAAACCTTAACTTCAAATTTCGCGACTTAAGCTTCCATCCATCTAGACTCTAGAGTTAGGTAAACTTAGGCCAACTTATTATTTGCAGGGTCGTTGACATTAGGTATCAATAAAGATGACTCCTACGATTCTTGATTGGTGCTTCGCTATTTTAGTGACGTTTTATTATATTTTCATTTTTAATTTGGTCCATACATATGCTTAAGTGAATCGGTAAATTAGTTGTGCAACAATGAAAAAAGGTACGAGTATATTCCTAAATGTCATAGTGTTACTTAGAGTACATACATTGTCATTTAGTTCGAAGAATCAAAGACAGTGCGAACGCACCCAAGGTTCGCAATCTCCACAAGTGTGGACTGTAAGTATTTGTAGTTTGAATAAGTGACATTTCGCAAGAAAATGGCATTTGTTAGTGTTTTTATTTTTGAATTAATTTAAATAATATTGCGAATATTTTAATTTGAATATCGGCCTATAATAGGCACAGGATATTAATGAACTGGAATACGAAGTTTTACTTCATTGTGTGCATTAGTTTTTGTGTTTATCGAATCGTAAGATTGACAGGTAAGAGCGTCACATCATATTAGCCAACAAATCTCCAACTTCAAATAACAGCCTAATAAGACACGACACAGATTAGTTCGAGAGAATCCAATACCATATCCTTTGAGTGAAGCGTTAAACAGAACACGTGTGTTAAACGTTGAGTGTGTCATTGTATCAGAAGATATGATTGAATTTGAATTTAAAGTTCGCCTTAAAGAAAAATGGGTTTCTAAAATATACTTCGGTGTTGGCTGAAAAACACTTCTTCAATACTTATCTTCCCTGGAAATCGATTCATTGTCGCGCCAAAAAAAAAAAATCAAAAAAGAAAGACACCTCATCCAACATTGATAACATCAGTGATTCATATCACAACTTTGAATTCATGACATGTTGACATGTTTTTCATGCGTGAATTGTTTGTCTTTCCTCCTTGAAAAGATTTTCCCACACACAGCATGACTATGGGAAAATTCCTTTACAAACGACTCCCTGAAGACTGGATTGGGTGGGTAGGTACTTCCTGTGTTTGCTATTGTTCCCTCTTTTGGTATCCAATGTGTGTCGTCCTGCTAAACTAAACTCTCGTTGAAATTGCCTACATTTCCATGTCGGCTGTAGCTTGTTCAATTAAGCAAAACTTTAAGGTTAACACATATCCAATGTTTCCTGCTGCAAGTCCAAAAATCTCAGAGAACGACATACGTCGGTGTTTGAGTGCTTCCTTTGACCATTACCTAGCAGCTACCATCCACTCGCTGGTGGTAAGCCACTTTTGCATTCCATTTTGTCTGTACGACCGAAGAATGAACGTAAGGCATTTCATCAGGATGATGGGAATAGGCATTGGAGCAATCAAAGGAGCAAATGCCCAGGATATGCATGCATGGGGGAAGTTGTTGGGAAAAACAATTTCATCGGTATTCTAAGGCTGCCGAATGAATGGAGAAGTACGAGTGAGTATACAAGATGGAATTTATCATTTGGAAGGGATTAGGCTTGTTGCAGTGTAGCGTTTTGTTGTATACTCATTGACGGTAGTTTTGCGAAATGATTATAGGAGAATGGGTGGGCTTAGTTGGACAGATGATATTTTTACAAATGTACATATGCATATGTGTATTTAAGCGGATCAGTAACAATCCGCCGTGTTTTTAGTGGTGGTTTGTATTTCCCATAAATCTTGCTCGAACTTATAACATATTTAAATGTACTAAATAGGAGTGGGATGACCACGTAATCTCGAACGAAAAAAATTTCGAAAATCCATTTCATAAATCTCGAAACCAAAAAGAAAGAAAGTGCAAATATCTCGAAAGATTTATCCGAAATTTTAATGAGAACTATTCTGTTTTGGTGTGTAAAGAAGTGGGACAGGCCATTCTTTAGTAGTACAACAATGACAATGAACAGGACGAAATAGAAACAATGACGACAGAAAGTGACGACAAAACTCATCTTTCACCATGAAACATGACTTAGGTTGTGGTCCATTTAAAGAGCTACCTTTTTCATATCGGCCAAAGAAGAAGCCATCAGTTGTCACTGGACATTAAGTGTGGGTTGACCAGATCTTTGCCAACAACAGAGTGGAGAGACAGAGGAAAAGAAGAATCTCGACCTAAGTCCATTATCAAATCACGGTCCACGGCGGTGGACAAAAGTCCCGCACACTTTCTCTTTCTGTACACAATAAAGGTTCACTGGAAGAAAAAAAACATGTAAACAAAAGTCTACTGTGATTTGGAACAGACTATAGGGTTATTCAAAGGTAGATCTATGTTAGTATAGGTTTATTTATAAGATTTTAGTTTAATTTAGGTTAAGGTAGACTAGCTGTTGTAGTAGCGTTCCTTGGTGTTGGCATAGATTCTGGGACTTCTCTTTTTTTCATTTTTTATTCTTCTACCTACTTTCCTATCCTTTGAAGTCCGTCTGCAGTCTGATTAAGGTAACTTTTTTTTCTCTCTTCTTATTTGTGAACAGGTCGTGTATGGTGGGGTTGGCAAGAACTATTCCTGTCCGATGAGCTTTAGCCGAGCAACTACAAGAGTGCATCCGCCCTCCATACCTACACCTAAGTTGATCACCCCTAATCCTGCCTCATAACAAACAGGTCCGAAATGTAAACTCGGTAATTGACATTAATTTTTGTGACAATGGTAAGAATTCGTGGGAGCCGATTGAATTTAGATTAATGCAATTCAAGTTTTTTTTTTCTGGATTTTTGCTATTCAAGATATTTTTCCTTCGAGAATTTTTTTTCGAGATATCGTGGTAAATCCATTAGGACTATCTATACCTTGGCTTTGGATACAACGGCGATTTGAGAAGCTCCCCATGAGAAATGCTACTCTTTGAATGCTTTTCAGACATTGGAAAGAGGTGGCACTATGAAAAAACTTTTATGTGTTTGTTGGGATTGAACCTACTACATCACGGTGCTCACTATAGCAAGATATTTTCCTGATGAATCTGGGAGTATTTGTCCTGCATTTTCTCTGAGAAGAAATTTCTAAATGCCTGTATGTTTATTTTAAAAATACATATTTAGCCTTTACAACCTCTGAAAACACCTTTAATTTCCCCAAATTATAGGACGATATTAAAACATATCCCATTTGTGACAGTATGAGACGATAGAACTTGACAGTTCTTCGCGTTACATCACGCAGATAGTTATACCTTAATCACAATACATATGACATCATATTTTACTAATTCCATTCAACTCTATTGAGACAATTTTAAAGTCTGGCTGGCTCCGGCTTAATAGTTACATATACCTTATGGTAAATCGTAAATAGGATTTAATTCTTAATTTATAATCTTCAAAAGAAATGAATACAATTATATACAATCATCACTATATATAAAACGAAACGGGTTCAATTTATTCATCGATATTCATTTCATTCCCTTCCAAGTAATCTCCATTGCATGCAATACATATATTCCAACGCTTTCTCCAATGTTCAAAACACTTTCCATCGGCCGATTTTGGAATCGCCTTCAGCTCCTTCTTCGAAATCCTTTTTATATTTTCAATCGTCTCAAAACGTTTTCCGCGAAGTGGTAACTTGAGTCGTGGGAATAGGAAAAAATCACAACGAGCAATGTCAGGTCAATACGGAGCTTTCGGAACGGTATGAACATTTTTGTTTTATCAAATAGTCGAGTACAAGATGAGATGTGCATGTGCGATGCTGTTTCTACAACAAATTCAGCACTCTCGGCGCAAGCTACGCTTCAACTCGTCTCATGCCTAAAACATCGTGCGCATAATGCTTCGCACCGATACGAAGAAGACACTTAGATCGGCTAATATCTTCCTAATGCTCAAACGACGATCTGCGAGGACAATTTTCTTAACTGTTTTGATGTCATACTGGTAGATGGACGACCAGAACGAGGCAAATTATCAACTACAGTACGGTCCGCTTTAAGCTCTGTGTACCACTCGTACGCTTGTGTTTTCGACATTGTAGGCTACCGTTAGAAACACAAAGCAGCTTTGAACATCGCTAATAACAACTCAATTAATAAATATTTAAAAGCGTTTATCAAAATGTCCACATGGCGATACCCTCATCTTTAGTCGTCAACACTTTTCGGGGGTTTCCTCAGTCGTGCGTCGTCTGCCAGTACCCAGGAGTGCAGAATTTATGCATACAATTTCATTTTAAGGTCAAAGATTTTCATCCTCAATCTTAATGTCAAACAACTTTTAAATATAATCAAAAAAAACAACAACATATTACCTGAACAATAAACGTCACGTCACGAAAAGCGTTCGGATAAGACGTTTATTTGTAGGTTATGTATACTTGGGTACAACAAATGTATGGTAAACGCGACAGACCATTGTTATGTGAAGGAGCTCTGAGGAACTGTTCTTCCACTGCACATCTGATTCATAAGAAATTGAATTAATGAACCTTCTACCAAAACCTAGACATAGGCACACACGAACATTTATTGGTGTCGGCTTTCTGAATCATTCGCATTCTTTCATCTGTCGAATCTTAAAGAGTTAAATCCATAAATCCTAATTACAATGACCCCGAGGCTTAATTATATTTCACGAACAATTAAAGATACTGTTTATGAGTGTGTGAGATACTCGTATCCTTTCGGCTACGGTTTTAATGAAAATATTTAATTAAATGCATATTGTGACTGCTGCCCTCTGCATACCCAAAGAGAAACATACATATTTAGTTATTCAGCTCGGCTGGACGTGTTCAGTCTCTTCCTCTCTTTTTATTTTTAATCTGGGGGGTGTAGCGTGTAGGTCCAACAATAGTATCAGCCTTTAAAAGAATACTTTTATCATTCAGCACACGATGCTTAAATAGCTGCCGCATATACATATGCATACATCCCGACGAACTGAAACACAGAACAGATGTTATTCCGACAAAAGTCGATACGATTCTCTGTTTTTGGCCATCGCCATAACGCTCATCCAAAATTATTTCATTTATTTGCTAAAGATATTCCGGACTACCATATCATAAGGGAATCATCAGCTCATTGTGTCCACACATCCATATGCATATGCGGATACACATTAAAACCATTCACAGATCCATTGCCATATTGAACCGCATGACCAAAGCAGAACATTCTTCCACCAACCGGCACCGACTAACGACGACGACGACGACGACGAATGCGAGGGCGACCAGAAACAATCAGACATTCTATCATTGCCACGAGCTGGATTGATGATGGGTGCATCTAGTGGTTGGTCACCAGGAGGTTACGTATCCACATAAAGACAAACACATCTCTTCAGTCCATATTTATATGTATGTACTTAGATTGATCCGATGTGTGCATGAAAGACCACTTGGCCGCCAACTTTGTCGTCATCGCCGTAGCCGATTCCTGCTCCAGCTAACAAACGATTTCATTCACCAGCAGACTTCTTTCCATTTAACCCAGCTTCGTTGCGGGGGAAGATGTGGAGATTGATTCAAAAACACACATACGTGTATGAGCTTGAGTACGAGTAAGACCTCCATCAGTACCGTCCGAGGAAGGAGAAGGGAAAAAAGGACAAAACCGATGGGAAAAAAATCGCCACTGAATAGAGTACGTTCGGATTTCAACTCAACAAATGTACACACGCTGGCCGGGGGTTGGTGTGAAGTCGGATCTCTGTGATGATAGTTCTTTTTTTTTTAAAGGGATTTTTTCAAAACTGAACTGTCTGTGCACTTAAGAAAGTCCGAAGTTGAATGAAATCAAATCTTTGTAATCCACTGAGTACATGATGTGTTGACTCATTCACACGAAGACGCATTGCATTCATCCTCTGAACGCCACCCACTACTGCCCGCTGACTCTCTGTCATTGCAAATTGAGGGCAAAGAATGGACACAGAAAAAAAAACAACACCCAAATGCAAGTGCTTTTCGGGATCTGATATCTCGAAGTAAACATGTTTGCAAAGTGCTTTCAATCTCAAGCCATTTAAGAGGAGGACGGTCGAGAAAAAGTTCGAATTTTTCTGAAAAATCATCCTTTGTCAGGGTACATCAATCAAGAGTCCAGCCCCCGAGGAGGGAAGTCTTAAAACGCTATTTGGGGCAGAAGCTGAGAGCAGATTTGTGGAGCCTTGATCGTCATGACAATTGCGACAGAAGAATGACTGCAAGTAATTAACTAGCTGCAAAAGGGTTTTTTTTTGTTTTTCCTCTAATTTTTTGACAGCTTGTAGTCATTGTGCACACACAAAATAAATGAACATGTTTTCTTTTTATTTTTTGTATGGTGTCATATGTGAAATGTGATTCATGTGAAGACAAAATCATAGTTCACTTCGCACGCAATCGCATGTGTACAAACCATGGTGTCTGCGACTACTCGTATTAGAAACGTCGTGCTTAGTTTCGTCAAGTTTTCGTTCACTTATCTCCGCCTAACTTCTGATGTTAAACAGAGTAAAGGCTTCCGTCGATCCGTTGCTCCGTTTTTTTAACTGACGGCTCGATAGGATACACACATCCTTATGGGAGATAGCCCATAGCCATAACTAACGGATGCATGAACTCCGACGGATAAAGTAGATCTACTTTCTACTTTTTACGTTGTCAGTATACACATTCACGCATTTAAGTTCACACATTCACATATTGAAGTTCACGCATTCACAAATTGAGAATACGCTTTTTTATTGGTGGAAGCATAGAGAGAATGAAGAGAATCGTTGACATGTAACGGATTCTATGGGACTGGACTGCTCTATCCGGGATCCGGCAATATTTCAACTTCAACATGAAAGTATAACGGAACGAAGTCGACGGATTCTATGGGTCGGATCCTTAAGAATACCAACTTTAACGGTACAAATGACGCCAAAAACTACAACTCGTTAACAGTTCGTTAAATTGGCAAAACGATTCGTTGGTTTTCAGAATTCCTTCTGTCAAATAATGACACTTGCATTCCTCGACTTTTAGGGATGTAATAGAATAATGGTTGGCTTTTTATAGTTATAGAAATATTTACAAAAAAAATTTATTTTAAAAACAAGAACTAAAAAGTAAAAAAAAAAGGTTCCCCAAATCATCAACATCTGACTACTAATCAAAGCTTTTTGACTCGGAAAAAAATGTTCTTTTTAATTCAAAAATATTGGCGATAATGAATTTATTCACCTACATAACCTAAAATATACTTTTTGCTATTCATAGTCACCTTATAGTCGACTTTTAACTTATAGCCGGCTCGAAATTTAAAATGACCCAAACATCATTTTAAATAACTAGAGTCGTTTGCTCATAGTCGTCTGCCAATAACTAGAGTCATTTCTCATGTAATATTTTGACGTTTGGGTTCGTTCGTTCAAATCACTTTATAAAAACATACCAAAGTCGATAATAACTAATACACGGGCAAAAATGTGTCTAGGAATAACGAAATGTTATAGCCGGCTTTTTTATTTATAGCCAACTACACAGTTATATACAATTGACTTGATTAGTTTAAAAAAGTCTGTTATTTTAATATGTTCGCTCAACAATATGGGCCCAACGGTTTGTATTTTGTATTTGGTTTCTCTTAATACATAGTATTAATACATAATATACAGTGGACTCTCCCTAAGTCGAATTTTCACGGGATACCAAGATTTTTTCGATTTAGAGAGAGTTTTTGAAAAATTCGAGTAATAGAGAGAAACATTTATTTTTATTTTAAAACGTCTTACTTACTTACTTAGTTGGCGCTACAGCTCGAGGTGAACCTGGGCCTGCTTCTCGCAACCATTTGTGTGTGCGTGTTATATTTTTGCACGAATGGAAGGGACCTACAGTTTTTTTTTGCCGACTCCGAACGGCGAGTTGAGAAGCTCAATCGAGACAAAAATGATACTCTTTGATGCTTGTCAGACATTCGAAAGAGGTGGGCACGGTGAAAAATGTTTAGGTGTTTGCGGCGGGATTCGAACCCAAGACCGCTGGCTCAGTAGTCCGACGCACTAACCACTTGCGCTACGGTGCCCACGTCTGTTTAATAAAAAAAAAAGTTAATGTAAAATATAACAAAAAAATATAGCTTATGTAACATTTTTCTTCATTTCTTACATTTTTTCCAATTGATCTAGCTACAAACATGCACATAAAGACTGCATCAGCTCTGTTGAACTGCATAGAATCAACTGATTTTGAAACTCCAGCTGGAATCTTACTAAAACAAGTTCTTATATACATACGCAGATAGATCCATTGAAAAACCTGTTTTTAATGCAACCAACAACACAAAGAAAAGGATAACAATGTTTTTATTTTTGTTTTTGCGTTGCAACTTTTTAAAAACTGTATCATTTTATGGAGGTACACTGGTCCCTCGCTTTGCGCGAATTCTTTTTGCGCGGTTTGACGTTTGTGCGAAATGCATTTGCCTACCCAAATTCGATTTGCGCGGCCTCGCTTTGCGCGAATAATGACACGTTATGTTCTGTTTCCTGAATATTTTTGAATTTTGTTTGTCTTGACAGATTTTTTTTTACGTTTTCTTTTGCTTTATTCCTATGTATGTATCTGCATGTGTGTGTACTGCAGTAAGGACTGCCTTAGGAACTTGCACATTGCACATTGGAAAATCTAAAGCTACCTACAGACGAGAAACTAATCGGCCAACTGGTTGACAGACTGGTTGTAATCATTTCCCTACAGATGCAAAGACCAATCTTCAAACTTCAGTTGTTATCTCAAACAAAAACCGAAAAATCAAAACATTTTGATTTTTCAACAACTGGTTGGCAGACTTGATAAAATCGTTCAAATCATCGTCAGACTTGCCTACACTCGGGTTATTTGCAATCAGTCTGTCAACCAATTCCCCGATTAGTTTCTCGTCTGTAGCTGGCTAACAAAAGTAAAGCAATCTGTAGTGACAGATTTTTTTAAACGTCCACCAAATGTGACATAAGAATTTGTTTAGATCCTTTATTTTTACAAAATGCATTTTGTAACTTGCTTTGTCCTTTTTAATCCTTTTTAAATAAGGTATTTTGGAAAAACTTATAACTATAGCTATATTTCACTTTCAGGAACGCAACCCCCTAAATTACATGAGGTTCATACTTCGCTTTGCGCGGTTTCGCTTTGCGCGAGACTTTTCATTCCCCTAACCCCCGCGCAAAGCGAGGGACCAGTGTACCAAGAATATGAATAGGAAGAAACACGACGAGCTGACGATGCGATGATGGCACGCACACACGATGCTACACATATTTACGGTATTGAAGTGTGTAGGTACTTGATGGTTAGTAGTTATATACTCAAATACTAATTCCGAATGGGTTATGCACTTTTATTTTGTTCTACTGAAACAAAATTCGACTTAAGGGGTGAAAAAAAAAGTCAATTGGTAAAATAAATAATTCTTGAAATACGATGACTCTCTGGACCTCAGGTTGTTCAAATCTGGATGTCAATATTTTTCTGCTTGGTGTTGTGGTTGTTGTCATCAGAGTATTCCCTGCGATGGTAACTGGTGCCAACGATGTTTTAGAAGGGAAGGGGACCCCCATCGATGTTGGTTGAGAACATTTCTTCGTTAAGTAGTGTCATTGTTGTTAGGAATCGGTGCTTGGCAGTTTGTTGCTGATTTACTATTCTTCTGATTACGTTGTTTGGGTAACTGGCAATGTTTTAGAATTTAGATCATCTTTTTGGACAACAGGATGATGTAGTTTTCTATTGGAATGATGCACGCCTCTTCGTACAGCATTGTGTTCTTGAAGTTCCGTTGCCTCTGCTAGTCGTAGCCTAGGCCGGTACAGATGTGAAGCTTTTACAAAGTGATCTTAGCGAAAGCTTAAATAGTTAACATACGATCAAGCTTTTACGAGTTTAACTAGGCGAAGCTTTGATGACATTAATAAGGTGAGTCATTTTTGTTTTACAATAGTTAAACAAAAATTTATTTAAATATTTAGAGTCCATTCTATTTATTTATTTGAACTTAATTGAATGGCACAATTGAAAATTGAAACTAATCAAATAGGTAGGTATATAAAACATTGAATTTTTTTCCTCAAGTGTATCGAACAATTCAAACTCCTCAGAGGTGCCTGTAAGGAAGCAAGATATCCAGTTAGCTAGAAATTTCCTACAACGTACCTATTCATTTATATTTTTCAATTAAGTAATATAATATTAATTTAGAAATACGCAGAGAAGGTAATATTAAGATTCTACTTGTCAAACCTTTTCATTTGATACCCATATCATGGGGGTTGTGACGAAAAAAGTAATCCGCCATCTTGGGGCGTCCGCCATAATAAATTTACAACTTCATCGAATATACTACATTATACTGTCACCGGACTTATACGAGTATGTATGTATGAACGTGTGCAACATTCAAGCATGATCGGATATTTGTAAAATCGATTGTCAGATTCCCCCCTCACAGAAAGTGCAGCTAAAAACACAATCTTTTAAATTGCAATTGCCATTGGATGACCGGAAAAGAAAACAAAGCCAAAACTATTTTTTTTTTTAAGTTTTATTTACATGCAGCTTAGAAACGCCGATCGATACCACGCTATCGTTAACTATTTGAACTGGAAAATCCCATATTAATAGCAGAACCGTCACATAAAAGTCACAAAACCAAACGTCAGCCTACAATTTGACAGCTCAAACCCGCTGGTTTCCTGTTATGACAGTACCAATCTAAATTCCATTTGAAACTCATTTGCTTCCGAAAATGTACTTCGTGTCAAGGTTGAATTCCAAATGAGCGCTAACGAGCTGTTGCATTGTTCGGTTTTTGAATGAACAAAGTTCGTTTGAAAATATTGTTCAGCTAAAATGATTCAATTCAATTTCCATCGCCATCTTCAAGTATACTTACCGCACCATGAATTCCGCTTAACCATCACAATTGAACCAAAGAACATCTATGTAGCTCTAGCCCCTCTTTATCATAAACACATTGAGAGGTCCCCTTGTCGTCAGTGCCTGCCACTGCAGTACAAACGATGTTTATTATTCTGCCGAAATCATTAAGGAACATAACAATCTTCACCGTGCATTCCTTACGTTTTATCACCCCCAAACAGGAGCTATAAAAAAGCCGATTTCTAACGGCTAAGAGACAATTTGCTTCAATTCTGGGTAAAATTATTATTTCCTTCATATTCCCCCCCATCACTGGAATAATGTTTTTTTTTAAGGGAGAATCCACCCTTCTCCAACGTGTTGCAAACCTGGCACCCTTCCGCAATTGCTTACGAAAATTCGTTGACAAATTTTAAAGGCTCTGGCGAATGTATTAGGGCCTTTTTTTGCGGCCTGCCAAAATGACATTTATGGTGGCATTGAATTATTCTTTCTTGTTGTTGGTTAGTTTTGAGGCGGGGGCGACGGCGAGTGGGGCTTCCGTGAAAATAAAAATAAATTACATTTGCAAAGTTTGGCGCACGTTATCTGCAGCCCCTACGAAATTAACGCAATCTGAAGTAATCGTTTGCCTTTGTTGAGCGATGAGATATTTCATGGGGGAATTTGTTTTGAAACTTTTTTTTCCAGCGCAGAGGGTGGTGGGAGTTCAGGTACTCATGGACTTCCTGTTGCTTTGCCAATAACAAAAATTACTGAAAAGTTTGACGTGTTTGAAAGATTGGTGATTTATGTGTTAAGGACCAAAATAGTTCCAAAAGGGCAGTTGCGGGACAAGTCAGGAGGGTGGAGCTTCGCGGTAACTTCGGTAGCTTCAACGAAAAGTGGTTTCATTATGAAAAGAATGGAATTAAACCTATCTGGCCTAGATCAACATAGGCCAGGTTACCTAGAGTCCTAAACTAACTGCTTATTCGCATACCCGCCCTTGGGTACGAATTTCATTGAAGGGAAAAAAAATAAACCGATTAGGAGAGAAGAGTTCACCTACTAACGAGCCTATAATACACATATTTTGGAAGCTATCTCGTTTCTAAACAAAAGTAGGCAATTCTCTGCCGTCAGACTCTTAGTCTCAAATATGTTGATCACATATTATGACATGATAACTAACAGTAAAATGAGTAAAGTTAAACCCGCAGTACAGTCGGCAAGAAATTGAAAAGTTTCGTAAAACGTTTATTAAAATTTTTTCATAGCAAGACTGAAACAAATGTTAATTCGTACAACAAGTCCGTAATTGACGTTAGAGACTCCCTGCCGTAGAGTAAACTTGTTTGACAATATCTAACATATCCCCAGGTCTGGGCCAAAGTAGGACCAGTTACTGAAGACAGCCTACAACTGTAGTATACCGCCACCCATTTTTAATGTGTCCACGGGGCATCTGTACAAGACACAGAAGAAGCTCATCTACCCGGTGAATATTTGCCGAAATATTGCACGTGATGCAGCTCTCAGCCATTTCATATTGGCCAGTGATATTGAGCTGTATCCGAGTCCTGGACTATGGCGTAGTGGTTAGTGCTTTAGACTACCGCGCATGCTGCCTGGGTTCAATTTCAGCAAACAACCAAACGTTTTTTCAGGCTGCCACCTCTTCGAATATCTTCAGAGCTTTCAAGAGTATCATTTGTCACGATGAGCTTATTAACTCGCCGCGCCCTTCGGAGTCGGCAAAAATATCATATAACACGTACACACAAATGGTTGAGAGAAGCAGGCCCTGGTTCACCCCGATCTGTAGCGGCAGCTAATGATGGGGGTGATGGAAAGTTAACTGAAAAAACATCAAATGGCGTTTTTTTTTCAATAACCTAACTCACCAAACTCAACAGAAAACTTCTAAGTAATGAAAAGTTGCTTCTTTTATCAAAGAAAAGTGTTTTTCTTAAATGAATATCTACTTGTGATCAAGGGTGATCATCCTCCTTATTTTAATTTAAAATTCGTAGATTTTTATTAGTTTTCTCGCTTCTTTGCCGTCATTTTACAGTAGAGGTAGACTCTCGTTAGCGTGAACACCGGTTAATGTGAACTCTGGATAAAATGAACAGACTTTTTGCTAACATTGATATCTCTAAAACTTGAACAAACCATGAACACTCTAAGGCGTGATCAACAATTACCGCTCCAAATAACTGTAAAATTCGAGCAAGATGCAACTTGAAATTTGTTTTTCTTGGTAAAACATCTGGTCTTGTACAGTTTTTAGTTAGTTACATGTCAGTTTGTATCGTATTTGCGTAGGTGGGCTGTAAAATTGAAGACATCCCAGAATTGAACGAATATATAGAACACTGTAATGTCGCCCAAAGCCCCAACATCATAAGTGATGGAGAGAGTAATGATGGAGATTTGCTTAAATCGCCAAAGGAAAAATTAATCATAGGGGAACCATTTCAATTTTCAACGAGGGCGGAAGATGAGCTTTTAGCCAAAATGACTTAAATGTCTTAAGACGCCTTAGGAACAGGGCGGAAGGAATGCTTTTGGAGAAAAAGAAGAAACAAAATCAGATGATCGACGTTTACTACTATATCCCTAACGTTATGTCCACTCCTTTTGCTTCATATTTATTCTTATTTTTCATACCAAAACTTTGTACAGTGAAATTCGCTTATAGCGACGGTGGAAGGACCGAGCAAATGTGGTCGTTCTAACCGGCGGTCGTTATATCCGACGACGTTATATCCAACGAGTAGCATAGCTTAAAATATAAAGAAACTAACCAAGTGAAGAGAAAACAGTCGTTATAAGCGACTGGTCGTAATAAGCGAGGTCGTTATTAGTGACTTACATTGTACTTGAGACTAATTTATATTAATCCTTCCAGTAGCTTTTGAACTTTTGAAAAACTGATCCCATAAGGGTTCTGTTTTTTCATTCTGAGATACAGAATCCTAAACATTAACAAAACAAAGCTTAGTTAATGAATTTTATAAAACATATGTACTTACGTGCATTTGCAATAACTTTTTGTTAAAATGAATTTAAAATGCAATTGTGTAACAAGTAAAATAAAATAAACATAAATAAAAATGTTTTTAACTGAATTTCTACTGTGGGATTGTCTTATTCTTTTGTTAAAATTAAACGTGAACTGGGTTGGTTTTTAATTGTTCACGTTATCGAGAGTCTACTGCTCTCGTTTCATTCCATAGATTTGCGAACTACACTCTAGCGAGAAAAAACTAAAGCGAATTTAACCTCAAAAATAAATTTCATCAACTCAAGCACGGTTATGTACAAAGTACACCTGACAGTTGAAGTAAAATGCAATTATGAAGTGAACTAGAGGAACGTCTTTCTTTCTATAAAAAAAAAATAAACAAATTTCCTTTTAAATTTTCTATAAAGCTGATCTTAAAATCTCCACCTAATAGATTCAAGTCGGTAATACATGTATGGGAGAAATATAATAGTTTCACACGCGTGTCCTTTCTATGTAAAGTCCACTTTTATTTAAATATATATATTATTTATCATCACGAATTTTTTTTTTTTTGAAAATGAGAATATTAAATTAAATTGGTTCCAAAACGGCCTTTCTTTGCTATTTTTGGGTCCATCCGTATAAGTTCTGTATGCCTGTTCGGAGAGTGGGTGACTATTTTAAGAGGATTTCTCGAATGGAAAATGATGTTAATTCTGTGAGTTTCATAAATTGATGTCCTTGTTCCTTAATGGTAAATAATTCGAAAAGGTATTCATACTCACTTCAACGTTATGGCAATGGTAACTAGGTATGTTTGTACATATACATACATAAATAAGTACAGAGATATACATATGTATATGTACATTTTCATATCAATAAAGACAGGTTGAGGATGGACATCAATTTGGTAATTTTGTTGAAGTTTTATGTTAAATACATATTGATATATGTACATATGAACACATCTATCTAATTGGAGTTGAAGTGAAGGGTCGTGAAGTATGTATAAGTATTAATATTATTGGAGTTGGAATCAATTCGTAGCGTTTTGTTTATCAAAAAAAAACTGTTTATTTAAAATAAAATTGAAAAATTATGTTATTCAAAGTATTGTCCATCGTCAGCCACTACTTTGTCCCATCCTTCGGGCAGGATATGAATACCATATCGGAAGAGCGCCTCACCTTTAGATGAAATCTTGGAATCGACCATTTTTTTGCAATCTCTATAAGAAGGGAGGGGAGGTCATGGATATGTCATCGATTGGAACACATGATAATCAGAATGAGCAATGCCCCATCAGAATACGGCGGATGGGGTATGACTTCCCATTTCAGTATGTTTTGGTCGGTGTTGTGACGTGCGGACGAGCATTGTCGTGCTGCAAAATCTACTTTCTTGTGTCTTTCGAAGTATTACTGCCGTTTTTCCCTCAATGCACGGCTCAAGCGAATTAATTTTAGTCTATAGCGATCTCCAGTGTAGGTCATAGTTGACTAGACCCCTCTGATCCCACCAAATACAGATCATAAGCTTGGTTCATGGATATTTGGGTTCGTCGTTGATGTTGATAATTGGTAGGGCTTAATTCATGAATTTCTGCGCTTGAGTCTGCTGTAATGGATCCACTTTTCATCGCCAGTGACAATTCGATGCAAAAGTCCCTTCCTATTTCACCGTTGAAGCAGCTGTTCAGAGGTGAAAAATCGCCTTTCGATGTCGCTGCACAGCTCGTACAGTTCGTGGTTGAATCTTCTCCTCCAGATCCCATCAACGCAAACGGGACCGAATATCTTACGAAGGATTTTTCTCTCGAAACGACCAAGGATATCTTCATCCGATTTCGATAAAGTCCATGCTTCAGCTCCATATAGAAAGACTGAGATGATAAGTGTACTATATAGCGTCTCGTTAGTCGATCGGGAAAGGGCTTTACTACTCAATTGCCTTCCTAGCCCAAAGAAACAGCGATTGGCAAGAGTAAACCTTCGTTCGTTTTGCGACGAGGTGTCATTTTGTGATGGTAAAGCAGAGTCAAGGTAGACTAAGTCCTTTACTACCTCAAAATTGTACCTGTCTATTGTGACGTTCTGTTCAATTCTTCGATGTTGAGTGTCCCTTTTAGCCGCTTCCATTTCTATACGCGCAAACGCACCGGTGACAGCTCGCTGTGTTCTACCAAAAATGTCAATGTCGTCGGCGTATGCAATTAGTTGAACGGACTTTTGAAAGATCGTTCCTTGTATGTTGGCTTGTGAGTTTCGAACAATTCTTTCAAGAATGATTTTGAAGAAGTCGCATGACAGTGCGTCACTTTGTCTGAATCCTTTTTTGACATCGATGGTCTCGGTGAGGTCATTACCGCCCATGATGGAGCAGCGAGTTTCCTCTATACAGTTCATCCCTCCACATGACATAGGCGGCCTTGAAATCGATTTGGATTTCTTGGATTTTTTTCCAGGATCTGCCCAAGTGTGAAAATTTGTTCTATGGTGGACTTTCCTGGTCTGAAACCGCACTGATTGGAGCTAATCAGGCTGTTGGATATAACAAATACCCTCTAAATTAATGAAAGTTCACTGCAGAGAGGTGGCAGGTTTGAATTTGAACTTCATAGAGTGCTGGTTTACCGTGAGTCCCCTTGCCTCTCAATGTCGAACATCTCACAGCACAGACTTTAATGGAGTTCCTGCTCATTTGCTGCAGCTGGTATTTTCAACAATATAGTCATTACGTTATTAGAACAGTCAAATCTTGTTATCTGTGTTACATACACACAATCAGCTCTGATATTTGTATGTAAATTTCTCCCTTTCTCCTTTTTTTTCATGGCCAACATCTTTAAGACAAAAGAAAATATTTTTAAATTCCTTTTTAAGAATACGAGCAGCATTGAGATTACTAGCTGTAGGTTGTAAATTGTTTTACCAAAATATGAAAGACCCAGACATTCCTGTGAAACAGACAAAGCTGCTTGAATTTTCTTAGAAGAGTCCCTAATTAAATCGGGTGTATATGCTATGCTACATCACCTTTTTGAAACAAGCAACCACACACACGTACTTAATTTGGATCAATATTGTCTGGTCGTCTAAGAGGTAAATACTCTGGTTGCTGTGTGCAGAGCATTACCGTAAATAGGTCAGCAGAGCACTGGGCACTAGAGCTACATAATTTATCTATGTATCTAGTTTCTTACAACTGATTGCTCTGTACACTCTCTCTGCATGAAAAGATGAATTATCCTCCGTACATGTAATGTCTGCCATTGACATGCATTCTCACTCCATCAACTTGCCACCATTACCAGATTGCGAGCGCAGTTCCTTTTTTTTCTTTCTTTGGCCACAAATCGACCAGGACTGCTGAGAGATAAAAGTTCCTCAGCCAAATTGACTGATGGATGGATGAGTCCATCAACGACGACAACGACTAATGCTGTTGCCTATCTGCCGCACTCTGTTGCTTCACACAAGACAACAACTGTTTACCTATCATCACCTCGCAATACTCCTCCTGTCACTATCACACTTTCGGAAGGCGGATCTGGGTGAGTGATATTTTTTTGACTTTGCATTGACGAGACGCCCGCGCGATGTAAGCTGAAATAATCTTCAAGCTGAAGGAATCATTTTTTTTTTGTGCATTTTAAATTGCCTGAAGGATGAATAAAAGAAAAATAAACTCAAACCTTGCTAAGTTCATGATCCTCGAAAGCTCATACACATCAACTGCCAGCGATGCTATTCCTCGGGCCAGCTCTACCACCCTCCGCCTACACCATAATACCACTACCTGACCCTGTAGACTCAAGTGATGTATGGTATGTTAAAGTATCGTACTCAACAAGGTCGTTCACAAATTTATGTATCTCTATTCAGCATCCGCCCGCCCAGAACGCACCCCATATTTTTGCGGCTGGGAAGGTAGCGCCCCAGCTTACGAGGACCTTTTTTCGCATTTACGGCGAAGCACAGGAAAATTAATTGACTTAGCTTTGCACAGGAAAATACCCTCAGATGATACCGATAGGTAAGTGTTTCGGGCTCAAATTGAATTGTGAGAATTTATTTACCGTTTTTTTTTTTTATTATGTATGCGATGCTTGTCGCTTGTGTTAAGAAACGCGGGAGAGTGGCACACGTCACTATCCTGCAGCTGTTTTGAAATTATGCAAAGTACGCAAATCTGCTGTGCTCGAAATGATTTGAGTGCCTAAATACGGGTGTCTGGATGGATTCAGGTTTTCAAATGGCGGCGATTCTTCAAACACACGATGAGTGATTAAAATTTAGAGCACGTCAATCTTGACTTTTCGATTTAAGCTCATTTGAGGGTACAAGGAATATGTTTAAAACGGCCGGTGGCTGAAGAGGTGGGCATAGAAATGCAGTAAAATCGAGTGAACAACCAGCGAATGACTTTGACGTTCGAATAAAAAGAGGAGTTAATAGAGCAACTTTTTCGGTTTTGACGGAAACATGGATTCAGAAGAGTGACACTACAAAAGTATTGAAACACGAATATCTTAAAACTGATTATATTCAGTCCGCCACCATCAATGCGACGGTAATATCGGCTTATTTCCCAACTGGCATGAAATGTCAAAATGTTCGCCATGGTTGTGGTAAGTTTAGTCCATTTCTAGGTGTTGCTCAAGCGAATAGCTGCTTTTTTCACTAGAACTGTCAAATGTTACATATTTATCTGTGATGATCGTGCAAAGACAAGGGTTGGGGTCACAATCCCGAAAACCAAAATCCCGAAAATCCAAAATCCCGAAAGTCCACAATCCCGATAATCCAAAATCCCGAAAATTCAGAATCTCAAAAATCCCGAAAATTCAATATCCCGAAAATCCAAAATCCCGAAAATCCACAATCACAAAAACCAAAATCCCGAAAAATTAAATAAAATGCGAAATGTGCGCAAATTTTTCAAAATCCCGAAAATCCAAGATTCCGAAAATGCAAAATCCCGAAAATTCACAATCCCGAAAACCAAAATCCCGAAAATCCACAGTCTCGAAAATCCAAAATCCCGAAAAATTATATAAAATGCAAAATGTGACATTTGCGCAAATTTTTCATTTTATATAACTTTTCGGGACTTTGTTTAAAAGGAAAGTAGGCAAATGTGTTATAATATTTTACAATTCGCAATGTGCATTCAGTTGTGTTGATCTCATTCAGTTTGATAGCTGATAGATTAGATTTTAGTTGCAAACATTGGCGTATACTAATCGCTCTTTTAGACGAAGAGCGAATCCCTGTGAAAACATGTATCATGTACTTATATCGAAAATAATTTCCGGTGACTTGTATCAGATATTGCTTTGTCAACAAGACTTGAACTGTTTTGTTATGTTTTATTTATTTGAAGTTTGTTATCGTTATATAAAGAGGCGAAGGCAAAACAGTTCAACCCCTTTTTAACTGCCTTAAACACAACACACACTAGCTTAATTTTTTTTGTTGGAAAGGTTGTGAAGCCATGCAGTGCAGTTTGTAGTTTTTTTCAAAAATGTTGTGCCTAAGCCAGGAAAAATAGGGGTTAAAATAATAAATATTAATACGTACGTTTCTCTCGCATTCGGTCGAATTTCGACCACAGGCCATACTAGTTTTATTTTTCCTACAAACAAATTTTTATTTTCAATTTCGGGATTTTGGATTTTCGGGATTTTGGTTTTCGGGATTCTGTCCGACTCCCGTTCAAAGAATGGAACCTTTTAAAATAAATTTCCTTGATAACAATCGACCACGGGTGTGTGCCTTCACTAAGTTGAATGGTTGTGGTCAAAACTGTACTAAAATTGGCCTAAAATCGCTTAAAGAGTACGTGGAGCTAGGTTGAGAAAACCGTACATCCATTTTATAGAATTCTTAATGACAGGTGTCAGTGACCTCGAACTAGACTCAAAGAGACTTTTCAAGGATCGTTACTTATGAATTATTTTTAGTTTTACATTTGCCTTCTCCATGAAGTCACTCTAGACGTTAACCCCATAGTTCAGTTAAAACTAGATCAAAACCTTATTCCTTCAGTAATTATGACATTTATCCTCACTGTTGACAGTCCAAAGGACCTGTAATGTGTTTATCATTTGATACTCTTAGCTCCACTATACATTAATATGTAGTTTGGTTGACTTTATTTTTTTGCGATATAAGAGGGTGTACGAGTATTTTTTTCATATTGAAGCTTTG
The DNA here is from genome assembly GCA_949775065.1 of Brachyopa scutellaris. Lineage (NCBI taxonomy): Eukaryota > Metazoa > Arthropoda > Insecta > Diptera > Syrphidae > Brachyopa > Brachyopa scutellaris. The sequence goes on along the minus strand of OX459114.1, from coordinate 96,545,799 downwards.
TATACTCACACGTGGTCGCTCATTGCAACAATTTATCATTGTGAAGGACATGAGCTTAATGGTTACTTAACGAATGAAGATATGAATATCCATTAGAGAAATAACGTGCAAAGAATTCCCTTAGCTCCCGTACTCCAATGGATGGCTGGTTCACTATTGTGGCACAAGGTTCAGACAAACGTACGTCAAAATTGATGGAGAAGCTGTTAAGTTATTGATAAGCGAAATATAAATACATCCTGGTGTGTGAATTTATTTATGACTGTCACACATGCCCCTAGAATAGTTATATATATGTACACACATATGTACCAGTGCTTTCTTTTTTTCCGAACAACTGTAATAGATTCAATTACCATAAATTTATTTTGGGTTGGCAAGAAAGTAATTTCGGTTTTTACAATAAGATGGCGTTATGTTTGTTGATTCTCGGTTCTTTTTTCATTTGACATTTGGTAGCTGTCACTTCAAACTTACTTTGAAAGCAAATCGAGCTTGATTTTGTTCACGCCTGTCATAGAGTCAATTTTAGTATGGACTTTTCAACATATTTTGCTTTTTTTATTTCGGTAACGGTAAAAAAGCTGCTGAGGTTCACAATGAGATAAGTGAAATTTACAGTGTTGACTGCTTGTTAAGCACTTTAAGAAATTTTAAGTTTAACAAATTCCGCTCTGGAGATTTTTGCACTCAAAGTTGACCAACGTTATGGTAGGCGAATTGAAGTTGCTGATGAACAAATCAAAGTCATAATTGAATCAGTTCGTTATATGACTGTGCGAGAGATTGCAGAGAGGTTCAATGCATCACACACAACAATTGAAAATCACTCAGAACGTGTTGGACTCGTAAAATAGGTCGATGTTTGGTTTCCACATGAATTGAAAGAGCTCCGCTTAACACAACTTATTAATGTTTGCGATATGCATCTCAAACGCAATGAATCTGATCCTTTTTTGAAACGAATCATCATTGGCGATGAAAAGTGAATAGTTTACAATAACATCAATCAAAAAAAAAACATAGTCTAAGCGTGGTAAACCAGCAAAAACCACATCGGAAGCTGAACTGAATCAAAAGAAGCTTATGTTGTTAATTTGGTGGAACCAAGCGATTAATTCAGATGTCTACTGTCAACATTTAATGAAATTGGAGGAAGCAATTCAAGAAAAACGACCAGAATTGGCAAATCGTAAGGAAATCGTCTTCCACCTAGACCACAAACATCTTTGGTAACTCGTGAAAATTTATTGAACATTTCACCATTTCACCATTTCAAAAATTTCCTTAAATGGTCGATACTTAACGAACGGAGTATATTTAAAGTTTCACAGAGGAACCCGATCTAATAAGCCAACTGTCAAAATGGCTTTAACTTAAAAAGGGGATTCCCCGTTTTATGAGTCAGTAGCGTAGGAATACTTATTTTCTTACTTGGTGCTACAGCTCGACGTGAACCGGGGCCTGCTTGTCGCAACCATTTGTGTTTGCGTGTTATATTTTTGCACGAATGGAAGGGACCTACAGTTTTTTGCCGACTCCGAACGGCGAGTTGGCTCAATCGTGACAGATGATACTCTTTCATGCTTGTCAGACATTCGAAAGAGGTGGCACGGTGAATAAACTCTTTTAAGTGTAAGACCCGGCCAGGACTTGAACCCCGGCAGCATTACGTGGTAGTCCAACGTACTAACCACCACGGCCACGGCGACCACAGGAATAGGGGCATTATTATTTCTGTTAACTTAAAAAGGGGATTCCCCGTTTTATGAGTCAGCAACGTAGATATAGGAGTTGGTCTCTCAATTCTCTCTATCTATACGTAGGTAGGTATGCATTTTATGATGTCTGAACCTAAGAAGCTGGACCGGGTTTCTTTCAAAGGTGGAGTCTTATCTCTCTCGGTGAGAAAAGTTTATTTAATATGGTGCATTTAACTTTTTTATTGTTACCCTTAAGAGGAAAAAGTATCGATTCTATCGATAGTCAAAAGCCAACTATCGAGAACTATCGATGGCACTGACTATCGATATTTCTCCACCTCTAGATGATGACCTGCAATCATTTTTGCTCCAGTTTTGTGCTAATAAGGGCCAGAAGTTCTATGCCAGAAAAATGACAGAAGCTCATCGAAAAAAATGGAAAATATAAATTGTTTGTATAAAAAAAAGAGTTTCAATTATTACTTTTTTGTCAGCCCAATACTATTCAATTAAATTATGTACATTCATTTGGGCAAGTTAATAGATTGTGAGTAACGTCTTTCATACCGGGAAAGTCTCTTAAAATAGTTACTCGATTTTCGAAATACGAGTAGGTAAGTGTTCCTAAAAAAAGAAAGAACAAACGGATGAAATCCATTTTCACTTAGGTCGCAAGTTCTGTACAGATTGTTTTCCTAAAAAGAGATAAGCTCAAAATAATTCGCAGCCTATCATGTTGATATGGAATGTTTCTAAGATTCGGGTTTCAGAGTTCTCAAGTATCAGGTTCGGAGATCAGTTTTTTATTTCCCATGAAATGCACCCACCAGTAATTCTGAAACAGTTCTTGAAACTAGTATTTGGGATATATTGCTCATTCAATCTGCGAATTTTGTAGTGTTAACATCATTGTATCGGTAGAGCATATACGGCATATTTTATTGTTTTTTGTTCCGGAAAATCCAGAATGGAAGTGAAGCCACTTCAATCCAAAATGTGTATGGAATGGGTGTTTTCAGCGAGTCCAAGTGTCGGCGTTGATTTGCAAAGCTTAGAAATAGCAATTTTGACCTAAAAAGGATGAACCTTGGCCAGAAGAGCTACACGATGATCACCTGAAGTCCACAGTCGAAAGGGATCCTACTGTTAAGGTAAGAGAACTCGCAAGAGAAATTCACGTATGGGTATGACCATTCATCGACACCCAAAAATATGGGAAACGTGGTAAAGTTGGGAACATGGGTACCACATCACCTATTGCAAAACAATCTTTAGCAAAGAGTCGAAGCTTATACTGCGCATCTGTCGGGTTACAATCCAGAGCCGTTTTTTAACCGGATCGCTGCGGGAGATGAGAATTAGGTTTTTTTACAATATCATAAAACGTCACCACCAATTGCTAAGCCAAGGCACAACATCCTAGAGATGGACATAATCCACTCAAAGTGTTACTGTCTGTATATAGAGGGATGCTGGGGGAATAATCCATTTTGAGCTATCGCCTCAAAACCAGACATTTGTTTGTAGGTACTCGTATATTAGGTATATGATCAGTACACTACAAATTATAAGTGCCGTGGAACATCCCTATCCAGCATCTCTGGATTTGTTCTCACACCAAGACTTCGAACTCGACCCAACCGCTACACGACACCTTCATTTTGATTAAATTTAAATATAATTCGATTCCACCAAAATACTCGTCGTCGTCGTCATACCATTGCAAAGAGTGAAAAGTCAAAATTAAGTCCACTTCCTGAGCGGCAATCCTTCCGTTCGGCGCAAGGGCATTTCTCGATGTAAACACTAATTGGCATCATTGTCAACCGGCAATTGGGGCTCATTTAGATCAATTTCCGTTTTGTCAATTTGTATGTCGTCTCACTGGGCAAAGCTCTCTCAATTAAATTATTATTATTTTTTTATTAGAAAAATGTAAATGCGATTCAGCATTACCCCTCTCCCATCGAGGACACGCTACATCCTGCCTTCCTTTGCGCTCAGAATATGAATGAAAAAGAAACGAACGGAATAGTGGGTGGTGTCTACCCAGCCTACCCAGGATATCATCATCGCTGTGGTACTGATTCATACCCTGCCAGCAGGATTGTTTCACTGCTGGTGCCTCTTGTTCTCTTCTTCATTTCGCAGGACGAAAGTAGATTATTCAATTGGATGTGCATGTCTTCTACTTTTGTGACATTTTTGTCTGCTTGCAAATCGAAAATGCGGACCGATTTCTTTTTTTCCTCTTCTCTTACACCAATCTATTGTTTGACTGGAAAAAAAACTACTCATGATTTTAACTACTGAATTTTACAGCGAATAATTGTTGCAGAACTCGGTCGGATTCCGGTGACATTTGCGATTCACTGTTGATATCCTTTGGTTGTGCAATTTGTGAACGGAAGAAAGTTGAGCACTGAGTTGCAGCATCAGCTCACGCGCAATGGGAAGGGACACAAAAGTTTCACAGACGACAGAGCCGCGTTGCACTCGTTTGGGTCTTTTTAGAGCAGGACACCCCAGTTGAACTCAAAGAAAAGAATATGAAGGGACAATAAGTCTGCTTGATGAGAAGAAGAAGGAGAATAAGGACGAAGACCAGGATGAAAACTGGAGACCGAAATATAAATGTAATGTTATCTTCTGGTGGATTATGTACGAGTACCTTCGGCAAAGGCATTCCTTCGCCTGTATCCCCAATCTGCAGGAGAGGACTAACAATGAACGAAAAATAAAATGGCGGACAAAAGCGCCGAAGAAAATTAAGTGCAAGACTGTGTCGCACGTACTTGCATGCTCATAAATGAAGTTCTGTCGATATCAAATGTTTGTGCGTATTATTCTAGTTTTAGTATTATATTAGTAGTTTTCGCTTTTGACACTCTGTTAATATGTTTCCCTCTATAATTTTCATGACTGCCATAAACATTGAATGCCATCGTGCGTTTTGACGTTTGTAAATGTAATGTGTTAATATTAGCTTTGTTCGATGTCCCCAGCCTTAGGGCGCCCATACTATAGTGTCAGTTTATTTTCGTGGTGCAATCCCCGTTTCATCGAACACATATATTTCGCACTGACAACTGTCATTCTTTAACACTAAACAGAAATAAAATTTTGTTAATTTTCGTACATTTTTGCACTTGTTCGTTGTTTTACTAACCAAACTATCCGAACACAAAGAACACAAGCACAATGAGCAAAAACCAACGTAATAAAAAAAAAACAAATAAAAAATCAGCTGATTTTAAGTTTTGATAGCCCATTTTTCTTGCACTACAGAAATACCCAGGGCGAATCTAGTGTCGACATGGAAGATAGAGCAGCATTTTCAGTGTAGCACTGGTGGATATCGAATGCATCAGTGCGAATCCAGGGCGCCCTAGTCGCTAGAGCGCTCTTGGGAGGACATCCAACAAAGCTATTGTCATGTCAGATCAACTTCGTTGCCGTTCTACAGAATTTAATACTGCGCCATGCTCCTTTTTTACAAACAAAGCTAAACAAAGTCCCAAAATAAAAGACAATTACCCAAAACTAGACGCTATGAAAAAACACATGTCATCGAGGTGATGCTTTTGCCAATAAATATTTTTATTAAATTAAATGACTAAGGCCTTTGATCAAAATTAGTTGAACGGTTTTCAGCTTCTTTTTTCCATTGCGTACTGTCAACATCTTGTGACTTGATCTTTGCTCGATTTCGAGGAACTGCTTGTCCCGGATCTGGTGACTTTTAAATAGAAGCCTGAAGCAATAGTTGTTTCTTTGCAGCGATCACCTAGCTTTCAATTTTCAATTTGCCACTAAAAGTTTAAACGTTTTGTTACCCTTTTTAACACAGCTCTAGCTTTAAATTAGCCGTATTTTATTATGCCCGTGATCTAACCCGGATCTAAACTGGATCAATAGGAATTTTTGCTCTTGAAGTGTGGCATTACTCAAAGAACTTGACGTTTGATCTTTCAAGGTTTGAAGTTTTAATGTAAAAAAAAAAATGGATGGAAGTAAAAATACTTTGGTTTGCAAATACTTATTGTTGCTTTAGCATAATTTTTATTAACAGTTTTTATTTGAAACGAAAGTTACAACTATTGTCAATCGTCTGAGTGCTCATTTTTGTGGCCGATTCTTCCTCTGATTCTGATGCAGAAGATAACAAAAGCCATTTCCCATTGCATATTGTCTCTTCCTTGCGCGTGAAATGCTTCCTTCTCTCAGAATATGCATTGAAGTAGACGATCGTTTCCTCAAGTTTCTTCTTAGTATAAAAATATACATACTCGTATGTTTTAAAATACAAAATATGAATTTTTTATCAGAACTTGCGATTTTTAGACGTTTTCCATTGTTTACTTCTGATGAGATTTGTTTTTTTTTTTTACATTTGAGAGTGGCTGACAAATTTATTGCGAGGAACGGAGTCATTTTTTTTTGATCGTCCACTGAATTTTGAAAACCACTTTATATGTCAATTTTTGATAGAACTACCAATAGGTCCGGTCCGTTCGCGTATCCTCCAAAAACAACGAATATCCACAAAAAAAACCGAAAAACAACGAAAACCCGTTCACGTACGCAAACATTTCGTAGTTTTTCATGGAAGAGAGTGCTCACGAGAGAGTAAGGAATTTCCCCATGCTACGAATTTTAGTCCAAAAAATTTCTTTGGTGTATATGTATCATTAATGGAAAACTGGTTACAATTGTAACTTTTTGGATACAATCAGAAATCAAAGTTACACAGTTACAATTGATTCGAAAAAGTTACAATTAAACAAATACTAGAAATCTATAAAAAAATACACCATTTTCAAAGTTTTGGACTGAGATTAGTTTTATTAAAAATGAATGTGACAATTTTTTCTTTAAAAACAAACATATAAAACAGGACAACGACTGCTTTCAATACCACATTCTTGCCTGTATGGAAAGGATTTCTTCGTATCAAAATTTAATAAAAACTAAGTGCAACTAAGCTACAGGTTGATACCTGTTCAGCTTTAATTGAAACAAAAAATTCGTTGCGAAATGAAGAGTGGCATCATTTCAAAATTGAAAAAAGTATTTTAGACACGAATATATAAAATACATTTTTTAATTTTACCCACATTATCAAAAAAAAACAATTTGTTTTATGCCTCAGGAAGCGGGCGAGATTTAATTAATTTTTAAAATTTAAAAATGATTATCCCCCCTGTTCTGCATTTCGAGTGAAAGTGGATTGAAACCGAAGAAGAAATTCACTCGGAATGGAATTCAGTGTTCTGCATTCCGAGTGATTTCGAATTTTTAGAATCCACTTCGAATTCATTTGTTTGAAATGTCAAACACTGCTGTCAAATCATTTCAAAATCATTGGAGATTTTCAGTTCTTGGTTTTTGCTTTGTGCAAGTGAATTAAACATTTAAAAAAAAATATATTGTATTAAAAAAATGGAAAAAATGGAAAACAAAATGATTAGTGAAAACCGCGAAGAAAACCTAATGGAGAGAGTTCGCAGGAAGATTTTCCGAGATAAATCTAGCATTCTGGATCTTCCCGAAGCTTTGTAAGCAGAAGTTAGACAACTGAAGAAAAATAATTTATTTAATGATTTTTGCATTTTTAAAAATAGTTTTAGGGTGAGTAAGAAAATATTTGTTGATATCCTGCAAGAAGTGGAGAAGTCAGAGAAATCTTGATCTTTGAAAATCTTGATTTTCTTTCATGTAATTCAAGAGAATATTAAACAAAGGAATTATTTTAATACACTAATGGAAAGTCTTATTATTCTACTCATATTTTTCAAAATGATTCTGATCAACAAATTAATTAGTTAATTCACTTTACAACGGCATGTGAATTCAATTCACGTCAAGAATCTCAAGTGAATTCAATTCACTAAAATCACAGGATTTTCGGAATGCAGAACACGAATTTACAGCTGTCATCTTGAGTGGAATGCAGAACGCCTAAATATTCACTTTCGAACATACAATCCACAATTCATAGTTTCGTTCGGAATGCAGAACACCCAATTCCACTTTTGGTGGTTGAATTCACTAAAAGTGGAATGCAGAACAGGGGGGTATGTACTTGTTTTGTTTCAAAACCGAAAGAACAGAATTATTGAATTGAATTTGTTAAAAAATTCCCAATTTTATGCGATCTATTACAGAAAGATTATAAAAATGTGAGGAAGAAGGATAAAATGTGTGGAACGAAATTGGAATATAATTAAAAGAAATTGGTTGGGGTATAATAGTAGGGTATAATAATAATCTTAAACGTAATGAAAGAAATGCAACCTCGAATTTTCTTCATCTTCTAAGACAAGAAATAAAAGCGCTTCTTCTTCGTCTGATGAGGAATACATTTTCGCAAGCACGGCGACAAAACTGTCGCTTTGGTGGGGGCATGCTCGCGAATTTCTTTGTCGCTATCGCCGCAAATTTATCGCCGTCGCGGCGGCAGCGATTAAATCGCGTTGGTGTGGGGGTATCTTAATGCGTTCGATTACTTTTTCGTTATTTTTCTGTCATTGAGAGAATTTTACCCCTACTCTTCGAGATTTGACAGAAAACCCATATTTAGTGCAAAAAGTACACGAAAGGACCTAATATACACGACTTAAGTGGATCGCCAAGCAGTGACAGCGGGAACTATATTTGAGAACATGAAAACTGATCCAGATAGAAAGCTAGATCACGTGTTGTTGTTGCAAATTATATGTGTAATTGGTGATCCGGATCAGATCACGGGTATAATAAAGTACGTCAATTGATGCATGTATTCATAAAGTGTTGGCAGGTGCTGTTTTTTTATTCTTTGCATATAAAAACATCGCGTGACCAGCTTGAAAGTTAGTCCTATAATCTGTTAAAAAACCCCGAATGTTTTAAGCATAGTTTTGCCGATATATGTATGTACATATGTATGTTTGTATAATTAGAACGGAATTACACCATGATAATGCTATTTCATCGCATCGCGTCACTTTGGACATTTTTACTTTTTTAAGTTGTATCCAATACCGAGTCCTTTAAACGACAAATAATAAAAACTGTAAAGTAGAGAAGGGAGAGAAATAATAAAAAAAAACCATCTGGAAAGAGCTTTCTGCGATAATCTTTTATCATCTTTGACATTGCGACAAGTGACTTTAATTCACTGAAACTCTTTTCTTAACTTAAGGAATTGTGAAGGGATAAGAAATGACAAAAGTCACACGGGCACAAAAAAAAATCTAAGGAGGGTACGACAAGGATTTGCGCGCCCGCCTGCGACACTTTGTGTTGTATAAGTTCTTTAGGTTGTCATTGTCGCCGTCAATCTGGCATTCTTTACTGCCGAGAGGATGATAAACAGAGAAATGAAGAAGAGCAAGATAGAGGACAAAATGCATTTTAATTTCTTATAATTCTCTGTAGAATATGCAAGAGGACATGACAGGTCAAGCTGCGATTTTAATACTAATTAATGGATAGATATACGAGTAGTTTCTGTAAAGCAGTGGACAAGAACAATGAGTCCTCTACTTGCGCGCGTGTAGTAATTATTGTCTTTCAGTCATCTGAGCACTTTATATGATGAGTCAAAAGGACAGGACGATGGTGTTTTAGAAATTACACTGGAATAGGTAATTGGTTGCCTGTTTTTTTTTAATATAAGACTGCCTTGAGAAAGTGAAGAAAAACTTCAAAATGTTGCAAGTTTCACCCACCCGATGTCGTAGTGCTGCAACTCAATATGAGTCGTATTTGTTTTACGTTTAAGAACTAGGTCAACACAAACATTTAATCCTAATCATCAAATCGGTCCGAAATCAAACTTAAAGCAACCCCCCACAACCCACATTTCGTTGAACATACGAGCACATATACAAACACGTAAGTAACTGCATTATATCAAAAAGCACAGCATCAACCAATAACCTGTGCTTGCAGTCACTTACTTATGACAGTCGTAACGGTAAACACCTGGGGCTGGACACTCTGTTAATAGTCAGCAATTGTATGTACGTCTGCTGAATTACAAATTGGTCCTTTACCGTTAATTATGTCCTCGCTATTATAACAGGTAGCTTACGCAAATGCGAGACCGTTTCACTGGATGATTATTCATTTTGGTAAATATTGCCAATACATCGAGACTAATAGGATGAACCTGTGTCCTTGCGTTGCGCGTCAATTGGCAATTAGGGGGGTGGGGGTCACTCACACCCCCGAATCTGACCCCAGCAATATTACAGCAGCAGAAATCGCATTGACCAGCTATTGATACTGGGTTTTTGTTTACGGGGCACTGCAGGCGAACGCCGAGAGCGCCTATCACTTGACCGGTGGAAATTTATTGCATCACACATGACTGGTCATGTCATGTTGATACAATTTGACTAAATCAAATCAAATACATTCTACGGGAACGGGAACGGGGACGGGATACAAACAAGGACATGTTGTTCAACGACGATGAGTCGTTCCACTTCACTATGCTGTCAATGTCATCTGGTGATAATTTTACAGAATTTGTGTGCGTGTTGTCGGCGTCATTTAAATTGGGGCGGCGCGGCGCGCAACGTGATGGAACGATAGAAGGTGGCAGGAGCATTTTTGCTTGCCGTTGCCATGTCGGGATGCTCGCTTCATATGAGATAATCAGCTTAATTGTTATTAGCCGTTATTGGAAATAATTAGTGCCCTGAATTGTTTAAGGGGAAGCCACATGATTTATTATGATATAATAGAATTTTGCAATTGTAAGCGTACCGTACATACGAGAGTATGTATAATATGGCGATGCGCCTGTTAGTTTGTTGAAGAGTTATTGCCGTCCTTGCCAATTTGATAGCTTTGGAGAATGGACGCACGATGTGTATCGCTGAGTACGTAACCTATTATTAATTTATGTCTGAGTCGGGGACATTTATTTATTAGAATTGCTATAATAATAGACTTTTCACAAATTAAATTTATTTAACTGTAGTTTACTTAAAATATGGACGAGGCAATTCGGAAATAAACAAAGGCATTGGACTGTTTATGGATTAGGATTTGTTTTTCTAAACATAAATTAATTATTGATACAGGATATAATACATAGTAGATAACGTAAGTAAAAAGCTGACGAGAAGTTGCTGAATTTGTCATTAGCGGAAATAAACCCTGAAGAGTGTAGAATTTTAACCACAAAATAGGTAAATGTCATAGGATGTGATTTCGTGTCAAATTGAATAATTTGGAAAACCTTTTTTATTTATAAAACAGTTTTTGGCGTGTTTTTAATAAGAAATTTCATGCTTAGAAAATGGTTGCATAAAAAGGAGTTATCGCGGCTCCTCTTATATATATCTGGCAGCACTGGGAATAGTGGCATTAATAACACGTCACTTGCATCATTTATTTTTCTTTTGCTGGTCAAAAATAGGAAATTTTTATTAAGAACTTAATTTAGTTTTCATTTTTAGACCCTTTTTTCCTTTGAAGACATCTTTCTCTGCCGAAATTTGTTTATAAGTGACATGACATGATGTCTTGTCATATTTGGAATCACAGGTTTTATCGCGGCTTAACTCATAATACCCGATATCTATCCAGGCTAAACTAATTCTGCACGATGCTTTCGTCAGATTTCGACCAAGGTGCGTGTACCTTGACAACGATTGATAATTCTGGTGCATAAACCAGAATATCAATGACTATACCAACCAACGATGAAGCGATAGTATAATTCGAGTCCTTACCACTGGTGGGGGAACTGCAGCAGTTGTTGTGTTGTTGCTATAGTCCTTACCGCTGGTGGGATAGTTAAGTAAGCAACAATCTGATTGATATCTGAACAAACAATCAATTGGTTTTTATTTCTTACTTCCGTATATACTAACAAAAATACTTATTCTATCTTAGGTTTATTATAACTTATTGCTTACTTAAGTATGTGACGAAATTACAATAGGACAGTGCACTCTCCGCGCAGTCAGCATAATTCAAAGTGGGAGGTTCCATGTGTGCCTCATTGCATGACTCAGTGATTGCTGTGAGAATTTAGTGCTGGGTCAGCGAAACACGGTGCCAGCGGTGAATATACTGCTGGACATGGTGATTCGCCGACACAGCTATCTATATCAATTGTTATGCGTGGAGTGCAATGCTTTAATATGATATAATTTACCCTAGGTCAGCACTGAACCAATTCTATATAGTTTTAGTTATTATTGAATGCTCTATTGAAAGCTTTTTTTAAGACTACATAGGTTACAAAAAAAAAAAACCTTTTATAGTGATCAACTTTAAAAAAAAAACGAGCAATGAAGTGGAAATGCAAAATAACGATACTCCATGATCTATGAAGCACGCAGAAATAAATCAAAAATAATACTTTTCTTCTGCTTTCATTTATTAGATGGCACTACAGCTATCACTTTCTACTTGTGATCGTCACCTAAAGTGAGATACAGTTAAAGCTCCCATAAATGGACACTCATGGTCCCCTCACTTTTCTCTGGTTATGAGAGTTGTCAGTTTATAATAACGCATTTTGAATCGGTAATCAGAAATTGGATCAAGAAAATGAGTCTGTTAAAAGGAAGTGTCCGCTTATCAGAGCAAGTAGAGTCCCTTTTTTTTATAATTTACACACGCAAAAGGGGATATGAATTCCCTTATACAGCGCGAGCACATGAAGAACAAGAATGAGATAGGAAACTCAGATGTTAGGTTTCAACCAACTCTATGGGTGGTGTCCAAGATAACTGGAGAGTTGTGTATTAATAAAAGTTTTGTCATTGCTTATAATTCACAGAAGTTTTTTTTTCCAGGTATTTATTATTATTGCTTGTGCGATTAATTTCTTCAGCCATACCACCATCCTACTACTTTATTAATTTTTATTTTTGGAAACATCTGGATCTTAACCGTAAACCTTCAGCGTGACAAGCGACGATGACTTCCACTACACCACAGTCACCCATATTGTTGCAATTTTTGCATTGTATTCCATGATTTTACGCGTCAAAGCAATTATAGTTTTTTCCTTTAACATTGCGCACCCTTGTTACGCTGTAGACTGTACCTGTATTGCACTATAAACGCATTTTGGTGAGCATTGTTAAATTTTGAAAACAGAATCTCGCCGTTATCTGCCAAAAAGTCATGAGAGTTCTTGATTTCTATTGCCAAGTTTCCAGAGAGGCCAGAGTAAGTCAAGCTGTCAAGAAATTCTTAATCATTTTGATGCTTGTAAAAATATAGAAACACATTCAATTATTAAAAACGTGATTACATGATACAGATCTGTCAACTTGACGAGCTTTCGCATTCCAAGCCCAAAATAGTATAAATGTGGTGAAGATGCATGTGCATGATGCATGAATGTGGACAAAGATGATTTCGCCGCGCGCCGTTCTGTTTGAGCAATGTTTATTCTGTGAGATCAAATCCATACATCTACAAACACATATGTACATACAAACAGACATATGTATGTATGTATGTACTTTACCATTCATAACTTTGAATAAAACTTTACCGCCTTTCCTTTTTATTTCATTTTAAGACAAATCCCTTTGACGAGGCCTTAACGCAACGATAGAGAAGGACACGGATCAGTGGTCATAACACTTGACACTTCCATCACATGAATGGGGATCCGTCCTTACCATAGAGGTATTCGACATTTTTCTATGAATTTTTTTTTGTATCCATTTAAACTCCACAGTCCACGGTATATTCCCTTCAAACTCGTGCATGCCTAGTGACCAAAAAAAAGTCCGAGATATGACTCCAACTCGATACTATGCAAATACTCGACGTATTTGGCGCCGCTCAACTTGCACAGGAAAGTATCCATTGGACGCACAGCTGTCAATACAACAGTACAAATAGGCAACTATAAAGTTCAGGACATGTCATCACATAACCCTCGAGAACCACCCGAACCCGTATCTAATCCTTTTAACAGTTTTTTTAGGATTCTTTTTTTTCGTTGCTACCTCCCGGTTGAATGCGCATTTATTGCAAACGCGATCATAAGACCTAAAGCACATAAAAAATTGGACAAATAAAAAACCATTTATGCTGGTCCTCGTTTTGATATGAAGATGTGATGGCAAATGTGCTGCTCCTGTTGCATAGTCACATCCTATAGGCCGCAAGCCCATCATCACAGACGAACGAAAAATAAAATGGAAAAAGATAACCGTTCTGAAGTCCTACAGGATCAAGTTATAAATATGTCCTTCAGATAGAGAGAAAAAAAGTTAAGTGCCACCGGTTAACCGCTCCCGTGGTTGCACAACTGTGACACTTTTAGAAGGTGGTAGTGGTCCTGGTCATTGCTAATAAAATTCCTTGCGAGGAGGCAGCCCCAGCAAACGAACAGTGTTTTCCAAAGAGATGATGATATGATGCGATGCGAATGCGAATTCAACAGGAGAGTCGGTTAAATCTGCCATTCTCGGGCACTTTATACTTTTATGTGCGAGCCTAGTGGGGGAGTTTTATGAATTGTGGGCTCATTTTACGATGACGGATATCATATTCATTTCAATCGGCTTGGGACGTTTAGTGTGTGTGAACATCTGGTAAATGGTGTTCCATCATAGCTATGACTTGTTTACTGAAAGGATTTAGGTACAGTTAAGTCTTTACAAGATGACATTTACCACCGCTCGTAGTAATAAACTTGAATACCCCAAAAAGTAAATAAGCATCGACATTTAACCTTCTAATGGGAGTTGAAAGTATACTTGACATAAGATGTACGGTGTAAACAGTGCCCAACTAACAAGCTACCTAAACTTTAGCAGACCTAGTTAAGTAGTTAAAGTCTTTTCATGGAAAGGCACGCTCGGCTGTTGATGCCATTAAGGAAGTGGACACGACGAAAGAGACAATAAATAGAAGGAAGACGATATGGTGAAGAGTGTCGAAGTTGCGACATAACACTAGACGTTATAAAAGCGTTCAATACCGCCGCCAGCTGAAAGCATATCCTTGAAGCGCTTTGAAATATGAAATTTTGAAAAACTATTTCCGGCAAAGAGTGCTGCTCTATGAAACAGATTATGGTGTGAAGGAATACCCAGTCACAGGGCTCGGTTCTGAGACCAATACTAATTGGAATCTCATGTACGAATGCGTCTTTCGTCTTGAAATACCAGGCGATACTAAAATCTCGGGATTTGCGGTCGACATCGCAATAGTTGTAACTGCAAAACTACTGGAGAATTTGTTCAAATTAGCAATGGAACCATTTCAAGTCGTAGAACGGGAACTTATTGATTCTACGCTAAGTAGTTGCAGCTTCTGAAATTATGACTTCTGGCATTTCTTGGTATTCCATTGAATTCTTCAAAAAAGCCGACATGGTTACCAACTTCTTCCACTGGAGTTAGTCTTTCAAATGAAAAAGAACTAAAGCCGGTGGCAATATGGACCC
This sequence comes from Brachyopa scutellaris, assembly GCA_949775065.1. Lineage (NCBI taxonomy): Eukaryota > Metazoa > Arthropoda > Insecta > Diptera > Syrphidae > Brachyopa > Brachyopa scutellaris. The sequence goes on along the minus strand of OX459114.1, from coordinate 96,530,670 downwards.
ATCCATGCGATATTGAATCATTTTTTTTTATTTATTGTAATAACAAGATATATTATCTTAAAATGAAGTATCTCTCTTTATAATTAGTGTATTCTTTAAAGTAACTTTCCAATACAAAATAAATAAATAAATAAAATACTTAAACATAGTAACAACAATAAAGCAGCAAGGATATAGCAAAATCAATTTTTAAACATGTTTATATTTATGTGTGGGTGTATATGTACATAAAAGTTTCTTTACGATATAAAATAAATATATAAATAAATAAATAAATAAAAAAATAAATAAATAAATAAATAAAATTCCTTAACATAGTAACAACAATAAAGCAGTAAAGAAATAGCAAAATTAATGTTTTTAAAAATGTTTATATTTATGTGTGCGTGTTTTTTAAATCCTAGCTCGATAAAAGTGAAAGCAGTCTCCTCCGAAATACGCTTGGTGACCCTGTTCTCTGCAATTCTGGCGGAAGTCTATTCCACAATCGAATTGTAGTAACAAGGTAAGATCGCTCTCCAATGGTGTGCAAGAAACATGGCAGAATTAGCTTTAGTCCTCTGCGTGATTGGGAAAATTGAAGCATTTCGGATAAATAAGCCGGACAGTTTCCATGGATAACACCATGGAGTTTCAGTATGTTTCTGAAGTTAAAATAGTCATAAGGCTTACTGCCCGAACACAATGCATGCCGCGGTTATTCCTAACAGAGAGGTTTTGACTTGGGAAACACTAGTAGAGGCATTATAAATGAAGCGCAAGCAATCATTGAAAGCTACATTCATTTTCCGTTTGCATTCATAATCTAGACATGGATAAACGTAGCAGTTGTAGCTGAAAAATGGTAATAATAAGCTTTTTACTAAACGTATTTTTAATCGTGGTAGCAGAAGCTGTGATGAAGATCTTAGACTGAATGCATCGAACACCTTTAAGATGCAAAGCGTTACGACTTTTGAATTGCAGTGCTTTTCTATGACCAACTGACATCTAGAAGTGGACTAAGTAGCTCAAAAAATCTTGTATAAAATCTTGTACACTCCATCGGGCTCTTACCTACTTAACTAGGTACTTACCAAGGCCTCAACCAATAACCCCTTCCAGTTTGCCCGGTCCTTAGCTAACTGCCTTCCAGTTCCTTGAGATCGTTTTCCACTTGTGTGAGCCACCTTAGGCGAGGTCGTCCTCTGCTGCGCTGATTGTTGAATTCGAATATTCTGCGGGTCGGAGCGTTGATGTCCAAACGCTTTAAATATCCTAGCCATCTTAAACGCCCGATGCGCAGTTTTTTGGACAGATCAATGTCGCTGTACAGCTCGTTTAGTTCGTGGTTGAATCTTCTCCTCCAAAACCCTTCATCGCAAACGGGGCCAAATATCTTACGCAGGATTTTTCTCTCGAAGAGAGCAAGGATATCTTCATCCGATTTCGATTAAGTCCATACTTCAGCTCCATATAGCAACACTGGGATGATAAGGATCTTATATAGAGTCTCCTTAGTCGATTGGGAAAGGGCTTTACTACTCAATTGCCTACTTAGCCCAAAGAAACAGGGATTAGCAAGAGTAATCCTTCGTTTGATTTCCGACGAGGTGTCATTTTTTGATGTTATAGCAGAGCCGAGGCAGACAAAGTCCTTTACTACCTCAAAGTCGGGCTCAATAACTTTAACTTTCGTATACTGGATTATTACCAATAACTTAATTACTATACTTGATCCTGATAATGTAGACGAGAACTTTGGTACTACTTTCATTGTCACTCTTTTTGTGCTGCGGTTGGTTTCTTCAGCATCTTGTGAGGAGTCCATTGTTCATCGTAAGTAGGTAGTCACCAGACTCTATGTTAATTCCAGCGCTTAACGAGGAACTTAATGTAATTTACATTGGATGAGTATTAGCTCCTATTTGTCAGTCACGTAATCCCCAAGTGAAATAACTTCAGTTGTGTGTGTTTTGACAGACTTCCAACTCTTTTCAAAAACCGAATATTTAAGACCCCATTTGTACGAGTATCTATACTATCATGCATTTGCAGACTTCCAACCAAATCAATTGCACCAGAAATCGAAACTCTCCAAAATGCACAAAAAGGATTCCATTTTGACTTTGACTGCTGCATTACTGGGCAAACAACGAGCACTCGTTGACTTGCTAATAAGCATACATATGTTGCTTGCCCCTTGCTCAAAGTGTATTGTATCTGTGTGTACTTGAAAGTATCTTACGTTTTCACATCCTGATGACTTTTCTGCGAACTCAGTTCTGTCTGTTCCAATAAAGTCCAAACGCATGGGTCAACACCAAGTACCCTCGACTACCCTCGCAAATTGGGTGGTAGCATCAGTTCACTTCAAGCCTCGTTGTACATGTGCACATTGCTTCACCGTTTTTTGAACTTCTACGTGCGTTAACATAGATACAAACATACATATGAGTATATGTATATGCATGTATGTACACATAGAAACGAGCCATGAATATCCTTTTGATTTATATGGCATGAAGCGTCCTCTGTGTTTTGATGCCAGTGCCTTGGCACTGTACTGTGCAGCACTCTCAGGCTCTGTTAAGATCTCCTCGGGCATTATTTTCCTATCATTAGTAATCCTTTGTTATGTCCTTACGTACACATAGTTCCCATGATGTTGTTCCACACATACATACATATGAGTTTATCACCATTCGTGTGTATGTGTTTCTTTGTGGGCCTAAGCGCGTCGGATGTGAAGCCATTTCAGAGAAGGAATGTTGTTGTCAAGGACACCTTGAAATAAAAGGACTAATGAAAAAACAACAATGGCATTTATTTGTTAATGTCCTTACGAGACCACTCCAGGATTTGATTTTGTTTTTCTTGTGTTTTGTTTTTTTTCGTTAGTCCTTTGTTGTTCCTGTTGCCGATTGCCTTCCTTCTCGTTGTCGTTGTGATTGTCGTCTTCTATTTGGGCGGGAAAGCTGCTCATACAATATGGGCAGACGTCTGCACCCAATAATATAAGGGGCTTACTCGTATGTGTGTGCGGGTGAAATATGAAATGGATTGGATACTTGGAATGGGATTTATGCGACGAAGTGGAGAAATTTGTTTGTATGCAGATCCGTTACGGTTCTGTTATTTATTGGATTATTAATAGGCGAATGAAAAGCAAATATTTATAATTAGAATCTATTGTTGAATAGAGTCAGAATTGAACCTCTTTCTTGGTCAAATAAATTGAATAAGATGGAGAATTTGTGTCAGCGCAAAAAGACGTATGTATGTATTTGGTTGTTGTTTGGGGAGATTACCCCGCCCACCGCCACCAGGATATGATAAATTAAGAACAGTGAAATTAAGTGACCCACTTTTGGTTGGGTTAGGGACGATATTTTTAGATGGAAAAATACTTTTGCAATCTTTTATACAAAACACCATCAACGAAATAAGACGCAATTATTTTACGTCTTTAGGCTTACTGGTTGAAAATTACTTCCACTTCAAAATCACGGGCTAACTATGTAAGTGGATGGCTAAAGAACGCGTTCGACTGGTCGAATGCGAAGGTATTTACAGTCGACCCCGACGCATATGCATAAAGTAATACATTATACCAAATACGCTATATATGAATATCATTCTTAAAAAATGTTACAACACTGCACTGTACTCCATCCCAGAGAGTGTCTGCAATGGATACTGCGTGCTTTGTGTCTTCTTCGTCTTCCTGCTTTGGGCAATTTGGGCTAAAAGGTGAGTTATCGTGCCCAATACGGTGTAGATATTTCCAATACCCACAGTGACCAAGTAGGAACTGCGTAAAGTAGTAGTTACAGTTTCCGTGCCGTCGGTTTGTCCAAAAGTCTATGGTTGGGATCAATCTGTAGGTCTTTTTGCCCTCCGTAGTGGCTTGTCACCTGGTCATTGAAGTCACTCATTATGCTTCTTTGATTCTTTTGATGACCATCGCTTTTTGGTTACTTAGAAGTTTTCGTCCTTTGCGGACGCACAACTGTGGTCGCATGCCGCTTTGTCCGATGAATGCGCAATTTTATGAATACGTTATTGTAACGGCATGCGACCACGGCTATACTCTGAAAATCATTATTTCGTTTCATCTTGTTTCGTACTTTTTAGTTGGTTTTTCCCGTAGTAGGGTTTTAGTTTTTTAAACTTAATTTTTTATTTACAACTTTTTAGTTTCAAAAAATATGTAGTGTATGTACATATAAGTTAGTGACTTAAAGCGAACCAACTTCTACGGTCAGTTAGACGTTCCCGGTTTTTCGAAGCATGACCTCATCATACTGTTTTACGACCTTAGTTTTGATCGATTTGTAGCTCGAGAAACCATATCATATAGGGACTACAAATCCATTGACAGGGAAAGGTTATTAAGAGATACTTTATTAATGGATTGGCAAAGCATTTATCAGTCAACCTGTATTGAGGAACAAGTTTCTATTTTCACTGATAATGTCAACAGTCTCTTTGAAACCCATGTACCTCTGAAAAATGTTACTGTGCGCAACAGGAAGTGTGGCTGGTTCAACCGTAATATTGAAATGCTTATGGAAAACAGAGATAGGGTTTATAGGAGATGGAAGCGGTTCAGAATTCCCGAACTATGAAATGAATATAGGAGACTTAGAAATTTAGTTAAATCCGAAGTATTGAAGTCTAAGAGAAGGTTCTTCACCTCCAAATTCCAGCCTGAGCTAAGCAAAGCTAAAACCTGGAGCAATATCAAGGAGTTGGGTATTGGGAAACAAAAAAGCTCAAGTTTATGTGAAATTGATACTAACGAATTAAACAACAAGTTCGCGGCCTCTTCAAACTCTAGCCCCCAACAAGACGTTAGTATCGACGAGACCCTTTTAATAAACCCATCACTTTATCCTAATACTACTAGAAGTTTTAGCTTTATTCGAGTTTGTGAACACGATGTACTCAAGGCCATTGATGCGATAAAATCAAATGCTGTCGGGTTGGATGAGATGCAACCTAAATTTTTAAAAATTATAATTTTGGAAGTTCTGCCTGTACTAACACATATCTTCAATTCTATTTTGACTTATTCAGCTTACCCAATGCAGTGGAAAGCCTCCAAAATTGTACCTATTTTGAAAAGCTCAGCTGCCAGCAGCAAGGAGTATAGACCCATCTCAATTCTTCCTTTCATTTCTAAAGTCTTTGAAAAGCTTATAAGTCTTCAAATCTTTTCATACCTTCGCGAGTTTAATCTGTTGTCACCCCATCAATCTGGTTTTCGTCCGCATCATAGCTGCACTACCTCATTGTTAAACATTGTGGATGATCTCCGCTGCGAAATGGATAAAAACCATGTCACGTCACTGGTTATGCTAGATTTCTCGAAAGCTTTCGATACGGTCCCTCATGATATCCTAATTTTGAAATTGAGGCACTACTTTAACTTTATCCCACTGCGATTCAACTTATAAACAGTTATCTTGTTAGTAGAGTTCAAAGAGTGTATAACGGGATATTATCGAATTTTCTCGAAACCAAGGCCGGTGTTCCGCAAGGCTCTATTATGGGTCCTTTGTTGTTTTCCATCTTCAATAATGATATCCCTTCGGTTCCAAAGCATTGCAAGTTACAAATGTATGCGGACGATGTACAAATGCACTTGAGTTATCCTATTGACTTAGTAGAAGACGCAGTTTCACGAATTAATGAAGATTTGTCCCTTATCCATAAATGGTCAAGTGAGAACAAGCTGTTGCTGAATCCTAATAAGAGTCAAGCCATTGTAATTAGTCGGTTAGATATTGATACATCCAGGCTGCCTAGGATCTGTATCAACGGATCCTCTTTGAACTATATCACATCCGCGAAAAATCTTGGAGTAACGTTTAACCAGCATCTTACGTGGGATGAGCATTTAACAATCGCAGTAGGTAAAGTGTATGGGACGCTTCGTACATTATATTAAATAGGTAAATGTCTTCCAATTAGTATAAAAGCAATGCTGGTAAAAACACTATTGCTGCCGATTCTTTTTTACGCATACCCCGTTTTCTGTGACCTTGACAGCAATAGCACACGTAAGCTGAAAGTAGCTGTTAACAATACAGTCAGATTCGTATATAATATCCGTCGTTACGAACATATTTCGAATCATGTAAAACACTTTCTTGGCATGGATGTTAATAGATACTTAGACTCCAAGATATTAACCTTTTTTTTCCGCTTAAAAGAGACGAAATTACCGGATTACCTTTACCAAAGACTCCAACCAGCGTCTTCTGAAAGAAGCCGAACGTATATTTTACCCATATACAGGTATAATACTACCAAAAAACAGTTTTTTGATTACGCAGTAAGGCTCTGGAATTCACTTCCAGTCAATATTAGGAGATCTGTAAGCATAGGCGACTTTAAGAGACAGTTAAAACATCACCTTGCGCATAATATCTGATTAGGGAAATAGGGATTTATTATTTTACATTTTTTAAATTTTCTAATTTTTTTTAGTTATTTAAATATTGTCAATTTATATAGGATAAAATTATTATTATTTCTATTATTATTGTTATTGTTGTGTTACTCTCTTGAATAATTAAATCCGTTACCTTTTTTTTTAAAAATTTGCACAACTCAAAGATAATTGTATATGTAAGTGTAAAATTATTATTTAATAAAAATACAAATACAAAATACAAATACATAAGTAAGCAATGTCGTGTTCTACTTTTCAAACGCTTTCATTTGATATCCATATTAAGGATGTAGTAAAGATAGCGGAAATCCACCATCTTGGGGGGCGTCCACCATATTGAATTAAGAACGACGTCATATCGTATTGTATTCTACTTGCCAAACCCTTTCATTCAATACCCATATTAGGGATGTAGTAAAGATAACGGAGATCCACCATCTTGGGGGGGCGTTCACCATATTGAATTTATAATGACGTCATATCGTCTACTCACCAAGCCCTTTCATTTGATACCACTATCAATGGAGTTATAAAGACTAGTCGGGTAAAAAAGAAAAAAAAAGGAGAACAAAAGAAGAGGTAGCCCGCCATTTTGCTTGGTGCGCCCGCCATCGTCACATAGCCTAGGCCACTCTCCGGATAAAGACGAATCCAATGACACCTCATTTGTTGAAATCGGTTCCATAGTTAAGGCTGTACGAGGTGACATCCTTACATACATACAAACAAACAAACCCAGCCTGTTAAAACCATAACCCTTTCTCTGCGTAGTCGGGTGAAAACATTAACGAATGCCACTCACTGGCGAAATGTCACTTATTCAAAAAAACAAACACAATCCACACTTCTTTTGTGGATTGTATTTGTTGGAAGTTTGCGAACCTTGGTGTGCGATTACATCAAAGACAGTGCGTGCGTCTTTGATTCTTCGAACTAAATGACAATGTATGTTTTGTAAGTAACTATTTTTTAGACACGGGCGAAGACGGGCGGGACAGCTAGTAATTAATAATAATAACCAGGGCCGGGATTTCTATGCAAATGCATATTTTTTTGGACAACCTTAGAAGCAAATGAATCAGATTGTTTTTCGAATTAAGAAATTTGCTTTCAAATGGCATTCAATCGTTAGCGCATATTTTTGCATATTTTGGTATGAATGCATATTTTGGCTTATTGAGCATATTCTAACAATAAATGCATATTTTTCGTTCATATTTCAAAAAAAAATAAACCTTTAACACTTAAAAAATTGATTTCACCGAAATGCAAACACGAACCTTAAAAATTCTATCTTTCATCTGGAAAAAAATGCTATTGAAAACTTGGCAGCACTAAATATGTTATTAAAAAAAAAAATTAAAAATATCTCCACCAGTTAGTTAGTTAGTTAGACTTTTATTTTCATTTTAAGTATATGTACAAAAGCTATAAAAATTCAAAGTCGTTTGGTTTGGCTGATGGCCGTCTACCAGATTGACGATTATTTGAATACTTATTGTACAAAATAAAAATTGTATTTTTAATTAAATATATATATATATATATAAACGTACAACTTAAAAGCTCTCCTCTATTACATTTTTTCTATAGCGCAGGGCATAAGATGCGTAACTATATAATAAATTCCATCCTTGCTGTCCATTTAAAATGCAAATTGTTTCCTCTTCACTCAAGATGGTTGATCCAAAGAATCTTAGGCGCAATTCTTTTAAAATCGGGAAAATGGCAAGAAAATGGAACACGTCTTCTCTTTCATTCAAATTGCACATATTGCACAAAATTGGTAGATCTGGGCGGTGCGGTATGAAATTCAGGTATAGCAGTTCCCCTCTCAGTTTAAATATAGTACTTATTTTATCCGTCGAATTGGAGTTGAGAAAATATGTACTTTCTCGCAAATTATATCTCAGCTTACTATAATATAACCGATGCTATTCCCTATTTTTGCTAACAAAGCTCTTAGTTGATTCCTCATGAACGCAGGCTGGACATCTGGAGTAATGCTTAGGGTTAAGCCGCAGTCGGCCGCGAGATTCTGCCACTCAGTCACAAAATTAGCCTTTGCTGCTAAAATGTGTGTAAGAATAATTTTCGGCAGCCTTTTTTCATCCATCGACATTACTTTGATTATATAGTCAAAGTGTATTTTCAAAGTTTCTAAAAACACAGGTGGCATCGCAGTTTCCATATATAACATGTAGTTTGGTGTATTACTCGGTAGTTTAAAAATCCGCTTTAGAAAATATCGGAGGAATTGCTCTACTGCTGGGTAGGAACGATAACCCCAAACTTGGGCTCCATAAAAAAGTATTGACGTTGCTGTTGCGCGAAACAGTTTTTGTTTTGAGCTATGGGTTACAAAGTTATTATCAACTTCCCCAGATCGAAGAGATTGCGCGCTTAGCATCAGATAGTCTCGCCTCTAAGTGTTTATTCAAAATTAAATTGCCTGATATTAGAACTCCTAGATATTTGTATTTGCATACATTTTCAATTGCCTCATCGCGATACATCCACATTTCGGTTCTTGAATATCTGCCACCTCCATCTCTGAACACCATGGTCTTCGATTTCTCCAAGTTAACGGACAGGTTCCAGGATTTGCAATATTCGCTGAGTCGATTTATCATTAGCTGCAGACCATTTACCGAATCAGCAAGGAAGACGATGTCGTCCGCGTACATCAGTGCAGGAATCTTTGTTCGACCAATATCTCCACCATGTTATCCTCAAACGGGAATGAAGAACAGCGCTTGAATATTCAATATTTATTATTATTATTATTATTTCATCAATTGATTACAAAACAAAACAATATATTTTATTGCAAACATAGTTGAAGTACTTTTTGAAAACAAACATTTACAAAAAACATTTCAATTATTACATACATAGTTGAAGTACTTTTTTCTTGAAAAAGTCTCTTTCCATGCATAGGTCGATTTCATTGCACACTAAGTTAAAAAGATTTAGAGACCGCGTTATTGGTTCATTTAACCCATAGTTGGTTCTATGGGTAGCAATATAAAAAAATTCATTTCTGTTGCGCAATATTCGCATCGGAACATATAATGACATTAAAGAAAGCAAATCAATAGACATTATACCTTATACGATTATCAAAAATATCTTTAACAAACAAAATACATTGGACTTGTCTACGGCATTTAAGCGTCTTCATATTTATAAGAGCACATCTTTATTTATAATCTGGTAAAGATCCAACCCAGTTTAGCTTTCGTAAGGCATAACGCGTGAATCTTTTTTGAACCTTTCTATTCTCAAAATATTGTTTTCATAAAATGGCGACCAAACAACACAACAGTATTCTAAAACAGGCAAAACTAAAGACATGAATATTAAGATTTTAAGATATTAAAGTCTGACTTTTTTATTTTCGCACAAGTTAAATGGAGCAAAGAATTGCAGATACCACATGAAATCGAATCAGTGGATTCTGCTTTATTAAAAATGATACAATTTTTCATAATAAGGTAAAGAAAATGAAACCGTCGCGATTCACTGATAACTGATAACTGATATTCAATAAATAAGATTGTTTCATTAATAAGTGCTCCACTAACGTGTGTTGGCGTGTAGAGGTCATTTTCCATGTACCAACATTTTTTGAGACCAAATCGGTTTCAATTTTGAAAACATCAGAAAAAATTTCATGATTCATGCTAACAAAACCTACTTACAAAACTAATGTTCATATTTTTAACAATATTTATTTTTTGTTAAACCAACATACCTGAATTTTATGTTTTATGTTAATTTTGTTTACTTTTTGCTGTGAACATTTTCTATGAATAAAAACCGGTTTTTTTTTTATTTCAATGTGTTTTTCATTTACTTTTTGAATATTTTTGCAGAATGTTTCGGATATGGCATATTTTGGATTTTTTATGGCATATTTAGTCATTTTAAGTGCATATTTTGTGTTTTTTATAGCATAAAAATCCGGGCCCTGATAATAACAATAATTTAAGAATGTAAGTAATTGCTTACACGCCATGATGCAGTAGCTAATGTTTTCAATAACTAACTTTAACTGCTAAGTTAACTGATTCCCTATAAGTTTCTGCCCCGTGACCGAGGAGGCAGAAACACGATTGGTTTATTGTGTGAATAAATGTGGTGAATTATAAAAAAAAAAAAATCCTTTTGAACTATTGAGTGTAGTGTATAACTTGATTTGGATAGGCCACGGGTCATTACAGCCACCTAACCTAACATAAGAATTTTTCTACAAAGTTGCGTGAAACTTGCATGGTAATTCATGCAAACAGCAGAGCACTGAAAATATTTAAATATTTTTAAATGCAATGAATAATCACGTCGGAGCCTTAATCTGTCCATCCCATGAACATGAAATCATATCCAAGCACCCAACTTTTAAGCCATTTAATCGAGATTCCCAGAATCATTCAACTATCAAATCTGTCCAATAGTAAAACAAACAACAATTTAAAAGTCCGCATATTTAAAGATTCCACTTCCATCTGTGCCCTCTATTCTTGTGTATATTTTGGCAACCAACAAGGACATGGACTCCCATAACCTCCCTATTTTATTGTACTTATCAAGTTCGCTGTCGACCGCGAACCAGATTATTCCAAACAGTTTTCTTCTGTAGTAGTAGTAGTTGTCTAGCGCTGCACTCGGGTTTCCGGTCCTCTTTTAGCCAGTTTTCTGTCGGAGTCAGTTAAGTGCGCAGAGTACATTTTATGGAATTTTCTGTAAGATTTTGTTACTCCTGTTTGTTTGTTCCCTCACAGGGCTCAAAGGTGCCACAACTGCTGCTACAAATTTATGGCTTTCCTGTCATAACCCTACCACCACTGATGCGAAAAGGCGATGGAAAAAAACAACAAACTGCAAGACTACAAGGACACTCAAAATTTAGCTCTGGCAAATGACTCTAAGAAAACCCAAACATCCTAGAGGAAGGAGGTTTCCACCAACCAACACCGAGGAGGGGAGGTGTGGGAATCCAAAAATATAAAACAACTTTTTTTCAATATGTAGGTACTCGTATGTACGTCTGTTATCCTTTTTGCAGAAGGAAACCAACTGATGGAGAAAAAAAAACCGCAAAACAGAAAAAGAAAAATGTTTTTCCTCAACGAATGCCAATTTTCGTCTTCCTCCTGCCATTTGTGAGGGACAGCGGGTTACGACGAACGGAACACTCTTATTTTCTAACCGACCCGATGTTTTCTTATAGGGTTAGGCAATGATTAATTGCAATTCAATGGTTGCGGCGGCGATACTACATTTGTGGGACTTGGGCTCTCCACTTCTCCATCAGAATCAGACCTAAAGGAAGGGGAAATGGAAACGAACGCGTCGATAAGATAAATGAACAACGGTATATCACATCGAGATACTCGTACATTTGCTAGAGAGAGCACCCACGGCGGCAAATAGGATCCCTCTGCTGGCGGCAAGTTAACTGATGTATTTCATTTCCCAATATGGAAATAACTGCCACGACGTTATGATAAAGGACGAAATTGAAAGTTGGATACGTATACACATTCGATTACGACTGTCAACGTAAGTCATAGGTAGATTTATATGCACGCATTATTTACACATACGAGTATACTGTATGCTTAACCGAACAGAATAAATAATGGATAGATTAGAAAGTCTTCAGCCGACCTTGGAGCGTATAGAGTCTCCTGGGGCACATGAAAGCACATTGGAACTTTGTTTATCCGCACTTTTATTGAAGGGAAACGTCTGCCGAGTTAATCGATAACGCCGCTTTCAACGTCCACTTGGGAATACAGAATGTATTTATGATTGGATATCAGCCCACATATATTTAGATGAGGCGTTTAAATAAAAGGGTGCTTTGTACAGTCACAGTGCGGGCTCTGTAATAGAGAGCACGTTGAGCTAATATGGGAAAGACTGGAAAGACGCCCTAGTCATCAGTCATCACCATCAGCTGCTCAGGACCCCAAATTGTTAGATTATTGCCTGCACTAGGACGCGTTGTCCAAACTAAACCTTTCCTGTACATTTCCTTTTTTGATAAGCTCCAAGAAAATTCACATGCAAAAAAGTCCAAACTAATTGGACGACATTTCGCTTTTTGATGTCACCAACTCACCAACCGACTTTCTTTAGCGATTTACTTGCCGCGAAGTCCACTATCCATCAAAACAGCACTATAACACTTTGAGGCTAATGCCACACGAGCTCCTTTTTCCGCGCTCCCATTTGGTCATGCGCCCTGAGTATAAAGAAAAATGTACACACGACGCCTTTTTGGTCGCAGACGCTTGTGTGTACAGTTCTATTGGTTTTCTATGTACTAATGGCGCGCAACCAAATGGGAGCGCGGAAAAAATAACTCGTGTGGCATTGGCATTAAGCTTGTCAAAACCGGAAGACCCAACCTTCAGCCGTGATAAATTGAGGAAACGCAAGAAAGACATGGTAGCAATATTCTGGAACTTTTGATTTACGTGCAAGGTGCAACGTGTAAGTTTCAGCTCAATGGACGGTTTTGAAATTTTGTAGTTCCAGCGCCATCTAACGGAGAATTTTAACGAACAGGTTATTTCTATGATATGATCTAATGATTGTTGGGTCAGTTCCTATGTCTACCCGAAAAGTTCATATGTATGTATATCCATATAAAATTGTTTTTTGTTTTTTGAAATGGTTAAAAAATTAAATAAAAGTATGTATTTATTTACTTTTTTTTTTTTAATTTTTTTAATGCACGGAACTTAAAAATTAAATATGAATCTTAAAATGTTTGAGTTAAACTCAGTCGAAAAAGTTGGATATTATTGTTTGGACAGTTTTCTTAAATACAAATAGTGTTGCCGGCATTTAATTCTCCACCAGAGTCATTACTATTTTCAATGTCGGGAAAATTGATTCAAAATTATATTTATATACATACATATGTATGTATGTAAATATGTACCTACATCAAACAGACGAAATTTAAATTCGTTCAAATACATTTAGGTTACACATCCGATTCCAAGCATTTCTTGAACAACATTTGTAAATGAAATTCGTGCTTCAAGATAACATGGGTCAGTGAACCAAAAGTAAGTCGAAAAAATGTCATTATACATTTTATGACATAAGCACTGTTCTCAATGGGTGTAGCGAAGCCCATGCTCACGCTGTGCTGGGTTCCTGGTCATAGTGATAATCCAAGTAACTGTGAACCAGATGAACAAGCCAGAAAAGATACAAAACTGGTGAATTTTACTACAGAAAGTGAGCCACATGTACCAATAGAAACAATACAACACAAAATCTCTACGCAAGCACTGCAATAGGCTATTGAAAGATGGCGTAACCTTGATACGTGTAGCAATGTCAGGCCGACTTGGCCTCAGCTAAATCGACGTAAAACTTATTGCCTGCTAAAAATTAGCAGAGCACATATCGGCATCTTGGTTGGCATATTAACAGGTCATTGTGCAATAAGCAGACATACCAGCAGGCTGGGAATCCTCGCCAATGACTTTTGACACAGGTGCATAGGTGAGGGGGAGGAGGAATCCCCCTATCACCTCCTATATATGTATTCTGGGAGAATACTTCTTTATAGACCTTCGAGATATTTCCCCAACGGATATCAATAAAATATGGAAATGTATCCAATTCTCAAAATGGTTCCAAGAGTACCGATAAGAATCGGCTCATCTGGCAACACAATGGACTTTCTTTGGTCTATATGATACAATAGATCTTTCAGGTCGCAGTATCAGCCCTGGGGCAGGCTCCAGATAATTCTTTGGTCTAAGTGAATCCTACCGAATGCCACCTAATCTAACCTAACTTATATCGGCAGTGACTCAAGTAAAACGAGACCCTCAATGGTTGAACTTAAGCCTTAAAAACATCATGTTATCCCGGGTCTTCGGACTGTCTTCAGGAGTACAGGGAAGCTACCCATCTTTGCCACTTGTTATTATTAATTTCCAAGATCCAAGTAGGTCCATCGTCCTTAGAACATTAAAACCAACGCTCCTCAAAGTTCCAAACTATGAAAACTGAAAACCTTTTAAAAAGAACGTCACACATGTTTAAAAATCGTTTTTGGCAATTTTCTTTGGTTAAAAAAGCAAAACTTGGTGCAAAACGCATTCCGACCGGAACTAAACACAAATCAAGGCTTGGGGACTATGTCAAGGAAAGTATCACACAACGCACACGACACCATATGAACGGAATTCGTTTCGCAAGAATGGATGTAAATAAAAAAAAAGAAGAAGAAAAAAATCCTAAAAGAAAAGATGGCCAAAAACTTGGAAGCTTTTAATTTACTAAAGACTTCCGTCGATAAATTATACAAGAAACCATTTACGTTCCGCTGGACTGAGTAATGTTCCCAGTGCAAAATGCGAATTCCATTTTTTTCCCCCAACAATTCCTTGTGTGTGTGTGTGTGTTTCCCGAAACTTATGTCGCAGCCAATAAACAACTTAAGAAGCATATTCTCGAGGGCGACCAAGCGAACAAGGAATCAATACCAAGGAAAGGACGAAGAGAATCGCCAGCAACAAAAGTGTCTACAGCGTGTTAGAAAAGTATCTCTGATCTTGGGGCTGCTTATTTTAGGCCACTACATAAGGTGCAGACAGCTTTGCGAGTGGATTCATTTTTTTGGCAACTTACTTTCCTTAACCCATTCGGCTGTATGCGAAAGGAAGGACATACGCTGGTACATATGCGACATTTAAGTTTTCACACTATTAAGCTGGCGAAGTCCTGCGTCCCGTTCTCCCGTAAGGATGGTGGGCTGTTCTCTGACTGCTTTCTTTGTTTTAAAGGCGTACAGATTGGCAATGTATCTGGGGTGCATTAAATCAACTGTAGCTACGAGTAGCACAGCCAAGCAATGGAAGTGTACGATTAATTTTGTATTCGAGTTGAGAGGGGGGATGGAATGTAGTATTTAAAATGTGTTTTTGTTTAAGAGGAATCTTTTAGAAGGTGTAGCTTCGAATTCTATATATGTACATATGTACGTTAAAATGGGCTCCACGGTTTGATTTGCCAAAGATAACCTAAGAGGCTCTTCCATCTTAATCTGGCTGGAATTCAGCAATTGCTTGAATGAACATCTTTATTGCCCTGTATCAGAGACCTAACATACCTAGACACAAAGTCTAAAGGGTAAAACCTTCCGCACATTTTATATCAAAAGTTTTACATTTACTGGCAAATTAACATGGAAACAACCCCTAAATTCCACCTAAAACACAACAATAAGGGGACTATGGTCCACGAAGCAGCTACTAGGGAGATCCTAGGTGCTTAACCCTAAGATGGTCTTATGGATTTATACACAAATGGTTAGATCCCATTTATACTGGAATGGTGGAAAAATCTAACAAAAAACGAACGGCAATTATAGGCTAAAAGAGGTCCAGAGATTAGCATATTTGAGCGTAACAGGGGAAATGATAACCACACCAAGCCTGGAAGCATTACTTCACCTAGCAATGTAGGAAGAAGCAGCCAAACAAGCTCTTGTTCTTCATAGGATCTATACATTCTATGGGACATAATAAACAAGGTCTATCTAGCTTTAGAAAACACCAGTGCCAGTAATTTTACACTGCAACCTTATGATCCAGCTCCAGCTAAGTCCTGCTAGCCTTCTCCAGTGTTTAGAGCTTCTCTTTTATTGTATGTTTACCTTTTCCACAGAAGGGTTCAGGTTCAGGTTTCTCCGCCTCTTGATTACCTTCTATCCCATTAGATTGTGGCGTCGTTTCACTCGCCCAGTCTCTTATGTTTAACAGACATTTGCAGACAGTTCTAGATTTGATGATTCAAGCCGTTGTATCGTTTGTCCAGATTGAGTTGGACACATCTCTCAATAGCACAGATTTCGCCTTGAATGATGCTGATGTCACAGCCAATCAGCTTGTTTCGTTTCGGGCCCAAACACTGCTGCACCCATTCCTTCCTATTCATTACTCCAACCTTTCTTGTTACTGAATTTGATTTTTTTCCAGTTAAATTTCCTAATCCTATCATCTCTAGAAAAGGTCAGAAGGGAAAGATTATTAGACATGGCCTTTATGGCTAGTACATTTACCTTTTCCTGCTTTGGCCATTCTTATAAAACGTCCTTTTTGCAGTTTCTCCACCACAATGTGCAGTGGAGTAAGCTCCAATAGCACCTCTAGTGCTGCAGTCGGGTAGGATCGCATTGCATCTGTTTAGCAAGGCCTTTCACGAAATCTCCCACGACATTATCCTTTTGAAATGTAAAGTTACAGGACTGAAGTTACAGGTCACTTTTGCCATTGACCAGAAATGAAGGCATTGTGACACATTCGAATGGCTTATTTCAAAACATACATTACATTGATTTCGGAGACTAACGAAGCTAGATCTACTTTCTTTGTTGGCTTGAAGTGCTTATATGTATATATCTGCTAGACTGCTGTAATTTGCTTAGAATTCGCGTGAACCCAGGGCCCTCATCACGTAAGACAATCGACGTCGTTTTCGATATCATTATCGATAGTCATGCTTCACGAATGCATAAAAATGCTCTCTCGTCCAAATGATATCGACTGATCGACCAAATATTTACTTCACTTAACCCTTCTGTCAATGGATGTTTTGCCACCTTCTTATCAATGGAATAGGTCTGGCTGGACCTTCATACATTTTGAATGGGAATTATTCGAAAACAATGAAATAATTTAAGTTTTCTTGTTATTTTGGACATGTTATTATTTTTTTTACGGTTAAAAGTTGTTTTTAAACATAATAGTGATATTACCAAGTATTTTGTTGATTTACACACTTATGGCATTTATGTAATAGAATACTGTGCTGTAAACAGACAGGCTCTTCGCATGCAGTGCATTCAAATCTGGTTTTCCTTTGCGTTGGGTGGTTTACTTTGCAAATTCTGCACTACTTTACTGGTCCGTTGATGTCTGGCTACCACTGGGTTGTGGAATACTTTGTTGTAATGGTGCTCCAAAGAAAGATTCCATATGCCATATCAAACACTCCTATAATCTTTGGATTGTTCATCTTTGCTCCGATCTGAGGGGTAACTAACTGCTCAATCAAAGAATGCAGAAAATGTCGATGTGCATTGGTTTTGTTCGCTCTCACATTATTTACGTTTTTATAAATTCTGAAAGATGCCATTGCTGCGACAGCCAACATGTTACTTCCATGTATATTCTCCCAACATTTGGTCCAAGACATCCACGCCTACTTTGTGTTTATTGTAAAACAGAATAGCTACTGACTTTATTGTTTCTCCAACAAATTCTGTGTCATAATGAAGTGATGACAGTAAAATCACTGCCTTATATTTTTTCGGCGGCACATTAGACACTGCTGCGACTACGGTCCGGAAGCATTTCTTTAGGAATGCATTTCATATTCCATTTAATAGTTCCTTTGAAACATGTAAGGGAGTTGTCAGCAACAGCAGTCCTCCCGCTGGCTCTATACTTGGTCAATCAGAAGCTTCTCACCCAAATTTACAGCACTCTGATTTACAATCAAATGCTCAAGTGTTCGGATGTATACGCCATAAACATCAATAACACTGCGTGACACGAATTCGGTACCCAAAAAACTCACTGCTGTTATAGTATTCTATTAGATATAGTATGTAAACAGTGAATATCTTTTGTTTCTATCACGTCTTGATTTTTAGGTACACACTGATAACGGTTTTTTAAGCGATCCTTATTTCGTCCACATTTCAATGGAATCATTCTTGAGAAAATAGGCTCATTTCGCGGTAGTGTCTTTGTTATTAACTATATATTTGTGAGTGTATATATTCAAGATGAATACTGTAAAAAACAGTCGCCGTCAATGCTTCGCCAAAAAAGTTCTGTTTCGTATGTAGACATTATACATTCTTAAGTCTCAAGCACTATCTGGTTAAAGACTGGCCAAAACGAAAGGAGTTTGTCTGTGGGAAGTCAAATATAAAATATATGCCCATGCCCTTAATTAAACCCGAAGACCTCATTTTACCTCCCTTATATATAAAGCTCGGATTAATGAAGAATTTTGTTAAGGCAATGAATAAAGATGGCGAAGGATTTTTATACAATTTGAAGTCTGTATTTTTTTTTTTTTTAATTAAGTGACGCAAAGCTAAAAGAAGGTATTTTTATTGGACCACAAATACGCCTTCTTATGAAAAACCAAATTTTTGACTAAACACTCAACGATGAAGAGCTGTATGCATGGACATCATTAAAAGCTGTGATTAATGGTTTTTTTAGGAAACCATAGAGCCGAAAGTGCAGAATTCTTGGTTAACAATTTGTTAAATGCATATAAACAGATAGGTTGCCGTATGTCATATAAAATTCATTTTCTCCATTCCCATTTCTCTGTTTCCCTTCAAATCTTGGAGCTGTGAGTGATGAACAAGGGGAGCCCTTTTATCAGGTTGTAAAAAGGCTTGAGAAAAGGTTTCAAGGTCGTTGGAATACAGCTATGTCAGGAGATAACTGCTGGAGCTTAAAGCGAAAAGACACTTCCCAACACAAAAGAAAAAGTTAAATATCTTTAATTTTTTGTAAACAATAAATTTTTATAGAACATTTTTTGTTTTCCTTGTGTGTCAGTAGGTATATTCATAAGGAATTAATTTGACAGTTTTAATCGAATGACATTGGCAATTAAATAAAAATATGTATATACTGAAACTTAAGTTTTTAATTTTTTACCACAAATCGAAGCCTTTCGTACCTGAAAACAGTACGTTATAGAAAAAAACTACTGTTGAATGTTTTCTCATTAAGCAATGTTTATGAATAAATAAACAGAAAGAATTAAAGTGGGTACTCATTTTTTTTTTTTTTTAAATTTGTAACGCAGTGTAATTAGCGGAAAACCCCAGGTAATAAATACTCGTGTGCATATTCGAGCACGATAATAAATATGTTCTAAATAAATTAATAAATTACATATTTTGTTCGTTTATGATACGATTAAAGAAACTAATTATCTGACAGATATATCAAGGTAAAAAAAAGATGTTTTTTTCTGGATGAAATAGGAAATAAATACGTTTCTCCATACGAGCATTCCATTGATTCTAGGGGTTGTTTTAGAAAATCCTTGTTTTTTTTGCACCCACTTACATCTAAGAAATTTTGCTTACACCAAATCATTAAAAATATGAATGCTGACAAGGTCAGGAAATTTTTTAATGATAGCTACATAATTACTTAGAAAAAAATAGTCTTGAAAGTGCGAAAGGCCTGGCCAGACCTAGTTATTGACAGAAAGGTTAATGAAACAGTCTGTAGAATCTACGCGTAGCTGCTTAATGGAAAATAGGTGAGTAAGGTAATAGTATCTTCTCTTATATCTTTATATCATTTATGTAATTGCGTTTATCTTCTCTTTTATTTGAATGTTTACCACATTACCACATAAATATAGTGAATTATTAACTAAGTAGGTAAGAAAAAACAACCAGCATATATTATTTATAAAGTTTTTATAAGTATTCAGTTTAATTTCGCTCATCCTCATATGTACAATGCAGTCGTCCCAAAGCGATGTTATAACTCTCATGTCATACCCAACTCGTGTTAACAATCCTCATTATTAAAATTTAAATAATTAATATCCACTTAGACCCGTGTGCCCTAATCCCTCTTGTCTTTCTGCATCAACAAATAAAACTCATCAGAATCTCCGCCTCTAAATGTAGTAGATTAAAACTTATTCCACACACGACACGGCATCTATTTGTCTGCAAAATAATCATGCATCGCATTTAGCAGACGCTTCGCATAAACGAAGCCCGCTCTCAGTGTCTGGCGTCTATTTGGCGCCATTGCAACTTTCTCGACAACTAATGGCAACTGAAGGAAATGCATTTCCTAATTACAAAAGTTCATGTCCTTCGTGCTGAGATAGATTTGCTTTTCTGTCCATATTCGCTTTCTCGCTCTCGCACTGTCTTTATCTTTGGCATTTTGCGCGAATCTTTTTTTTCCTATTCTCATCGCATTCCATTCAATGTTTTTTTTTTTTTTTTTTGCCAAATCCCGACCCCTGTCGTTCGAAGGCGGCAGGCATCGCGCTCCTTCAGTTACAAATTACGTAAGAGAGGAGAAAATCTGCCTGCCTTGGGGGGATACTCGTCCTATTTTTATCCCATTTCATCCTGTGTATGTGCGTTCACATATATCCTTCCACAAGGCGAGCTCCATCAAACATACAACAATTCATAGAACTGAACAAGCCAACAATGAATAACTACATTAGTGTGTAATTGCGGATGCTAATTCAGCGAAATTGTCTGGGATATAAATTAAGCGACAAGGTTGTGTGTCTTTTCCAATAAATTAAGTTTTAAAGTATTATCACTTGAATTTCCTGGAGCGGGCGGGAAAGGGAGATTAAAGACATGTTCAAATTTTTCCTTAGAACGAGCGTACGAGTGTCTCGCACAAAGACACTGTTCCACAGATAAAACTAAATGAAGCACCAGCAATTAATTTCCTTTTCCCAAAGAGAAGACATTGAAGTGTATGAATGTGTACTTCCAGAATATGGAGTAAATCAGGTGAGGTTAGGTTGTTAGCCTTAGGTATAATGCGTGTGTACGACGACGAGTGTAGAGTCAGATTATTGCTTAATTGAGCAGTTACACCTGCTTCAGGGCGATGCATTTGCTCTTCTTCTTCTTCTTCTTTGAAACCACATACTCTTATAAGGGTTTGTGGTGAAGACAGTGCCACTCCTACAACTGTTTGCCGATGGTACTTCAACGATGAAGTGCTGATATCGTTAGATGTTGTTTTTTTTTTCTCCCTCCAGGAAATTGAAATAAGTTTTACTTATCACTTCGGTTTCAGGAGATATGTAGGAATCAGGAAGAGTAAATTAAGTTTTCATTTCTTATCGAAACTCTGTCAGTTATGAGTATGTTGGCAAAATATTTAAACTTCATCGTTTGGGAATGCAATGCACGTGATATCCTTCGGATTATTTTTTTTCTTCCATTTTCATATTATTCATACATCTTCGAAACAGACAATTGTGTCTGGCAAGGCAGTTGCTTGCAAAGCTATAATCTTACATGTGCTATGGCTGTGTATTGTAGAGATGACCAGTGACATCCGACATTCGACATTTTAGCTTTCGAACAAATAAAAGTTCAGCTTTCTTGTTGAACGAATTAAATGTCAGTTTCAATACTCATCTTGACTTGAATCATGGAAAATTTATTGCTCAAATATTGAGGTTTTATTTCTTTAATTATTATTAAAGACAGCTGGAGATTTATGCTGGTCGACATTTTTTGCACCATACAATAATACGTATTAAATGTTAAGCCTCAGAATGGATTTCAATAAATTAACTGTTCACCGAAATGTTCTCGCAATAAAGCCATGGGTCACAGGCTGTGTGATAAGTAGCGTCGTCTTATTGGAACCAAATGTCGAAGGGATTACGGCCTCCAATTTCAGGCAGCAAATAGTCTGTTATCATAGCGCGATAACGGGTGCCATCCACAGCTAAGTTCCAACCGACCTTATTTTTTGAAGAAATATGGACCGATGAGTCCACCAATAAACCATATCAAATCGTTATGTAATGGCAGCTCTTGAACCTCTTCGGGTTGCTTTGCAGTCCAAACAAGGCAACTTTGCTTATTGACGTAGGCATTAAATGGGCGAAAATGGGCCTCATCGAGGCTAAGTCTTTCCACGATGGAATGTCAAACAATACTGAACAAATATATCATGACAGTTTGACACACGAATATAGAAATGGAAGCGGCTAAAATGGGTCTAGCGGTAAACGAGGGCAAAACAAAGTATATGGTGTCAACGAAACGGGACACTCAACATCGACGAATTGGACAGAACGTCACAATAGACAGTTATAACTCTGAGGTAGTAAAGGACTTTGTCTACCTCGGCTCTGCTATAACATCAAAAAATGGTATCTCGTCGGAAATCAAACGAAGAATTACTCTTGCCATTTGCTGTTTCTTTGGGCTAAGAGCGCAATTGAGTAGTAAAGCCTTTTCCCGAGCGACTAAGGAGACTCAATATAAGACCTTTATCATCCCAGTCTTGCTATATGGAGCTGATGCATAGATTTTATCGAAAACGGATGAAGATATCCTTGGTCTCTTCGAGACAAAATCCTTCGTTATCGTTAAATATTCGGTCTCGTTTGAGTTGACAGGTTTTGGAGGACAACATTCAACCACGAACTATACGCACTGTACAGCGACATTGACCTGGTCAAAAAACTGCGTATTGGACGTTTAAGATGGCTAGGTCATGTAGAGCGAATGGACATCAACGCTCCGGCCCGCAGAGTATTCGACTCTAACCCAGATGGTCAGCGCAGCAGAGAACGATCTCGCCTAAGGTGGCTCACACAAGTGGAAAAGGACCTCAACCATATTACTGGAACTTACTGGCTAACTGGAAGTGGTTGTTGGTTTAGGCCTTGGTCCACTTCGGACTGTAGCGCCACCTACAGTTAAAAATATGGTTATTTTATAAAAAGAGTTGAAATTATACATGTATTATCCTAGTTTTCCTTTCATCCCTTGTACTAACCAATGTACGTAATCATATTTTAATGCACTGACACCATCTGTGTGTACGTAAGGCGCACACAAGAAATGAAACAAAACTGACAAAAGTAACGACCACAAAAACGACGAGCTTCATGTGGTTTGTTTTCGAAAAACAAAAAAATCCCTATAAGAACGGCGGTGGCCGTCGGCACCACAAGAAAAACAAGAAAATACAAATTTTACGAAGTGTATCGTTTAGCTGTGTGAGCGTATTAAGCGGGAAATAGAGCGTGCTAACCGGATTTTTTTTTTCATACGAATTCTTATCAAAATGAAGGGACCGGAAAAAAAAGAGCGTTAAAAGCGGGATAGCGTCTTACTGTAGTGACGCTGTAGTGGAAGTAGAAAGTTGAAGTTGGCTGAACTTTGCGCTTCACCATACAATTCATACTACAGCAACAGCTTCCCATTGTGTTCGCGCTATAGGGTTAACGTGTGTTTTAACTTTGACCGCGCGTCATACCTCCACTACAGCGTCACCATTGTGTTCGGCCAGTTAAGCGTAAGCGTCTTAAGCGGATTCTACTGTACCTACTAAAAAAAGTACCCCTAAAGTCTAAATGAATCACCCGTTGAATCTATGATGTAAAAAAATATGACTTTGTGTGTTCACTGCATCCACGATAAGGTACTCGTATGTTATGTTAGCCTTTTTACGTTTTTTCTTTACAGTATCTTTCTGGAGTTCAGGTTCCATCATTCACCGAGCAGTTCGAGTATTCTACCTTTTCATAGGACATGGCATTCGAAAAGCAATTATTCAATCAACTTTTTCTCCTCACCGCTAGGGTTGCCATTTCTAGAAAACATATCCGTCAAAGAATGACAGTAGAAATTGTTGCCAACATTCTCGCCCTTGCTGTCAATTAGACTCTGACTTTGACAGATTTGCTACACTATTTTTTTTTGTAAACTATTTCTTAGCTTCCATATTTAATATTTACCACTATGACTTTTACTTTAAACAATCTTAGCTTATACAAAAAAAATCCAAGATTTCTCTTTCGGAATGACACGAGTAGTACACAAAATTCTACCCCATAACTGTGCTAATGGAATCATTTACATAATTTCATAATCAGTTGCCAAAGCTTCTGTTACATTTAATATGGAATATCCTTTCAATTTGTCGATTTGCTTTCTCTATATTCTAATCCCCACCTCCACCATCTCCAGTAAACAAACTTCCGCATCCTTATGCACAGACGCACACACACACATAAACTTCATTATTAAACCACCAATTTCAATGCGACTTAGTTTCATAATCAAACAATGGTCCAAATCAAATATCATTATTATTTGTTGTACTATATACCTACCGAGTGTGGTATGCTTTGCGTTAATTAGAAGGCAAATCTGCAAAGCAGGTCCAAAATACACCACCACACCCACTACTATCGCCCAAGGACTAATGCCAATTTAATTTAATAAATAGCTAAAGAAATTCCCGACGCTCGAGGCATGTGCGTACGTCGTATATTCAGGTTCAGGTAATAAAATATTCCACAATCGCGTTTACACAAACTTAATTAGACATCCATTGATTAATATTCAATTTTCACGAATATTGGAACTCTTGAATGTACGCCATTCCAGAAATTCAGCCACCCACCGACATACCGCTCCCACATCGATGACATACGGACGGGCAGGGCAAGGTAGGAAAAATCCGAAGAATACTGGTGAATATCATAGAAAATCTCCACGTCCCATGGAGAAATTGGATGCGTGTGAGGGAAAATCTGATCATTCATAAGTAAAATAAATTTCGGCATTCCACTCCTCGCCCCATTTGGTGTACATACACAGACACAGATAAAGACTAAAAGAGAGCAGTGTTCTCTAGCAAGGACCTAATATACATTTGGTTATCGCCTATTTGCTCACTTAACGTGACTGGAGTGCGAAAGCAACATCATCAGTGCGTCTATTATCTTCATCACGGGCGAATATGAGAATTAAAAATGCGGCCCGATTTATCCTCACGCACGTAATGAATGTGGCCAATTTGAGCTGCCGAAAACACAAATCTATTTGCCTGTCCTCAAAGTAGGCCCAGTTCACTTTGTCATCCGCTCACTTTCGCACCACACTCCTGGCTCCTCGGCACTCGATTTGTAAAGAAAAGACACTTTAATTATTTTTCTCTTCTACCTCGTGGACGGTGAAGTAGCAAATTTACCAATTGCCACCCCACCAGAAGCATCCCTTTTATTAACCGCTATGGTGTGCTTATTTATATTTGCCCAATCCACGTGGTGTAATTGGATTTACTTTTAAGTTAGATGGATCAAATCTAAATAAGCGATTTTCTTCCTTTTTTTTCTGCCCAAAATCACAATGCTCACAATCGGAAAGTGGATGTCATTTTTGTAGGGTCCTTCGGAGCTCGACGCTAAGCTCCTTGTTGTAGGCTGAAAGTTGGTTGACTTATGTTTATCGTTTGTTATTCATTCAATATACATATATGGCCTTTTTATTCTAACTGAGAGAGGTGCCTATGTTTTTTTAGCATCTGTTATCTTCCATGTTCCATATCTGCTCAGAGCAGAATTTCGCTCTTTGGAGATGGAATGCTCTACGTTTTGCCACCTGAGGGCATTCATAGAGTTTCTTCTTCTTCGCCGCAGACACTACAGGAATCGTCATCGGTTAAGGGTGGCATCTGAGCACCGTGGCGTACTGGTTAGTGCTCTGGGCTACTATGCATGCCACCCCGGGTTCAATCCTAGCAAACACCTAAAAAACTTTTTTCATGGTGCCACCTCTTTCGAATGCCTGACAGTCTGACAAGCATTCAAAGAGTATCATTTGTTATGAGGAGCTTCTCAACCGCGCTGCGAGAAGCAGGTCCTGGTTTACCCCGAGCTGTAGCGCCAACTAAAGAAAAGAAAAAAAGGTAACTTGTTATCCTACTGTATATGATTTTAATACTTTGAGAGCTGTTTAGCTGTCTAAGAGTATATATGTAGATGCGGACGCAGCTTACGCGTTTTCGTAAGCATTCTCTCAGCTGTTGTATGGTTCTTGGCTTATTGGCATGCACCTCACTTTTTAGGTAGCCCCAAAAAAAAAAATCTGGAGCCGTTTAATCGGGTGAACGCGGTGCCAGTTAAAATCAGAAAAACGCGATATTATCCGATCACCGAAAATTTCCCTAACGAAAGTATTTGTGGATCATAAACCAATTGAATCTTATATGGAAAAAGGTGTAACCACCTAAAAACTCTTTACAAAGACCGCCTAAACATCACCAACTGCTGAGAACGTCGCCTGGTGGAAGTTTCGGTGTTTTCCTCAATACTTGCTTGCACGTTGCACCCAAGCAATGTTCACATCATTTCGAACTGTACGAGGTCTTTTAGCACGCAGAAGATCACAGACAGCCCCTTGTTGCTGGAAACGCTGGATCAATCGGTAGATTGTTGGAGCACTGGGCGCATTACGAACAAGAAAGAAATTTCGATATAATCTTTTTGGTTGAATAATTGAATGTTCAATGGATTTTCAAAATAAAATTGAACCACTTTGGTTCTTTGTTCTGTGCTGAATCTTTTCATCATAAATTTCTCAAATTTTTCAAAGTTAATTCTGCAAAAAACATAAAAAATACGTAAACAAAAAAAGTATTCAATAATTAAATCTTAACGTTTCTTATGCGTCACCCTGTAAAAAGATAAATAAAGGGTGATTTTTTAAGAGGTTGTTTTTAAAAAAAAAACACAAAAAATTCGAAAAAATGAATGAAATATTTATTTGAATCGATAGTTTGAACCTTGCAATTTAATGTTTAAAGATAATTTCATGCAAATGTTGACCGCGGCTGCGTCTCAGGTAGCCCATCCGCTGAGTCCAATTTTGGCATACTCTTTCACACATATCGGCCGGTATCTCACGAATGAATGCATGGATGTTGGCTTCCAGTGCGTCAATCGAAGCGGGCTTGTCCCTATAGACATTAGCCTTGACATACCCCCACAAAAAATAATCTAATGGTGTCAAATCGCACGATCTAGGCGGCCAATTGACCGGCCCGAAACGTGAAATTAACTGTTCACCAAACTCGCCTCGCAATTGCGCCATTGTTTCGCGTGCTGTGTGGCATGTGGCACCGTCTTGTTGAAACCACATATCATGCAAGTCAAGAACTTCCATTTCGGGCAAAAAAAAGTTTGTTATCATCGCTCGGTAGCGCCGAATCGACATTTCGCGGTCTTCTGTCACACTAGCTGATACGGCCGCAATATTTTCTTCACTACGCACAGTACGTAAACGTGTTGGTGGTTTAATGTCCAACAAAGTAAATTTGGTGCGAAATTTGGTCACAATCTTCCGAATAGACTGCTCAGAAGGTCGAGAATGCCGATCATAAAATGGAAGCAGCGCGCGATGAACATTTCGAACCGAGCACGAATTTTGATAGTAAAATTCAATAATTTGCAAGCGTTGTTCATTTGTAAGACGATCCATGGTTAAATTGCAAACCAAACTGAAGCTGTTTGACAGTGACACAAGGTACTAAACACACGTCAGCTGTCAAAACCAGTGTTGCCAAAACCAAACCAGCTAAAAAATCACCCTTTACATATTTGCATACACTAAGATCTGGAAATTTATTGGTCATTCTTTACTTTGGTGGACAAGTATGTAGTACAGTACGACCTCAATAAAAACAACTAATAGAAATTCGAGCAGTTGAATTAATTTAGGTTGTTGCAATAACCAAGTCAAAAAATAAAAGGTACTAAAAGTGGACTAAAAAGTTAAATACATACAAAAGAATATTAAAGAGTTTTCCTTAAGTTCTCCTGATCCCTATTCAGCATTAGAAACTAATTTTCTTAGCGCACCCTCTTTCTCATTGATTCTGCTAATGCTTGACTTGTTCACCTTGTATGTTTTGGAAAGCAATTTAGCCCTTATGTAGTTTATACAAAATTTCATTATTTGCTTTTTAGAAAGCTCAAGCAGGAACAAAAAAAAATGGAACGGGAACACTAACGATCTACAGAGAAAATGTAAACTAGGTAGATGCGCTTGCAATAGATACTAGTTTCGAAACATAGCTGTAAAACAACTGCTCAGACATACCAAAAGTAAAGAAGAATATCTTTGGCAACTCACGCTCAGCTATAGACAAATATTAACACATTTTGACAACTTTGACAACTCACGCTCAGCTGTGTATAGACGGTTAGTTCAAAATTCAAATGTCATGTTGTGTACATACAAGACTTTTTACAGTATGTGTGGGTCACTGTGGTGTATTGGTAGTAGTCGTCACTTGTCATGCTGAAGGTTCACGGTTCAAATCCAAATGTTTCAAAGAAAGTTATTTCTCACGAAATAAAATGCATAAGTCGATCAATTTCAGAAGGTAATGTCATAAACCTACAGCGAATGCAAGTATGGCTGAAGAGATTGACTGCACGAGCCTGCAGAAGTGATAAGAAATATCTGGTAAACAAATACTGTGAATCATAAGCAACGAAAAAAATAATCCAAATACATAACTCTCCAGTAACCCTGGACACCACCCATAGAGTTAGTTGAGATTGAAACCTAACATCTGAGTTTCCTATCACCACGCGCGCCGGCGCCGATGTGGCTGTCTCTCTGTCCTGTCGTTCACGTGCTCGCGCTGTGTGTAACATTATGAGGGGATTCATAACCTCTTTAGCGCGATTAAAAAAAAAGGATGAAGCATTTATTTCGGCACACATTACGGTAGAAATGCTTTATAAGCACTTTTAATAAAATGTATTCGATTTGTTTGCGAGGAGTGTATTCATTTCACAGTCAATGCAGTTGATTTAGAGCACAGTACTCATTCTGTACGTGGTTTGCTACAAATGTGAATGCCTAACTCGCTTGTCATTGTCTTTCTTTATTTTTGATTGTTATTTGAAAGTTTATTTGCATTTTTTTTTTGTTTGCTTTTTTGTCAACAGTGAAACATTTTCATTTGGAATGCGTAGTTAGGAACATTGCGACAAATTAAAATAACGACAGAGGAGACATACAGAAAAAAGCATATTATCAAAACAAACAAAACAAAAATTCATAAAATAGGTCAGTGCGCGAAATGGCACCAATGAGATGTACTACCTCCGCATACTACCACTACACCGCTGTAGTACAACCCTAGGAGGAGTCATCCTCCCAAAAAAAAACTATTTTCTTCTATTTTATGAATTTGTCCAAATGCATTATGGTAGATATGTATATGCATCTACATTGTACATGTGTATGTACATATGTAGGTATATTTTTGCTTGTCGCCAGTCTGTGGACCATGCATGCGAATACTCTGTATTTTGCACAATGTCCGGGGATGAATCTCGGTTTGTGAAGCCTTTCTTTTTGCTTGGTTTTTGATTAAAAATGGATTCGGTGTGATATTTTATTCAAAACGTTTTTAAAAAGGATATCACATGACCCTTTTATTTTCGCCATTGTATCAGAAAATTTACCATCATTTCCAGTTTGCAGAGTTTTGTGCCGTATTTTTGGTTCGCTATTTTGGTGCTTTAGATACGAGTATCTGTTGTTTTTTTTTTACCATTTCGAGTGTCAGATTGATTGCAGTGCATTTTTGAATTGATGTGCTTTGATAGGTGGGATTCAATTTTGAATGGCGGCGCGCTTGGAAAGTGTCTGGCGTTTTTAAGATGAAACACATTCACAAATTGGTAGCGCTGCTTTTTCCTGGCTTATGCATTCATCGATAAGGGTGAAATGCAATTGCACTTTGCGTGATTGGAATTGAATGGTCTAAAATCTAACCATAAATATACATATGCAGTGTGTATTTATTTTTGAGTTTATTCCTTTTATTTGGAATTTAAATGTTTAAAACATCGTTTATTGTGAGACTCGGACACTCGCTCTGAATTGTAGAAACAAAAATGCTCAATTTAAGAAATGTAAATACTACGTGTAAAAAATGCGTTACAATTTTTACTTTACCATAAATGCGACTTAGACTTACAGTTTGCAGACCAATGCTCGCCTTGCTTGGTCCGCCTGATACTTTAAAGACAAAATTCCCCACGGAATCTGGAAGACAATAGTCCATAAGTATCCGGGCAAACCATGAACTGTGTAGGATCTACATATAGTGAAACCCGATTAAGAACCACCCTATTAAGTGCAAAACCTGCGTAGTATCCCCGGTTTTTTGATACCTTTACCTTATAAAATAATATTCTTGTTAAAATCCCCTTTTAAGTACATATCGTTTAACTACATTCCCCGTTTAAATAGGGAAGGGAGGGGCTAGTTGGGCCACTTTTATTTAAAGTCCCATAAGTATCAACCTACTCATAGGACAACTATGAAGCTTGGGTCATTGGAAAGAATGGATATCTTGCTTTATAATGAAATTTACAAAAACTGAAAATATGTAAGCGCAGAAGAATAATATTGTCTTAAATCCACCAATTCCAAGTGACCCAACTAGCCCCGTTCTACCCTACTCATTGTTTCCCTTTCTTTCGTCATAATTTACATGAAATATTCCCCTTTTAAATACCCTTTTCAATAAAGCACCAAAATCGAAGCAAAACAAAAGACAAACTTAATCTAGTACGTAATGTGGTGAGTTATATTACTTTAGTAAGACTTTGACGTTCCCTCATGGCTGTCACTTGTTGTCGATTGTTGGTTGTGAAGATCTTTCGCCTTTATGCGCAGTTATCCTGTTCGTGGATAAGCACCTTTGAGCAACTAAGCTGGTTTTCGTAACACCGCGTCTCCACGAGACATTTCTGATGGCAAGATTTTATGGGGAGAGAAAAAAGAGAAAAGAGAAAAAATAGCAAGCCATCAATGGCTTGCGAAAAATTCTGCTATTGATGTTATGCTATCGGCATATGGGGTCTCCATTAGCCATTTTGGTCACTTACAATCTCTTATATCTTCTCTCTTTTTCTTTTCTAAATTTCCAATAAAATCCTGCCATATGACATGTCTCGTGGAGACGCGGTGTAACTACATATCCTGGATAAGTACCTGACGATATTGGACAATTCTGTTCCGGTTACGGTCGATATTACACATTATTACATCCCAAAGTAATGAAACATTATTACATCCCAAAGTAATGAAATCTGGGGTCTGTGGGCTCACACCCTGATGAATAATCGGAATTTTCATTCTAGCCCCAAAAATAACGGTAGGTATGCACTTTACTTTAAGGCCAATTTTGCAAAATGTCGATTTTCTCGAAAACGGCTCTAACGATTTTGTTCAAATTTCATATTTGGGTTAGCTTAAATGGCATACCAGGTTTTTTGTCGAAAAAGTCTCACAACGGTCATTTACCTATAAATGAAAGTGGCTATTTTTTGGCTTTTTCTCAATTTCCAAGATATTGGATCTCTTTCCGGATAAACATTAAAAATAATTCACGGAAGAATGTTAAATTCCCACTGTTGTTGTATTGAATGAGGAAAATATTAAAGACAATTTATAAATGATGGTGTTGTTTCTGTCTATCTTGCTTTTTTTTGCGGTTCTCCCAATTGAACTCTACGATATAGCTTATTCTAGGAATTCAGACCCGATTTAAACGGCGGCGCTCCAAAGCACATGAAGAGGTATGTAAAGGGTGATTTTTTAAGAGGTTGAGAACTTTTTTTAAAAAAAAAACACAAAAAATTCGAAAAAATGAATGAAATATTTATTTGAATCGATAGTTTGAACCTTGCAATTTAATGTTTAAAGATAATTTCATGCAAATGTTGACCGCGGCTGCGTCTCAGGTAGCCCATCCGCTGAGTCCAATTTTGGCATACTCTTTCACACATATCGGCCGGTATCTCACGAATGAATGCATGGATGTTGGCTTCCAGTGCGTCAATCGAAGCGGGCTTGTCCCTATAGACATTAGCCTTGACATACCCCCACAAAAAATAATCTAATGGTGTCAAATCGCACGATCTAGGCGGCCAATTGACCGGCCCGAAACGTGAAATTAACTGTTAAATTAATTAATTAAATTAAATTCGGCGTTGTGGTAGGTCGGCTGGCTTTAGTTCTTGCACCAGCTGTATCTTAAAAGGATTTACGCCCAAATCCTTCCGCAAAATTTTCCACGTAGTGCTGTAACAAAGGCCTAACTGCTGGGAACGGCGCCGAATCGACATTTCGCGGTCTTCTGTCACACTAGCTGATACGGCCGCAATATTTTCTTCACTACGCACAGTACGTAAACGTTTTGTTGGTTTAATGTCCAACAAAGTAAATTTGGTGCGAAATTTGGTCACAATCTTCCGAATAGACTGCTCAGAAGGTCGAGAATGCCGATCATAAAATGGAAGCAGCGCGCGATGAACATTTCGAACCGAGCACGAATTTTGATAGTAAAATTCAATAATTTGCAAGCGTTGTTCATTTGTAAGACGATCCATGGTTAAATTGCAAACCAAACTGAAGCTGTTTGACAGTGACACAAGGTACTAAACACACGTCAGCTGTCAAAACCAGTGTTGCCAAAACCAAACCAGCTAAAAAATCACCCTTTATATGAAAAGCGAATTTTTTTTCTACGGAGGTAGGCTTTTAGTCTTCTAACTACACTGAGATTTTATTGGTAAATATAGTAGATTCCGCTTTATTGGGACGGCGGATAATCGGGGCAACCGCTTAACTGGGACAAATGGTCAAGAACAGAACAGAACAGATTGGTTTTTTACTTGACTGTCACATCGCATTATTGGGACAGCTGCTTAATTGGGACAGAATCGGTCTGGACCGAAGTGTCCCAAATAAGCGGAATCCACTGTATAATTCATAAAATTACTTTCTTATCTTATATTTCTGTCCATTAAACTCAGTAAAAATATCTTCGTTTTCGACTTACAATATCGAAGTCGACAAAATCATTGGCTTTTAAGACTCGGAAGAGAAGAGTGAGCCCCAAATTAACATTAAAACAGGAGGACCAGACTATAAAATTAATAAGTAAGAGTGATCGATGGCTTACAGCTCCAGAAATTTGTGAAGATTCTCAAAGCAGATATCAGTAACAACGATTAAAAGGTGTTTAGCTATCGCAGAATTTAACGGTCGAGAAACAGTATAAAAACCTCTGTTATGACCTCAAAATCAAGTCAAGCGGGAGAAAGAGCACCAGGATTAGATTTCAACCGACTGGTCGCAAGTCTTTTGGCGGACGAAACGAAATTTGAACTTTTTGGATAAAAAGGAAAGTTTACGTTTGGCGGTCTGCTAAAGAAAAGATGCTCGCCAGCTGTGTGGTCCTAACAGTTAAGCATGGAGGTGTTTCCATTATGGTCTGGGGATGCTTCTCTTCCGCTGGCGTTGGAATCCTCATCCGTATCGATGGAATCATGTTTAAGAAGAAGGATGGACAAATATTAGAAGAACACTCCTTACCATCGGGTTTGCGATTAGTAGACCCTGGATTCACATTAATGCAATCCGAAACATTCTTCCAAGTTTTGCCGAGGATACGTTGATCAAGAAGAGTAAGAAGGAACACTGAAAAATATAAAATAGCCTGCCCATTCAGCAATCACCCAACCTCAACCCAATAGAGCTCTTTTGGGACGACCAATCACAGAGAGGTATAAAAACCGTATCCAACATCGAAAGAAAAACTTTGGGAGATCGTTCAGTAGCCTAGAGAACAATAACATTGGAAAATATCCATAGAATGCCAAAGAAGTGGTGGTGCAGTGCAGTATCATCCCGTTTCCGTCAACTAGCCCGCTGCGGTCTACCTACCCATAAAGATCGCAAATAGAGGCCACTGTTGGCTTAGTGAGTAGTACGGAACGGGGTGAAGGCGAATGTCAAAAAAATATATAGCAACTATTTTCCAAACCAACACTTGAAGGGTGAAGCGAAAGCGAAAAAAACCTGGCGAAACTTGGTATCTGCTCATCACTAAAACATCCGCATGTGTGCAGAAAAGGCTATGGGGGTTTATTTTTGACAATTGCGAAGAATGATATCTATTAAAAACTGTCATCTGATGGGAAAATACACACTGATGAGCCGAAATAAATGTCAAAAAGATTTTATTAATTTTCTAGTGTGTTTTCCCATGCATTTTCCACATAAAGAGCTGAGGTCCTTCCTACAACGACATGAGCTGCCAGCTTCCGTGGTAATTCCCAACACTCAATCATTTAAGTACTTTTTAACAGATACCTAAACACTGTCGAATGAATTCCAATTACAATAAAGGATAAGCGACGCCTTGAAAGCAATTTCACCAAGCTACTTACCTAACCATCCTCGTATCCATCCATTTGTCTTTGAATATAAACGGGACCAGTAAGAAATTCTCTTTTTGACAAGAAATCCCATGCAAGACACACATTTTGACACATTAAACATGCTTTTTATATAACAAAGCACGAAACAGTGTCCGCCTCTTTTTATTCCCCCTTCTCATCTGCATTCGCCATATATACTCGTACTCATATACTCAAAATGATAAACAAAAGGACATGAACTGAACTCAGAAAAATAAGAAAACAAAACGAGAAAATAAAACGCGGAAGAAAAAGTATGTGTATCCTTCAAATCCCGCGAATGTGCCACTTAACGCCTTTGTGGGCATGGAGATAATGTAAAGTGGATTCTCATGCAAAGTGACGCCGACGAGTGATTTACAAGGGCATCAACTTGTCTACGGTAAACAGGATTATTCTGTCGCGATATGAACATATTACGTACAGGGATTTCGTGCAAGCGCCGAGAAAAGACGGTAAACCAATTCAATTTCTTTTCATCGCGCATTATGCTAAAAACGCTCGTTCTCTAGAGCTGCGAAACATTACGAGAAGAGCGCTACCTATACGAGGCGGCAGCATCCTAGCCAGGATGTGGCCAACAGTTTCTTCGGGCTGCATGTTTTCCTCATGGTTGTCTGGTTGGCGTTGTTTTGTTTAAGAATAATCTCAGAATGCTTTCCAGGATAAGCAAGGATTATCATCTCTATTGTTGTTGTTGCATAGAGTGTTATTTATGTGCTTCCTTGTGAAAGTCCTTTCCCCGAGAACGGGTTGTGCATTTTTTGTTAATTCTCCTACATACAATGACCTTACAAAATTCCGAGCTAATGAACCGTTTATTTGGATTGTATATAAATACACAGTTATCGTCCTTGCAAATAACATTAATGAAATCAATTGAAGGCGAATTCGAGAAAGGACATCGGACATATGGTATGTATGTACATTCCCTTGGCCATCTTCGTTCTTAAAATATTTCCATCACGATTCCAGCAAATGAGCAAAATTTGCATTTAGATGACTTCTCACAATCGGAGGGAATCAGACGATGACACAACGGTGGCTATGACGGTGTGTTAGTCCCGAAAGTCTAGCACGTTTGTCAGTTATACAAAAATGTACATTAGATGAGCAGCGTCCCGCACCATTATCATCAGCGTTTTGATGCAGTTATCTGGGTCGATGTGGATGTGATATTGCCGAATAAACTCATTTCGACAGTTCATTTGCGGAAAACAAAATGGCGGAAGGGATGTGCTCATACTTGTATTTGAATTTAATAACAAGGACAAGGCACAGAGGATATTAGAAACCCTGATAAAGTTTGGCGGACTTCAAACCTGGGGTCTCATCATGTAACTCTACCGACGATTGTCGACCATGCAACAGCACTTAACGCTATAGACAAGAGTTCGCTTCAAGAAACACTACAGCTCTCGTGTCGTCTATCACCCTCGTTTTATTTTCAAGTTTGAGAGGCACTGAAAACAGCATTTGCATAGGCAAATGCTGTCGTCTGTCGTGGAGTCGCTATCGCCGAGAGGATAGTATTTGAGAGATTTTCTTTTTAAGACTAAAGGTGTCAAACTCAAAGCTCGCCAAACTTTGGTTAAATTACCAAATTTGCAGTTAACAGTCGCTCTGAGTTTTTTTTGTGCACTCGAGTCACTCTGAACATAAGTCTCATGAGAATGTAGTTCAAAATTATTTCTGCATATCCATATCCCCAACAGAATAGACGAACGAATATCATTGGGAATGATCCAGTCCCAGTTTGTGAAAATGTCAAATTTATGAAAACGTCTTGCCGTATAAATCCATACTCGTTGGACAGGAATGCACTTTTCTGCGATACGAAAGTCAGCCCCAATTTTTTTACATGTACATACATACGTACAGACATATTTATGTACTATGTATATATGTCGCTTAAGAGAATATATTGATCCGTTGTTATTGATGATATTTCTACTCAACAGTTGTCAAATATCTGTGACAGACTGATATATTAGATGGAAACACTGATCACGTACAGTGTTGTGCAAGATCGGACGGTTGAGAGAGCCATTCTAACACAATAATTTTTTTCTTTGCAAATCACTCTCTTAACGACTTGGAAGCAGTGTTCCCAGACTTTCTAAATGAGGTTCGCCTTTTTTGTAGCATTTTGCTATTTTTCCCCCTATTTTTCAGTCTAATTTCCCCGCAATATTCCCTTTTTTTAACCAAAAAAACACGTATTTTTGAAAAGAAATAAAAATATGTCGTTATAAAAAAAGCCTTGCTTTACAAAAAAATTAATTCAAGGCATTAACAGAAACAATTTAAAACATAAAATTTTATATGAACATATGTACATATGTAACTTACAGAAAACTAATAACAAATAACAATACAAAAAATAACTTCATTCTTAAAATTAACACATATGTACATAAGTATGTACGTACAAGTACATCAATACGAAAATTGACACAATTCATGTGACCAATATTACTGTATCTGAAAATTCAATAAATAAATGAAATGTGTGAAACAAACCCATTTTGAAGTCGTTTATCCATTTGAATTATTAGGGTAGAATATTCTGTTAAGTTAAGCGACACGGTCAGATAGGTCGGCCGACATGCATGACTCCGCCCACAAAATATCAAACATTGCTTGATTTTCATACGACCGTCTGACAGACCGTAGCCCGTCGGACAGACAATGTGTTCCGCTGTTAGATTTGTCTGACAGACTTCAATGTTGGAAAGATTTTTTCGGACCATATATGGGGGCTATTACTCAAATGTCAGAAAAATGAATATAGCCAAGAACACACAAAAAGAGTTACTGTCACATGAAAAAAAAAAAAATATTTGGCTTCAGCAGTCCTAGGTAGAACCAAGCCTAGCTTCCCGCAACCATTTGTGTGTGCGCGTAATATTTTTGCACGAATTGAAGGGGGACCTACAGTTTTCTGCCGTCTCCGAACGGCGAGTTGGGAAGTTTTACATGACAAATGATACTCTTGAATGCTTGTCAAGCATTCGAAAGAGGTGGGCACTGTGGAAAACTTTTTAGGTATTTTGCGGCGGGATTCGAACCCAAGACCGCTGGCTCAGTAGTCCGACGCACTAACCACTTGCGCTACGGTGCCCACTACTGTCACATGAGCTGTTGGATATTTTCAGTGCGTAATTATACTTTCTTACGCTGTTCGGTGAAACAGATAATTCGTTGTCAACGAAGATTTATGCATATGTTGGTGACTCATTACTATAAAATTTTGTGAATTCGAAAATAATATTTTAAATACGCGTCTTCTCCTTTTTTGAGACAGTTTCCTCTTTTCTGATCAAAAAGCTTTTCCCCGCAATCTGGGAACACTGCTTTGAAGAATGCTTCAACCGGCGTATGGTAGCATTACGGATTCCAGTATATCTCTATATTGGAAACGATCCATAATACCAATTATTTCATATAGAGGACCCCAACCTTAGCCCCAAAAAACACCCCCTCACTATAATAGAGCCTTATTCCTACTTAACGCTTCGGCTACAATGTTGTGGCTAAAGACGTGTCCCCTGCTATCGTCTAACATGAAT
This sequence comes from Brachyopa scutellaris, assembly GCA_949775065.1. NCBI lineage: Eukaryota > Metazoa > Arthropoda > Insecta > Diptera > Syrphidae > Brachyopa > Brachyopa scutellaris. The sequence continues at coordinate 96,492,741 of OX459114.1, read as the reverse complement.
ATTTTCATCAGAAGAGATTAAGTTTAACCTACTCTCATCTCTTAGTTGCTGAGCAATTTAAATAATTTATTGCGAATTCCAGTAACTATAAGCCTAAGCAAATTCATCAAGGCTTAACTAGAACAGCAAAATAGTAGGTGTTCTCATTTTCAATATATGCTTAGCAGTGAAACAAGCCTTTTTTGCTGGTCGAAAAGAACACAAGCCAGCTTCTTTTAAAGACCTGCGTACGGTACTTGCTTCAATTGAAAGATTGAGTTCGCTAACAATCTTTATAGAAGTCAAGAAAGGATCTTTAACGACCATCTTTTTGGTTACCCTTTTCGGTTCGGCGTGTTATTTTTCGTTGACGTCCTTCGGAATGTCCTTCCTACAACCTACACTGTTGAGTCACTGTGATGCCATTTTGCACTTTTCGGATAAAAAATTATTGTGTTTGTCCCCTACAAGTTGATTTTAAACGAACCTACTGTATTTAGTTTTGACCAATTTACTAATAACGAATTTTTTTCTAAAACTCAATTCAAACGACAGTCAAAACCGTTATAAACAAGTTAAACAGCAAGGAAATACGGTGCTATATCTGTTTTCAGAATCTTATTGTACTGCTTTACATAATTCAATAGATGTGAAGTAAATTTCCTAATCATATATGCTTTGCTTTCAAAAGGTTTAAACTTGAATTTATTATTTGTTTATCAGTATCTTCCTATACTTGAGACATCATTTTCATCAGTATTATTCCGTAATAAATGCGGGTTTGGAAACACCCTCTACAGGGTATTGGTTCAGTATCCCAATATTTATGGAAAGCGTCTTAACACCTAAACCCACTTTTACCTGAACTATTTGAAAATTTCCGCTATGAAAGCTGTCCAAAATATGTGTGAACACATAAATACATATATACGTACATAATGCATATGCATATCTGCATAGCATATCTAAAAATTAAAAATGACGCTTAAAGCGACAGACTGTCGCCACAAATTTGGATATGGTCTGCTCCCAAATCGTGAACGCATCCCAATCATTATTTAAAAATACCATACATTGTTTCCGACTGAAACTACTCACCATATTACCCGCGCGGGTTTAATAGGAACTCCTGGGCACACCCATAGCTGTCGCAGATAATTTAAAATAAAAAATCTGCATATCTATGTATATAATATAGTCGAACAAATTTAACTGTTGTTGGCTGAAAATTTGCTGAAAAAAATCCAAATAAATTAATTCACCAGAAATCAATTACTAAATTGAAATTTTTAGTTCGGAAAATGCAACGAAAGCCGCCATCCTCCCTCAACCAATGTTAAATCAAAACCAATCTGACTTTTATTTGAGGTGACTGCATTCCGGTTGTAATTACTGTCATACATATATCCGTCGAACTGGATATGAAAACGAGTACGTGCCATCAATAACATATGTAAGTGTTCAGATACATGATTATATAATAATGAGCATTAATAAGTTTATATTACTTTTGTTATAAATATTTCCAATGCCTAAAGATAAAATATAAAATTAAATATAATGTGAATGCGTTCAGGCACAAGCGATAGTAAATTTTAATGCAGGTTTTTCTTTTGAATGTTGGGCTAAGTGATATCCCCAAATCTAACTATAAATGAATAACAAACATAATTCGATTAAAATATGGTAACGTTACAAAAAAAATGAGCCTCCGCTAGAACACCCTATGCCACTAAATTGACCAAATCAGTCGCAGTGAATGGTTTTTTGTTGACATTTCAGGTCGCAGTTCGCAAATTGGATTCTAATTTAGAATTTTGGGAAAAAACGAAAGGAATGTAATTGAATTGAGAAGGATCTGACAGTTTTCCTAAATTCATTTAACTTATGGTGGAGTTAGAGACACCGTACTGATCCGCCAAAATGCTACTATTTTTTTTAATGAATGATCCTTCCCCAAGGCTGTTACTGCGGCCTAAAAAATATTGCATCGTAGGGTACGATTAGTCCAAGAGCCAAACCATCTTTCTGATAAAGGCTCGTATGTCCTTTCTTGACTTGCTGTACTTTAGATGGCGCTACAGCTCGTTGTGTGAACCAGTGCCTAAATACTTCTCGCAACTATTTGTGTGTGCGTGTTATATTTTTGTACGAATGGCAGGGACCTTTCGTCTTGCTTGCTTGTCGCAACGTTTTAGAACAGGAAATTCTGAAATAACTGAAATATTTTAAATATTTTATTTACATTTAAGTATTTGAAAAATAAACTCTCTTTTTGGCACTCGTCACATTCACAAACCAAAATTTGTGTGTCCCGAACAGTTAAACCAATTAGGAGTAATTTTTCTTGTGAAAAAAAAGAAGTCACATATGTACCTACAATGACTCCAATAATTGATAACATGTTTCAATTTTTGCGTTTTTTTCTTACGTTCTCCAGAGAAGTTGTATGGGCGGTTTGATAAGACCATCGATGTTATCAATTTTGTGAGTTACTACATTTTAACAATTAAAATTTATAAAGCTTATTTTAAATTTCAAAAATTAAGTATGTAATAAGTGTAACAAAACAGATTACAATTTATGAGCCTTTTGGGATAAGTAATCAAATTTTAAAAGAGGATCTTGAATATGGAGGCTGTACCAATCCAGATGATACTAGACATTGAAAACGACATTGAAAAAAGGTTAAAAAGTCAGTCATCCAGAAATAGACAGAAAATTTAAATGCTATCAAGACTTCACTAAAAAAAAAAACACTAAAGTTGCAAGATTCAATCAAATCCATGTGGGCGAAAGCCTTTCCCAAGATTCTCAAAGAAACTCGTGCGAACTTTCGTTTGTGGAGTGTTTCGTGTTCGATACTCATTGCTCAAATTCGAGATCTTGCCTAGAGCAAAGTTTAAAAAAATGGCTCAAATCAATTTCATTCGTTTCCTTTTACAACACAAAATATCTGTTCAAACTGCGGAGACGAAGGCGACAGTAAATCGATGGAACACCGCTCCGAGCATTAGGCCATTGATTCTTGGTAGACATTGAAGCAATTCAAAGATATCTAATTTTCTAGGATTAGCCAAGAGCGCAAACTGGTTTAAGAGTTGGTAAGAAACTATGACGAGATTCACAATGGACCTTTGGGCCTCCAGTTGGAAATGTTCTGTTTCTGGTCTTTCCGCTTTTTAAAAGTTATTTTTAAGCTTAAATGATGAACTCGTAAATTATGATAATATTTGCTACGATAGATATGTGTCCTTGGCCCTTTTTTGAAAAAAAAAATCCTCCTCACTCTTATAAATTCGGGAACTATAAACGTAATGTTGTTAATTTCGACCATGCGACGATGCAAAAGATATATGTGAGTTATTTGCTTCTTTTTTGGAAACTGTTTATTCTGATCCTATTGCATTTAATAGCGATGATTTTCATCATATTGAAGAAAACAGTGTTGACCTCGGCTCTTTGTTAATCACTAGGTCCCTCCTCTTAAGTGCCCTCAAAACCTTAGATATTAACAAGGGCAGTGTTCCTGATGGTATCCCTCCATTATTTTTGGAAAAAAAACTGCAGAAACTATCGTAAGACCTTTGCTCTCACTTTTCAATCATTCACTCTCAAGTGGGACTTTCCCTAAATTATGGAGAAATTCATATTTAAAGCCGATGATTAAAAATTATCGTGGCATTGCAATCTTGTCTGCTATACCCAAACTTTTTGAAAAACTGGTCAATGATCAATTAAGTGTTTTGCTGAGGTCGGTCATAGGTGAGCATGAGCATGGTTTCTTCAAGGGTAGATCTAAAACTACTAATCTTGCAGATTATGCTTCTTATATTCTACTGGAGATGGAAAAAGGTTACCAGATTGATGCTATTTATACTGACTTCAGTAAGGCCTGACAAAGTTGACCATGATCTGCTTATACTTAAATTGAAACTGTATGGTTTACATGGCAGTTTGCTTAATTGGATCAAGTCGTATTTGTCGAATAGAACACAAGTTGTCAGTTTTTGTGATGTTATTTCCTGTTATATTCGTGTGTCCCCTTGAGTGCCTCAAGGTAGTCACCTTGGGCCGCTCTTATTTTTGTTTTTTATTAATGACTTGCTCTTATTGTTTAACGGGTGCAGATATCTTCTTTATATCGACGATCTTTAATTGTTTTGTAATGTAAACAATATACTTGACGGTCTCTTAATGCAGCAAAACTTGAATACCCTTATAAGCTGGTGTAAAATGAACAAAATGATGCTAAATGTGGAAAAGTGCAATATTATTTCCTTTTTAAGGAAAACAAGTGCAATAAATTTTGACTATTTCATTGACGGACAAAAGTTAGTTCGAAAAGATGTAGTTAAGGACTAAGGAATTATACTTGACAAGAAACTAACTTTTAAACACCATATTGACAAAGTACACTCTAAAAGTATGTGTATGCTAGGTTTTGTTAAGCGTAGATCAAAGAATTTAACGATCCTTATATTACAAAGTCGATGTATTGCTCTCTAGTACGTCCTTTGTTAGAATATTTTAGTGTCATTTGGTCTCCGTTTTATGATGTTAATGTAAAGAGTCTTCAGTCTATCCAAAAGCAATTTCTGTTGTTCGCGTTGAGAGGTCTTGGTTGGAGCTCTTACTCTTTTGTGTTGCCTCCTTATTATCATCGTTATAAACTTATTAATATGTGCAGTCTTGTAAGACGTAGAGAATTGTCTGAAGCGTTATTTGCGTTTGATCTTTTGAATGGAAATATTGACGCGAGCTTCTTGTGTTCCAAAGTATCTGTAAATTTAAATGTTCGTACTTTAAGGCATACCAGATTTTTAAAGGAGAGTATTTCAATGACTAATTATGCGTTTCATGAACCTTTCCATCGGTGTTCCAAGACATTTAATAAGTTTTCCGATTTGTTTAGTAACAACATTAGCAGAGCTAGTTTTAAGAATAAAATAGTTGCTCGAATGATGGCTGAAGTTTCTTTTTGATTTTTAATTTATCTTTAATATTTTTTTTTTTTTTAATTTTTAATTTATCTTTGATTTATTTTGTTAAATTTTTCACTTTTTTTCACTTATGTACTTTCACTTCCTATTTGATTAGTATAGTAGTAATTTAATTTTATTCTTCTTTTTATTATAAATATTGTTAGAAATGTTGTCTTATTTTGGCAAAATAAATAAAAAAAATAAAAGTCAGTAGGGTAAGGCGAGGTGGTTTCGACATGTAGGAGGTTTCATTCATCAAACTCAAATTTTTCACTTCCTGTAAATATGACAGATATGATATTTTCTTATGTCCACAGTCTAAAGGTACCTCTACTTTTTTCCTTATTGAGTTCAGTTTCTGATCAGCGTGTAACAAGTTCAGTCGTGTTTTCATTTTTGGTAAGTTTGCATGTAACTTTTTTCACTGAATTCTTAAGCTATAACTTTTTTTGTTTTAAGTGTTTGAAAGTGAGAATACAAAAACTAAACGAACAGATTAGTAGTGCTTTTATTAGTTGTGACCCTTTTACGTAAGTATAAAATAATAAACTTTTTTAAAGCGTAAATATAATGTATGTATTGAAGAAGGTTTTGACACGTTTCGCTTAAGTCGTCTCGTTTCGTTTTTTCAACGTTTCGTTTAAGTCAAATTGTCAAAACCTCCTCCTTTCACTGTTTTACTTAGTTTTAGTTTTTTTTATATTGAAATTTTATAGGTTTAAATCAAAATGCCAAACATTTATAAAAGAAAGTATCCTGAAAAAACATTTGACAAGAAAGCCATGAAAGAAGCAGTAAAAGCATAGCATGTTGAAACCTCCTTCTTAAAAGTCGGAACCTCGTAAAAACTAGGAGGTTCTGTCACTTCTTCCTTATTTAGAAATTCATCAGAAACTCTGAGACGGTTAATAAATTAGCCCCTTAAAGTTGTTTTTGTAATAGATTAAATGTTGATAAAGTAAAATTTACATATATACAGTTTTGTTTGTAAACGGGTGTACCTAATTTTTGGCAATATCCGTTAACGTGTCAGAACCTCCTCGCCCTACCCTACATTTTCGGGTTTCATTTTACTTTTTTTAACGCTTAAACATCTTGTTGCCATACTAGGCCTTGCACCATTTCCAAAGACTATCTTTCTATTTATATTTTAATAAATTACTGTCAAGTTACTGGTTTTTTTCTAACTCCAGCCCAAAGGTTATCGATAGGATAAGGGTTCAGTGTTCAGACTTTGAGCTGCCCAATTCAACATTTCATAAGCCGTGTAATGAACTTAGGCACACTGTCCTGCTAACAAAAAATAGGTTACCAGTCAAATTTAGATGCAAACCGAATCGGAAAAAGATAAACTGAGTAGGTATTGGGACGGTTGAGCCTGGGAACCAATTTTTTGACGATTCCGGGAAACAGCCATTTTAATTCGTCATTTTTGGGTAAAAACATGGATTTTGAAATTTTTAATTACCCCGGTTTTTTTTTGTTTACATAAGCGTGGGAAAATTTTAATTCCTCATTTTTGGGTGAAATCATCGATTTTGAAATTTTTAATTACCCCGGTTTTTTGTTTACATTAAGCGTGGGTGGGCGAGAGGGAAGATGAGCCTGGGGAGGAGGAGAGGGGGGGGGGGGGGGGAGGAAGGCTGTTGTTTGTTTACATTAAGAAGGTATTGCCGAAGCCAGGAAGTGACGTCATCAAGAAGATATAGGGTTAGCGTGTGTATTAGTGTACTTAGTGTGTACTTAGTGTACTTAGTGTACTTAGTGTACTTAGTGTGTACTTAGTCTGGGCGAGGGAGAGGGGTGATATGCGAGGGAGAGGGGGAGGGGGGAGGAAGGCTGTTGCTTGTTTACATTAAGAAGGTATTGGGTTAAATTTTGTTATATATATATATCTGTATGTATGTCTGTGTATGTATATACATGTGTGTATGCGTGTGTGTATGTATGTATATATGTGTGTATGTATGTATGTGTATATGTATTTGGATATGATGTGGCGGTATATGAGTCAACTTCAAAGTCATCGCGTGTCATATTATGTATGTACATAATTATGTATATCGATGTTTTTGTTTTGTTTATTGGGCAAAGGAAGTGAACGGCGTCAGAGGGAGAGGAAATATATGCGACTATTTATATTTGTTGGCGAAGTGAAAACAATGATGAGAGGGGATGAGAGGGGGTGAATGGCTTGCAGGGTATGGTTTCCTTGGTCTATTCATTTAGATCACATTGTTTATTCTGGCTGTTGGCTGAAATGGGTAGTGGGATATTCAAGATCAACATGTCATGGAATGTACTTATTTTATACATATGTATGTATGTATGTACTTGATGTGTACCTATGCATATGTTTGTTTGTATTTCATAGTGTACTTAGTGTGTACTTAGTGTGAATTTAATGTGTCAGAGCGAGAGGGAAGAAGTATATTTGCAGACGGATGGGGAACAATGGTGAGAGGGGGATGAGAGGGGGTGAACCATTTCTCGGATCTATTTATCCAGATCAGATTGTTTATTTTGGTTGTTGTCTGAAATAGGTACATTTTTGTTTTTTCATTGCCGATTCTGGCACAGGGAGTCAGCAAGTGACGTCATCAAGAAGATATAGGGCTACATTTTTTGGGTGAAATCAGGGAATTCAGAGCAATTAGTGTGTACTTAGTGTACTTAGCGTGTACTTAGTGTGTATCAGAGTGTACTTAGTGTATACTTAATGTTCTTAGTGTGTACTTAATGTACTTAGTGTACTTAGTGTATGTATGTCTGTATGTATATGTACATATGTATATGTATATGTATTTGGATAAGATGTGACGGTATAAGAGTCACCTTCAAAGCAGTCGCGTCATATACCTATGTATGTATGTACATATGTAGATATATCGATGTTTTTGTTTATTGGACGAATGAATTAAAAAGCGGAATAGGAAAGCAATGCTGAGAGGGAGGTGAATCGCTTCTTAGGTCTACTCATCCAGATCAGATTGTTTATTTTAACTATTGGCTGAAATGGTTAGTAGTGTTGATTGTATTGTTTCATGGAAAATTGTTTTTGTTGGATGGATGAAGTAAAAAGCGGAAAGGAAATTCTGAGTCAAAGCGAAAGGAAAGATGTGCGACTGATTTATATTTGTTGGTGAAGGGAAACAATGATGAGAGAGAAAAGAATGATGAGAGTATGTGAACCGATTCTTGGGTATGGTTTCCAATGTGTACTTCAGATCGCATTGTTTGTTGTTGGCTGAAATAGGTAGCAGTGCTGACTACAATGTTTCAAGAAAAATTGTTTTTATTGGATGAACGAAGTAAAAATCGTGTGATTGTAGAAATTCTGAGCCAAAGGGAGAGGAAAGAAGTATACTTGTATGAGGAGGGGAACAGTGGATAGAGTGGGTTAGAGAGGATAATACTCATAGAGAACAGATTGATTATTCTGACTTGTTGGTCGAAGTACTGATTATAATGTTTCAAGGAAAATTATTTTGAGTTGAAATTCTGAGTCAGAGGGAGAGGAAAGAAGTATATTTGTAGGCGGAGGGAAACAATGGATAGAGGGGGCTAGAGAGCGTAATAGTCACAGAGATCAGATTGATTATTCTGACCTGTTGGCCGAAGTGCTGATTATAATGTTTCTAGGAAAATTATTTGGACGCAGAAATTGGTGGGGGTATTCATGTTTCGACATGTTTAAAAGTCTTGTTCTCTTTATCTTTCGATCATATTTTTTATGGAATTTGCTGACGAATATGAATATATTGTTTATTTATCTTTCGACCATATTTTTTTTTTTATGGAATTTGCTAACGTATACAAATATATTGTTTATTTATCTTTTATTTTCTATGGAATATACCTATTACGTTGTTGTTCTTCTTGCTGTCTTTGCTATTGCTTTCATTCGCTGACTATGATGCCTTTATACAAAAATTTATGCAGGAATATTCATGTTTCGACATGTTCCGACATGTTTAAAAGTCTTGGTCTCTTTATCTTTCGATCATATTTTTATGGAATTTGCTGACGAATATGAATATATTGTTTATTTATCTTTCGACCATATTTTTTTTTTTATGGAATTTGCTGACGCATGCAAATATGTTGTTTATTTATCTTTTATTTTCTATGGAATAAACCTATTTGATTGGTTAAACAGTTTCAAGGGGGCGGGGAGTGTAGAAACATTTCCAAATTTCTGCTATATAAGCTCCAAAGTAAGGGCTGTTGAGTAATAGTTTTATTCAAACAAAGCAATTGAGATCATCTAAAAATGGAACAATTGAACGATCTTGGAAAAATTAAACCTCTGGAAGGCTTGAACACATTGGAGCTGCAGAAGAGGTATAAGATCCTCAATGTGTTACGTTGCCAGACGAAATACGGGCCTAGAGTTCTCCTTGAGTTGGAGACAAAGAAGGTGTTTCTGCCGATACGATTCAACTCCATGGATGAGAGTACAGTGAAGGCGCTATCATCAAGCGAAATGGTGGTAGTTAAACCCATGGGGAATACTTTAGAACTGGAGTTCTACCCAATATCGGATGCAAACCTTTCTGTTGAAGAGGTAGACATACTGTATTCTCAACCCTTTTTTTAAAAACAAAAAAAAAATTGTTAAATGCATATACATTTTGAGATGTAAAAATAAATAATTTCTAACCAAAAACTGATTTGTTATTGTTTTTCTTTATTTTCTTCTATTTCGAGTTTTGAGGTGATAAACGGGGTGTTTTTGTTTTGTTTAAAGGATGGAGAAATTAAAAATGGTGTGAGTGTGGAGATTCTGAGACATAGGGAAAGTTATTTAGACTGTTGGCTGAAATGGATAGAGGGGCTAGAGAGGGTAATACTCATAGAGATCAGATTGATTATTCTGACTTGTTGGATAGCGGGTTAGTGGTTTCCAAGGACTTCTCATCGAGTTCGGATTGTTTATTTTGGTTGTTAGTTGAAACGGGTAAAGGGGTATTCAAAATCATTGTGTATATGTTTCTGCGCATGCATAAAAAATTGCACATCAAATAAAAAAAATAGAGCAAGAGCTCAATACATCATTGATATCGAACTCAAGCACCGGCATTGATGCTGACAAATATGTCAACACAACAGATCGAACGTAGTTCATCGGAAGTGTGGCTCGTAAAATTTGGAATTATTTATCGGGTCTTCATAAGCCACCTGCTTACTTCCTCCATCCGAATGTTCGGTAGTTTCTTGTTATAAACATACTTTGATGATTCGATTATACCTACTCCTAGCTACGGTCCGTGCGAGGCACTTATGAGGTACTTCTAATGTTCAGTCAGTTTCTTGTTATAAACAAATTTTGCTGATTCTTCAAATGATATGGTTCGTATGGATCCCTCATATGAATGCTTCGAATGATAAGGTTATGGGTATCTTTTGTATACACAAATTTTGCTGATTCGACAGTATTCCTAGCTAGCTATGGTCCGTTTGAGTCCGTTATGCGAGTGCTTCGAGATCAATTTCTCTGATTCGATGACATTAGTACCTATTAATAAATAAATCTAAATCTAAATCTAAATCTATATTCTTAGCTATGGTCTGTATGAGTCCCTCATATGAATGCTTCGAATGGTAAGGTTATGAGTATCTTTTGTATAAACAAATTTCTCTGATTCGACTATATTCTTAGCTATGGTCCGTACGAGTCCCTCATATGAATGCTTCGAATGGTAAGCTTATGGGCATCTTATGTATAAACAAATTTCTCTGATTCTCCTGGCTATGGTCTCTATAGGTCCCTCATATGAGTGCTTCGAATGGTAGGATTATGGTTATCTTTTGAATAAACAAAATTTTGCTGACTTGAGTATATTCATGGCATTGGTCCGTAGCGGTCCCATATGCGAATGCTTCGGATGGTATGGAATATTCATGCTTCGACATGTTTGAAAGGCTTGGTTTATTTATCTTTCTGACCATATTGTTTATTGAGTTCAATGTGGATCATATTTCACACACACTCACACATTTAACAAATTTTTTTTTTCTAAAGCCAAGTTTGTCACATAGAATATCAGTGTACAATATTCGTATAAATAAGGCTCTACCAGCAGATACATTTTTAGTAATTTAGTAATTTTGAACACAAACCTTATCAATCAATATATCATGGAATATATCAAACAACTGATCGAGAATCAACTCCTTATAGCGGAATACCTGTGTCGGGAGTATCCCGAAATGGTATTTGGATTGAGAAGACTGAACGACGAGAATAACTATTCGCTAGGTCATGTACAGGCAGTAATACAAATGCTTAAAGCATTTTCTGAATTATTGGTGGAGCAAGGATTCGATACGCCACCATTGCATCCAGCTTTATTGGCGATTTTATCCATACACCGCTAAAAATAAAAAGTTATAACATTTAAATTTAATAAAAGGTTGAACACATTTTACACTAAAAAAGATAAATTTTTGTTTTTTTTTTCTATTTTTTTTCTTTTTTCTATTGCTGATATTGTTGTTTTTTTTCTATTGTTGTTGTTGTGCGATTCCAATCAGATCGGATGCAGATAGCAGTTAGCGGATAGCACTTAGAGGATAGCTATTTGCCATCACTAGACTATTAGTTTAATCTTCCGGATAAGGAAGAATCTTTTCCTTTTTTTTTTACCTTCTACCAGGCCTTCTCAGATAAAACTTTATCAACATCAGAACACACAAGTTTTTTATTATTAGCACATTCAATATCATGACGACAAGCCTCATCCAACTGATTAATTCCATGATCTTCCTAAGCAAGACGTTCTTTTAACTTAGTCCCAGGACCACAGAAAGTATATGACAAAATATGTAACTCGAATGGTAATTTATTTTTTAATGAATTTACCAGTCCGTATTCTTCTGATGAATGTTTTGACTGACCTGATATACTCCATAGTCTCTCGTTTAAAGCAATTTCTTATTACGACTGTAGTCTCTGTATCAACCGAAAAATACATATTTACGCAAACTTCTGAAATCAATTCATGAAACGGAATATAAAAGGCGACCGTTTTGAGTAGAATACATCAGTAACCGCCCGGCATTACAGTGAACCAACCATAAAAAATAAATATAGATTACAATGAACTATATAGTGAAACATTAAGCTCGGTAAATAATCCACAAAAATCTGTAAATTCGAATAAATGCGGGAGTGAGAGTAAAAGTGAAAGAACAGAAAAAAGAAACTTGACCAAGAAAGTAGGGAATGCAAGCCAAGAAGAAAGTGAAGTAAAAAGTTATTGAAAATTCTGAATTTCGAAGGATTAAGTGTACCTCGACCCATGAAAAGCCTTTTGAAGCAGCCTTCCAAGCCAATATTATTCTTCACCATTGGTATTTGATTTTGTCTAAATAATTTAATTTAGAAAAATGGCCGAAAAAGAAGTTTTAAAACGATGCAATGCAATACGTGGAATGGAAAATATGAAAGGTAAAATAAATAATAAAATGTATGATAATTATATATATATATATATACATAGTATTTGGTAAAATAAACGAAAGACAATTTTTTTTTTTTTTTCGTTGAATAATTTGTTTAAATAATTATTATTTAGAATACGAAATGCTGGAAAAACTTTATTTGATTGGAAAGGAGATTCATGAATTGAAATCAAACATTCAGTCAATGCAAAGGCAACAGAAGGAGTTAATCAAAACTATAGCTGAGAACAATGTATTATTGAAAGAAGCATTCAAAAAGGAAACGCTGGGCAACGCAGAGGTAAATCATTTTCTGCTTGCAACTTACATTTGCGTTGAATTACGATAGATTGCAGGGCAAAGCGCCTTTTAAAGATTTTCATAATATCATAGCTGTCCTATTTAGTAATACACTTGATCAGTTTATCAGTAATTACTCTCCACATGTTCTTATAATGTACTTTTCTTTTCTTATTTTAGAAGGTCTCTCTTTCTCTCTCTCTAAAGATGGATACATACAAAAAGACTACATCCACCAGATACGAACTGCCTTCCGATGTATAAAAAGTCGATGCCACAAAAACATATGCATCAACAAAAACAAAAAGCACCCCTTGATTTATACATTACAAAAAGATTAATAAAACACAATGAATTCAACTGAGTTTTTATTCTGAATTTTAAAAAGGAAACGATTGAGTGTAAACTAGATAGATGGAAGGAGGGATAAAATTGTTGAAAAGTGCTGAAATAACATCTTCCCTGTAGGTGATGGTAGGTGCTGAAATAAGGACTAACCTGCGAGTTCTTATCAGCCTAGAACATTCCCCATTATGATTATAAAATGGGGGATCGTTCCAAACAGGGCGGTTCCAAACAGGTCGGTTCCAAACAGGGCGGTTCCAAACAGGTCGGTTCCAAACAGGTCGGTTCCAAACAGGTCGGTTCCAAACAGGGCGGTTGCTAACCGGTCGGTTACAGATAGCAGTTAACGGATAGCGGTTAGCGGATATCAGTTAGCGGATAACAGCTAGCGAAGGTGTTCTCACAACATGGTAGATCACAGATCAAGTTACATACATATCGATGATAGAGCTAACGTAATCGATTCTGAGAGGGGAACGACGGTGAGAGGAGGTGAATGGTTTTCTGGGCATTTTAATCAAACATGTGTGGTATTGAGAAGAAAAAAAGGAAAGGTAAAGTACGATAGCACCATGGTGTAGTGATTAGTGCGTTGGACTACTATGCGATGCTGCCAGGGTTCAATCCCAGTCAGGGTCCAACACCTAAAAGTTTTTTCAAATAAAGAAAGACTATTCCACTTGAATTTGTTAATCCAATTGAGATTCGATTCTTAGACTCCTTTAAATTTATGGGGTGACTGGTACATCTCTTTCTTCTTCTGCTTCTAGTTGTGGTAATATTGAATTCATCATCAGACTTGATCGCAGTTGAGTGGAATGGTAATATGTTTATAATAAGGTCAAAGATTCATAACATATATACACAATGTATTAATAAACTAGCACTAAGTTATATAGATGATAAGAGATATATAATGGAAAATGGTGTTAGCCTTGATCAGAGTATTCCAATTAACAGTCACCCCATAAATTTAAAGGAGTCTAAGAATCGAATCTCAATTGGATTAACAAATTCAAGTGGAATAGTCTTTCTTTATTTGAAAAAACTTTTAGGTGTTGGACCCTGACTGGGATTGAACCCTGGCAGCATCGCATAGTAGTCCAACGCACTAATCACTACACCATGGTGCTATCGTACTTTACCTTTCCTTTTTTTCTTCTCAATAGCACACATGTTTGATTAAAATGCCCAGAAAACCATTCACCTCCTCTCACCGTCGTTCCCCTCTCAGAATCGATTACGTTAGCTCTATCATCGATATGTATGTAACTTGATCTGTGATCTACCATGTTGTGAGAACACCTTCGCTAGCTGTTATCCGCTAACTGATATCCGCTAACCGCTATCCGTTAACTGCTATCTGTAACCGACCGGTTAGCAACCGCCCTGTTTGGAACCGACCTGTTTGGAACCGACCTGTTTGGAACCGACCTGTTTGGAACCGCCCTGTTTGGAACCGACCTGTTTGGAACCGCCCTGTTTGGAACGATCCCCCATTTTATAATCATAATGGGGAATGTTCTAGGCTGATAAGAACTCGCAGGTTAGTCCTTATTTCAGCACCTACCATCACCTACAGGGAAGATGTTATTTCAGCACTTTTCAACAATTTTATCCCTCCTTCCATCTATCTAGTTTACACTCAATCGTTTCCTTTTTAAAATTCAGAATAAAAACTCAGTTGAATTCATTGTGTTTTATTAATCTTTTTGTAATGTATAAATCAAGGGGTGCTTTTTGTTTTTGTTGATGCATATGTTTTTGTGGCATCGACTTTTTATACATCGGAAGGCAGTTCGTATCTGGTGGATGTAGTCTTTTTGTATGTATCCATCTTTAGAGAGAGAGAAAGAGAGACCTTCTAAAATAAGAAAAGAAAAGTACATTATAAGAACATGTGGAGAGTAATTACTGATAAACTGATCAAGTGTATTACTAAATAGGACAGCTATGATATTATGAAAATCTTTAAAAGGCGCTTTGCCCTGCAATCTATCGTAATTCAACGCAAATGTAAGTTGCAAGCAGAAAATGATTTACCTCTGCGTTGCCCAGCGTTTCCTTTTTGAATGCTTCTTTCAATAATACATTGTTCTCAGCTATAGTTTTGATTAACTCCTTCTGTTGCCTTTGCATTGACTGAATGTTTGATTTCAATTCATGAATCTCCTTTCCAATCAAATAAAGTTTTTCCAGCATTTCGTATTCTAAATAATAATTATTTAAACAAATTATTCAACGAAAAAAAAAAAAAAATTGTCTTTCGTTTATTTTACCAAATACTATGTATATATATATATATATAATTATCATACATTTTATTATTTATTTTACCTTTCATATTTTCCATTCCACGTATTGCATTGCATCGTTTTAAAACTTCTTTTTCGGCCATTTTTCTAAATTAAATTATTTAGACAAAATCAAATACCAATGGTGAAGAATAATATTGGCTTGGAAGGCTGCTTCAAAAGGCTTTTCATGGGTCGAGGTACACTTAATCCTTCGAAATTCAGAATTTTCAATAACTTTTTACTTCACTTTCTTCTTGGCTTGCATTCCCTACTTTCTTGGTCAAGTTTCTTTTTTCTGTTCTTTCACTTTTACTCTCACTCCCGCATTTATTCGAATTTACAGATTTTTGTGGATTATTTACCGAGCTTAATGTTTCACTATATAGTTCATTGTAATCTATATTTATTTTTTATGGTTGGTTCACTGTAATGCCGGGCGGTTACTGATGTATTCTACTCAAAACGGTCGCCTTTTATATTCCGTTTCATGAATTGATTTCAGAAGTTTGCGTAAATATGTATTTTTCGGTTGATACAGAGACTACAGTCGTAATAAGAAATTGCTTTAAACGAGAGACTATGGAGTATATCAGGTCAGTCAAAACATTCATCAGAAGAATACGGACTGGTAAATTCATTAAAAAATAAATTACCATTCGAGTTACATATTTTGTCATATACTTTCTGTGGTCCTGGGACTAAGTTAAAAGAACGTCTTGCTTAGGAAGATCATGGAATTAATCAGTTGGATGAGGCTTGTCGTCATGATATTGAATGTGCTAATAATAAAAAACTTGTGTGTTCTGATGTTGATAAAGTTTTATCTGAGAAGGCCTGGTAGAAGGTAAAAAAAAAAGGAAAAGATTCTTCCTTATCCGGAAGATTAAACTAATAGTCTAGTGATGGCAAATAGCTATCCTCTAAGTGCTATCCGCTAACTGCTATCTGCATCCGATCTGATTGGAATCGCACAACAACAACAATAGAAAAAAACAACAATATCAGCAATAGAAAAAAGAAAAAAAATAGAAAAAAAAAACAAAAATTTATCTTTTTTAGTGTAAAATGTGTTCAACCTTTTATTAAATTTAAATGTTATAACTTTTTATTTTTAGCGGTGTATGGATAAAATCGCCAATAAAGCTGGATGCAATGGTGGCGTATCGAATCCTTGCTCCACCAATAATTCAGAAAATGCTTTAAGCATTTGTATTACTGCCTGTACATGACCTAGCGAATAGTTATTCTCGTCGTTCAGTCTTCTCAATCCAAATACCATTTCGGGATACTCCCGACACAGGTATTCCGCTATAAGGAGTTGATTCTCGATCAGTTGTTTGATATATTCCATGATATATTGATTGATAAGGTTTGTGTTCAAAATTACTAAATTACTAAAAATGTATCTGCTGGTAGAGCCTTATTTATACGAATATTGTACACTGATATTCTATGTGACAAACTTGGCTTTAGAAAAAAAAAATTTGTTAAATGTGTGAGTGTGTGTGAAATATGATCCACATTGAACTCAATAAACAATATGGTCAGAAAGATAAATAAACCAAGCCTTTCAAACATGTCGAAGCATGAATATTCCATACCATCCGAAGCATTCGCATATGGGACCGCTACGGACCAATGCCATGAATATACTCAAGTCAGCAAAATTTTGTTTATTCAAAAGATAACCATAATCCTACCATTCGAAGCACTCATATGAGGGACCTATAGAGACCATAGCCAGGAGAATCAGAGAAATTTGTTTATACATAAGATGCCCATAAGCTTACCATTCGAAGCATTCATATGAGGGACTCGTACGGACCATAGCTAAGAATATAGTCGAATCAGAGAAATTTGTTTATACAAAAGATACTCATAACCTTACCATTCGAAGCATTCATATGAGGGACTCATACAGACCATAGCTAAGAATATAGATTTAGATTTAGATTTAGATTTATTTATTAATAGGTACTAATGTCATCGAATCAGAGAAATTGATCTCGAAGCACTCGCATAACGGACTCAAACGGACCATAGCTAGCTAGGAATACTGTCGAATCAGCAAAATTTGTGTATACAAAAGATACCCATAACCTTATCATTCGAAGCATTCATATGAGGGATCCATACGAACCATATCATTTGAAGAATCAGCAAAATTTGTTTATAACAAGAAACTGACTGAACATTAGAAGTACCTCATAAGTGCCTCGCACGGACCGTAGCTAGGAGTAGGTATAATCGAATCATCAAAGTATGTTTATAACAAGAAACTACCGAACATTCGGATGGAGGAAGTAAGCAGGTGGCTTATGAAGACCCGATAAATAATTCCAAATTTTACGAGCCACACTTCCGATGAACTACGTTCGATCTGTTGTGTTGACATATTTGTCAGCATCAATGCCGGTGCTTGAGTTCGATATCAATGATGTATTGAGCTCTTGCTCTATTTTTTTTATTTGATGTGCAATTTTTTATGCATGCGCAGAAACATATACACAATGATTTTGAATACCCCTTTACCCGTTTCAACTAACAACCAAAATAAACAATCCGAACTCGATGAGAAGTCCTTGGAAACCACTAACCCGCTATCCAACAAGTCAGAATAATCAATCTGATCTCTATGAGTATTACCCTCTCTAGCCCCTCTATCCATTTCAGCCAACAGTCTAAATAACTTTCCCTATGTCTCAGAATCTCCACACTCACACCATTTTTAATTTCTCCATCCTTTAAACAAAACAAAAACACCCCGTTTATCACCTCAAAACTCGAAATAGAAGAAAATAAAGAAAAACAATAACAAATCAGTTTTTGGTTAGAAATTATTTATTTTTACATCTCAAAATGTATATGCATTTAACAATTTTTTTTTTGTTTTTAAAAAAAGGGTTGAGAATACAGTATGTCTACCTCTTCAACAGAAAGGTTTGCATCCGATATTGGGTAGAACTCCAGTTCTAAAGTATTCCCCATGGGTTTAACTACCACCATTTCGCTTGATGATAGCGCCTTCACTGTACTCTCATCCATGGAGTTGAATCGTATCGGCAGAAACACCTTCTTTGTCTCCAACTCAAGGAGAACTCTAGGCCCGTATTTCGTCTGGCAACGTAACACATTGAGGATCTTATACCTCTTCTGCAGCTCCAATGTGTTCAAGCCTTCCAGAGGTTTAATTTTTCCAAGATCGTTCAATTGTTCCATTTTTAGATGATCTCAATTGCTTTTTTTGAATAAAACTATTACTCAACAGCCCTTACTTTGGAGCTTATATAGCAGAAATTTGGAAATGTTTCTACACTCCCCGCCCCCTTGAAACTGTTTAACCAATCAAATAGGTTTATTCCATAGAAAATAAAAGATAAATAAACAACATATTTGCATGCGTCAGCAAATTCCATAAAAAAAAAATATGGTCGAAAGATAAATAAACAATATATTCATATTCGTCAGCAAATTCCATAAAAATATGATCGAAAGATAAAGAGACCAAGACTTTTAAACATGTCGGAACATGTCGAAACATGAATATTCCTGCATAAATTTTTGTATAAAGGCATCATAGTCAGCGAATGAAAGCAATAGCAAAGACAGCAAGAAGAACAACAACGTAATAGGTATATTCCATAGAAAATAAAAGATAAATAAACAATATATTTGTATACGTTAGCAAATTCCATAAAAAAAAAAATATGGTCGAAAGATAAATAAACAATATATTCATATTCGTCAGCAAATTCCATAAAAAATATGATCGAAAGATAAAGAGAACAAGACTTTTAAACATGTCGAAACATGAATACCCCCACCAATTTCTGCGTCCAAATAATTTTCCTAGAAACATTATAATCAGCACTTCGGCCAACAGGTCAGAATAATCAATCTGATCTCTGTGACTATTACGCTCTCTAGCCCCCTCTATCCATTGTTTCCCTCCGCCTACAAATATACTTCTTTCCTCTCCCTCTGACTCAGAATTTCAACTCAAAATAATTTTCCTTGAAACATTATAATCAGTACTTCGACCAACAAGTCAGAATAATCAATCTGTTCTCTATGAGTATTATCCTCTCTAACCCACTCTATCCACTGTTCCCCTCCTCATACAAGTATACTTCTTTCCTCTCCCTTTGGCTCAGAATTTCTACAATCACACGATTTTTACTTCGTTCATCCAATAAAAACAATTTTTCTTGAAACATTGTAGTCAGCACTGCTACCTATTTCAGCCAACAACAAACAATCCGATCTGAAGTACACATTGGAAACCATACCCAAGAATCGGTTCACATACTCTCATCATTCTTTTCTCTCTCATCATTGTTTCCCTTCACCAACAAATATAAATCAGTCGCACATCTTTCCTTTCGCTTTGACTCAGAATTTCCTTTCCGCTTTTTACTTCATCCATCCAACAAAAACAATTTTCCATGAAACAATACAATCAACACTACTAACCATTTCAGCCAATAGTTAAAATAAACAATCTGATCTGGATGAGTAGACCTAAGAAGCGATTCACCTCCCTCTCAGCATTGCTTTCCTATTCCGCTTTTTAATTCATTCGTCCAATAAACAAAAACATCGATATATCTACATATGTACATACATACATAGGTATATGACGCGACTGCTTTGAAGGTGACTCTTATACCGTCACATCTTATCCAAATACATATACATATACATATGTACATATACATACAGACATACATACACTAAGTACACTAAGTACATTAAGTACACACTAAGAACATTAAGTATACACTAAGTACACTCTGATACACACTAAGTACACGCTAAGTACACTAAGTACACACTAATTGCTCTGAATTCCCTGATTTCACCCAAAAAATGTAGCCCTATATCTTCTTGATGACGTCACTTGCTGACTCCCTGTGCCAGAATCGGCAATGAAAAAACAAAAATGTACCTATTTCAGACAACAACCAAAATAAACAATCTGATCTGGATAAATAGATCCGAGAAATGGTTCACCCCCTCTCATCCCCCTCTCACCATTGTTCCCCATCCGTCTGCAAATATACTTCTTCCCTCTCGCTCTGACACATTAAATTCACACTAAGTACACACTAAGTACACTATGAAATACAAACAAACATATGCATAGGTACACATCAAGTACATACATACATACATATGTATAAAATAAGTACATTCCATGACATGTTGATCTTGAATATCCCACTACCCATTTCAGCCAACAGCCAGAATAAACAATGTGATCTAAATGAATAGACCAAGGAAACCATACCCTGCAAGCCATTCACCCCCTCTCATCCCCTCTCATCATTGTTTTCACTTCGCCAACAAATATAAATAGTCGCATATATTTCCTCTCCCTCTGACGCCGTTCACTTCCTTTGCCCAATAAACAAAACAAAAACATCGATATACATAATTATGTACATACATAATATGACACGCGATGACTTTGAAGTTGACTCATATACCGCCACATCATATCCAAATACATATACACATACATACATACACACATATATACATACATACACACACGCATACACACATGTATATACATACACAGACATACATACAGATATATATATATAACAAAATTTAACCCAACACCTTCTTAATGTAAACAAGCAACAGCCTTCCTCCCCCCTCCCCCTCTCCCTCGCATATCACCCCTCTCCCTCGCCCAGACTAAGTACACACTAAGTACACTAAGTACACTAAGTACACTAAGTACACACTAAGTACACTAATACACACGCTAACCCTATATCTTCTTGATGACGTCACTTCCTGGCTTCGGCAATACCTTCTTAATGTAAACAAACAACAGCCTTCCTCCCCCCCCCCCCCCCCTCTCCTCCTCCCCAGGCTCATCTTCCCTCTCGCCCACCCACGCTTAATGTAAACAAAAAACCGGGGTAATTAAAAATTTCAAAATCGATGATTTCACCCAAAAATGAGGAATTAAAATTTTCCCACGCTTATGTAAACAAAAAAAAACCGGGGTAATTAAAAATTTCAAAATCCATGTTTTTACCCAAAAATGACGAATTAAAATGGCTGTTTCCCGGAATCGTCAAAAAATTGGTTCCCAGGCTCAACCGTCCCAATACCTACTAAACTGAACTCAATCGTTTAAATTCAAATCCTACAAATTAATTCTTACCTGAAATATGAGGAACGCTAGACATCCCGGATGTTATTAGCTAAGGTAAACCAGTTAATCTAAAGGCGATCAGTTAAAACACGTTTGCAGAGATCCAAATGATCGCAGGACATGTCTAAGAGTAGGTATATACTTCTAAAGAGATGTAACAGATTTGGGGAAAAAAATAAAGGTATCCTCAACAAAAGTAGACAGGTACTATTCAAATTTTTATTACAATCTTAGAATACGATTCATTCAGAATCAAAGGCGCCCGTCATCTCGAAGATTGTAAGAAGTATTTTCATTGATCCTTTAATTTAGTTTACATTCCAACCCAATTCACGTCACACTCATTTCACCATCAAACCACTTCAATAACCACACACAAATACAAATAAGGCATGGGCCGCCCAAGTCGGAGCCCGAGCCAAACAAATCCTTTTCAATTGTAATAAACAAATATCCGCAAACCCATCCGCTGCCGCCGCCACCGCTGTTGACGCCACAGCAGAAGGGCCAGAATTACTATGATCCAAATTTTCAAAAGATATAGATACGAACAACCACAACCACTTTATACTACAACCACCGTTCGCACTGCCACCTTTCTAAAGATGCTCCATAAAAGTTGAGTCCTACTCGAAAATCAAGTGGTAGTAGTCTTGTTCCATCCCTCCAACCGGGACTGGGCTGCGGATGGTGAAAACTTGACAAGCGTAGAAATGGATTCGAATGGAAGCACTCGTCGCCGTATGGCAGGGCAGGGCAGGTCCAACGTCTGTGAAGTACCACCGAGGGTTCCGATGGGGAGCGAAAATCTAATGAAGAACTTCAATGACAAAGTTATTAGAGATCTGTAACTTAATTTTCTCAAGAAAGTTTCCTTCCTGGAATGCGGTGATTTCGTATCTCACACAAACTGATGGACCATTGAAATTTGATTTAGCTCTCGCTCCCCATATAGGTATACTCGTATATCCTGGCACACGGATGGATACACATCCGCAGAGACAATGTACACGTCTTCGGCGATGACGACGACGACGGAAAGCAGCTATTATTGGAGCACGGAGTGAGTATAGAATATAAAATTGTAGGATCTTTAGAAATACCTTAATAATGTGTGCGCAAATGATTTGCAGTTTATTTTTAGTTGAGTTTATTTAAAGTTGTTCTCCTGATGGACGTACTTTAATTTGAGTTTGAGGAAACGCTAATGAAAGTGGTTATAGCAAAGGCAAATCCGCTAACTCCACATCCAACGCAGTCAGTCAGCCGTTTGCACAGCAAAATTACCTATACTGAAATAGACTTTATAATTTATATGCTCGTCAGATACTCGAAAAGTATTTGAAGTTCTTCGATGTTTCTATCCCACAACTGTAAGCGACTATAAAAGAAGTGACGCTAAAGTTACCAAGGTGATACTTTTGTGGCATAGGCTGTTTAACAATCTCAGCCTTAATTAACAAGTGGAAACATATACATACTTCAACTTTCTCATTGGAGAACTGTCCCAGGTTTTAGACCATCCAATTGCTGGTCTACAAGAAAGGGAAACCCCAACTGCTCTAATTACTGAGGCATCAGTCTCCTCAACATCGCCTAAAAGATCCTATCTGCCATATTGTGTAAACGCCTGAAGCCTTTCGCCAACAACCTGATTAGCCCCTATCAGTGCAGTTTCAAGCCAGGAAAGTCCACCATAGAACAAATTTTCACACTTTAGGCAGATCCTGGAAAAAACCCAAGAAGACCAAATCGATACCCACCCACCATCTGTTCATCGATTTCGCCGCCTTTGACAGAATCTGGAGGAATAAACTGTATAAAGCCATATCTAGTTTTGACATCCCTGCCAAACTCATCCGACTCTGCAGGATGACGATGGATAAAGCTCGCTGCTCCATCAAGGTGGGTCATGGCCTCACCGAGACCTTCGATGTTCAAAAAGGATTCAGACAAGGTGACGCACTGTAATGCGACTTCTACAACATTATACTAGCCAGCACACGAGGAACGATCTTTCAAAAATCCAACTATGTACTTGCATACGCCGACGACATTGACAACATTGGTAGTGCACAACGAGCAGTCACCGGTGCGTTTGCGAGTATAGAAATAGAAGCGGCTAAAATGGGTTCAGCGGTAAATGAGGGCAAAACAAACTACATACATATGTATATGCTGTCAACGAAAAGGGATACTCAACATCGACGAATTGGACAGAACGTCACAATAGACAGTTACAATTTTGAGATAGTAAAGGACTTTGTTAACCTCGGCTGTGTTATAACATCACAAAATGACATCTCGTCGGAAATCAAACGAAGGATTACTCTAGCCAATCGCTGTTTCTTTGGGCTAAGAGGGCAACTGAGCAGTTAAGTCCTTTCCCGATTAACTAAGGAAACTCTATTTAAGAACCTTATCATCTCAATCTTGCTATGTATATCGAGCTGAAGCATGGACTTTATCGAAAGCGGATGAAGATATCCTTGGTCGATTCGAGAGAAAAATCCTTCGTAAGATATTCGGTCCCGTCTGCGTTGACGGGTTTTGGGGGAGAAGATTCAGTCCTTCTGTGGCATAGGGGAGCACACCATAAAGAATGAGCGCCGATCACTGGAGAAGGCAAACATGACTAAGTCCTGGACAGAAACTCAGGACCTAAGGAAGGCGAAAAAAATTTTGGGTAATTACAATCTGAAAAGGTTCAAAATTTGGATTAGCCTGGAAAAAAACAAACTTCGCATTCTGACTGCATTGTAAACTTGAGGGACATCTCAGGAAGCTAGGTATGTCAGATGAAGACTCATGCAGATTTGCAATGAGTCCAGTGAAACTCCAGAACAACACATACTGGTGGAATGTGGGGCATTAACCCAAAAAAGATTCAAGTGCTTGGGTAAATACCAAATTACAGGGATGCTTCTTCATCTAGGGCTTGTAGGGGGCAAAATAGATCTGAAGATCGTGGTGTATCTCACCCTTCAATAATAATAATTATAACAGTAGCCCTTAATATTATAAATACTTTTTAAGAATAAAAACAAAATGTATGTATGTATGCATGTACTCCTGTAGCTGTAGTCCTGTATGTCATTGAACTTTTTTTCTATGGATTTCCACTGTCATACAATTTTTATATTTTTTGTATTTTCCATTGCTTATCTTTCCCGGATAGAGTATGCAATCGTAAATCCGTGAAGGTACAGTTAAAAACTGAAATAATAGGGAAAAATACACAAAAAAGAGAGCACGTTGTATGTTAAATCCTTTTTCACTGATTGAACTAACAAGAGGATAATGTCAGACCAGACTTTGTCCAACCAGTAGGCTTACGGTTGATACCATTTTGCCATTAGCTAAATACATACATATGGATGTTGTACGTAGCTTTGATACGTGAAAAAAAGCAAGAGAATTGTATTTACAACGCTGTCACATATTCATTAATCCGTTTGCTTTTACACGGATTGTGGATGCTAATCGTAGCTGGGATGCTCTGGCTACAGATGTGAAAATAGTATATCAAAGCGGCATAACAAAAGTAAAGCCATTTTAAACCTTGTTGTTATATGTGATTGTAGTATTTTGGGTGCAAATAAAAACACAGAATTTCAATAAGTTAAATGAACATAATTAACTGACATACACAGCCACTCTATATAGTTGAATAAATTCATATGTAGAATACATAAGCAGAACCACATATGTGTACATACATTATGTAGTCAGGGACGGCCCAAGAACTGGCAGGATCATTGGTCTGTAGAGTACTTTTTGTCTTTTACGTTAGTAGTTTCGAATCAACTATTGTGTAGAAGTGTAGATTAGAAGCACAGAGGGTATGACAGCGATGCCTACATCGCATTGGTACACTTCTGGCATGCCCAGTAGTTTTTGATTAGTGCGCAAGGGGAACGGGAAGAGAGAAACTTATTCAATCCAAAGTGAATCCTATAATTGATAATTGATACCCCATGCTTGAAATTAAACAGTAGAACGTGGTCTGGCCTTCTATAAAGACGGGTCTTTAATAGAGGGGCTGAACTTGAAGGTATATGGAGTGTTGCTATTTACTCGTATACCAGCAGAAGAGGAGGTTTAACCCATCTTCATCTACTCTGATAGCAAATGGACAATTGGAATAGGTTTTGTTTGTTTTGCGGTTAAGCTTTGTTTGACTCTCGAGTGTAAAGGTATTTCTGAATGTCACAAGTCTTCATCTAAAGCGTGCCATAGTTATGTTTGTAAGTTAACCAATCACTTAACCCTAGATTACTAATCTTATTTCATAGTATATTATTACTAACCTTCGTCGGTCGATTAGACGACGGAATATTAATTTTTATTTCTTTTGAAAATATTGTTACGAAAATGTAAAAATCACTGTGTGTTGATCTGATTTCAAATAATCAGATCACTTTAGAAATAATAATAGAAAAATAATAGTTCTCTAAATTTAGTTGTAGAAAAACTTTCTAAACGAAGACAATAAAAGTATCCTAAAATTTCTAATAATTTCTAATTTGTTACAATGCAGTGGTCGAATCCTAGGAGGAAATTTGCAACATTGGTGTCAGAAGTGGGATTGTAACGAAATGGTTCAATTCGCAAACTTGAAGGTAGAACAGCAGGAAAAGGAGCTAGCAGAGAGAAATTTGTCGACAATTGGTGGAATGGCAGAACTACAACAGCGACTACGACAGGCGCTGGAAGAAGATGAAATCGATGTGGAAACGTATGAGTTTCTCACTGAAGTTTCGTCAAAATTAAAAATTGAGGAATCTCGTGAAATCACAGCGCCAGATTTTGGACTGATAATGGCAACGATGCAAAATCTGTTTGCATCCTTGGAGCGGACGACGAAAGATGCATTGGAGGACCAGAAACATGGTATGGAGGTTGGGTTCCAGAAGTGTTTCTCCGAACAAAAGAACATCAAGTATGCCCTAGAAGAACAGCAGAAACGTCAAGAAGAGCTGCAAGGTCGTATGGAGCAGAAACTTCTCGAAGTGGAGGTCGAAGTCCAGGAAGCTAAGGATCACATCAACGATGCGAATGATAAGATTTGTAAACTGGAAACTTCCGTGGGTGATGTAGATAGCAAAGTCATGAGACTAGAAAAGGACCTGTGCGCTTGGAAATTAAGAGAGCCGATGGTGCAAGGCAACAACTTCAATAAATTTAAGCCACCAACGTACGACGGAATGACTGCCTTCAACGTCTTCAAACTTCAATTTGAAACATCAGTAAAGAGGGCTTGCCTAAATAAAGAAGATAAGGCTGCAGCTCTAGTGGTAGCACTGAAGGGTGGTGCTGCAGATGTGCTTCAAACACTCATAGAAGTTGAACAATGTAATTATGAGGCGTTAATGAGCTCTTTGCAGCGCAAATATGGAAGTGAGCATCGAAAACAGATCTACAAGATGGAGCTAAAGAGCCGGAAACAAATGAAGGGAGACGCTTCAAGAATTTGCAGCGGAGGTTGAGCGTTTAGCACATTTAGCATGTGCAGGCTCAGTCATGGAGTTAATTGAGGTCGCTAAGACCGATGCGTTTATCGATGGCATCTGGGACCAGGAAACCAAACGTGCCACACTGTCAACTCAAAAGCCAACATTCCAGGAAACGGTTGCAAACGCCCTAATATCCAAGAGCTCGTCGACTAGAGGTTACATTAAATTCCGAGCTCAGGCCGAACGACAAGTTTAAGGGCCGGTGTGTCAATGCCGGTGTGAGAATGTGGGACACCTAGCACGCGACTGTCCGGAACGTGGAAAACACTTAAGGTCCCAATCTCCTTCAAGAGCCTGGAGAGGAAGACAATCAGAACCAAGGAGAGAAGAGGGTGGCACCCATTCGTGGAGTCAGTTTTGGCGGACATGAACTGGCTCCCACAATGGACTGTCCCAGAATCTTTATTTCTCAACTTGGACGAAAAGCAAATAATCTCACTTTCAGGGGCATCATTGAGGACAAATTATTCACGGTAACTTTGGACACGGGAGCATCACACTCGATCTTAAGGAGTGACTTGGTAGAAAAAATGGAACCGTTGTTGGGAGTGCGACTTCAAACGGCTACAGGGGAGGAGGCACCGATACTGGGCAAAGTTACCGATAAAATAACGTCTTCGTCAAAGAAAAAGTAGAAATCCCGCCGAATTCAGAAACTGTGGTATGGGCAAATATCGGCGGCCAGGTATGGGCTTTTAGGGTAAAGTTTTCGGACGATCCCTACTAGTAACCATTACAAGAAGACTCACTGCCTCCACGCGGCGGCCGGGCAACGGCCGCTATGCCACTTCCTATGGCTTCCCCCTTCCATTCAGTCCTGTATCTGCGCTGTGCTCTTACAGGTTGGATCGGTTGGTCGCGGCCGAGGGTCTGTGTCATGGCTTCCGGCCAAAGTTGAGCAACGAGGGGAGTAAACCCTATTTAACAAATCCCTAATCCACGGTGGAACAGCATACGCTAAAGGATGCATGGCTAAGAGGGAGCTTAGTCTCGAGTCTGCGAACTCCGGATACCTGGCGTCCTCTGGTTTCAGTTCAGCCTTCCCACGGCATACCGGGCTCTGCCGTGGGCGACCTCCTTTCCCGGACACTCGTGGGAATAATTGATTCAACAATAAATATTAATTCACAGACAGATGCATCTATAAACGCATCATCTTCTGGTGTAGCTAGCGAGCAACCAGTCGTACCACCCTCCCGAGACGCTACTGTGCCCTCAACGGAAACCACTCAAGCTGCTTGTGTGCACACAGTGGACCCCAACCAATTGACTGCGGTCGAGCAGCCAAACCCCACTGTTGGTATGGAAGGCGATGTCATAGGGACCCCTTCTATAACCCCCAAAAGAGCCAGAAGTGTAGAAGTTGACGCTATGTCCTCCGCCTCTGACTCCGACATCGCCCTATCACAATTCGACACCTGTAGTGTCATCTCGGAAAAATCCGGTTGTACCGCCATTGGTGTAAAAATTGGCGAGATGATCATCTCCGAAAGTGGCTTTGTCAAACTCAGCGCAGCTGAACGTAGACGCTTCAAGAAAGCTCTAAAGAACGGGGAAACTAGAGAACGAGCTCTAGAGTTGGCTAAGGTAGCCCCCCCGAGACAGCCAGAAGCAAAAAGGGGCCGGTCAGAGGACCACACCCCACCTGCTAATTCCGCCAAGAAGGCAAAGATCGTTCCCAATCCGGACAAACCTAGTTTCAGCCAGGTTACTAGTTGCGTCCGAATTGGTGTCGTTCCTACCGACTTGGCCAACTGCCCTCTCTCCCAAGAACAAATGGCTCTGTTCGAGGAGGCGGTCATCGACATCTCGATAGAGCTGTGCGAAGGCGATGTCAAGCCCCAGTTCGCCAGCTCTCTCCGTAAATCGGGATGGTTGCTCTTCATTTGCCCGGACAGTGTTACTGCCGAGTGGATGCGCAACTTTTTCAGCAGCATCAAAGCTAAATGTGGCCTGGACGTGATGCTTGTGGAAGAGGGATCCTTCCCGAAACCACACGTCATCCGAGGGTTCTTTCCACAGAGCCTAGAACTGTCTGACGAGAAGATCCTTGCTACCATCCGTGCACAGAACAAGGATCTGCCTACCAAATCCTGGAAGGTCGTGCACCGCATCGAAAAGGACACACTCCTCCACCTTGTCCTCTCCATCGACGATGCGTCCTTCAATAAGCTCCTCGCCCTTAAAGGCAAAATAGCCGACAAGGTTTCAACAGGGACTGGCAGCGGAAAACCTCCTCCACCCATGGTGGCCAAAAACACGCAGCTTGCTGCACCCCACGATCGCCCTTCGATGAGCAGCGCCGCCGGGCATGTTAGTCCCAGGGTTGTGGCGAAGCAAATCAACTCGCAGCTTGCTGCACCCCGCGACGGCCCTTCGACGAGCAGAGCCGCCGGGCATGCAAGTCCCAGGGTTGTAGCGAAGGCAACGGCTTCAACAAAGGACCGGTCTAGGGATCGTCCTAGCTCAGCCGCTTGTCGGAAAGGGAAAGGCCCTAAAAAAGCCCAACTCCTCCGACAGGCCACCCAACACCAGCCACAATGAGCACCCTTAAGGTGCTACAGGCGAACCTGCATCACGCGAAGGGTGCGTCCGCAACCCTTAGCAAGCGGTTCGCCGAGGAGGAAATAGCCCTGGGTTTAATTCAGAAACCCTGGGCTATTGGCGGACTTATACGAGGTCTCAAACAAAATGACTGTAAGTTGATTTATAAGCTTGGGGAGCAAGTGCCTAGGGCAGCTTGCTTAGTTAACAGCCTTACTAACTTTCTTCCCATTCCAGAATTTATCAGCAAGGACTTAGCGGCCATTATCGTCGAGATTCCGACGGTCAGGGGAACACACAACATCGTGTTTGCTTCGGCATACTTCCCCGGAGACTCGGACCAAATTCCAACAGTAGAGGTCCGAAACTTGATCGACTTCTGCCGGGCAAACAATCACCACTTCATCATCGGCGTGGATGCCAATGCGCATCACACCATTTGGGGAAGCAGTGACATTAACAAACGAGGTGAGTCCCTTTTAGATTATCTAATGAGTAGTCATATTGATATATTAAATAAGGGATCAAAACCCACCTTCATTAACGCGATTCGTGAAGAGGTATTGGACCTCACCCTCGCGAGTCCGTTTATCGCAAACTCTGTTATAAACTGGCATGTGTCTGATGAGGCCTCGTTGTCTGACCATCAACACATCAGATTTGACATACCTGGTCAAATGACTCAGGCACCTGCCAGATTTATTCCTAAACTAACCAACTGGGACAGATATCGTGAAAACGTTATCATAAACTCAGAAATGCTAGTTACGTCTATCGGTTCTATAAGAGACATTGACGAAGCTGCATACCAATTAAAAGATGTGTTATTGACCTCCTTTCATAGCAGCTGCGTCACAAAAACCAGTACGAACAGTCGCAAGGTTCCCTGGTGGAATGACCAGCTTAATTCGCTTCGAAAGAAAGTCAGGAAACTTTTTAATCGTGCTAAACGAACGAAAAGGTGGGAAGAATACAGGTTCACTCTCACACTCTATAATAAAGAACTCAGAAGATCTAAGCGAGAGTCATGGAGAAGACACTGCGAAAACATTACTGACATGCCGGTAGCAGCCCGACTTCACAAAGCTCTAGCTAAGGATCACACAAACTGTGTAGGGTTACTTAAGAAAGCTGATGGTACCTTCACAACGAACCGAACAGAATCTCTTGAAACCTTGCTTCAGGTCCACTTCCCCGGTTCGTCCATTAATAGTTTAACCACAAATTCTATCCTTACAGATCATAGGGTCGCTGTTGAGAGTAGAACAAATAGTTTATCTGGCAGGTTATTTAGCCCAGATAAAATTAAATGGGCGATAGGCTCATTTAAACCTTTTAAGGCGCCCGGTGGAGATGGTATATTCCCAGCACTTCTCCAAAAAGGGCTGGAACTCATACTACCTGCACTTGTCGCTTTATTTAGAGCCAGCTACAATTGGTGCTACATCCCACTCTCTTGGAGGGAGGTTAATGTAGTTTTCATTCCTAAGTCAGGTAATAAACCAAGCGAGCTGTCTAAATCCTACCGTCCTATCAGTCTAACCTCCTTCCTTTTAAAGGCCATGGAAAGATGGTGGATGTACATTCACATTAGAGGTACGTTAGATAGGTCTTCTCCTCTACAATCTAGTCAATATGCGTACAGAAAAGGTAAATCTACAGAGCATGCTCTCCACCATCTTGCCAATAAGATAGAGGGGGTTCATCGCTCTAAGGATATTGCCCTCTGTGCTTTTCTGGACATTGAAGGTGCCTTCGACAACACTGGCTATGACTCAATTTCAAGAGCCATTCGCCAAAGAGGTATCGAAGAATCGACCAACAGCTGGATTAGGACCATGCTGGAAAGTCGTATTATAAAATCGACTTCAGGAGATATTTCGGTGGCGGTAACGGCAATCAAAGGCTGCCCACAAGGGGGCATCCTTTCTCCTTTGCTATGGTCCCTCGTCATCGACGATTTGCTTGCTGAACTACGCAACTCGGGATATGAAGCTATCGGCTACGCTGATGACCTAACGATCATAGTGAGCGGTAAATTCGATTCCACCATCACGAGTGTGATGCAAAGTTCACTACAAATCGTTTCAGAATGGTGTAACAGGGAAGGGCTCTCAGTTAACCCCTGTAAAACCGTTCTAGTGCCTTTCACGAAGAGAAGAATCATTAACTTGGGTCCAATCATCCTGAAAGGCACCACACTTGAGTATTCCAATGAGGTCAAATATCTGGGAGTTATCTTAGATAAGCGTCTCACTTGGAATCCTCACCTCAACTCTATAATAAACCGTGCAACTAGGGCCTTATGGGCAAGTCGTCGACTGTATGGTAGAGCTTGGGGTCTCAATCCAAAAATTATACACTGGTTGTATACCATGATGGTCAGACCCATCATTTCGTACGGAGCCTTAGTTTGGTGGCCTAAGGTTCTCGAAAAGACCACAGCCAAGAAGCTTGATAAGCTTCAACGCATGGCGTGTCTTGGTATAACCGGTGCCATGCGCACCTGCCCTTCAGCAGCTCTAGAAGCTATAATTGGCATATCGCCATTACAGATCTTCATTAGGAAGTCAGCCGCTAGAAGCGCTATTAAATTTCAACCTATTCGTAAGTACAAACCAGGTAGCCTTACGGGTCACCTTAATATTATCAACAACATTCCCGATCAGGACATGCTTTGCACTGTCGCTGACTTTATGATAAGTGAATATTGCTTTGGCAGAAAATTCGAAGTTCATATTGGGGAACGTACCACGTGGTCAAACGGAGGACCCACGATAGACCCAAAAAGTCTAATATGGTACACTGATGGATCAAAAATGGCCTCTGGCGTTGGCGCTGGGGTTTTCGGGCCCAACACTAGAATCTCCGTCCCTCTGAGATCATTTCCCAGCGTGTTTCAAGCTGAGGTACACGCCATTGAGATCTGCGCCTTGATTAACCTACAAAGAGGCATCAAGGGAGCTAACATAAATGTCTTTTCAGACAGCCAAGCCGCACTCAAAGCTTTGAGCTCATATTCTGTGGACTCAAGACTGGTAAAGTGCTGCTTCAATGCTCTCCAATCTCTAGCTACCCACAATAAGGTTAAACTTTGGTGGGTGCCTGGTCACAGAGGCATTGAAGGAAATGAGATTGCGGATGAACTGGCCCGATCAGGCTCTACTGCTAAATTCTCAGGTCCAGAACCCTTTTGTGGCATAAACTGGGCAACAATCTCAGCATTAGTTAACAATTGGGAACACAATCTCCGACTTTCTCATTGGAGAAACGTCCCGCGGCTTAGGCAAGCCAAATTGTTGATTAAGCCTTATACCCATCACAGGGAACTTCTAAACCACAATAAGAAGGATATTAGGTATCTAACAAATTTCCTCTCCGGTCATTGTCATTTACGATACCACCTGAACAAGTTAGGCCTGTCTAGCGAGACCGATTGTCGACTCTGTTTGGAAGAGGTCGAAACAGCCGAACACGTCCTTTGTGATTGCCCGGCACTTTTTGGGGTCAGACGACGTACCCTACACAAAGAACTGCTTAGACCTTATGAATTAAAAAATGCGTCAACCAAGGACTTACTCACCTTTATCAGAAAGGTGGTTTGCCTCCTGGGCTAATTAGTATCCTACGATACAATAGATCTTTCAGGTCGCAGTATCAGCCTTGGGGCAGGATCCAGATATATAAAAAAAAAAAAAAAAAAAAAAAAATGGGCAAATATCAATGGAGATTGTGAAATGAACACGTTGTGGTTAGTAGAGTCCAGAAACAAAACAACATAATCGAAGCATCATCGAGTCCATGGAGTTCACCAGTGGTGTTAGTCAAAAAAGAAGGATGGCAGCACGCGCTTCTGTGTAGACTATAGAAAGCTGAATGACGCGACGAAGAAGGACAGCTATCCACTACCAAGGATAGATGATACCCTGGATACATTATCGGGAGCAAAGTGGTTCTCTACGTTGGACCTTAAAAGCGGTTATTGGCAAGTTGAAATGGACCAAGACGATCGAGAGAAAACAGCCTTTAGTGTCGGAGATGGTTTATGGCAATTCTTAGTCATGCCGTTTAGACTTTGTAATGCTCCAGCGACATTCGAACGACTTATGGAGCGAGTACTCAATGGCTTACATTGGAAAACCTGCTTGGTATACCTTGATGACATAATTGTAATGGGAAAGGACTTCAACGAGAAGGTATATGCACCGATGATGACAAAACAACAGCGGTTAGGGATTGGCCGAAACCAACGAATTTGCACGAACTACGAAGTTTTTTAGGATTGTGCACGTACTACAGACGATTTGTTCCTGGTTTCGCAAACGTGGCCTATAGTTTGCACGAGTTGACAAGAAAGAATCAACCATTTGAATGGAAGGAGGCGCAAGAACAAGCATTTACAAAATTGAAAGAATCACTCTGCACATCGCCGGTCCTTGCATATCCAGTACCCGGCAAAACATTTATATTGGATACGGATGCAAGTGTTTATGGAATAGGCGGCGTTCTGAGCCAAATCATCGACGGCCAAGAAAAGGTGATTGCTTATTACAGCAAAATTTTGTCGAAACCAGAAAGGAACTATTGCGTTACAAGAAGAGAGCTTCTCGCCGTATTGGAAAGCGTAAAACACTTCCACAAATACTTATATGGTCAGAATTTTCACCTAAGAACGGATCACGCAGCGCTACGGTGGCTTCTTCAGTTCAAAAACCCGGAAGGACAGCTCGCTCGATGGATTGAAAGATTGCAAAGTTATGACTTCATCATCGAACACCGCAAAGGAGTTCTTCATGGAAACGCGGATGCACTATCGCGGCGCCCCTGTAAGGTAGAGTGCAAACATTGCACAAAGGCGGAAGGCAAAGAGAGCATCGTTGATCTACGTTTGATAAGCATCGTGTCGGAGGAGAACTGGTCGCCGGAACAGATCCATATAGAACAGAAAAACGATCCGGATCTAGTAAAAATAATTGCTGCCAAGGAACGGGATTTCAGACCAACGTGGGAGGAAATGGCCTGTGAGAGCCAAATTGCAAAAGCATACTGAGCAGAATGGCGAAGTCTTCAGCTACAGGACGGATGCTTATTCCGTGTGTGGGAAAGCGAAGACGGCAAAACATCTCGCAATTTGATTGTGGTCCCTAAGGAGAGAATAACCGAGATTTTGAAGGAATATCACAACGGTTCAAGCGAAGGACATCTGGGCATCTCGAAGACAGTTCAAAAGGTCAAACAACGGTTTTACTGGGTAGGTTGTCAGCAGTCAGTAGCAGATTGGATCCAGTCGTGTGAAGAATCTACAAGAGCGAAGGGTCCGAAGTTGAGAAGCCGTGGCAAAATGTGCCAATACAATGTTGGAGCACCATTCGAACGAATTGCAATGGATATTGCAGGACCATTTCCAATCAGTGACCATGGCAACAAATACATCCTGGTGGTAATCGATTACTTCAGCAAGTGGCCGGAAATCTACGCCTTACCGAACCAAGAAGCCAAAACTTGCGCGGATGTGTTTGTAAGCAATTGTGTATCCCGTTTTGGAGTTCCACTAGAATTACACTCAGACCAGGGAAGAAATTTTGAGTCAAAAATATTCAAGGAATTGTGCCAAACGTTGGGCATAAACAAAACACGAACAACACCCCTGCATCCGCAGTCGGATGGCATGGTAGAAAGATTCAACCAGACACTAGAGGAGTATCTTAGGAAGGTGGTCGATAAGAATCAACGAGACTGGGATGAGTACATACCAACTTTCCTAATGGCCTACCGATCTGCAGTCCACGACACTACATCTACGACACCAGCAAAAGCGATCTTTGGATCAGAAATAAGACTTCCAGCCGATCTGAGGTTTGGAGCATTGCCGGTGAAGGGGGAATACTCGAACTATACATCTAACTTAAAAGGTAAATTGGAAGAAGTTCATCAAACTATGAGGTGGCGTATACAACTAAAGAGTGACAAGATGAAGGCTAGATATGACATAAAGGCCAATTCAGGTGGTTTTCTAGAAGGCCAGTTAGTGTTGCTTCATAATCCACAGCGTAAGAAGGGTCTATCACCAAAGCTGCAGACACACTGGGAAGTACCGTACAGGGTGGTTAAGCAAATAAACGATGTGGTTTACCGGATACAGTGGAACGCAAGCAGGCGAGTGAAGATGAAGGTAGTCCATCTAGACCGACTGGCTCCCTACAAAGGCAAGGGCATGGAACATGTTCGGGACGAACAAGTTTAGGCGGTGGGTAATGTTACGAAAATGTAAAAATCACTGTGTGTTAATCTGATTTCAAATAATCAGATCACTTTAGAAATAATAATAGAAAAATAATAGTTCTCGAAATATAGTTGTCGAAAAACTTTCTAAACGAAGACAATAAAAGTATCCAAAAATTTCTAATAAAAGCTAGAATTGTGTCCTCATTTTTTGTTACAATCCAGTGGTCGAATCCTAGGAGGAAATTCGCAACAATATTTAGAGATACAAGTATTTTTTTAACTGTTATAAGAATTTATTTATTTACCGTTATGAAAAATATAAAAAAAACAAAAATAAAATCGGGTATGATTCAGACTTTTTTGAGAAATTCGATGGGCACCTCAAAATAAATTAATGTTTAAAAAAAGTTAATTAAAAAATAAAAGAAAATTTGTTATTAATATGAATAGTTAATATAACATATTAACTGTTAACAAGAAAATCGATATTTTATTTGAATTTTAAATGCAAGAGTGACACCCATCAATATTGTGTTTGAACTTGGTACATCTTTATCCTATTTCAGATGGTACTGGTCAGAAATTTTGAAGTTCAAGTGTTAATGTTAAATTTTATGGCTCTTTTAGTAATGCGCTTGCTAGCGGCAATGAGGTAAACCAGTTGTCGATGGTAATGTTCAAGTTAGATCCATATACATATACATAGATTTGGTTCGCTTTGTCACATAGAGTTCTCGTAATGGTAAGCCGCCTGAATTTGATCCGGAACCCAAATCGATCATATACAGTAGAAGCTCGAAAAAATTGATCGAAATGTCCCAGAGCTTGTCAACTTTTCCGAAAAGTCAACTTTTCTGGACAGTTTTCAAAATCTGTAGAAAATTAATATTTTGTCCATAAATAAACTTATTTTATTTTGATTAATTAGTTTTATTTTATTAAGAGCAAAAACATAAACAATCTTGGCGATGTTCAACTGGTTTGAAGTAACTGGAAAGAGTAGTTTGATTCTTATTTTTTGTAAAATGAGTTTTTACAATATGTGTACGTAAAATCACCAGGTTTGGCATATGGTGGGTTTCGTTATTTCTGCGCACCATTTGATCAATGCATTCACGCTTCCAATGGCTTCTGGATAAGAAATTTTTGTCACTTTCACTGTCTCGATATCTTATTCGTCGTTATGAGTACCAGCTTCCTCTATCTCGTCCTCTTCTTCAATTGAGTCCGTATTACACTCTTCAATCTCTTCCAAAGTCAAATTCGAACTCAATCCTATTTTCGACAGTAATGTATTGACTTCTTAAGTTTGGTCATTGTAGGAATGATCCGAAGCAAACAAATCGACCAGAGGAATGTTATCATCAGCATCAAATTCATTGTCATCCCAATATTTAATCTTTTTCCATGCGTTTTGCAGAACACGTTGCGGAAGCTCATCCCAATCAGATTTGAGCAACAAAATGCTATCGCGAATATTATGCTTTTTTAACAAAACTTCTATTGGCATATTTTCTTGGGCCACAACATTGCAGAATAGCTTGTAACGATAGCTTAATTTGACCAACTTAATGGGATTCTGGTCCATGGGCTGCCAAACTGCTGTAACATTTGGAGGTAAAAGAAGCGCTGAAATGTTACCATCGTCAGTTTTAAGCAATTCGATAAGTTTGTGCGCTGTGCAATTGTCAATCATTCATCATTGTCACTTTCGACGACAAATTGTTTTCGGTTGAAAATCTAAGAACCTAAATAAGAAACGACATATTGATATTGAATTTGTAAAACTGACACAAGTCCGGTTTACCTCTTTTACGAACGAACCATGAAACCATTCATAAAACAGTTTTGATGTCATCCAAGCGCGGATTTGCAGATTTACCAATGACCATTGGGCTTACTTTGTGTGAACCCTCAGCGTTTGCACACAACAAAAATGTGATTTGCTCTTTTGGGGTTTTTCGGCCAGGTGCTGTTTTTTCAGTTGCAGCAACGTAGGTTTTCTGAGGTAACAAGCGATTATATAAACCTGATTCATCCGCATTGTAAACTTAAGCATCGCTAAGTCCAAGTTCACTAATCATTCCTCTCAATTTTCTTATAAACGGTGCGACTTGCGATGTGTCGCTCGAAAGAATCTCACCACACACTTTAAGATAACGAATTCCATGCCTCTTTTAAAATGTTGCCAACCATCCATCGCTCGCATTAAATGAATTGACACCTTTTTCCGGATACATTTTTTCGAATAAAAACTTAACTCTGGCCTTGAATACTGGACCGGTAACAGTACAATTTCGAGTATGCTGATTTAAGAACCATTCGTATAATTTGCTCTCTACCTCAGGATATTCAGTCTTATGCAGAGTTTTTGTTTGAGCATATTCGAAGTTGTCGACTGCTGCTGCGAGAAGGGTTTGACGATTTTTTTTTATCTTGGAAATTGCCTGCTTTGTGACACCATATTCGATTGCCAAACAACCGCCGCGAACACCATTGTCAAGTTTCTTTAACATTTCTATTTTTTGTTTTAAATTTAATCGAACTTGTTTTCGTTTACCATGTTTGTTTGCCATTTTTTTGCTCAAATTTAGTTAATTATCGGACAGCAAATAAAATTCAGTGTGCAAATGAACAATAGGTGTGTTTGGTATCTTTTTTGGCACACGGAATTGAAGTCTGTCAAATAGTAGAATCCTCTCAAAGAGAGGGAACTCCTCTCAAAGACAGAAAACTTGCACAAAAGTAAAC
Source organism: Brachyopa scutellaris (assembly GCA_949775065.1). Classification (NCBI taxonomy): domain Eukaryota; kingdom Metazoa; phylum Arthropoda; class Insecta; order Diptera; family Syrphidae; genus Brachyopa; species Brachyopa scutellaris. The sequence continues at coordinate 96,454,178 of OX459114.1, read as the reverse complement.
AAACGCTTTTCAAACAACACTTGGTCAAACCTATCAAATTGTTTTTGTTTTCCACTAACAATGAAGATTATGACATTTCACAAACTATCAGATGGCTGGTTTGACAGAGTTGGCTCGGCCCACCCCGAGGAATTGGTCTTGCAGATAATTCATCGCAAAGAGAGATCCAAAAGAGAGTAAAAAAAAATTGAGAGCCATGAAACTGTCAGATTCTATGTAGTTTACGTAGAACTTTCGAAAACTAGCATGTTACCAAACAGACCTAATACGTAAGAAAAAGTCAGTAATAATCTTCTAAAACAACGGGATTAAACATACATAATAAGGCACGCATTTGCCATGGAAAAATACATTTCTTCGGAATGCGTAGCTGCTGTGTTATGTTTTTACATCGTTGAACCGAATGCAAGTAAAAAAGAATCACGCTCTAAAAAGTTGACCGAAAGTCAACCGAAAGTCAACTTTTTAAGGCAACGTATGCTAGCTCAAATTTGGTCAACTTTTCTGTAAAGTAAACTTTTCTGAGAGTCAACTTTTCCGAACTTCTACTGTATTATGTATTTCGTAACACTGTCACATATCATTACAAGCTTAATGCTATATTTAGCGGGTTGGTTGCGGATATGCATACATTCTAAGCTTGCAGCGTAATTGTTATCAATTGTGATATAACTGCTTGGCATGTTAAATGATTGTCTTTTAGGGCTGCTTTAATTTCAGCTCTTTTGCAGGTGACTGCGTGAACCACATTCTGGTATAGCGTCCGAATTGATTTTGAATTACTGTATTAGTTTCGTTTAGGACTTGAGCGACGATATAATTTGTAATAAAGAGATCTAAACATGGCAAAGATATATTAACTTTTGGCAAAAGCGTGAAGGTCCCGGCAATATATGGACAATATTTCATTCCGGCATGCAATTATATGAAATTTGCAATTTATATGAAAACCAACGGAAAACTGACTATCTCCAGTTTTCAAAAAGTTACACTATTACTAACCTTCGTCGATTCGACTACGGAAAGTGGTTATATCTTTATAACGGCGGCGTAAATACTCGCAATGAATGTGTCACCTTTGAGATATCAACACTAAACAAGCATATATGGGAAATGGGAGTACTGGGCGGAAAGAAAACAAGAGAAATTGGAACAAGCGTAGTCGATTCGACGAAGGTTAGTAATCTAGGGTTAAAAAACGTTGAGTGCAGGTGGGTTAAATGCGAGAGGTGATAGTAAAGTAAAACAAATATCAACCGGGGTAACAAACTTGCACATTACTTAGTTTCATTCAAAAGCAATGGCAGATAAAGCCGTAATTAAAAGAATTTATTCACCTACAAAACCCAAAATGTACTTTTTGCTATTCATAGTCACCTTACAGTCGACTTAAAACTTATAGCCAACTCGAAATTTAAAATGAGCCAAACTTCACTTTCAATAATAAGAGTCGGCTCTAAATTCCTCATATAATATTTTGACATTTGGGTTTGTTCGTTCAAATCACTTTACAAAAACACACCAAAGTCGATACTAACTAATCCACAAGCAAAAATGTGTTTATGAATAACGAGAAGTTATAGCCGGCTTTTTTATTTAGTGCCGGCTGTAACTATAGTCGGCTCTAAGCACTATTCATGGGCTGACTATGAATTTGCGCCATTGTGTCTCTTTAATACTAGTTATTGTGTTTATAATGTCCGTATAATTACACTTATGATGGAGTACAAGTAATTGGTAGCCATCGGTCTCTTAGGTTACCGGCATAGTTCGCCTTGGCACAGGTCGATAAAAGGAACGGATAAAGAACGTTTTCCATTTAAAATAAAGTTTTTGTTTGAAATTATGTTAGAAACGAATAATATCGATTCGTACCTTACTATATTGCAGTATTAAATTGAATTCATTCATCCATTGCTATGCTGACGTTTTTTGTTTTATCTTCGTAACAATGAATTCAGTATTTTAATTGAAAGACATTTTTTAAACATGCTACAGCGCATGTAGGTATGTATATAGGTACATACATACACATCATCCACAGCGAATTCTACACTTTTCTAATAATTAAGAAATTGCTTTCCTGCTTCTATATATAAACACAAAGTACATATGTACAGTGGCGAGCAAAATAATAGCAGTGCTACTTTGAAAATACAATTTTCCTTAATATTTTTTTTGCATTTATATTTTTTGCGACTTTTACTGTAATACTATACTACTACTATACTATACTGGGGTAGTTTAGTAGTCTTGGAGATCCATATCACCCGAAAGGTGCCAGCATCTTGTAGACTCTGTAAAACGGCTTTGCGCAGCTGTAGTAATTAATAAAGGCCATGCCACTAAGGACTAATATATCGTTAAAAACACCTCATACTAATTTATTTAAATTCTGTATATTTTTTTTTACTTTTTTGATCAAGTAAGCTGGTGAAGGAAGTGCACTGCTATTTTTTTGCTCGCCCTTTTTTAAAGTTCTTTTCGACAAAATGCATTTACGTTAGTTTATTTTAATTAAATCAAAAACTAATAAATGTAGATATTATAAGAAAATAACGCATTTTAGGCTACTGGTAAAATTTTTTAAAAACTATTGCTTAATTTGTTGTATTTTTGATTAGTGCCTTTTCTTCAGCGGCACTGCTATTTTTTTGCTCGCAGCTGTATATGTATGTTTGTGCTGTCTTAACTCATATTCACTAGCAGGAGTTGAATCAGATCCATAATTTGCATTTTTTAAATTGAATTTCATAAAAAAAAATACCAAATTCAATCCTCTGTTGAGAGCTGACTACCAACCACCAAACGCCACCTTTTTGATCTTTTGAACTGCCTCCATGTCGATTTCCCTTTCTTCGTAGTTTATCATTGAATTCATGGTGTGGAAAAGTGAAGCAATTTCTTCTTTTACTTCTTCTGCAGTTCCCTTCGATTGAATAAGAAACAAAAATATATAAAAGTTCTGATAGAGTTTTTCTCACCTGCGAATTATTCCAAACAAAACTTTCCAATGCAAAAACCCCGGAAGCGGATAAAAAGAAATAGCAGCAAAAACAGCAGAGTGGCTGTAGTTATTCCGGGAAGTCAAAGACCAATAAGAAATGTGTGAAAGTATAAAATATGTTGTTTTTTTTTGTCTACGATGGTTGGACGGGATCTGCGACAACTGAAGACGGTTCCGAGTTCCGACATGTACGAGTATCTATGTATGTTTTCTTTTTTTAACTTTATGCACACTTGATTTTTGGTCACAAGTCACGACCACAATTTAAACAGCTAGATGAAGTAGTTGCATTTAAATAAAATATAAAATTGCGAGCCATCCAGAACAGTTAGTCAAATGTTTCGAGTGTTCATATAAAGTGTCTATTATGTACTATGTTATTGTAATGTAATTCCGGTACCGTGGTGTAGGGGTAAATGCGTTGGACTACTACGCAATGCTGCCCGGGTTCAACACCTAAAAGTGTTTTCACGGTGCCACCTCTTTCCAATTTCTGACAAGCAATCACAGAGTATCATTTGTCAATATTTATTGTATGTGCTATAAGCTGTCCTTTATCCTTATCTCATCATTTCATCTCTTCAGAGAAGAATTTCTAGCATTCAATTTTGCTCGTTCTTTGCTAAAAACTACTCCTAGTAAGCGGTTGCTCTCTCATAATCAGAAGAAAACATATACAGTGGATTCCTCTTATTTGGGACACTTCGGTCCAGACTGATTTTGTCCCAATTAAGCAGCTGTCCCAATAATGCGATGTGACAATCAGGTAAAAAACCAATCTGTTCTGTTCTGTTCTTGACCATTTGTCCCAGTTAGGCGGCTGTCCCGATTATCAGCGTCCCAATAAAGCGGAATCCACTGTATCTACAATACATATAATGAGTTAACGAAGTCTTTGAACCAAACATTTGTGCGCTTCAATGAGCTCTATTGTGCTGTAAATGAAGTATACGCCGACTATTACCATTGTTTCACTACTTAGGAAAACTATTTTTCATTCACTACAAGTTACTCCGTCACGTATCGAGGTCCCAGTTTTTTGTTTTGCCGCCAGTGAGCAAAATTATTCCTTGGACCCACCATGTACATAAATGTGTTTGATTGTAATGAAATCCTACATTAACTTGATATACGGTTAAATTCAACCAAACAAACTAAAAATAAGTAGTACAAATTTAAATCAGTTTATTTTAATTCCAAATTAGAATTTATAATTCAGAGTGCAATCAGCAAATATACAAAACAAAACACCAGCTGATAAATCCTACGCAATAAAAACTAAAAAAATGTATGCGTATATGCGTCAGTGGGAACATCTGAATTCAAATAAAACGCACAGGATTTCCTGGATTAAACAAATTCATTTCTACGAATGTACGTAACTCTTGACAATAAAATAATAATAAACAAACATAAACTCCATCTCGTCTTGATGTAGTGTGTCCAGGACTTCCAAAATAGACGAATGAAATGCTTTTTTTGTTGCTAAAGTATGATTTTACTTTGTTTTCTTTTCAGTTTTAATGTCTAATGTTAGAATAGTTTAAATGTAGATTCTGGAATATTAATACCAGGTAGCTCTAATTGATGAAATGTGGCTTCAAATATTTGAGCATTCCGAAGGTGCGGAATCGCTTAACCTTCATAATTGCCATCAGCTCATCATCACAGATCGCAAACTGTTTGTTATTGGGATCGTACAAGTTACGCTCCTTGATGATAGACCAAATCTTCTTCACCACTGCGTGACGGGGTAACGAATTGGCTCCCATTAGCGCGGATAGTTGCGGTGATAGATCGTATGGTCGAGTGAAACCATTTCCCTTCTTGGGTCCGTTACTGGCCTTGCCCTAAAATAAAGTCAAAAATAATAATTAAATGTGCACAAAGCACAAACAAAAACTGCAATCAATTACCTTTTTTGCTGCGGGCTTCTTAGCTTGCTTGTAGTCCTCATCGGAGCCGTCATCTGAATCTGATTCTGTTCCAGTAACATTCTTTCGCTTTCTCTTAGCGGGGGTCTTACGGGTGGTTGCTGCGCGTTTCTTCTTCGGTGGCTTCTCTTCTGAGACTGATTCCTCTGAATCTTTGCTTTTATTTTTATCTTCGTCATCAGAATCGCTAGAACTGTCGTCATTCTTTTTATTTATCTCCTCCAAGAGAATTTCATCGATTTCCTTCTTTCGAGTTACCAGGGAACATCCTATATCCCTCTCCAATTCCCCGCGAACTGATTTTGATGTAAGCACCGACAAATCGGCTGCCTCTAAAATTGCTGTGGACACAAAAAGAACCCATAAATCACTTTCGCTAGCAAGTACATTACTATTCGAAAGATGAGGATGACTTCATTTTCTAGGTTATGTTTTCTCCTGGAAAAGGCCAATTGTTTTTTGTTTGCAAATCAATGCACTATTACTTGTGTTAAGAATTTTAGTAATTTGTAATAAAATTTTAACTTTCTACAAGCACATAAATTAAAAAATGAGCTCTGAAAAACGTTGCGGTAAATGATGCAAAATAATGATGGGAGATACAAAATGTATATTTACCAATTATTTTCTTTTTCAATTCGGCACTTGATATATCACTCATTTTGAATAAAGTTGTTTTTTCTTTCACCGGTAATATATTGTTTGGGTATTAAATGTATTTTTTTTATATTACGTACCGATTTTTTGGATTTACAAACAAAATAAATCCTAGCGTCGATATTCTACCGAAAAAAACCAAGCAAAGTGTGTTCCTCTTTTTGTCACTTTTTGATTTATAACGACGAATTTTTGTTAACAGTGGTACTCAAACTGGGACTAGTTAGAATTTAATTTAAAATCGTTTTAATTTTATATCTGTAGAAATACGTGCCATTATTATTTTATTTGGTCCAAATAATTAAATTGTTAGCGTTTTAAATCCTTTTTTAAAAAACGAGTAAATTATATAATAAATCTATACCAACATAAGTATATTTAGGTATTATCCGAGGTTTTCTGTGTATTCATAAGTTTTTGTATGAACGAAACATACAGTATTTAATTATGTCCCTCCCTTTGGTCTATTGAACCAAAATGTAAGATGCTGATCAAAGCTATTTCCTGCACTGCACGGAGATATATTATCTCCAACCGCTTGTGTTTAAGGATTAAACTACTAAACCAGTACTAAATCCTCGAATATATTCCAATTGCATTAGCTATTTCTTCAACGCACGTATGCTTTTTTTTCAGCATGATTTTTTGGCAGTTTTCGGCTGTTTTGGATAGGTACGGGAACAGACCTATTATGTGTATCCTCATTACGAACAACGCATATTACCTTTATAAATGGGGTACCTACTTTACCTATACGCTGTACCTAACAGCAATTTCAGTTTACAATTTTATATAAAGAAGTTTTCAAAACACTGGTGTAAAATACTTTTCTTACTTAACGAAAGATCCACCGTCCGAGTCTCGTTGGCGAAACGTCATTTGATATTTTGGCGCCATTGGTGTTTTCATATATTCGTTTTTTTTTTTTGTTGTTAACTGTTGTAATAATTATTTGTTCATAAATATTTAAATAATTCTACCTTATGGGTATTACTGGCTTGATACCATTCCTTGAAAAGGCTTCCTCTAGAGTTTATTTGAAAGTGAGTACCTTAAAATCAGCTGCTAAATTTATCTTTAAGTTTTACTTTCTTTCAAGGATATACGAGGATGTACTGTTGCAGTGGACACCTATTGTTTATTGCACAAAGGAGTCTTTAGCTGTGCTGACAAACTTTGCCGCGGTGAAGAAACTGACATGTAAAGTTGACACTATAAAACAAAAATCTTGACCCAAAATGATCACATAATCCTACGCAGGTACGTCCACTTCTGTTTGAAATACGTAACAATGTTGCTGTCCTATGATATAAAACCGATTCTTGTGTTTGATGGTCGTCATCTACCAGCAAAAGCGCTTACCGAGAACCGACGTCGCGAAGGTCGAGAACAGTCACGAAAACGAGCAGCTGAGCTCTTACGTTTGGGTCGAACTGATGAGGCACGCTCGCACATGAGACGTTGCATTGACGTGACCCACGAAATGGCTTTGCGCCTCATCAAAGAATGCCGTCTGCGTAATGTGGATTGTATAGTGGCTCCATACGAAGCTGATGCCCAAATGGCATTTCTAAACAAATTGGACATTGCCCAGTACATCATCACAGAAGATTCGGATCTTGTGCTTTTTGGATGCAAGAAAATTATCTTCAAGTTAGATTTGACCGGTGCTGGTCTGTTAGTGGAGGCGGACAAGCTACACCTAGCCATGGGATGCCGTAAGGAGAAGTATACGTTCGATAAATTCCGTGTGATGTGCATTCTATCGGGTTGCGACTACTTAGACTCGCTGCCAGGCATTGGCCTGTCCAAAGCTTGCAAATTCATTCTGCTGACTGAAGAGGATAACATGCGGCGGGCGCTGACAAAAATTCCACAGTACTTGAACATGCGAAATCTTACCGTTGACGAGGAGTACATCGAGAACTTCCTCAAAGCGGACGCCACCTTCAAACATATGATCGTCTACAATCCTTTAGAGAGGCGTGTGGAACGCTTGCATGACCTATCGACATGGAACACCGATGTGCGGCATTGCTCCAACGCTGGGGATATGCTCGATAATGATACAGCTTTCCAATTGGCACTGGGTAATTTAAATCCGTTCTCCTTGAAGGTACTGGACACTTGGAATCCCAACGAGAGGTTTGTTTTTAAACACTTGTGGATGAACGCCACCGTAATCGTTTCACCAAAAGTCAGGTTTTTAGCAACGTAAAACGAACGAAACACAAAAGCATATGGCTGCCAAACTTTCAACCGCACACTGAATCTATTAAGAAGCCACTTAGTGGGGACATACGCAGCGCTTTTCAGTGCAAGAAGGTTACGTATACTTTCGGACAAGATAACGAGGAGGAAGACCAGAGGTCTGCGGATTTCATATCCCTGGAACTGTTAAAAATTATTATTTTTTCTTTTTATTTCAGACCTGAAGAAGGTGACATTGTATCCCTGTACAACGGTCAAGAGCCACCTTCGAAACGTCGGCGCAGCAGTACAGAGAATGTCGCAACACCACTCCAAGTTACCCCAACAAAGAAGCCCTATAATCCATTTCCTTCGGTGTCTCCGCGAACAAAAGAACCCATTTTCGATGTGATATTGAAACCAAGTCCACGCAAGGTGCCACCTAGGAATCCATTCAAGCGGTCAATATTTTCAACTACAACTGAAGTTCGAAGCCGGTTCTTTCCATCAAATGTTGCACTTGCCGTTCAGACGGAATTGTCTGAGCCAAAAAAGCCCACAAAAACTGACGAAGCAATTGCGGAAGAAGTCATTCGAATCGAGGCGCTCTCCGATCAAAATAAAGACAGTGCAACTATTTTGTATGACTACAACTCACCGTCGCCGGTTAGATCTTGCATGCTTAAACCAACGAATGGCTTTGAAAATTCATCACCAATCAGTTGCCTGCGTGCGACGAAATCAGAGATTCCACCGAGTATAGACAGTGGAATTAGTTCACTTCGGGAAACGGCATCGGAGTCTTCAACCCAGCTTAGCTTTGACGCGCTTGAATTTAAGCGAGAAACCAGAAATGACGATGTGATTAATTTGTCTGACACCGAAGAAAATGTTATTGTATCGAAGATAGTATCGCCAAAGAGGACAACTAGTCAGGTAGTTTTTTTTAGGGTTTTATATCTATCGGACTTTTTATCATTTTATTTCTATTTATAGAAGTCCCGCAATATCGGTCTATCGAGGACGAAGAAGTCAACTAGTTCCAGTAAACTGCCAGTCAATCAAACTCGTCTGAGTATGTTTGGATTCCAGAAGAGGTAAGTGAACTAGAGGAAATGCTAGATCTCATGTTTACTCCAAACTGCAGCGTCCAACACCAACTGACTGCTTTGTTGTCAACTGCACTCTCGATTGCACCCTTTTGTAATAATGAGTTGAGAGCACCACAATTTATGGAATATGGCCAACCCAACCGCATTTTGTGAGATACAAGACTATTGCTAGTTTCTTTTATTTGTACATACATGTGGATCGAAGTCAAAATTACGATATAAAATGTCCATGGAGAGCTAAACTACTTTGTAGACACTGCCTTTATATATACATATAATTTTTCACTTCTAAGCGCCACCTAAAGATCTTTCCATAACGTATTCTATTCTTTTTCTCCACAGGCCATCATTGAAATAATTGTATCACCAATTGTACCAGTTAATTTGTTATTGTTAAGTAAATAAATTAAATTTTGTATTGAGAGTTGTTTGTTTTGTATCACAGCTTCTTTGATTTAAGTAGTTTTTTTGTTTCTTAGCATATTGATGCCAGCAAGCAGACTCAATTCGGCATCGAAACAAAATTTTGCATCTGTAAACGGATCTTCAGTCTCAACGTGTAGGTTCTCCAAGGGATTCGGAGCAATTATCCTTTGAAAAAATATAGTTAGCATCTCGAAATCAAATATGTACGCACAACAGCAACAGCAGAATTGATTACCTAATTGCATGCAAATACATTCGCGACATCTTCTTATCCTCGTTCGAACCATATGTGTAATCACCAAGTATCGGATGACCAATTGCTGAGCAGTGCAGTCTCAATTGATGGCGTCGACCGGTGATGGGTTGAAGGAGTACTTTTGATATTGCCAAATTATTATACAACCCATGCGCCAATAAAACAAGGCGAGTCTGTGATTTACGAGGATTCTTACAGAACTCGCCCAGCCTTGTTGTACACATTCTTTTGCTGGTTTTCTCATATCGAGTATCAGCACCTAATTTATACATTTCAAAACGGCTCCAAATAGTTCAAAGTCAAATATTAGTCACCTATTGCCAAGTTGACATCACAAATTTCTTTTTCCACCAGTGCGTTGACCACCGCAATGTAATATTTTTCGCATTTTTGTTGTTCAAATGCTTTACTAAGCGCTGCACAGGCTTCTCTATGAAGAGGAATACATAAAATGCCACTGGTCGAGAAGTCCAAACGATGAGCAAAATAAAATTCGTGTCTTAGATTGGAGTTTTTTAATGCTGGCAGCTGTTCTCTTAAAATTGTTTGCACGGTGTTCTGGAAATAGTTGGTTACCTAGTAATTTAATAAAAACATCGGATCTATGATAGAAGAAGTACCTTTGAATCGTCGTCACTGTTGATCAGTAGATCGGGTGGTTTATTTAAGACGAGAAAATGTTCGCTCTGATAGAGAATATCTATGTGAGAAAGAAATTGCTTATTAGTTTTTGATTTCTTCATTCGAAAGAAACTGACAAGTTTTGTTAAGTAGTTGCTAGTGTTTCGTATGAAAGCCTCAAGGACTTCCACAAGCAAAAACTGAATTATACGATCGAGCACATATTCAAAAGACATTTTACCGATGACTGCTTGTTTTTGATTAAAATAAATTTGGACTTCAAAAACGTAATAGTTTTCCTACTTGTCACTTGCTCGTATCGTTAACGTAAGAGTGTTGACAGTTTGGAAAGCGCAGTTTTCTATGTACATTTATATCCGGAACGAAAATTACGGTTAAATAATAAATACATTTGCCAAGTTAAAAAATTTATAATCTAATGCCTCAATTATATTTTCGCACAGCTATGTCCTTTTGCTGCAATGTTTCTAATCATTAAAATTATGGCCTTGTTAAAAATGGTTCAAATTCATAACCTAATTTAGCTAAATTATGCAAGGCTAGAGAGTTCAATGAGAATTTTAGAAATATGCAATTTAGAAATATGTATATAAGGTGGCGTGAAAAGGCGTATTTAATCTACCAACTGGAGAGATGTTAGTTGTACCTGGTTACCAGCAATTTTTGTTTATTTGTAACTATCATGTTTGTTTTATTATTTTCGAACGTCTTGTTTCGACATTTTTCAGGGATGACATCGAGTATCTTAATTAACCCACATTTTTCGACCAGTCGACCTATTAACCGAAAATCGTAGGAATCAAATGGGACAACATTTCCAAACAGGCCAAGTAAGCCGTCCATTCGCCAACAGTTAAGCGAGTTTTAAATAGAAAATAAAAATCAAAATGGCACGCATCCTGTTAACCCCACTGTAACCTCTATGTTTCATATTTAAACGGTCAAAAACTTATCTCCAACGAGCACAAATTAACAGCTTTTTATTATAGGCACTTAATCCACACGCCTTGACGTGAGATATGTGTATCTTAGCCTTTATGTATGTAGGAATATGTATATAATTAATTGCCTTGCCCTGGTGTTGGTCATCGTGATTCCATAAAAATATTTTATTGCATTTTTATTTAATTGAACCATCACTTTCCACTGGAAAAAGCTCTTATGACGCTAGTGAAACTTTCTTAGCATAGTTATTGAAAATCGTGAGCTGATTACTCATCAACCAACAGACTGGAACGGAATAAGTAACAACTACGACTTGACATCACAAGTTTGCTTGCAGTTCGAATCTTATTTTAAGGAATCATATCGTAATTCCTGAAAGAATCTCAAAACTAGCGTAGCATAGATAAAAACAAAATGGATTACAAGGTGAGTACATATGTACATACTTCTAACTGTGTGATTGGAATTACATATTTACTTTCCTGCATTACCAGCCACAACCCACTGTAACTGCTGCACCCCATTTTAATGCATCCGAAGATGCAGCCTCTCTACGCTCGGCAATGAAAGGCTTTGGTACCGATGAGGAGACCATTATAAACATTCTTACTTCCCGTAGCAATAAACAGCGTCAACTTATCAAAGACGTCTTCGAGAAGGAATACGAGCGAGATATCATCGATGACCTTAAAGGGGAATTGGGCGGTAACTTCGAGAATGTAATAGTTGCGCTGATGACTCCTACCGAAGTATATATGTGTTCGGAGTTAAATAAAGCAATGGATGGCATGGGAACCGATGAGGAGACGTTGGTTGAAATATTGTGCAGCAAATCAAATGAAGAAGTTCAGCAAATGGTTGTTGCCTACGAGAATCTCTATGACCGTCCATTGGCCGAACATATGTGCAGTGAAACTTCTGGGCACTTTCGTCGCTTGTTAACGTTCATTGTGACAGGTACGCGTGACCCAATTGGGTCTACTAACCCAGCTAAAGCAAAGGAAGATGCTGCCGCCTTGTACGCAGCTGGAGAAGCTACACTTGGCACAGATGAAGAGGTATTCAACTCTATAATGGCGCACTCTAGTTTTGCTCAGTTACGTCTGGTATTTGGGGAGTATAAAGAGCTGTCAGGTATGACTATCGAGCAAGCAATTAAACACGAAATGGATGGATCATTGCACGATGCAATGCTCGCTATAGGTACATAGGTGAACAAAGAACGTAGGTAATATTTTGTTGAACTAATATTATGACACTTGCAGTTGAGTGTGTGCAATCTCCATCGGCATTTTTTGCTAAGCAGCTTCACAAATCGATGAATGGCATGGGTACGGATGATGACCGTCTGATCCGCATCATTGTCGGTCGTTCCGAGATTGACTTGGCAACCATTAAGGACGAGTTTGAAAGAATCTACGATCGCACCTTATTAAGTGCGATTGCGGTAAGTTGAAAACGTAGTAGTTGGTAGTTTCGGTTGTAATTTAAGCAAATTCCTCTTCCTAAACATGTGTAATGACTTCTTTGTTCGGCCATTCATTGTAGGAGGTAGGTGTCCCACAACATCTTTCTTAAAAGCATTTGTTTAATACAAATTTGATTTTTCTTCTTTCAGAACGAAACATCGGGAGATTACAGACGAGCACTATGTGCCTTAATCAAGGAATAAACAGATCGCCATCGCTACACCAAAGTAAAATGGGTGCCTTACGCACAACACCGGGCTCTTAGCTAAATATATATTTATGTTCACTTATGTAAACGTTGTAGACTTAAAAGAAATATACGGTTCACGAAATGGTATTTCTAATTCATTTATTTTTTATTAGAATTCTGGGAGTAACATAAAATTGACAAATTAATTGGCCGCAAGTTTATTTGCCACGGTATTCACGGATGTGGTACAACACCCACATGGGGCCAACTAATACTGATACCACAATTGAACTGCCAAGGATATACAATTCCTGTAAATAGGAAGGAAAAAATCAATTAGGAAAAATTTAATTTTCTGTTGGAATGAAATGTTTACGTAACAATACGTTTTTCATTCGGTATTACTTGAACTTACCCCTTTTGAGACATGCTTGGTTGGTGGACCAGAAACAACGGATTGCGAACGCTTTTGGATAGCGTTGCGAACAATTGGAAGCAGAAGACGTGAAGCACTATCCCTCAACATTTTTAATTAGATTTCAGGAATAAAGTTCACACGAAGAAGGCTCGAATCGGAATTCACGAATGTGATTTGTGTAGTTTTGACGTTTGAAAAAAAATGGATTTTTTTTCCATTTCATAGTGATGCCAAGCCCTAATAATAAAGTGCATATAAAGGACCCAACACATTCATCAACGTAGTAGATTATTACTAAAAGCAAACTAATTTGTTATTTTACACTCGGATAAAATATGAATATGCATAGTTGTCAAAGTTATTTATGGAATAAAGTTTATGTTTGAACCAGTAAATTATTAGATTTATTCATCTCTGCACAGACAGACAAAAAATGTGCTGACAATTCAAAATATGTAACATCAAATTTCAAAATGACGACGAGCAGAATTTTATTTATTCTAAATTTAATTTTTTTTTCGTTAATTTTTAAGAAGCACGGACATGTTATAATTACTTAATTACTCGGATGAGGGATTCCTCAACTGAGGAAATGGAGCTTTTTATGCATTTGCTGAGACAATTTTTTTGGTTATTTTGGATATTTCATGAAAGAAATACATTGCTGTATACGCTGTGAAGTGAGAAAATTGTCATGTTTACATGTTTTTTTTATTTCATGCATATATAATTTAAGTATCTAAATGAATCCGAGAAAACCAAGTTATTGAAAAAGAATACATACCAATTTTGACAGATAAATTAATACTCTGTTGGGAATATTGTTCCACTTAATAGAAAAATCTCTGCTTAGGTAGGGGGAGAAATCTCTGAGGGGTAAGTGGAACTCGACTTAAGATTAATTTGATATTTTAACCAAACAAAAAAAAATTCTTTTAAGCAAACAAAATATAAGTTCCGGTTTATAACTCGACTTAACAATAATGCTAATTGGAATGCAGCTTATCCTGTTCAACAACCTTTGCTACTGCCCTACCACATTTAACTACATTACCTACGATAAGCAATTGCAATGACGAACGCATCCAAAAAGAATAAACTTAAAATTCAAATTCTAAAATCTAAAGAGTGACAATAAGCACCGCGAATTTAATTCATTTTCTTCCGTTTTTGTATTGAAAATACACTTTTTTTTGCTTCGTTTATAACAAGATTTTTTTTTCCCGTAAAAAGGGCATAAAATAAGAAACCAACACGGTGAAATAGCAAAATGAATTCATTTCAACATAATGGTCGACCATGCCGGCCTGTGAAATCAATTCAATTTGGAATCATGTCTCCCGACGAAATCCGTCGTATGTCGGTCACTGATGGTGGCATCAATTTCCCAATCACCATGGATAATGGTAAGCCAGCATATGGAGGTTTAATGGATCCCCGGCAAGGGGTTATCGATAGAAATTCCAGATGCATGACTTGCACTGGTGACATGGTTGGGTGTCCCGGCCATTTTGGTCATATAGAATTGGCTAAGCCAGTTTTCCATGTCGGATTCATGCTGAAGACTATCAAGGTTTTGCGGTGTGTATGCTTTTACTGCTCACGTTTGCTGGTATCACTTACGAATCCCAAAATCAAGGAGATCATGCTTCGAACTAAAGGAAGACCCAAATGCCGCCTTAGCATGATCTGTGAGGCATGCAAAGCCAAGAGCATATGTGAGGGTGGCGAGGAGATAGACTATCACAAACAGGGCAAAGAACGTCAAATTGTCCACGGTGGCTGCGGTCATTACCAGCCGCAGATCAAACGTGTTGGCCTGCAACTCAACGCTCATTGGAAACACGTTAACGAACCTGACCAAGAGAAAGTCATCAACATATCGGCTGAAATGGTACTTGAGATATTCAAACGGATTACTGATGAAGATTGTTATATCATTGGCATGGATCCCAAACAAGCTCGACCCGACTGGATGATAATATCTGTTATGGCCGTTCCACCGCTTCCAGTGAGACCAGCTGTCGTCATGAATGGGTCTTGTCGTAACCAAGACGATCTCACACATAAACTGGCAGAAATAGTGAAGGCGAACAACATGCTTAGAGCAAACATCATCGGTGGTATAGCGCCGCGTGTCGTCGACCAGAATATCAACATGCTGCAGTTCCATGTGGCCACCTTCTTCGATAACGATCTCCCAGGTGTTCCACAGTCACTGCGGAAGTCGGGCAAACCTCTGAAAAGTCTCAAAGCCAGATTAAAGGGCAAAGAAGGACGTATCCGTGGCAACCTAATGGGTAAACGTGTCGACTTTTCTGCCCGCACCGTTATAACGCCAGATCCGAATCTTGAAATTTATGAAGTCGGTATTCCGAGATCTATAGCTCGAAATTTGAGTTACCCCGAGATAGTCACTCCGTTCAACATACACATGATGCAGGCGCTCGTCACCCGTGGATGTAACCAGTATCCAGGGGCAAAGTTTATCATTCGAACGAATGGGGAACGAGTCGATTTGCGGTTCCATCCGAATCCAAGTGATTTGCATCTGGAGTGTGGCTACATTGTGGAGAGGCACCTTCGCAATGACGATCTGGTCGTGTTTAATCGTCAGCCGACATTGCACAAGATGAGCATGATGGGTCACCGGGTAAAGGTGCTGCCATGGTCGACGTTCCGTATGAATCTATCATGTACCTCACCTTATAACGCCGACTTCGATGGCGACGAGATGAATCTCCATGTGCCGCAAAGTATGGAAACGCGTGCTGAGATCGATAACATCCATATCACCAGTCGGCAGATAATCACACCCCAGTCCAATAAGCCAGTGATGGGAATCGTTCAGGACTCGCTAATTGCCGTCAACAAAATGACTAAACGTGACGTATTTCTGGAGAGGGAGCAATTAATGAACCTGCTGATGTATCTGCCCACGTGGGATGGACGAATGCCTATACCGAGTATTTTAAAGCCAATGCCACTGTGGACAGGTAAGCAACTTTTCTCGTTAATTATTCCAGGCAATTTGAATATGGTTCGAACGCACTCCACTCATCCAGACGATGAGGACGAGGGACCGTACAAATGGATCTCTGTAGGTGACACTAAAGTTGTCGTCGAGTATGGATACTTGCTGATGGGAATGCTGTGCAAAAAGTCATTGGGTGCCTCAGCTGGGTCTCTCCTGCACATCGCCTACGTTGAGTTAGGCCACGAAATCGCGGGAAACCTCTTTGCGGACATCCAGAAGGTGGTCAACGCCTGGTTACTCTATGAGGGTCACAGCATTGGAATATCTGATACCATTGCTGATCCCAAGACATATTTTGAGATTCAAACGGTAATTCAAAATGCTAAATATAAAGTGGCGCAGGTTATTAGCGACGCTCACAGCATGAAGCTCGAGGCATCGCCAGGCAACAGTCTCCGCCAGACATTCGAGAATCAGGTGAATCGCATTTTGAATGATGCACGCGATAAGACAGGTGGTTCGGCCAAGAAATCTCTTACGGAGTACAATAATTTGAAGTTAATGGTAGTGGCTGGCTCGAAAGGTTCCAATATTAACATCTCGCAGGTGATTGCGTGCGTCGGCCAACAAAACGTCGAAGGGAAGCGGATTCCGTATGGTTTTCGAAAGCGTACTTTACCACACTTCATCAAAGATGACTACGGCCCAGAGGCGCGTGGATTTGTGGCGAATTCCTATCTGGCAGGACTCACTCCGTCAGAGTTCTACTTCCATGCGATGGGAGGACGTGAAGGATTGATCGACACAGCTGTTAAGACTGCCGAAACTGGTTACATTCAACGTCGTCTAATCAAAGCCATGGAATCTGTAATGGTGCAATACGATGGAACTGTGCGAAATGCTGACCGCGACATAGTTCAGTTCCGCTATGGAGAAGATGGCCTAGCTGGAGAATCAGTGGAATTCCAGAGTCTACCCACGATTAAGTTGTCCGACAAAGCATTTGAGAAACAATTTAAGTTTGACTGCACTCAGCGGCGGCATGTAGAAAAATTATTCACCAGCGAGGCGCGCAGTAAGATGCAGCAGTCGGAAAGTCTATTTGCCGAGTTGGAAACCGAATGGGAGCAACTCTTACGAGATCGCGAGGCACTTAGGCAAATATTTCCCACCGGTGAGTCCAAAGTAGCATTGCCCTGCAACCTGCAACGAATGATTTGGAATGTCCAGAAGGTATTCCACATTGACCGGCGAATGCCAACGAATTTAACGCCACCGGAAGTGATTCAGGGCGTACGGTACCTGCTGAAGAGTTGCATTATAGTGCGCGGCGACGATTACATCTCACGTCAAGCCAACGAGAATGCAACGTTTCTCTTTCAGTGTCTGGTGCGTTCGAATCTCTGCTCGAAGATGATTATCGATGAGTTCCGACTCTCATCCGAGGCGTTTGAGATGCTAATCGGTGAGATTGGAAGTCGATTTCAGTTGGCACAAGTGCAACCAGGCGAGATGGTGGGAGCGCTTGCAGCACAATCACTCGGCGAGCCGGCAACACAAATGACATTAAATACGTTCCACTTTGCAGGTGTTTCGGCGAAAAATGTTACCTTAGGAGTTCCTCGATTGAAGGAGATCATTAACATTGCCAAGAAGCCAAAGTCACCATCATTAACGGTATTTCTACTTGGTCCGGCAGCCAGGGATGCAGAAAAAGCTAAAGATGTGCTGTGTCGACTCGAGCACACAACTCTACGAACAGTGACGGCCAATACTGCTATTTACTATGACCCGGATCCGCAACACACCGTTGTGATGGAGGATCAGGAATTTGTAAATGTCTACTACGAAATGCCGGACTTCAATCCAGACGAGGTATCCCCCTGGCTTCTACGCATCGAACTGAATCGCAAGCACATGACGGAAAAGAAGCTCACAATGGAACTGATATCAGAGAAGATAACCCTGGCCTTTGGCGATGATTTAAAGTGCATATTCAACGACGATAACGCGGAGCGTTTGATACTGCGCATTCGCATAAAGAATCTAGTGGATGAAACCAAGTTCAGCAGTCATGTGGATGAAGAACCGTCTGAGTGCCGTCTGGAAGACGATATGTTCCTGCGATGCATCGAGAGTTCCATTCTCTCCGATATGACCCTGCAGGGTGTGCAGGCAATCTCCAAAGTATACATGCATCTGCCGCAGACTTCCAACAAGAAGCGAATACTAATCACCGAAAATGGAGAGTTCAAAGCTGTGGCCGAGTGGCTCCTGGAAACCGATGGCACTTCGCTGATGAAGGTGCTGTCCGAGCCGCATGTTGACACCATTCGCACGTACAGCAACGACATCTGCGAGATCTTTACAGTGTTTGGCATTGAAGCAGTTCGCAGGTCCATAGAAAAGGAAATGAATACAGTGTTGCAGTTCTATGGGTTGTATGTAAACTATCGCCACTTGGCGCTTCTGTGTGACGTTATGACTGCCAAGGGTCACCTGATGGCTATCACCAGGCATGGCATAAATCGCCAGCAGACCGGTGCTCTAATGAGGTGTTCTTTCGAGGAAACTGTTGACGTTCTGTTGGATGCCGCTGCACATGCTGAATTGGATCCGATCCGAGGAGTTTCCGAGAACATAATACTAGGTCAGCTGCCTAGGTTGGGTACCGGTGCATTTGATTTACTGCTCGACGACGAGAAATGCAAAATGGCAATGTACTTCGATGACAACACAATCAAGGATGGTGCATGTCTGTATGGCGACTTACTTACCCCATACCGAAGCCAGGAAACGGTGCTGTCCACCTCGCCGGCAAGTGTTAGATCAGTGGGCTTTTCTCCATCATCGGTGTACTCACTTAACGTTGGGGCTGATGGCTCAATATCACCGTATTATTCGCCCAAGTCTCCGAGTAGTCCCTTCTATAATGACGTCTCATGGTCGCCCGGTTTCAAGAATATAGATGGAAAATACTGCGCAGACTCGCCATCATACTCACCGAAATCGCCAATCTTCTCACCAAGCTTCCATTTCTTGGCACAGAGTCCCAAAGGCTCCACCCGATGTGATTCATATTCACCGACCAGTCCAAATCTTTCACCATGTCCATCAACACCGAGATATTCGCCAAGCTCTCCATCCTACGAGATAAAACCTCCAAAATATTCAACAGACTCGACGGGAGTCTCACCCAGTTACTCTCCAAATTCGCCATTCTATTCGCCATCGTCGATGTCATATCTTCCCATCTCGCCACAGAGCTCATCACCGTACTCGCCGTCTTCACCGCTCATGGATTCACCAATTGAAGCAG
This sequence comes from Brachyopa scutellaris, assembly GCA_949775065.1. Classification (NCBI taxonomy): domain Eukaryota; kingdom Metazoa; phylum Arthropoda; class Insecta; order Diptera; family Syrphidae; genus Brachyopa; species Brachyopa scutellaris. Next base: position 96,434,636 of record OX459114.1, on the reverse strand, counting down.
ATAAAACTCCAGCAACAGCAAACGACAAGGCCGAAATCAAAAATAGAAAGTCTACGTCGCGTCAGTATTCACCGACAAGTCCAAAGTATTCACCAGTAAGCCCGACGTATTCCCCAACAAGTCCCACCTATCCGGGTTATTCAATTGCGAGTCCAACTTATTCGCCATCGAGTCCAACTTATTCACCATCGAGTCCAACGTACTCGGCGACAAGTCCCAATTATTCTCCCACGAGTCCAACTTACTCATCAACCAGTTTAGCTTATTCTCCATCGAGTCCCACTTATTCGCCATCGAGTCCGATGTATTCGCCAGAAAGCCAAGGCTATTCAGCAGTGCCGCGTTACAGCCCTTCAACACTGGGTTATTCGCCATCCAACTCGCAGTATACACACACAAGTCCATCTATAGCCAGTCCGTGTTATGTTTTCAACTCGGATTGTTCACCCACTAGTCCGGAGTACACACCATCAACACCGAGTTACTATTCTTCAGCCAGTCCAGGGTACTCTCCAGTAAGCCCACAATACTCGCCAGGCAGTCCGAACTTCTGCTTTCCCAGTCCTAGGTATTCAGTGATTTCTGGAGAATTAGTTGTACCGGGAACGTCTCCGATCAGCCCATCATATTCATCTGTAACACCACAAAGTCCTGACCAAAACGCAGATGCCGATGATAAGTATTCGACACAGTCGCCCGAGGCATACTAATTTGTAATTTGTGTTTGCTTTCATCTTTTTGTTGCATTTTAATGTTTCTTATCACTTTGTATTTCTCTTCTTTTCATTGATTTAATTTATTTGTTTTTTGTTAAATGTTTGATGGATTTTTATTTATTTTCCTTGATTGTAATAAATTAGAAAAAAAATTGTTGACTAAGTTGTGTTTTTTTAGTTTTCAGGGAACGGATGATGATGAGATTTTGGTCATCGTAGTTGAGGTATGTATCTTCAGCTCAGTCTTTTGTGACTGGGTAAACCTTGATCGTGGTTAACAGCTGTTTCAAAATGAAAATGGATGTTTTTGTACTTACTAAAAAAGCAACTTCTGAGCGTTATTTCGCAGCTGATTCAGTTTCTAAGTGACTCGCTCTCCAGATGGTATCCTAGGATTTTATCGTATTTTCTAAGTGTACAATTAATATAGCATATATGTGGGCACTGTAGCGCAAGTGGTTAGTGCGTCGGACTACTGAGCCAGCGGTCTTGGGTTCGAATCCCGCCGCAAACACCTAAGAAAAATGTTTCACAGTGCCCACCTCTTCCGAATGCCTGACAAGCATTCAAGAGTATCATTGTCATGTAAAGCTTCCCAACTCGCCGTTCGGAGACGGCAGAAAACTGTAGGTCCCTTCCATTCGTGCAAAAATATAACACGCACACACAAATGGTTGCGGGAAGTTAGGCTTGGTTCTACATAGGGCTGCTGAAGCCAAATATTATTATTATTATTATTACAATTAATATATGGCCAACTTATGTAGATATATTTTGAGCTAAAATCTATAAGGTGAAAGACTGATGGCGGATTGACTGTCTTACTACGGAAGGTGAACTTGTTAGGGTAAAGACCGTCCCGCACATCGTATTACAAGATGTGCTAACTGTTCAGAGGGCAAACTTCAATATAGTGGGTCAAGAGCGTTGGAATATTTTCAAGTTGGCAGAACTGCGAATGTCTGACAAGCTTTTAAGGCAAATGTCACACGAGCGTTTTTTTCCGCGCTCCCATTTGGTCGCGCGCCATGAGTATATAGAAAACCAGTTCTAAACGAGCGTCCGCGACTAAAAAGGCGCCGTGTGTATTTAATTTTTCATTATATTCAGGGCTCGTGTGTATTGGCCTAAGGGTTTCACTTTTCGAAAGAACATTCTCCATTCGCCGTTGCGAGAACGAGTCTTTTCGTGCGAAAAAAAGAAATTGTTGTAAAAGGCTAGAATATTGTTTCTAATATGCTTAACTTTACAGAGAGCAAACTTCGACGTAAGTTACGTAAACTGGCAATGTAGAATCGTATAAAAAATCCAATTACTATAATCGGTGATTAATTGAGATGGCTGGCACTCTATACATACTTTTATTGATTGCAATTATAATATTTTAACTGAACAAACAGCACGTTTAACTTGGATTTCAATTTAAAGGCGATTGTGGAAAATTCCGATTCATGTCAATTTCATTTATCAAAAATATATGCATACATATGTGTGTATGTTAATAAAAAAATGTTTACATATTTATAACTATCGAAATATTTTATTGTTTTAATGAACAGCTGCGAAGCACGTAGACAGCATTTGCTCAAAATGAACATGACAAAAACATGCGGTGTATACGTTGGCGTATACGTAATATTTTGCAAATTACTACTACATCGTTAAAATTAAATGAATTTGCACCCAAAATGGATGGGCGGTTATATAGTTTAATCCACGTTAGGATTTCTTTTATGTGTAGTAAGTGTTTACCAAGTAAATTCGACGGTAAATAAATTTCGGTATGTGTAGATGTAGAAGACTGTCCAATTCCGAATTTGTATCAAGTCGAGTAAAACTTTTTTTATAAAGTCAGAAAAAGTGCCCTCTAAAGTTAAAAATCATTAGTATAGTAATAAAACATACGAGTAATCGATATGTATGTATGAACAATTATTAAAATATGATTTATTAAGATCATAGACATGCCCAAGCACATTTTCCTACATCATATACATAGGTTATCTCAGTTTCAGAGATTAAGTCCGAAAGATTGTATGCAGGATTCTTTGCCGAAAAGCACAACATCTCCCGACTAATCATTTCTAAATTAGCACAAAAGTTTAGCAGTAGAATAAGGCTGCTACTGATAAAAACAATGTGAGCAAGATAAGTTGCAATAGCATTAGTAGGTATCGTCGCCACACACAATTAAATTTTTGGCAGTTGGTCAGTCTTGCTTGTAAGCCGACGGTATGTAAAGGGTTTGTCAACAGCTATGTCCGAGCTTTTACAGCTTACTGTTCAATCCCACCAAAATACCGAGGCGTTTTTTTAACGGTGCCACCTCTTTCGAATGTCTGACAAGCAGTCAAAGAGTATCAATTGTCATGAGGATCTTATCAACTCGCCGTTCGGTGTCGGCAAAAAACTGTAGTTTCCCCTCCATTGGTGAAAAATATAACACGCACACACAATTGGTTACGGGATACGGGAAGTAGAGCCTGGTTCACCCCGAACTGCAGCGCCACCTAATGAAAAAGAAAGGAGCTTCGTGAACTAACAGAGTTGCCGCATTTGATGAGTGAATGAGCCACGGCGGTGTCAAGAGTCTCCGTAGGATTCGGAGAAACTTACTGTGGATTTTGGTTAGGCGGCGTCATTAGGCTATACATTTTCGGAAACGGGAATGGCCAGACGGTGACTGTCAATGATGAACGGTATCGGGCCATGATAACTGACTTTTTGTGGCCGCAATTGGATGAAAAGGACCTGGACGACATGTAGTTCCAAGAAGACGGCGCAACGGGCCATAAATCGGGCGTTACAAAAGTTCCCAGAACGCAGTATTTCCAGAAGAGGTGACGTCGAATGGACGCCAACATCGTACCCATAGACTTTTTCGCTGGGGCTACGTAAAGTCATTGGTTTATGGCAACAAACCAACAACAATTGATCTACTGAAGAACAACATCATTCAAATCATTGGGGAGATCTAGCCCGACTTATGCAACAAAATTGGACCTCTTGGATCGAGTCCTGTAAACGTAGTCGCGTAGGCCATTTGAATGATATCATTGCTTTGATTTAAAATTGGGAATAAGAATTTAGACTTTCTTCAGATGACATCTTTCTAGACCCATCTTTCTAGACCCAGCTTCCTATCTATTCTTCGGATCTTGTAACATTTCTTTACACCCACCCATCATCCAGTTGTAAAGCATTTGTGCGCTGTAATGTATTTGGAAAAGTTCTCCAAAATAAAGCCTCATTGAGAAATACTGAATATACGAGTATAGTAAAACCTGTCTAGTTGGCCAATATTTAACTGCACCAAAAAAATCCACACAAATCTTCCTCAAAATACCATTATATGTTCTTCAATGTCCATTTCTATATCTTGGAGCTCGGCCACAAATTTCCATACTTTATCTCATCTGTCATATTAAAAAAACCTGCGATAGTTGGGCAAGGGTAATATGTGATGGATTTTGTTTCATGCCACTGAACAAAACATCTAGAGTCTAGACATAGCGGTAAAATAACGAAATGCTCGTTATTGTTTTATCGTGTGCAATATAGAGGTGACTTTAATTCTTTTTTTTCACTTTGTGATTAACTTCAATGGTTGAAGTTCGAATATGAGCAGTACAAGATTAAGGTAAAAGAAAATTGTTTATTAAAAAAAAATACACACCCTTATAACATAAATATAGTATAAATCTTTATATATGTATAAAAACGAGCTGTTCGTTTGATACCTCAGAACTCATAAACTAACCATCCGATTGAGCTGAAACTTACACTATATCATTTTTTTGATGTTTGAAGTGTTCGTACATCCAAAAATTTCGAATTTTCCGGTAGATGGCGCTGGAACTGAAAAAAATTTAATTCACCGTACGATTGAGCTGAAACTTACACAATATATTTCTAATGTAGTGAAAAAAGTTCTTACATCAAAAGTTTTCAAGTTTTCCGATAGATGGCGCTGCAACACCAAAATTTCAAAACCATCCGATTGAGCTGAGATTTACACAATATATTTTTTATGAAGTGAGAAATGTTTGTAAATCAAAAGTTTTCAAGTTTTCCGTTAGATGGCGCTGAAAACAAAATCTCAAAATTATTACTACAGCAATGCACGGCGACAGCTAACAGCTAACTTTTGACTTACGTGCACTTCTCGCTTCATAATAAATACATATATTGTGTAAGTTTCAGCTCAATCGGATGATCAGTTTTTGATGTTTTAGCACTTAAAGGAAAAGGTAATTTTTATGATATGAACTAATTATTGTTGGGCCAGTTCCTAGATCTAACCCAAAAGTTCACATATCCGTATAAGTTTGTTGTTTTTTTGAAATTTTTAAAAAATTAAATAAAAGTATTTTTTTCACTGCATGTAATGCACAGAACTTAAAAATTAATTATTTTGCCTTATTTTGAGATTCATTTTCAGTTGAAAGTGAGAAAAAGTCGAACGGTGGGTATTTTGACATTCGAATGAATAGAGAGTTTATTTTACGAAACGAAAGTTCATTCATCATTTCTTTTTTGAGATTATATTCCTTCGAAATAACTGTTATTATTCAAACGTTTGCAGTTTTTAATTTAAGTTTATTTCATGAAATCCTTCGTTAATGAACTTTATTGCTTCGAATGTCAAAATACGAAAAAAATCATTCGAACGAATAGACACAATTGAACGAATTGACTATTCATTCGATTCTCAAAATACCCACCATTATGAATTAAAAAGTGTTTGAGTTAAACTCGGTAGAAAAAGTTGGATATTGTTGTTTGGACAGTTTTCTTAAATCCAAGTAGAGTTGTCGGCATTTAATTCTCCACCAGAGTCATTACTATTTTTTAATGTCGGGAAAATTGATTCAGAATTATATTTTCGTATAATATGTAAATTTGTATTCAATTCCAAGCGCTTCTTGAACAACATTTACCGAAATTGCATCGTTCGGTGCACCAAAAGTCACTCGAAAAATTTCAGAACATTTTATGACAAAAACTCTGTTCTCAATAGGTGTAGCGAAGCGCACCGGGTAACCACTAGTATAGTATACAAATTGATGATGTTAAAGTGTAGACATCAAGTATGTATTACTTTTGTTAGTATTTTTTTTTTATTCTATCTTCAAACCCCGGCAGGTGTCCACTGTTTCGTAAAAAGAGCTTTCCTCTTGATATTGCTATCTTTATTAAATTTATTAATAAATGCTAATTGAAGAAGATATGTACATATGAGCCTTAAGTGTCAATAAGCTTATCAAAAAACATAACATAGAAAGGGGGTGGTTTGAGAGTTGGGACACTGCTTGAAAATGATCCGTATGTCCTACGTTGTATTTCAAAGTCAAACGTATATCGACTCGATAATCGGCAATCGCACTCAAAAAATACTAAATAATTCTTTAGTCACTCTCGCTCTTCTTACTTTAATACTAGCACACGAGTCAAATACATCACCCCTATGCGATATAACTTAATTAATCCAACCGTAAACATACAAATAGTTGTGCTTTTGCTGCCTGCGATTTAATCACGCCTTACGCACTCAAAAGTCTCAGGAAAATCAAAAATCTATAGAAATTCTTCTGCGTTACTCTCTCTCAGAGAAGTGATGGGTTTCTCCGCGCTCGAAAACGCTCAGCTGACTCCCAAATCCCATCACCCAATGCCCCCTCTTCGTTTGACGTTCTTGCTTAGCTATCGTGAATGCGGCGGTTCGTCCGTACTCGTAGAGTTTCTATTTGATTTCTACATCTCAGTCAACACGGAACGTGCGATAGTGGGCGCTTCTATTCACATTCAGTGTTTTGTGATTCTAACGGACGCAAATAGTTTCAGGCGGTGGTGGTGGTTGTTTGGTTGTAAAAAAAAATGGAAGTCATTAAGGTCATTTTCCTCCGGCACGGCGAAAGTGAATGGAACAAATTAAATTTATTCTGTGGCTGGCACGACGTCGACTTGAGTGAAAAAGGTGAGAGACATGAGTGCTATGCAATGCAGTTGCAATTGTCATTTCTTCGCTGGTTCTCTCTCTTAAGGTAAATCCGATGCGGCTGCTATTTCGGCTGCAGCTCTGAGAAAGAACAATTTGAAATTCGATGTGGCATTGACGTCTGCTTTGAAACGTGCCCAACAGACATTGAAGATAATTTTAAACACTTTGGAATGTTCCACAATTCCTGTGCATTCCGATTGGCGATTAAACGAGAGACATTATGGCGACTTGACTGGGCTAAATAAGCGGCAAATGGCTGAGAAGTATGGCGAGAAGCAGGTTTCTGTTGATGATTTTCTTTTTGGCAAACAAATGTGTAGCAAAAGTGTTTACTTCGCAGGTGCAGATTTGGCGCAGAAGCTTTAATGTACCACCTCCGAAGATGGACTCTTCGAGTCCATACTACAAGCCGATAAGAAGTAATCCGAATTTCGCTAATATCCAGCTGGATGAGTTTCCTGATGCCGAGACACTCGAGTCAGTGATGCATCGTGTCATTCCCTATTGGGAGAATGAGGTTGTTGGGCTAATCAAGAGTGGAAAGAGAGTATTGATTGTGGCCCATGGGACTGTAATACGAGCAATAGTCAAGCATATTGAAGGTAAACTCATTTATTGTGATTTATTTGACTCTCTGCTTATGTATTAGAAAATGATAAAAAATGGAACGGAGATTTTTAGCTTCAAAAAGCCCAAAAATAGATGTTTAGAGATCTTGCATTGACTTAATTTAGGTAGCCCCTCTCTGTCATGTGGATAGTTACGGTCTTATACTAGAAAAAACTTACATTTACTTTAGTTAACTTTTGAATTTCAAGAATAATTTTATAGTTTCTTCAATATCGTTTCGAACTTTAGGAATTTGGATATTAAACAAGGTTGCCACTTTCGTAATTTTCTACTCAATTCGGTAGGTTCCAACCGGCCTGTTAGATTTTTTGAAATTGTTAATGATGAAGCTTTTATTAACTGCCTATGTACATTATGTATATATACCACCTAACAGAACCCTCCCTAATACCAGCAAAGGCAGGATTTTATGGGTAGAGAAAAAAGAGAAAATAAAAAATAGCAAGACATCAATACCTTGCGAAGAATTCTGGTATGTACCAAAATTCACATATTTTCCAATTTCAATGCGTGGGGGTAAACATCTCTCACAGAGAGGTAAAATTGTGCAAAAGTACAGAAACGCATTGAAACAAGAAAAAATGGAAACTGTACGACATTTGACAGTTTTCATAAAGCTGCCCAAAGAATAGATCCGGCCGCGTACGCTCCTAAAACTACGAAAATCTACGAAAGGTTACGAAAACCCGTTTGCGTACGCGAAAATTTCGTAGTTTTTTGTAAAAAAGAGTGCTCACGAGAGAGTAAGAAATGCCCACATGCTTCGAATTTTAACACAAGAAATCTCTTTGACTAATATATGAAAACTGTCAAATCACATACATACATTTTTTATTTAATATTGCTTAACGCGTTCGTTGACTTTTTCGTAATTTGACAGAAAGCTCATATTTGGTGCAAAAAGTACACGAACGGACCTAATTTCTTCGTACGGGAACAGGATTTGACTAATTTTCGTAGTTTTTCGTAGTTTGGAACAAGTACGGGAACATACCTAATATCACAGAGGAAGTATTTTAGCTGTTTATTTTACCGGCACTGTAGACTGTATAAATGTTTCATTTATTGGCGATGTTTCTCTACTACACTTTTGTTGTTCTATGAAGACTGGGCTTCGCTAATTTCTATTTCAACAAAATAAAAACCACTTCTGATTGCTGGACTATCAACAGAAAATATCATATTTAACAGTGGTCACTTTTTTGTAGCTAACTGACTATCTAACACACAATTTATGACACATCAAATATTTGTACTGAGCTTTTATTTAAATAACATTTGCAAGCTATTTATTTTTAACTCTATATAATTACATATGTATGTTGACTCTACGATAGATAAGAGCTATTCTCAGCTATCTCTCAATATAATAAAACTTCAAAAGTTATAGATACAGTGAAACCTGTCTAGTTGGCCACCCTTATAAGTTGCCCACATGACGATGTTGGCCAATATTTAACTGCACCAAGAAAATTGCAAACAAATGTTCCTCAAAATACCTTTATATGTTGTCCAAAGTTCACCCGCCTATCTCGGAACTTGGCCACAAATGTGCATACTTTCTCTCATCTCTCATACTAAATAACCTGCGAAGGTTGGCCAAGGGTAGTTTGTGATGGATTTTGCTCCATATTTTCGGTTCACCACTGAACGAAACGTCCATACATATCGATAAAATAATGAAATGTTCGTTCTTGTTTTATCGTGTGCAATAAAGAGATGACTTTAATTCTTTTTCTTCAGTTTGTGATTAACTTCAAGGGTTAAAGGGTTAAGCAATAAGCAGTATTTCGAAAGAAACGTTTTTATTCCAAAATAAAAAATGCACACCCTTATAATTTGGGCACCTGTATAAGTGGTCAAAAATTCTTGCACCTCAGGTAGTTGGCCACGTTGACCAAGGTTTCCCTGTACAAATTAAAACATAATGAACGAGCGAAAGGGGGAGGGGGGATATGTGGACATGTCGACAACTTCAACCAGTGCTATCAGATTGTAGAATTTCGCCCATCTCGTGGATTGTCAATCATTTCATGTGTGCGTGGGTTTTCACCTCTTAACTTTAGGTACATTTGGCAACAAGGAAAAACAGCATAATTCGATTTTTACAACTTTTCAGGAGAGCAGTTGAAAGGTTTGACGTTATCTTACAGAAAACTATGATTTTAATTTTTTAATTTTATGCTCTGCTTAGTACAAGCCAACTAATACAAATTAATAATAATACAAATTAATAATAATACAAATTAATAATAATACAAACTAATATAAACTAGGAACTAAAATTAAATAAGAACAATAAGAAATATAACAATTAGAAACAAGAGAATGATTTAAATCTAAGAAAGGGAGGGGAATTAGGTTGAGTAGAGGGAGTTTCTCAGTGTAAGCCTGCTGCATTGAAAATCAAATGACCTATGCATACGATTTGCCGTGCATTCTAGATATAGGCTCGTTATACCCATAATTGGTACGGTGGAGATTAACACGGAAGAGTGGGAAAGATCTGAGGTTGCGTGGGTTTGTGTTCAGGGAAATGGTATGGAGGAGCGTGGGACTGTCAATGTTACCGGTTAGTAGCTGATGGATGAAGAGTGTGTCCGCTACGAGACGACGTTTCTCGAGTGATTGCATATTAATCAGTTTTAAACGATTCTCATATGGTGGTAGGTTATACCTATCGTTCCATTGAAGGCCTCGTAGCGCAAAACGAATGAATCTGCGTTGAATCGCTTCAATTCTGGATGAATGGGTGACTTGGTAGGGCGACCAAACTTGGCTAGCATATTCAAGAATAGGCCTAACGAAAGTGACGTAAAGAGATTTCGTGACGTAGGGGTTTGAGAATTCCTTAGACCAACGTTTTATGAAGCCTAGCATAGTTGGCTCTGCTAATGATTTTGTCTATATGGCAGCGAAAATTAAGTTGTTGGTCACATATAACACCCAAATCGCGCATTTGTGAAACGGGGGGGACAAGTTCGACACCGATGAAATATGAACGATTGACTGTTGGATGAAGTTTACGGGAGTAAGTTATAGTCTGACATTTGCTAACATTAAGCTCAAGGAAATTTTTTTGGCACCAAAATGCAAAGTTGTTCAGGTCGTCTTGTAGTGAATAAGAGTCAGTGGGGTTTGATATACGTCTGTAGATTTTCATGTCGTCAGCATAGATGGAAATAGAAGAGTTTTTGATGATGCATTCCACGTCATTGATTGTGAGTATGAAGATAAGTGGGCCCAAGTGGCTGCCTTGGGGAACTCCGGAAGTGGCTGGAAAGGGATCGGATACAGAGGATCTAAAAAGTACAATGTATTGACGCGCTTCGAGGTATGATTTAATCCACGCAATAAATCCTGGTTGAAAGCCCAGAGCTTTAAGTTTAAAAAGAACTATAGAGTGAGAGATTTTGTCGAAAGCTTTACTGAAGTCGGTGGCAATTACGTCGACTTCATAGCCATCTTCCAATGTGCACAGAGTTGTCGACACGAATTCTATTAAGTTTGTGGTGGTTGATCTACCTTTAAGAAAACCGTGCTGATAAGGAGAAATGATGGACTTGCAGGTATAAGCAAGTTGTTGAAACAGAAATAAAGATGAGAAAAAAATTATTTTTATACAATTACTTATGGTTGCGTTAGTTTCGTTAGCTGTTCGAGCATAAGAACATATGTCAAAAGCTTCCGGAAAATCTTTACTTATGCTGTTTTTCCATAAGAACATTTGCGGGAACATTACTCATGTTGTTTTTTGGTGGTCTATAACTCAGCAACCGCTAGAGATAAAAATAAGAAAAAAATATGGCAAATAGAATCGAATATTGCGCATCCGTTGGTGTAAAAAACTCATTTTCGACATAAGTTGACTTATGTTGTTTTTCCTTGTGGCCACAGATATGTAGATATACATATATATTTTTTTAATGTAAATAATCTTCATTGGAAAATTATAGTTAAAAAAAAAATATGTATGTATGTATATAAGATTTTACTTCCATTTAATTTTTGCACGTTATATGATGGTCTCTTTTGTTTTTACAAAGATAACGTTGTGTGCACAGTTTTAAATTACAAATCGAACAATTCGATAGTCTTAATATTAAGAAATATTTTAGTATTTCCATCGTTCTTTAGATTACATTTTATTATTTGCTATTTAATTTTTCAACCTTGTTGGAATCTTAGCTTTAAAATTATGCTAAATTTTGAAGTTACAATGAGGTATACAAATATTTTTGTATAATGCATTAGTGTATGTTTGATGTTTCAATTTTCTGGAACTTTTAAAAACAGTTTTTTTTTTAATTATTGGGTAAATTTAGTAAATTTTCCTTATTAAACTTGGAGTTTTTTTCAAAATAACCATCTGACAACACTGCTTTCTACCGCCGCATCAACTTCCTACAAATCAAAGATTTCTGCGCAGAATTCAGAATTCTACTTAATTGCACCGGTTACATTCGACCGATAAATCTATTCTCTTACTTAAAAAGCAACCTACAAAATGTATACACACTTGAACATGCGAGTATTGTTTCGGTGACTTAAGTAATTTAAAACTTTAATCCTTTAGAGATTAAATATTATATTACGAGTTCTCACGAATTGTTTACCATTCGTCTACGAAACCTTACTTCAAGCTTAATAAACTTGAATTTCCATAATAAAATAAATAATACAATCATTTTTTGCGTCATTTTCGCTTAGCATCGTTGTTGTTAGTTCTTTTTAACTTAGTAAGATTACATTTCATTATTGTGAAATCATGTCATGCGTAAAAGTGAAATATGGATGACTATTATAGGGTGTTTTTTTTTTTTTTAATTAAGTGTGAAGCTATATACATATATATTTACAACAATAGCTCGCATTTACGGAACACGAATGCGTTTTGGCCACAAAAAAAAATCGGATACGTAACCTAAATGTGTTTGAACGAATTATGAATCAATTTTTTCATAATGCACGTGCTACAGTAATACGAATTCGTAAGCTTTCAATACGCACTGCACTTTGTTCGTCTGTTTCAGCGGCTCGTGCTGGTGAATTTTATTTTCTGAGCTTTTACACAATTTAACTTAGTTAAATTTTCCAACTGGGCCTACATATTCAAGCCTAACTCTTTCTGGGATGTTAAGGAAAAATGGTATGGAAATTACGATTTTGACGGGAAGTCATTAGCCGTATACAGTGTCCTTACACCTCTTATAGCCGGACAGATTGCAAAGAACGGAAATAAATACACGATTTTTCATATAAAAAACTCTCCCATAACCGGACTCTCTCATAACCGGACACGGAAACCAATTTTCGTAACCGCAATAGAATGTCGCTCTCTCTTAAACGGGCAAAACACATCTACGTATGACAAACTTTTTACATACTTTATTTTGTATTTGTTTTGTTCTTCTCGTCTTTACACTTTGCACAGAAACGAAACCAAAATGTAAACTGTGGAGTATGCCTTTGCGTCATTATCACGTTCGCGGACACATAATTTTCGGTGGGGAACGCTAGAATGACACACGCATATCTCCGGCATTTTGAGAGATATTTTATATTATTTTGTGCGAATGTATAAAGATAAAAATGATTCCGCTGGTTACAGTGAAGTGAAAAATTGTCTCTGGTAGGACAAATAATGCCCAAACATGGAAGTTTACCGTATTTCTCGTCAGGGTTCCCATCTTGACCTAACATATCTAAAATTGTTATGACCCGCTTATTTCCTCAACCATTGACGGCATATGGTGTCTTGTCCGCGAATCTGTTATCCAACAACTATGTGCATTTATAAATTCCATTGCATTTTTAATTATGTGTTTGGTAATATGTGTTTATGACATAAAAATGAATTCCTTCATAAAATAAAATGAATACCACATGTCTATTGTGTTTCTATTTTAAAGAACGTCAATTTATTTTTTCCTCCCATAACCGGACACCTCTCAAAACCGGACAAATTTCTCGGTACCGTCAGTGTCCAGTTACGAGAGAGTTCACTGTATATTAAATAAAAAATATTGCAAAATTATGAATTATAGTTGATAAACCGCACTAATTGTCAGCTGTGGTTAAAAAGGTAGGCGAAAAATCATATATTCCCTCTTTACCTCCTGTGGTTTTTTTTTCAGCTGTGGTTAAAAAGGTAGGCGAAAAATCATATATTCCCTCTTTACCTCCTGTGGTTTTTTTTAAAGTACATATCTTAAAATCTGTGGGTTCTTCAGCATACTTATCACAGATTTGTTTTACAATTGTAACCTTCATAAGAAAACAATTATAAAACGGTAGGCTTATTACGCATTTTTTTTGTAGAAAACGATCTGAAAGTCAAAAATTAGCATGGGCAGGATAAATGAAACTGACTTAAAAATAAAATACATATTCAATTTTATAAACGCAGTTATAAATGGTATTATTTCTTCTAAAATTAAAGCTTGAACCCTTCTATTACCTTATGGTCTTTTTGTGACCCAAAACAACCCACAAAGTGGTCTTTTCTCGGTAAATGATGTCCATATTGGAAATAGACCGTTACGATTTTTTTCTTAGATTATAACCAAGAATCAGTTCCCAAAGTATTGACATTTAAATTCATAACACCCTGTATATACATAGATTACTATATTCATATGAATCTATGTATACTTGTACATACTCGTGAAAACAATACTAATTTTATTGTTTGATTTTTTTACAGGCATCTCTGACGAACAAATTAGCACTATCAACATCCCCAACAGTATACCATGCGTATACAATTTCAACATCTCAACTATGAAACCGGTTGGCCCAATGGAATTTCTAGCCGACGAAAAATATCTACAAGATCAGATAAGAAAAACTGCCTCGATCGGAAATTAAATTAGTTTTCCTTTAATATGTACATATGTTTAACGAATAATGTAATAAATTTTCAATAATTTTATTGATGACTAGTTGAACCCGTGCTCGCCTTGCTTCGCATTCTAATAGCTTTCTCATGCATACAAATATGCAAATATTCAATTTCAGTGGGAGCGAAGAAACATCAAAGTATTTGTCTAAGTCCACAAATGTGTTTAGTAAATTTTGTTGATTAACTGCGTTTTATCAAAAACGCTTCAATATGTAACTTTCAGCCCCTAAGTTCAGATTTTATAGTTCTCAGAAACCGCACCGCACCGCAGCCCATCAAGACTTCCGCCTCTACAAAATGTCGTTGCAGAATTGTAAGTCTAGGTCGGGTGTACATAATTTAGGTGGGCTCAAGTTTCTTAGAAGAATAATAGGTACCTACACCCATTTTTAGTTTAACTTTATGTGATGCCCTGGATGGAGCAGATAGAAAATTTAAAAATTCGACCATATAGCTGGTTGTTACTTCTTGGTCCACAGCCCGGTTGATTGAAATACATTCTGCACTTTGACCATCAACACGTGAAAATATCTCGCTATCAATTGCTGGAGCTTGATCATTCCAAGGCAACAAAATAGCTCCCTCACAAAGCTAAGAATTCTCACGGTTTGTTAGTTGTGATATACTATATAACCGTAAAAGGATGGGATAAGTTCTTCGGAAGAAGACACTGTTTGGCACAAATAATGTGATGAATTTACTTTTCCATTTTCTTCCGGAAGCGTTCCTCCACCAATTTTAAGTAACAAATAAGAAAATTTTGTGCGTTTGGATTGCCACCTGTTCGTGTCCGCATATTGACGGTCAAGTGCATTTGAGTAACATTAGACCCCAGAGACTTGACTTTTTCAGACAGGCATTTACTTCATCAACTTTTGTGCCTCATGGTACTACTGATAACGTTTGCCTATACTGTTAGGTTCTGTTAACGGTGTTGGTGGCCGTGGAAAAAACGCAACTTTAAGTATTTTCTATTTTATTTTAAGTAACAAATGAACATTAATAGTTAAACATGTAATTTTAAGATTAACTGATAAACCATAAAAGGCAAAAAATGAATGTAAAAAAGGAAAAAAGAAAGAAACTAAAATTAAATTCTATTACTCCATCTTCTGCCACCAACTGCTTGATTTAAAATTCGTTTGACATCTCAATATTGTCTCGTTCACCACGAATGGCTGCGTTCAGAAAATGATCATCAGCAACAGGCAGCGTTCAGAAATTATCATATTATTAAGCGTCAGCAACATTTCCCCCCTCCGGTGAATCAGCCGCTTCTGCTGTTGATTTACCAACCTTCGACCTACTGACATCCAAGACCGCCAACTTCGCTACGGGTCTCTCGTACACACCGGTTGCTGTCCTCACGGTAGCTCTTCTTACTTGGCCATCATGGGCCCGGATGACTCCAACTACTAAGCCTTTTGGCCAAGAACCTCTTGGCAGATTTTCATCGACGATTATGACGATGTCTCCTTCTTCAACGTTCTTAACACTCTGGAACCATTTCGTCCTCCGTGTCAATGTTGGTAGGTACTCACGTACCCACCGCTTCCAAAACAAGTCGGTCAGCTGCTGGCACTTTCTCCACTCCTTGCGCAGAATTAGGTCCTTATCGCAGAAAGCTCCTGGTGACTTGCTTCCGTTTGATGACCCCAACAGAAAATGGTTTGGTGTCATCGCTTCCACATCATCACAATCCACTGATACATGTGTGAGTGGTCGTGAATTGATGATACCTTCTATCTCTATCAGCATCGACTGCAGGGACTCATCCGTCAACCTCTGATTCCGCATTACTTCTTTCAAAACGTTTTTAACTGACCCGACGAGTCGCTCCCAAACACCTCCCATATGAGGTGCCGCGGGGGGGTTGAAATACCATCTAGTTTCTGAGGTTGTGAATCTCTCCTGGATCCTGTTTTGGTCGATTTGGTGAAATGCCTCCCTGAGTTCTCGTTCTGCTCCTTTCAGGTTACTACCGTTGTCGGAGTAAATCTCTCTTGGTACCCCTCGCCTTGCCATAAAGTTTCTGATACACATGATGCAAGAGTCGGTCGATAGTGTATGCGCCACCTCTAAATGAACAGCTCTCACCGTCAAGCAGGTGAAAAGCACTCCCCAACGTTTCACTGACCGCCTACCAACACTGGTCACAATCGGACCGAAGTAGTCCACCCCGACATAGCTGAATGGTCGAGTATACGCTGCAAGCCTAGCCTCTGGTAGTGGCGCCATCTCGGGCACTGCTGGTTCAGCTCGAATAATACGACACCGCTGGCATTTTCGACGAACTAATTTTACAAGAGGACGTAGGCCAGAGATCCAAAACCTTTGCTTCACTTCATTGACTACTGTTTCCTGGCACTTATGGTGAAATATGAGATGGTACATCCTTACAATCAGATATGATATATGATGATCCCTCGGTAATATGATTGGACGTTTGGTGCACTCGTCGATACACCAGGCGCTGTCGATTCTTCCTCTCATACGCAAGACTCTATGCTTATCTATATATGGAGACAATTTATATAGACAATTACCTTTTGACAGTGTTTTTCCATTAGATAATATTGCAATTTCGTCGCCATATTTCTCCGATTGCACCATCTGAAATAGCAACAGCTCAGCTCGTTGAAGTTCATTCATCGTCAGCACACCAACAACCGTAGAGATTCCTCGTACCTTTGCCTTCAAGTTATTAACGTATCGCAGCACCCATGCCACAGCGCGGTGCAAACGTGTCCATGATGAAAACCGGTCTACGTTCAACAAGGGCTCCTCCGTCAAAGGGAAATGTATCGCCAGAAGATACTTTGAGCGCAACTCTTCTTTGTAGCATTCAGTCTCCTCCGGTGCTGGCCATGTAGTTTCGTACTGGTAGAGAAAGTCTGGACCTACGAACCATCGAGCACCTTTATTGAAAGAAGGCACCTTTGCCCACTTTGTCGCCTCGTCGGCCACGTTCAACTTAGTTGGGATCCAATTCCAATCATCCAATCTCGTCTTCTGCAATATCTCCGCCACACGAAACATCACAAATGGCTTAAATTTCTTCGCATCAGAGCGCAACCAGCATATGACGTTCTTCGAATCGGTCCACATGTACTTCCGCTCAATAGTCAACCTATTTGCATGTGCTTTTGCTAATGAATTCGCCAGCCTAGATCCCAGCAAAGCAGCCTGCAGCTCTAACCTTGGAATTGATATAGGTCTTAACGGTGCTACTTTACTTTTAGCACAAACAAGTGCACACCCGAAGCGGCCGTCTTCCATGAAGCGAAAATAAGCCACAGCAGCCATCGCGTCCTCGCTAGCATCGGTAAAGATGTGAAGTTGCACCTTTGCTCGCTTGCTAAATCCTTCAGGAAAGTAGCACCTCGGAATTTGCACCTCTTCCACCTTTGTCAGTAGCCTGCGCCAGCTCTCCCATCTTTCATGAAGTTCCGGGGGTAATTCGTCATCCCATCCTATTGCAGACTTCCATGCTTCCTGCTGCAACACCTTCAGTTTGACCAAGTAAAAGGCGAGAAAACCCAACGGGTCGAAGACGGACATGAGTACTCGAAGCAGCTCTCTCTTCGTTGGAATCCGGATCCCTCTCATAATGTCTTCCTGCATCTTTACGAACTGCAGCGAGAATCCAAGAATGTCTTCACTGGTGTTCCACCAAAGTCCCAAGACCTTCGTCGTGCATTTGTCTTCTATTAGGTTCTCCAGCATCTTATTTGCATTGCCGTCAGGTTCTTCCATTGCTCGCAGAACGTCCTTTGAGTTAGACAACCAGTTGCGAATATTAAACCCAGCTTTTGCGTGGACGAACTTCACGTCCTTCGCCAACTGGATTGCTTCCTCGATTGTTTCGACACTGTCTAACAAGTCGTCCACGTAATGGTGATTAATGATGGTGTCGGCAGCTCTTGGAAAGGTTTCAGCAAAGTCCCTTGCGTTGATGTTCTTAACATGCTGCGCAATACTTGGCGAACATGAAGCACCAAATGTTAGAACCATCATTACGTAGACTTCTGGTTGCCGGCTAGAAACACCATCCCGCCACAAAAAACGTTGACAATGCTGATCCTTTTCGCACACTTTAACTCGGTGGAACATTTCCTGAATATCTGCTGCTATCGCAATCCGATTAATTCGAAAGGCATAAAGAACATCTGTGAGAACTTTTAATTCGTCCGGACCCTTTAGAAGAACACTGTTTAAAGAAAACCCCTGTGTCGTAGCCGCTGCGTCCCATACCATTCGGATTTTTTCAGGCTTGTTCTGATTCCTCACTAAGAAAGTGGGCAAATACCAAACCCTTGGATGTTGTGTGTCGAGCTCTCGTTGATCCAGCTTACGAGCGTACCCCTTATCCACGAGATTCTTTATTTGATCGTTGACCACCCTCAATAGAGAAGGATCTCTCACAAACTTTTTCTCAAGGCACCTTAGCCTTTTGAGGGCCATTGGAAAACTATCCGGCATGGTGATATTGTCGTACCGCCACAACAATCCGCATACGAAAGCATCTTCTTGCCTGTGTACTGTTTCTTCCAAGATCTTCTTCGCGCGAACGTCCTCCGCTGTCTCACAACAAGCACTCTCGATCCCTTGCTCCTCTAACGTGTAATGTCGACGCAACAACTCTTCCAAATCCTGATCGCATTTGCAGGCTTTGATGTGATATACGCCACCATCCTTTACTCCATTCGCCTCGCCGCCACTCAAACACCAACCTAGTCTGGTTTTGATTGCGATTGGGTCGTTCCACTTTCCTTCCTTAGTCTGCAAGGCTAAAGTCAGCTTCTGGTTGTTCAGCCCTATCAGGATCCCACACTTTGCCTTCACGAACGTGGCCAATGGTACACCGCTCAAATGTGGATACTGACGCTGCACCTCCTCAGCTAGAACAGTCTGCCTCGGCAATGCCAAACGCTGCACTGTACGAACATCTTGAAGCCGGTACCTTCTATCGCGATCGTTTGTAGCAGCAGAAATCTCCATCGGTACAACCATAGATGACCCCTCATAGCGAACGGTGTCTGCAGTCCATTTAAGACATAATGGTTTGGCTGTTCCCTCGATGCCCAAAGATTTCACTATGTTCTGTTCCACAAGTGTCAGAGAAGAGCCGGTATCTAAAAATGCGTACGTTTCTAATGACTTTCCATCGCCATGAAGTACCACTGGTATAATCCTAAACACTGTATTTCCTCCATCACACCTTTGATGAGCGTTGCACGGTTTCACTGGGGCCGATGAGTTCGACTGCAACAATACATGTACAGAACCCTTCGCAGTACTTCGACATTTAAATCGTTTTCGATGTCCAAGACAACTCTCACATATGCCCTTGTCCTTCACCAGTTCACATCTTTTTGCAATTGGAAGTGTTTTGAACTTACCACAATCCAACAGCTTGTGATCTTCTTCACAAATGAAACAGCCGTTCCCCTTTGGTTGTGTTGTCTCAGACATTTGCATTTCAGTGTGAGCATGCAATCCCGCTTGTCTCTTTTCGTTTTTATTCTCAAATGTAGAAAACGTCATCACCGAACTAGCTGCTTCTGCCATCTTGTAGAGCCATTCGCCAAAGCGCACTAAATTCGGTTCCGTTGTACCACGATGCAACGCCCAGTTCATTCGAATAGACGCTGGTAGCTTCTCCACAAGCTCCTGGAGTAGAACGGGGTTATTGAGGTGGCTCGTCAGCCCAGATGCCTCCATTGTTGCATACAAATTGCGCACCGACAGTGCATAGTTTACCAAAGTGTCTAGCCGATCAGCTTTCAGTGGGGGCTCTGACCGAATCCTAGACAATTGCATTTGCACAATGTACTCAGGACGCCCAAATCGCATACGGAGAGTAGAAATCACCTCATCTACCATAGATGGAAGTAGTAGACGTGCCCTAACTGTTTCCAACGCATTACCTTTCAATGCCCTTTGAAGACGCCACAAATTCTCCTCTTTGCTGAAGCCGCACATTCGTGTACTATTCTCAAAACTGCTGATGAATAATGGCCAGTCTTCTGGCCGCCCGGAGAAAAATGGCAACTCTTTGGATACTACCTGACGCGCCGAGATCTGATTCCTACTCAAGCCAAACTCAGGAACTTCAGCAACACATTCTAGAGGCCGATACTGAGTGTGAACCACAGGATTTGTCTTGAGATCAATTGGAGCATTTTCAACACTCACTTGATCCACCCACGCCGATGTCCTGCGCCTCTCCGAACAGCTTTCTTCAATACAGTCGTCAGCTTCTTGTGCCAACAATTCGTATCGCTTTATGATATACTCCTTTTCCTTTTGTTGTTGTTCGACTATAAGCCGCATATCCAACTTCTTCTGCTCTTCAAGGCACTTCAGCTCCAATTCCAATCGTTTCTTGCTTTTGCCTGATGATGCAACACTCAGATTTGTTACTGAATGTGCCGTCACGCCAACGCTTTGATGATCACCTAGTCCTACGTGTGACAACCTATCGCCCATATTATCGACAGCTGCCACATTTCCACGAACCGTTTCATTAAGCCCAGCACACGTAACACACTCGAAGCTTCTATCTGCAACTGATGCATCCACTCCCACGCAGCTGTAATGATACCACCTGTGGCACACATCACATTGCACCATATCATCAATGCTGTTCGGTTTATTGCATTTGGCACAATCGCAATTCTTCGTCTGATTTGGATTGGACATTCTGCCTTTTTTCTTTGACGCCTTCCCCAATATATATATGTAATATAATTGCCAAGAAAAGGCAGCTCTAAAAGAATTTAATTTTAGAAATGTTGGTGGCCGTGGAAAAAACGCAACTTTAAGTATTTTCTATTTTATTTTAAGTAACAAATGAACATTAATAGTTAAACATGTAATTTTAAGATTAACTGATAAACCATAAAAGGCAAAAAATGAATGTAAAAAAGGAAAAAAGAAAGAAACTAAAATTAAATTCTATTACTCCATCTTCTGCCACCAACTGCTTGATTTAAAATTCGTTTGACATCTCAATATTGTCTCGTTCACCACGAATGGCTGCGTTCAGAAAATGATCATCAGCAACAGGCAGCGTTCAGAAATTATCATATTATTAAGCGTCAGCAACAAACGGCTTCCACTGCCTTACGGTGCATTGGTCCCACACAATTAGACAACAGTCACGGAAAACTCGGGCTTTATCACTATTCCGGGGAATAACGTAGCTACTAACCCTGACGACGCCACAGCCACGGCCAATATTACCTTGGCTTTGTATCAATGAACAACCAATAATATCCAGATGATTAATTTATGTGATGATGATATGCATATGTACATATATGAACCAAAATAAAGCAACAGGAGTTCATTATGGGTTGAATACTTGTTTTTGATTGTTTTTTTTTAATTTGTTACTAATATTAATAAAATGAAAATGCGATTCACTGCTCTAGAGAATTATCTTTCTTTTGACACCTCACTTGTTAAAATTGGTTGAGTATGAGAGCTGCAAATGCTTACGATGATTGTAGCACATTAAAATGCAAAACAAATGATCACGTCAGAGCGCGCACACACACTATTGCAACGATACCCACTGCTGCACGGCTGCTGGCAATGGTCTCCGCTGAAAGAAAATTGTGAGCGATGCTTTGAATAATTGTTTTGAAAATTGCTCAGCTTCAGAACAACGCAAAAGGATGTTTTATATCTCAAATGATTGAGGGACAGATCTACTAATTTCACCTATTTTTTGGTTTTTCAATCCGATAAGCCATTATTGAGTTAGGGCTGCATAGTCATAATATTCCTCACCAATATATAGTTATTTTGACTACAATGTAAGTACCATTAGGCTGAGCAAAAAAATACATAGCTTGTGATCATCCCCGGTACTTAAGAATCATTTCAAAAAAAAGTTTCATCGAAATCTGTCCAGCGGTTTCCACGCCATTAGGTAACCAACAAAAACACCTCTACAGTTTTATAATATTTATAGATTTATAGATTGGTTTTCTGTAATTCTTTTTTTAAATCATAACGCACCTTCCCAAAAAAGCTGCCACAACTTCCGTTTTTATATGCCGCCGATAAGGTAGTGCGTTATTTGTACTAGATTCTATAACCAATTGGAATTCATTCATATGAAGAGAAAAAAAAAACTCAAATCTCAAGACGTCAAATTCACTGAGAAACGTCAGTTACAGTGCGAATGCGAATGTGAAAACGAAAGTCAGATTCAGATATCGAGAAGGGCGAATAGGAGAATTATGTTGTGTGTGTTATTCATCACCCAAAACAATTAACACTTGTTTTTTAAATTGCTAAAAAATTAATATATAGATAACTCCGCGTATAAATAACTCATCAGTATGTCATTCTCGGCGTGCTCATCCATTACCTCGTTCAAGAACCTAACTCTATCAATTTTGTGCCATAAATTATCTACAGTGAAAAAGAGTGTCATACGTTTTAATTAATATTCATTTTTTATTTTAATTTTTTTTCCTCATAATTGGGTAATTCGCAATTCGTCGGCGTATATCAAAGCGAATTATTAGTACATATTTTCTCCCTTTGGCTCAATTGAGTTAAATATATAATCTGAAATTATTATCCTATTTAAGGTGGAGGAGGAGGACTATGTGAAAGGTAAACCCCATTGATTTTTATTTTATGAAAATAAATAAATACTCATTGCATTAGTTGTTTATACTTAATCTGAACTAACTTAATACCGCTTTTTTGCATGAAAAGAAAATGAAAAAATCAATTGGGCTTTAGCAAAACTAATCCTTCTATAGTTGTTCCTGTCTAAAGGATACGACATGCGAGAAAATAGAGGCAAGTAAATCAAGAGTGTTTGTCGGTGTATGAGATGCAAGCAAATCCCGGAAGTCAGGGGAATAATGTTTATCGCATTTGCATCCTTTAAATGCCCCGTAGTTGAAGTGGAATACGGTTTTAATCCACTTGATGCTCTTACATTTTTAATGAAAAAAAAAACTTTTATCAGTTACGTTTGTTAGGTGTGTGTATATATAGACATATTCAATGGACTACAAAATTAAACTGTAAATCTGTTAATTACCGATTTCATTAGCACATACGAGATCACAGTGCTGTGACAGTGATGTTGATTGCCAGATTTAATTTTAATCAATAAATGTAGCTTTCATTATCACTTGTTTACACCATTTGCGGTTGTCGTGAATGATCTGTTGAGTTAATATTTAATTGTTTTCCTTAAATACCTGTAGCCATGCAGAGTTTTTTTTGCCTTAAATTTCCTTTCTATACATTGTCCTTTGACATTCAAAGTTAATTTGCTATACTTTCGGTAATTTCACATAGAATGACGTACTTCTTGTGGAATTCCTAATTTTAGTTGTCAGAATATTAATGGACATACACCTACATGTGAGTGCATGGTCTATATTTGACCATATTGCACAATCAATTGTTGACATCCGATTTTTTATTTAGGTATGCAAATACTCGTACGATTAAGTTCTGGAAGACGGGGAAATTATCTTTACTTTACTCAGTAAATAAGTACCGCATTGCCACACAGGTTATGTGACAAATTATATTTAGAACTGAACACATCAATATTTAAATAACTTTTTCATTGGTTGCAGTTTGTGGCTTGAAATTAAACCTGTAAGCTTATATGTATAGTTAACACAATCTTTGGCTAACATTAAGTTGGCTGAGGTCGAATTAGCCAGCCGTGCCACTTTAGGTCCTCTTATCCTCTTCCAGGAAAGATTTAAAAAAAAAAACTCCGAATCCCGACACTGTTATCAATATGGTCTTCATGTTTTCATAGCGTCCTTGCTTGTGCTCTTTTAGACGTGGCTTTGTATAGCTAATCTCTGAATAGAAATTGTGTCTGGTTTTACAAGATATACCGCTAGCCCAGGCCATCAGGTTGATAAGCGGTTTTATGAATTCGTATGCAATATTGAGAGTATAATGCCTCCTTTCTTGTGGGTCAGGCGAATGATGCTTCGGTTCCATTTACCAAGCATACTTTCATCCGAGAATATTTTACAGACTATATACTGTATACTACGCTCTTAGTGATATCCTGTTCCTTTGAATACCTTTTTAGCTTGTCCATAGCAGCTTCGTTGTAAATGGTATCTATTGGACTTCACCGCCCTCAGCACTGATTGCGATTATACAGCGAGGGCTCCCTATTCGTCTCTGCAGGCTTTTGTTCAGCGTTTATGGCTTTGAATTGAGCGTTTCACTTGTAAATAATACTTTTCTGCAGTAGCATTTCTCTTTCTCTTCTTTCTCTTGCATTTAATGCTTTTTCTCTTTCGTCCGAAGAAGCCAGTGCAGAGCTTACAATATTTAAAACACCATCCTTAATTACCAAATCAAATACCTTCTAAGTAGTCCCAACAAAAAAAATGTAAAAAATGTTTTTCAACTTATGTTCATAACAAGATTCGTCTACCGCGCTCTACCAGATCATGTAGCCTAATACCAGTACGCTGTAGGCACTTAGTGTCTACCCGACAATTCTTTGTGTATGCAGTCCGGTTGTGGAATTCTCTTCCCATTTCTCTCCGATTGATAAGTTGTACGACCCTATTCAGGATGAGACTTAAGCGATACTTGGAAACACTTCGATGATGATGATGAGATTTGTAAATTTGTGCCCTTTTTGTTTCTTTCTCTTTTTCGATATTGTATTTCTAGATTATTTTCTTTTTTCTCAATGAAGTTATTTAAAGTGATGTAATTATTGAAACGCTTACTATTAATTTTCCACTCAAGTTTATACATAGAAAATTACAATTGAAGCTCCCGCTATTTAATAAGATACTGTATCTTAATGTGTGTAAGCTATTACTTAATAAATAAATTTGAAATTGTAAAAAAATGTTAGCATTTAACCTAGCTGATAGAATCTAAGTTAAAGTATTTTTTCTCCCATATAGCCGAAAGCCACAGCAATCCTAATTTACTTACGTATTAATAAATTTGTAATGATAATAATAATAATAAAAATGAAAAGAAAATGCAATCTACTGAAAACAAACAAAACGACTACATGTGACTCTAATTGTAAATAGGTTCCGTTACTCTCAGATTCCAGTTTTTGCAGTATTCCAGCCTGTCTATTATTGCTTGAAGTGTTTGTATTTCATCTTTCATAATAAAAAGTAGTATCTTAATACGATGTATGTATATGCCGCCTCCGTTAGCTGTAAGGTCGTCCATATCGCGGTACCTCCTTACCATTTTATATATTACAGGAAAATATAAAACACCGTTAATTATTTTCTTTTATTATACACTCTTGATTTTTTCTCCCATTACGCTGCCCAAAATTAAAAAATAAATGAAATAAGTTCATTCACCCAAACATTACGTGTTAATTGATAAACAATCGGCTGACGGCTGACCGGCTAAGAAAACCATATTTATCTGCATTCGGTACAAGTAAATTATTTTTGGAGCGTGTATGTGCTTCATTCAAACTATTATTGCGCGTATCTCGTGTTTGTTTGTTATTTAATAAATGTTACAAGAGCGATATCCAAAAATTTCAACAATGATTCCCTTCCTCAGGGGCAATGTTATTTAAACAAATTGGAAGCAAGCAGCTTACAATTTTTGACATTAATTGGTCAATTTGTCAGTAACAAAGGGATTCTAACACACATTATTATTTATTAAAATGGCACTTTATGTTGTCGGTCGACGTATACATTGACATCTAAAATGAAGTGTGTAACCATTGACATATTATATCATAGCAATAAATAATGTCTAATGTGTGTAAGATATTACGATCAACAATTTGATCAGAAGCTTTGAATCCACAACATTATGAACAAAGTGTAAGTTGAGCATCAGCTTCTAGGAAAGATTTGGGCAATGAGCACCTATTATGTTGTTTAAATTGAGAACTTCATAAAAAGAGCTGTTGCATCAGTACTGAGTTTTGTCTGAAACATTATAATAGTACTTACTTCTATGAAAAACGGAGGGTGATGTTAAATCTTTTACCTAAAGTAGATCTAATTATTGTGCCTCCCCTACTGGATATTCAATCAAGTCGTTCTTGGGCTTATATAAGTACCAGTATCTTGCTCTACCAGCAGTCTAGTTGCTTTAAAAAACGTATTATTTTCTTGGGGTCTAGTGACCGAATATCCTTTATGTATGTATGCAGTATACTTGTATTTCCTTTCTCTGAAGAAGCAGTGCCTCGTAAAAAAAAAAATCTGTAATCGAGTTGTGGAACGTTACCCAGTGGTACATAACTACATATATGTACATATGTGTGTCAAATCTGCATGCCAATTGAAATTCCAATTCGTAAATTAAATTAATTAACGCAAACAAAATGAACATATAAATACATAATTGAATTACACTTTAATCCCCTATTAACTTTAAAGAACTCCCGATGCAATTTCTGTAACAAGTGGTTGCGTGTCTTAGGTAATCACATTGAGCATGAACTTACTTGTCTGCGAACTGTGACAAAGATAATAAACGATTAAAAGGTTACTCGTATGTTTTTCGTATGTATATAGATAGAATTAGATAGAATTACATTCTTCTCGGATATTGCTGGAATGTACCTATCCCTGGTGAATACCAAGGATTAGTAGTCTTTCATTTACAATCGACATCATTTTAAGTAACGCATATTTATCCTTTTCAAAGTAATTTTGAGAAAGCCTTTGAAAGTCAGGTCTACAAATGTGCTGACAATTAGATGCCAATGACCTAACAATGACAAACTAGGTCTGTTTACTGAGGCTGTTCTTAAAGAACAGAAAATCAGAGATTCGTGAAAAATGTCAAATCGTGTATGTTAGAACAAAAAAGTACGGTCCATAAGTTAGTTGTCAAAAATTGTGTACAAAATAATTATTCTGAAAACAAATTAAAACGCCAGCAAAAGCTGATTTGACATCTGTACACCAGTGTGTTCGACCTCAAGAGTAGGTGCAATATTTTCTGTACTTTTCTGTTCTGACAACCTCACTGAACATAAACGAGATCCGTTTCAGACAGAAATTTTTCTCACTGAACACAAAACCTTGTACTTTTCTGCCCAGAACAGCCTCAATGAGCAGACCTACTACCTTAAAACGTTAAATTGCCAGTTCAAATGGTTGGCAGGTTAAGTCCCAATTTTTGACAAAATACCTTCGTGATGGATACCTGACAATATTTTCAGATCTGGCAATCGTCTGAACATTGCAACTATATTCTGTGATGATGTTGAAACTTGATGACGCAATCGAGCTCCATTGCTCGAAATACGAAGTCGCGTTTAAGATCCATCTATGTATGGTAGGGAATCTAATGGCAAATGTTTGGTTTAAAAAGCTTATTTTCATCAGAAAAGTCGTAGAATAAGTCTATGCTAGTACATCGAAGTTACGATACTTAAAAATCATTTTGCACATCTCAAGCACGGCACAGTCACTATCTACAAGATTATACGAGAAGGAAATTGATTTGAATTGAATAATTCAAGCAATGAGTAATGACGTCTATTCGCTGTGACATGTGTGACAAAAAACAGTCCGGTTTACACCTGATCACACTTGTTTGCATTTCTAAATATTATACATACACAATCGTAGTTCAAACAAAGTTGCTTAGCACTTGGCGCGTATCACGATGTTACATTTTTTGGGCAATAGCAACAAACCACAAACTCTGACTTGGCTGAAACACGAAACACCGATACTTGTATATCGTATCTGTATCTCTTACCTCTATTGCAATAAAGCTGTTTTTTTACCGGTAATCACCTGTCTTTCTTAACAAAAAGCTGGCAAGTTGTATTTCTCTCGGTGTTCTCGTCGTAACCTTCATGTCGTTGATCGTGATCATCGTGCATAGTGCTTTATAATTTAAAATAATTTAATCGCAATTGGTTAATTTTATTTTAGCGCACAAGTGCGATTAGTGTTATTAGCTATAAATGTGTATGCGTTTTTACGATTGCATGCTGGCGCTGTATGGGGCGTCGTTCGTATCTGGAAAAATTAACACCTGAAACGATTTGTTATGATTGACTTGGGAACAAGTGAAACTCTAACAACAAAAATTATATGGTTCGTTAAACACATACGGATTATTGATAAGCAATATGTACTCATTATGCAAAGTGTAACGCGGTCTATATTTTGAATTTTACTTTCAGATGCGCGTCTTTAAATGGCAACTAACTCGTGTAAATCTAAGACATTCTCTGCTTGCACCGTAAACCTTGGACAGTTGCGTTTCTAAAATGAGTAAGTTGTGTGTTATTTTTAGTAAGGTCAAACGATGAATTTATTTATTGTTTTTTCTTTAGTGTAAACATATTTATAAAACTTTTGTGTGATTATATTCCACTCGAAAAAGAATTGATAGTATTTTACTGCGTATCACAATAAAATGCAAATGTAGGCAAAAGATTAAAAATTATAATAATAGACGTGTTTTAATCGAGAAATGCGTTTATACGGCTACTGAAATTAAGATAATGTTAAAGGAAGGTAGCTGTAAAAAATCAATTGATTAAAAACCATTTATTGCATTTGTTTCGCGATTATGGAAGTATCGCTCAGATTCAAATATTTTCGCGGGTGAAATTTAGTAAATAACGCGACTAATTTATAGCAAATCACATCCCCGTCTTTTGGTATCCACGATGATCAAAATTAATTTTTAATTGCATTACAAAAACAAATGAAGCTCCTAATTTTTATCTGAATGTGGCTTTGTTTTTGTAGTGCATGTACAAAACATGATCTACTCTCCACGACAACTGATTGAGACACCTCCCTGATTTCGGCGTTTTTCGATAATCTTGTTCGTTGCAAATATTGCTGTTGGATAGCACATGTCAGTGGATTTGGTGCCGAGAAGACTGAAACTGAAATGATTCTAACGTTATATCTTTTTTTTACTAACCTTTAAAAAAAACGTTTTTGTAAATATTTTAAACCTTTTATCACTTTATTTGAACATGAACAAAATTTCTCACCCTTTCTGTCAAAAAATACAAAAGACAAAACGTACGAAAAAAGGAGTCGTGTAATCGACTTTTTGCTCAAAAAGCGTTAAACGTGGCAATCTGGGAACACTGGTCTCAACCACTGTCGTGGGTAATCAGAGACAAATCGTAAATTCCAAGAAAATTAAGGTGAAAAAGGATTAATGGTGATTAGAATTTTCTTAGAAACTGGCAATGACTATCTATCAGCAATATTTTCAGCGCATTTGGAACAAAATGATAGAGAAACGCCAAAATTAGGGGGGTGTCTCAACCAGTTGTCAACGACTGTATAGACCATCATGGACAGTAAAAATGGATTTTATTTACATACACATGTGTACATTGCTTGTAATTGTATTCAAAAGAATTTAAATTAAGAAATTCCTTATTCAGAATGTGATGTCAGGTTAAGGTAGTATATGCCCCAACTTGACAATTGTGTCAATAAAGTGGAGAAATCTATTGTTAGACTCAGTCTTGAACCTATACAGCTTTTTAAATATTGGAGCGATTATTGACTAATTCTGTTTGCTAAGAGTATTTAATGATAGTACACGCAAGTTTAATTGTAAAAAAGTGTGGTTGAAATTACTTTGAGTATGTGTTTTCTAATTTGAACTATTACAAGTAGCTTACATTTTTGAAATGATGGCAAATGAACAGTAATGTACCTCGATGCTGTTTTATACAAATTATTATTATTATTATAAATTTATTAAAGTGTAAATAACTTACAAAATTAATAAGTCCTTAAAACTAGAGCTAGCTGCCAGGGCTTTCATCTAATAATGTTGTATACGTGAGTGATGTGATCAAAGTTGACGTTTGAGAGAAGATAGGAGAAACTGTGGTCGGAAATATTTTTGCAGGTTGAAACTACTTTTTCGCAGCAGATCAAGTGGTAAGGGATGGTTTTCCTTCGCAAAGATGGCATGGAATGGTGCCGGAGATTCCTTGTTGAATAGGTGTTTGTGCGTGATGTATGAATGGCCGAGTCTAAGTCTTATGTATATCTTTAGTTTCTTTTGAGAGACATTGGTGGGGTTTGGATTTATTCCATTTGGTTTAAAGTTTTTGGATATGTGGCTATAGGTTGTCCAGGCGTTTTTTCTTTTGTAATTAAAGTTTTCTATGAGGAGATTCTTAATGTCTTTTTTGTTGAATTAGTAGAACATTTTTAAATGTTCTTTTATCAGTGACTTGGCTGCCAAATCCACAGCTTCGTTGCCCCTGATTCCGGTCTGCCCGGGAATCCAAACGATTTTCAGTGTTTCACTATCAGATATAAGAAGGTCGCGTATTGTTTCGACAATCCCAGTGGAGTTTGAGATGTTTCTCACAGCAGATATTGTGGATAGACTGTCAGAGAATATAATAGTGTGAATGCGTGTTTTGTGTGGTAAGCTGATTTTGTGTATGATGATTGATGTAAGACAGCAGATTCTATCAGCTACCTGGGGGAGTCCTTTCCCGTAGATTGGTAGACCATAGTCTATTTTTGAAACTATGACTTACTTGATTACAGTAATAAGAGAATTGACATTTGAGCAGCTATTTTTTGAAGATAACAATTTAATAATATTAATCCTGGCAGTGAGGCTTTTCCTAATATAAGTACAGTGGTTCTTAAAAGTATACTTAGAATCAAATATCAGCCCAAGAATTTTGATAAAATTAACATTTCTTATATGAGTGCTGTTTAAATTTACTTTAAAAGTTTTATTACATTTGTGTTTCTTGCAAATATGAAATATTTCGGATTTTGAGCATGAAATAATGGAGCCTGAGTATTCACACCAACTTAGAAGTGCTACGACGATGCGGGAGAAAGTATCACCCAATAAGATGAAGTCTTTACATTTAGAAAAAATAATTAGATCGTCGGCGTAAAGTATATGTCCTACATTTTGGAAGCTATCTATCTAATTTTATTAAAGGCTATTATAAACAAAACCACCGATAAAGGTGATCCTTGGAGTTGAAGTATTTGATACGGAAACACCTGTTGGAGAAAAACGACTTAATGAAACCAAATATTTTTGGGCCAATTTTCCATTTTAGGAGTTATTTCAGGACAACGTGTACGCCAAGTAAGAAAGTCTAAATTGATGGTTGAATCAGGGTTTCTCTCAGACAATGTTGAAGAGAAGAAATGGTCGAGG
Source organism: Brachyopa scutellaris (assembly GCA_949775065.1). Classification (NCBI taxonomy): domain Eukaryota; kingdom Metazoa; phylum Arthropoda; class Insecta; order Diptera; family Syrphidae; genus Brachyopa; species Brachyopa scutellaris. The sequence goes on along the minus strand of OX459114.1, from coordinate 96,403,201 downwards.
TGAAGGAGAGCGTTTTAAGTAGATCTGCCTTTTTTGAAAGCTAATTGCCGATTGTCTACTAGGTTGTCTTTGTCAAGGAACCAGAACAGACGTTTGGCGGTTATTTTTTTCCAGAATTTAACTTGTTTTACTTGTTGTTTAAAATTTTAAGTTTTTCATTGATTCCAGCTGAATTTTGAGTCATCCGCAAATTGTTCCCATGACTGAGCAAAATGTTCGACTATCTCTGTTGGGCATGTCATTGTTTTTGTATTAGATTTTATTACCTTTATTAAATTTGGTGCGTATGTACCTGTTAAAGTTTTGATGTCGGCCCAAAGTTTCTGGGAGTTTGGACTTATGTTCTAACTGTTTTTCGGAACTTAGCATGAAGCTTTCTAAAGAGGATAATATTGGTGTTACTTTTGTTTGCGGAGTAGACTTATTTCTTGGTTCCACCAGGGAACTGGTTTTTTGTGTATCCTGTCGCTTGTTTGAGGAAAAGCTACATTTGCTGCAGTGCGTATGGATTTATGAATTAGAGCAGATTCTTTGTTGATATTAGGGGGAGGCTTTCCTCGTCAGTAATTCACTTGAGATGGCGGTTCGGAAAAGGTCCCAGTTTGCTCTGTGTAGCAGAAATTTTGTTTGACGTTTTAGTTTTTGAATGAAGTGGTCAGGTGTGAAAATGATGAGAATGGAGAAATGATCGCTGCCGCAGAGGTTATCGGAAATATTCGAAGTAGATTTGGAGAGGAGGGAAGGTGAAATAAGGGACAGGTCGACGTTAGTAAATGTTCTATGGGTGGAGAAGTGAGTTGACCTGCCGTCATTAAGAATCACTAGCCCGGAATTAGCAATGAAATGTTCGACTAGGTTCCCACATTTGTTAGGTTTATTCTATCTATGAAACTTTCTAGGTCTTGAATTGAAAAATTTTGATTAGGGGGGACATAGAGGGAGATAACTGTAATTTGTATGTTAAGATTGATTACGGCTCCTATTGCTGATATATTAGAATTAATTGTAATGGGGGTGTTGGGGATGGATTTGTGAATGAGGAGGCAGGCTCCTTGTTTAGCCGTTGACGTAGAGTCAAGATTATGAAAATATGAAGAGTATTGTTTGGGTGGGAATGGATCGAGATTGAATGGGATATGGGATATGATATTAGGTTTTATGTCTTTTATTAGCAACTGCAGTTCGTGTGAATTGTTGAAGTAGCCATTTAGGTTCCATTGTAGAACACTGAGAAGTTAGTCTGTGGTAAGTGGGGAATTTGTATCAACACAAAGAGTTTTACGTTGAGGTAAATTAAGAAGTGTGTGATCATTGAGGAGTTCGTTATGACTCCGCGGTGCGGATGTTGAAGCAGAAAGGCTCAGCGAGGAGCCTGACTGAGGGAGAGGAGTAAGTTTGTGTAAGATTCTCTGTGGTTTCTTCTATGATTGTACGGTTTGGAATTACAGGTGATGTTGTATGGGATAGGTTATTTTTTGTAATAGGTTGCTTATGTGTGTCTTGATTAGTAATTTTGTTTTGTGGGATTTGGTGAAAAAAGAAGTATAGGTGAAAGTTTGGGGAGTGAGGGGTTTTGAGGTTGAAGGCGCTATGGAGGGTGTGTGTGTGTTTGAAGTGGAAGAACCTTTATAGACTGCGGAGTATGTTGTAGAAAGCAACGGGATCGGATTTTGTTCTTTAAATTTTTTTTTTGCGTCAGCCATGGTACTTTTTTTTATAGTTTTTATTTTGAGAATTTCCTTGGCGTTGATGTACCGTTTGCACGTTTTAGACGATGATGGGTGTTCTTCGGCGCAGTTAGCGCATGAAGTGCGTGTACAAACTTCAGATTGATGGGGGGGGCAGATTACAGCTTTCGCAAGAGGTTTCGCCAGTGCATTTCTTAACCGTGTGGTCAACGAGTTGACATTTGCGGTAACATATTGGATTTGGAAAGTATTCCTCAACTTTAACATTGTACCAGCCAATGTTAAGAGAACTAGGAGGACGGAAGCGGTCAAAAGAAAGAAGAATAAGGCCAGTGGCTCGAAAAGTGTGTTCGGGTGTAGATTTTTTAAATTTGTAAACCTCTGGTACTCCTTGGTTTTTCATCTCTTTGACTATTTCTTCTTCGGAAACGTGAGTTAGGCAAGGGGCGTATACTGTGCCTTTGCAGGAGTTCAAATTAGAATGGAGTTTGACGATAATTGGGCAAAGATTGGCGAGTGTTTTTTTGACATGAATAAATTTGCTATTTTCTCAGATTTAGCGAGGAGAAGGAGGCTTCCGTCCCGTAATTCCGTTATATTTTCGTACGCGGTACTTATGCCGTCGATAGCTTTTTTTTAGGAAAGAATATACTTATAGATGAGAGGGGAATTTTTTCATCACTAGCAGACATTTAGGGTCAGATGAGGTTGAATTTATTTGATGCGGTTCGGTAGGATCAAATTGGGTAAAGTTTGCCTTTTCACGTTTTCTAACACTGGGTTCAGATTGCAGCTCCTTGTCAAGCATACGAAATGTGTTTCCCTCAAGCACTGGTGGCCCAGTGGCAATACTTTTCACCGTTAACACAATAGCACAAAATGTATTATGTTGCGGTACCGAATTAAAGCAAAAGGGGAAACTAATAGAGAAAACTCAAAAAATAACAGTAAAAATTCACTGACGCTGGCGAAAAACAGAGGGAGCGAAGTAACTATCGAACTTGCCGGCTTGGATGTCAGACGGAGACTTTTTTATACAAATTAAAACGCCTTCAAAATATTCTTTATGTAATTTTTAATTTTAGGGAGACGAATTCCATTACCTCTCCCCAACACAGGGTCGATGTACCGGCGAAGGAATTCTTACTGCATACGTGCAACAGTAACAATTTTTCTACTTCTCTTCATTTTACTACAAATACACGTTTTCAACTATTGTAAGTTACTACAATACGTCCAACAACGTGCATGTTTAACAATTTTATTTATTTATTTAAGCTGAAGTAAGAGATCCCATTGTGGGTGATCCAACAAATGATTCTACAGCGGCCATACTCTCGATGGTGCCATCGGTCTTTCATAAATTTCTTAAAGCAAAAACAAGAAATCAAACTGTTGTCTCAGCAGTTGGTTAGTTATTTATATTTTTTTTTTTTTTTTTGTTTGAAAAAACATTATACTCTTAAACAACGTAAAGTACTTTCAGCTAATCACAATGGAAGCCAAAATGTATTAATTGAGGTCTATCATCCCCCGAATATAACTGAAATCAAAAGAATGATTGCCAAATACAATGAATTACAAATAGTTTTAAATGAGGATACGTTTGGACCCCTTCAAAATGACTCTGTGATAATAGTGGTACAGGTAAGACGACATACTGAATAATACATTTCAATTTATAGAGATACGAGTACATTTCTAGGTGCACACGCGTATCACATACCTTCGCCATTTAATCGTAAGTCTTGCCCAAGCGCGCGATATCTCTAAAACTCTATTAATATTTTCGCATGACTACTACGACGAAGATATAAATGATCTGGTGCAAACAATAGACTTTTGTAAAGTTATGCAGGTTAGCTGATTGTTTTTTACTTGATTTTTTGTTCAAATTACTAAAGGTTGATATTTTTTTTTTTAGATATTCTATCCGTTTTCAATTCAAACACATCCGAATGAGTTTCCTGGTGTCGATCCTGGTGATTGTCCACGTGACATCAAAAGAGATCAGTGAGTAAAAAAAACAATATATTAAAAAAAAATCTGCTTTCAAAAAGGCCAACGCCCTAAAGATTGCAGATTGTTTACTATTTACTTCCGAGTAGCAGAAAATCTAGTAGGGGACTTGACGTTCGCAAAATACTTTTGGTGTCCTCGTCTCAAGTCTCTTCAAAGTGAATATTTGCCTGGACTCCATTTTTTTTCATTACGTGTGTTTATATAGATATTGCTTCTTGCACTAGATAAATATATAATAGTCATCTTACCTTGGGTAAGGTGGAAGAAACTGTCGATCATTGTGCAATTTCTTGTACTGCTTCGATCGATAATACTGATGACCCACATTCGTCGCGTACATCTGCACACCAATTGAATGACCTTGAAAATGCTTAGGTTTTCTATTTCGAGTATGTTTATGAGCGTTTATGTGATTTTTGCTTTATTATGTTATTTATAATTCTCATATACAACGTGACAAAAGAACGAACAAAGCTAGGAGTTAGGTCAAGCGATTATCCCCGGCTAAGAATTTGATCCAATGGACATGCTTTTAACCTTACTCCCGTTACAACTTTTGATTAAAAATGAACCCGGAAAAGCGGTGCATTACCTTTGTACAAGTAGGTTAAGAGGATGGAGAGTGACTTTACCACTGTCTTTTATGCTCAAGTATATTCATTCGCAAATACAGCAAAAATCTTCAAAAAACAACATAGCCAAGCAGAATCTCGTTACTATTTCATAAGGATGATCACCTTATGTAATTTCAACCTCAAAGATGACGATCTGCTAGAGCTCAGTCTGGACCTAGCTTAGCAAAAGTAACAGTCAGGTTTAGAACAGTAAACTGTTTCGAAGTTAACCCTTATTACCAGCGAACAAATTTTGTTGACTTTGCCTTTTGTTGCCTTTTTTTACTCATATTGCCTTTTTTAATCCACACTGCCTTTTTTGCCTTTTGGTACCAATTGTCAAAATAGGTATTCACTTTCTTCTTAACTATACGATTTACCGTTGCTCACACGAAAGAAATTTCAGTGTCCACACGTATGAAAGCAGGTTTTTTTTTCGTATGAACATGCACATAACTGCATGCGTTGTTTACACTAGCGCGCATTAAAAATCCCTACACACCAATACATTTGTATCAACTCAACATACATGCGCTTCTTCTTGTGCCGTAACTTTGAGCCTTTTCGTCTAGATTCATATTCTGTGACATACTGGTCTGAAGATTGCGTGTACTTAATTCGTGCTGTTCCCAATATTTTGTTGCTTGTCATTGAAAGTGAAGATGCCCCAAGACCCGTGTAAAGATTCAAGCCAATTGCAAAAACTTGTGGTGAAATCGGAAAATGATTTTTAGGCTCTGCCCATGTTGAAAGATCCTTTATTTCCTTCTAGACTTTCCTGAGAGATAATCGCAGGCGATTGTTACAAGAGATCTTCAAAATGTTTTGGGTTCTGCAGTGCCATTACAATGTTAATAATAATGCATAAAATCATTAAATGTCTTTTTTGCCTTTTTCTGCGGTATAATTTTGCCTTTTTTTTAATTTTATTGGTCAACAAAATCCGAACCCTGCTTATTACCAATAGGGCGTGCAATAGACCGGCAGGTTCAAGAATAATTTTATATAACGATGAATTTTCATACGCGTCTGTGTAATTAAAACTTTTTTCTCGAAGAGCGATTATTCGAAAATGCAACAATGCATTGCACCCAGATTTGTATGGCCACTACAGGGAGGCTCCATTTACTCAAACCAAACACCATTGGTGGTGGAAAGCGAATAGGGTATACGATCAATTGGAAGTAACACGCTTTCATACTGGTAAGTCCGTTTTATTCATTTCATTTCCATAATACACTCATTGCTGTTTGTCTTCTATCAGGTCTGGTTTTGTTCCTAGAAGAAGATCACTATGTTGCAGAGGATTTTCTCTACCTGCTGGAATTGATGGAAAAACGGGCAACTGACCTTTGTCCGCAATGCAACATCCTGTCGTTGGGAACATACTTAAAAACGTTCAACTACTATACATACAACAGCAAGGTAAGTCTAAGCTAACCACTGATACATACACATAACTGTAATAAATATTTTATTTTAAAATTTACCATATATGACTCCAACGCGGAGACCGAACACAAACAAACCATCGCAATTGCATTTTTTTTTTTTTCTGTACAAAATTCTTTCGATGATTTTCAAAAACCTACACACCTACATACATGTACACATACACATAAATGAATATTTATAAATGTTTTCTAATTATTGCTAATACGATATTGTTTCTTTCATTATTGTTGTGTTACTGTCCGATAATTGAATAATAATTATAATAATTCAAAAATAAATGCCAAGACTAATAAGAAAACTTATAACGGTCAGTATTCATCGCTAATCGGTTCGAACAGTTTGTTAGGATATAGTTTCAAAGGCAATAACATGAATAATAATAATAAAAATATCGATGTTAAGCTAAAGTATAATGCGAAAAATACTAATAGTAACACTGAGCACAAAAGCAAGTCGAACGGCTTGAAAAGTCACTTTGCCGCCGAGGGTGACGCAAATGCACTTACGACTGAAAAAAGTACAGCACAACAAACTTGGAGCTATCACGTCCTACCATCATTGTATTCAGTTTATCAGAAGGTAGAACATCTTTCACTTTCCACACTATCTTTTTCTCTCTATCTATCTTTTCCTCTATGAAAATCTGGTTGCTATTGGAAGCGCAGTTTTAACGCATTACGTAGTGTTTTTTCTCGTTTGTTATTTATTTTTTTTAGATGGTAGTAATGGATGGTAATAAAAAAATTATGATTTAGTTTTTACTGCTTATCGATTCGGTTATTTTAACGGTTGATATGGAATAAATTTCAATGAGGTTTGTTTCATATTAATCAGTGGGCGCTTTGTTTATTTGTGCAAAATTTAAGTACGTGCATGCGACTATCTAGTTTTCAATTTTACTTATTTACTTACGTGTTCAAATAAAATATATTTATTTAATTCGGCAGCAGTTTACACGAGGTACACCTTTAGAAAATTTAATCACAATGGTCTTTGGGATTTTCTTTGTTTTTATAAGAATTTTACTATATTCTATATGTGATTTTCAAATGGCTGCAAAGCATTCATGAGTATCATTTATCCTGATGAGCTTCTCAACTCGTTTGGAGACGGAAAAAATGCTGTAGGTCCCTTAATTGTTAGTACATATTGAGTAGCTCGTAATAAGTAATTGGCACCAAGGTTTTATCATAATCATATACATACATACATACATATATGTATAATATTTTTTTATAATTTACTCACATAAGGGTTAGTGACTACTCTTAAATACAAACAGATTGCTGCCTGACCGTTTATAGAATTTAGGAGTAATATACATACTAAACATACCAGCTCCAAAAATATCCTTGTCTCGACTGTCTATTTGAAAGAAGCCAAAAGTAAAAATTTAACGTTGACTTCCCAAGATCGCCCGAAGAAGTAAGAACCTAAAAGAAGCTCAAAATCTCTTCATTATTTTACCTGAAAAACAGCCACAAAAAGCGTTATCATGAAGAAGTTAGTTGGGCTAAAAACTTAAATTTTCATTTGTTCTTGGAGGGCGCCTAATTGCACGGTGGACCTGGGCCCGGTTACACGCTACCATTTGTGTATGCGAGTTATATTTTGCACCAATCGAAGCAAACTGCGGGTTCTTTAAGGTTCCAAATAGTTAAGAATCGCACGAAAAATAATTACCTGAAATGCTTGTCCAATATTCGAGAGTTGGTGTTTGCTGTTTGCGTTTCAAACATGCGTCGGCATATTTAATAGTCAAACGCTGATGTGATGCTCATACAAGTAAGCGCTACAAGGCAAAAGAGATAAAGTGAATAATGAGTCAGAGCCATGTTAGCCAAATTGTATCAAAATGTCTCGCTATTGAGATCAATTAACCGCAAAACTGGAAAATTATGCTGTTTTGAAACAGTCTTCGAGCCATATTGAATTTGGATATACATACAGGTATATTTTTTCGGGCAACGTTGTTTCGCTATATCGTCGGCAACACAATTACCTAACCCCGCTTAACGTTCCGTGGCTTCGCTGTAACATCGTTTGAAAAAAAAAAAAACAAATGCAACAATAAAATAAAAAATATCTCAAAGATGTCAATTTTCTTACGGTTTTCAAGATCGTCGACCACCTACATACATACATGTTTAGCCCAGATTAGTGGTAGTGTATCAGTATCTTCGAGATTCAAATCGTGAAGTAAGGTCATAGTGTTAGTAGTAACTCGTTCTTAACTTCGTTCTGCAGATAAAAAAAAAATTAATTATTGCTTAGAATTGATTCCTAACATGCCTTTTTTAAAAGAAACCGCTCGTACAACTAAACAGAAAATGACTCACTCACGTATAAAATGAAATAACATAAATTTAAATTCATAGTCAGATAAAGCCGACAATAAAATAATTTATTCACCTACATAACCTAAAATATACTTTTTGCTATTCATAGTCACCTTATAGTCGATTTTAACTTATAGCCAGCTCGAAATTTAAAATGAGCCAAACGTCACTTGAAATAATTAGAGTCGGCTATAAATTTCTCATATAATATTTTGACGTTTGGGCTCATCGTTCAAATCACTTTACAAAAACATATCAAAGTCGATACTAACTAATACAGAGGCAAAAATGTGTTTATGAATAACGAAAAGTTATAGCCGGCTTATTTATTTAGTGCCGGCTGTAACTATAGTCTAGATAGAGTTTTGGAAAAAATCGAGTAATAGAGAGAAATATTTATTTTTTGTTTAAAACGTTTGTTTAATAAAAAAAAAGTTAATGTACAAAAAAGTTAACAAAAAAATATAGCTTCTTGCTTATTTAAAAAAATCTATGCACATAAACACTGCATCAGCTCTGTTGAACTGCCAAGAATCAACTGATTTTGAAATTCCAGCTAGAATCTCACTAAAACAAGTTCTTTTTATGTATGGTACATACGCGGATGGATCCATTGAAAAACCTATTTTGAATGCAACCAACAACACAAATTTGCAACTTTTTAAAAACTGTATCTTTTCATGGAGGTACCAAGAAAATGAATAGGAAGAAACACCGACGAGCTGACGATGATGGCACATGCGATGCTACACATATTTAGGGTATTGAAGTGTGTAGGTACTTGATAGTTAGTAGTTATACACTCAAATACGAGTTCCGAAGGGGTAATATATTTTTGTTTTGTTTTGTACTAAACAAAATTCGACTTAAGGGGTGAAAAAGGTGCCAATAATCGAGAGAATGTGTTGCAGTTAGAGAGAGTTTCGACTTAGAGGGAGTTCGACTTAGAAAATGGTTTTTGTATGGAAAATTGAAGGGAATGATAAAACATGGCGAAAAAATCCGAGTTAGAGAGAAATTCGACTTAGAGAGAGTTCGACTTAGGGAGAGTCCACTGTATTTGCATCAAATCCACTACTTGTTGTTCTGGTGTTCTGAGTTTAAACTTCTATTTCTATCCTATGTAGTTGTTGTTACGTAGTTGTTAGCGTCAACCCGTGATGGTGCCCGATAGCGAATTGATCCTGCGCCGCTGAGAGCTATCCTCTTTTATCTCTTCTATCTAATACTCTTATCTTACTCGTTGTAAGGATATTTCGGCAGACGACTGTCTCACCACGCCAATTACCTTCTGCTTGTCGGCTTCCTATTCTTTGCTTATTGTTGTTTACGCTGTCCTAACGATCTATCTATTGGCTACCTACATACTCAGCCGCGCAAATACTTTTACTCACCATCACGGGAAAACCCGATTACTATTTATTCAGAACAGAGCGGGATTTTCCCTGTGTTAGTTTACTTGACCGTAACATGTGGAACAAGTATTAATGCGTACGTATCCAAACCCTTTTATATAATGTTTTAGATCAGATTTAAACTTCAGTATCCATAAACTTATTCATTCCTGTTAGAAGATCAGAGGTTGCAGACCACATATGCACAATAACCAACTCTAATAAAAGCCTTCCAAAGCGTTTCACTGAAAAGCTGGCAGCTAAATTGAACACAGCAGGAAATCTTAATCGTATACCTTTAATTCTGACCACTAACCCATTAAAAACAAACTTCAAAAATGGACGCATAAATCACAAATATTCCTCAGACATCACTATATAATGTTGTTCACAAATGTACGATGTATTAAATATATTAAATGTTCTTACTGTTCATAGGTTGTTTATCGGGTGCATAGAATTCCCAAAACAAATGTTTTATACAAAAAGCAGGTACATAACAAATTCCAATTTACCCACTAATGTGTGAATCTGAAACTAGATTAGTTTTGGTACATAACGTTGGACTGGTACATTACTGCTTTATAAAAATTTTAATCAATAGAATTTGTTTACAACACACAACATTGCTAAATATTGTACGAGTATTACTATTTTGTTTTATTTTTACTTTGCATGGCATTTTAATTAAATTTTGCTTTTTTACCGTTGCTACTACTTTTTTGCTTATTTGCCAACGTTCCCATTATCATTGTGTCAAATCATCAGTATGTCAAATATTACTCTATTGTATATTATATAGTTGCACTTGAAGTCTTTAATTGCAATGATTGTGTTCATTAAAACTTAAGCAATTCCAACTCAAAATCTATAGACTATAGTACCTATAGTGTACCATTAAAAATAAATTTAATTTTTGACATATTTTTATATACGAGTATAAAAGTGCTTAAACAAAGAAAAACTATAAAAATATTATTAATATATGTAATTGTATCTCTATTTTTTTTAAATAACTGACAGGTAGAGGTGATGCCCTGGATCAGCAGCAAACACAACATGGGTTTCGCTTTCAATCGCAGCACTTGGCATGGCATACGTATCTGCGCTAAGCATTTTTGTTCATATGACGACTACAATTGGGACTGGTCACTGCAGCATGTTTCGCAGCAGTGCTTGGCAAAAAAATTGCATGCGATGATTGTTAAAGGACCGCGTGTCTTCCATATCGGAGAGTGGTAAGTTAATATAATACACTGATCTAAGCAACACCGCGACGAGCAAAGGATTTGTTTTTCTCTTCGTCAAATGCGTACAACTGTCAGCTGATAAATCGTAAAAAGCTAACAACAAAACTTCAGGTATTTTCTATGGCTGCGTACACTTCTTCCGTTTCCGAGGTTGGAAATCATCAACCTCTACGTTGGTTTGTCACGTCGCTTCAAATCTCTGATGTTGGTAGATTGAGCCTTTCTTTAAGATTTGCTATTCACGCCATTTTATGTTGTCCAAGAGATCCGTAGTATTCTTCTCCACGCCCATATTTTGTCAAGGGGATCAACTTTGACTCTGGTTGTTCTATATAAAGTCCAAGTTTCTACACCATCTAACAGTTACCTAGGTTCCGAACCTGTGGGTAATTACCCCTGCGGGGGTAAAACAACTATTTTGCGGGGGTAATACAGCTGGTAATAGACAATAAATTTTACAATCAATATTAACTAAAATTTCATAAAATGACAGATCAGCACCACTCATCAAGCAAGCCGTTTTTCCTTACGTACATACATATCTCCGTTCTCGAGATATGGGCCTTTCAAAAGTTTGCACGCTTTTTTTTCCATAGACGCCGGGGTTCTGGGATTTCTTTAAATATCGTATCTCTTTCTCTCTTACAACGAGATGTTGTGCTTGCTAACGCTAGCGAAGCAAGGCAACAGCGCCACAAGTTTGTTTGAAGAAACGGCCTTGGAGAAGTGGGGGAGAGGCGTGAGACCGAGCTGCAGATTGCAGCGAGCAGCGGCGAACGGCAGTTGTTGGTGAGCTTCAAGTGAAAACTAAAAGTTCTGTGTCGGTGCGGAGAAGCATTTGTACATTATATTTGTTTGTAAGAATAAATAATTCACTGTCTTTTTATATATACCTGTGTTTCATGATTATTTATTCTTGCCCTCTTCAGCCATGGCTTCTAATTCCGGAAAAAAACGCTCCTATAAAGAAGCATTTCTACAATTTGGTTTCACGAATCTTGTTGACAGGAATATAGAAAAGCCTCAGTGTGTAATATGTAATAAAGTTCTTTCTGCAGAGAGCATGAAACCCAACAAATTAAAAGAACATTTCGAGAAAGTTCATAAGGAGTTCAAAGGTAACGATATCGATTTTTTAAGAGAAAAGAGAGTGTTTTGAAGTCTTCGCGATTGGATTCTACGGGAAATGTACAAAAAGTAAATTAATCGTGTCTTCAAGCTTCCTATCAAATTTCTTATCGAATCGCTATGAACAAAAAAAGCTATACACTATAGGAGAGGATCTCATCAAACCTTGTTTGTGCGATGCAGTTTCGCTCGTTATTGGTGAGCAACATGTGGCTAAGATTAAACAAATATCACTCTCCAATACAACAGTTCAAAGTCGTATTTTAGAGTTGAGTAATGACATTTTGGCAACCGTTATTTCTGAAATTAAAGAAAGTTCTATGCTTGCGCTGCAATTCGACGAATCAACCAATGTAAGTTCTTGTTCGCAATTACTAGTATTTACTCGGTACATTAAAGATGACTGTGTGAAAGAGGAATACTTGTTCTGCAAATCTTTGCCCACCACTACTCGCGGCGAAGACGTATTTAAAACGTTAAAACAGTTCATTGAGGAAAACGGATTGGACTGGTCAAAGCTAGTTGGTGTTTGTACAGATTATTCAAAGTTTTATGCGATGAAGTTGGTGCGAAATTGAATGCTCTTTTGTATCACACAGAGGTACGCTGGTTGTCAAGAGGGAAAGTTTTAAACAGGGTTTATGAGCTCCGTGAAGAAATATGACTATTTTTTGAAAACCAAAGAACACAAAAAGAAAAAGAGTTGTACTCAAAAATAAAAGATGAAACATTTGTCGAAATGCTGGCTTATCTTGCTGACTTTTTCAGTGAAATTAACAGTCTGAATATCTCATTACAAGGAAATATGACGAATATCTTGACATCGCAGGATAAAATTGCGAGTTTTGTGCGTAAATTGGAACTTAGAGCTCGAGTTGGCGATGTGTCGATGTTTACACAACTTTGCGAGCAATTGATAAATAATGAACCTGACAAAATTACGTTTGCAAATTCCATTATTCAATCTATCTGCCGTAATAGACTCACTGAGGCAATATTTCCCAGACATGGAGAATCGTCAGTCCAACTCTTAAGACCATTTTCTACTGATAGTGACATATTTAAAGACGAAGATGTGTCAGCCAAAGTAGAGTTTCTTGGGCTCCGCGAGGATAGCACTTTCAAAGTGGAGTTTCAAAATTATGAACTCGGTACATTTTGGCAAAAAGTAGGTACTGAATATCCTACTATAGCTGACAGAGCTCTCAGAATGTTGATACCATTTGCTACCACTTATAGATGCGAGAGTGGTTTCTCAACTTTGGTTACAATAAAGACAAAGGCCAGAAACCGTCTCAATGTGGAACATGACTTGAGATGCGCTCTAAGTGAAACGAGACCGGACATAAAAAAACTTGTGAATGCAAAGCAATACCAACCTTCACACTGAATATCAAGTTAATTATTTATAAAGTACATACATGTATTAAAATTTAAAGAAAGTATATCATTGTGCAATTTAATATCACTAATAAAGCCAATTTGTATTTGCATGTATTGTTTTCTTTTACACGGGGGGTAGAATCACTTTCACTAATAGGCCATAGGGGTAACAAGATTGGAAAGGTTAGGAACCACTGATCTAACAGAATCGACCAAATATTTTGCTATAGATCTTTTGCCTTCTGTAAATTTTTTTAATTTTACAGAAAGGCTTTCTATTCTGCTTAGTTGGGCATTGAATTTCCTTCCTGGGATCATCGTTGTTGTAAAGCGAAACTGTCTTCTTTCTCCTTATTCACGTTCATCGTATTTGCTCGCATTCTATACATAGTTATTTTTGCATTCTGATTCCAGTGTGAGTTTTATACTATTTTGTTTTGCCCTCATTCTTATCTATGTTTTGACACAGAACTTAAAAAGCTAAATTTCAACTTTGGGGCCTACTTTTTTGGGAAATTAAAAAAAAGTTCAGGTCATCGCGTAGGCTGTAGGGCCAAGTCAAGTCAAATGAAAGTGCGTTAATGCACGAATTTAAAAATGTATGAAATATTTTTTTGTGTTCCTTTTATCTTAACACTTTTTTAAAAAAACGTTAAAAAATTGATGTCTCCGAAAATGTCGCTTAGAAAAATCTGAATAACATCACAAACATTGAGAATAAAGTGTAGATGGAACCAAAATTATTATTTTTTAATTAATATCATCATAATGTTTTATTTTTTTTCCCCCGACTTGTAAATAATAAATAAAAATTTTCTTTCCAGTGGCGTTCATCACAAGAAGAAAAACTGTGAATCTAATCAAGTGATCTCAAAGGTGCAACAAGTGCTTCGCATCGCCCGAAATGCTGGACAAATGTTCCCACGATCACTGACCCTAACTGTTGTCAGTTTGATTAAGAAAACAAAATTACGCAAAGGCAACGGTGGTTGGGGTGATCAACGCGATCACCAACTCTGTCTGAATATGACATTTCCGACGAGATGAACTCGTTTCTCTACTTTTCACCAGAGACACTTAGTATAATTAAACAAAACGAAAAAAGAATCTTAACAGAAACAAAAACAGAATCTGCTATAACTTATACAAACACAAACCATTTTACATTTATAGAACAAAATATAGATTAATGCCAATTCAATTGTCAACTAAGTCTAAGGTGCATATAAAATAATTCTCATTATAGCACAATTAGGTATAGTAGACATCGCATTTGTTGATGTGTTTTAATAAAAGAAAACTTGTCTGCTATATTTAAACATATTTGTATACATATATAGAACAGGACAGCAATTTTTAAATGTATTTTATAACTTTTCAAACGAATTATTCAAATGAAGTACCTCCAGTGTACACTCTAGTCAAATTATTTTGATAATATTCAAATCAACTAAAACACATACTCTGCTCCCACAGACACACACACACACTTAAACACACTAATCCCTACCAAATGTCCTTTTTTTTTTACATACATTCATATATAATATATACTCAAACATAATATGTATGTACATATCTATATTCTGGCAGAAATTAACAAAATCCCTCGTGTATCTTGTATTATATTTTTCCGTCCAAAAATATCCAACATTTTCAATTGCGCCTTGCCGCGAAGTATTTTATTTTTTGATTGCTGAATTTAAATGGCAGTTACTTATAAAATGTAATGCATCGTAACATTTAATACTACAGATAGGCTAAATGGAATTTTTAAAATCAAAAAACTTAAAAACATTTTATAGTATTATCCACGCACCAATTAATCCTTAGAAGAGGACTGAGTAGACAGTAGAGTATTGCACAAAGTCCTATATACGAGTTAATTGGGAATTGGGGAGACCATTATGTGTGGGAGCTCTTGTATAAATTGCAAGATATGCGCTACATAACCCACTTGCTATTAAGATTTGTCTTTATCGCTTCTATTAGTGTAGGACACTATACAATTTTCTTAAAAGCAATTGACCATAATTGGACATTTGGCAGAGATGAACTTCTTTGCAGACCTTGTGTGTGTGTTACATAGATAGGGCACTTCTTGTTACTAACTTTTCAAACGCCCGTAAGGCTAAGGAGTATCCGTCTGACACCCCGAATTCTCATCCAAGTTCTCTAGCCCAAGTTTCTAGGCGATATATACCATCATATATGTATGTACATACTTTAAATTCCATTTGAATTTATTCTAAATTTGGGTGAATGTCGTTCTGCTGGTCAAAATACGCAGTGGTATGAATAAACCAACGTCGCGCAGGATTTTAAAACATTTATATTGTAATTCAAAAATAATCGTATAAACAAACTCATTACTTTAACTTGTAATTTTTATATACACTAATCATAATGCTTAGTAGCAAATTATGATCCAAATTAGCACATGGGACATTATGCATTAACCACTAATACTCTCAATTGTTTCGATGCAAAACTAGCTTTTTCCAGTTATAAAACTCTTGAATCGTATTTGGAAATTTATAATGAGAACCATTTAACATGTTTGGAATATTCCACGAAAAAGAATTCTGTGCTCTTTTTTCTTTATTTCTACTTCCCTCATATGTATGTATATACACAAAGGTCCAGAAGACTTTACCATACCTAACTCTGCTTTTTATTTTTATTTATAAAAATTAAAATTGCTTTTCAATCGCATGTTGTAATAACTAAAAGTATGTATGTATATTGAAACTAGTAAGAAAGAAATCAAAAGGATATATAAAATGTTACCTATAAATAATTATGTATAAGTAAAAAGATTACAAACAGAAACCTTCATTAAAAATACGCACATTTAACAATTACTTAGAAAAGGTAAAATGAAAAAAAGTATATCAAGAGATTTATGGAATCTGGGCTTAGAAATGGATAGGTACGTAGCTACAGCGAATCATTACAAATCACTAATTGGGATTGTCTAGACATATACCATTACCAAATACCAAAAAAAGAAAGAAAAAAAAAAACATTTATAAAGTCACTGTTTTTTTTAAAATTAATTCTGCAAGAATAATTATAAACTTAAGCATTTTATTATATTTTATTTTTTTCTTTTGTTGTTAAACTTTTGTTTATTCTAACTATAGTTGTTAGTCTATTTTATTTTTGTTATGTGTATAATAATATACATTATGTATGTATAAATGAATACAATTTCAACATAAACAGCTAAATAAATAAATAAATATTTTATATCTACGTATAAAACTCCTAGTCATAAATGAAAAGTATGTAAATTATAATGATAGTTAGTAATTCGCTAATAAAAATTGTGTATTATAGAGAAATTTAAAAGAATAGTTTTATTTTGTTTACAATTTATTTTCATTTTAAAATTTTTCTTTTCGCTTGCGTCCAAAGTAATTCGTAATGTAATACATGCAAGCCACGCCGCTTAATATAATCACGGTTAATGTTATCATTCGCATATTATCACTTTGACACAGTCCCACAGTGTTCCATTTCACACCAATAAGTGGACAAATTTCAAAAAATTCATGACAAAATTGAGAGTACTTGCTAACGCAATTCTTATAAAGGATAACTGAAAGATAAGTAAATCACATTTTCTCTTTATTTTAGAGCGTGGAAATGATTTTAGAGCAAGCCAAAGTGGAGTGTGTTACCATAACAGGTCGAGTGCACAATTAGTGTTCAATTTGTATTTAATTATTTTTTTAATTTTTTTTGTGTGAAAAATTAAACCAAATTGGTATAATTTCAAGTAATCAAAGTGAATAGATTATTCTAATAAATTTTGAAAGTCTATTTAACGGTTTTTTTAAGAATTTTTTAATTATAAGATGTAAGTTTTTTTGAGGCATTTTTTATTTTTTTTTGCATAGACTTTTAAATATGAGCCCCACCTTGCCCCGGGTCAATTTTTATTTTGATACAAAACTCGACTTCTTAATTATAGGCCGTGAAAAAATCAGAGTGCGCAAACGTGCGCAAAAAAAGGAATCTGTTTTTTTGTAGGTCACCACAATAGCCCAAGTTATGGCTCTGTTAGTTGGACCTGCTGTCCCACCATTACCTCAGAAACGAAATATTGAATCAGATAAACACTTCGATTCTGAAGACTCACTCAATAATAGCAGCAGTGATGATTAATATGATATACACAATATAAAAAAAAAATATAAAAGAAATTTTAATATTTTTATTTTTTTTTTTTTTTACCCTATAAAGTAGTTAGTATCAAAACGTAAATAAAGGGAATGAAAAATTTCGCTCGCAATGCGAGATCGCGCAAAGCAAAGTATGAATTTCATGTAATATAGGGTGTTGCGTTCCTGAAAAATAAAATGTAAGCATTTATTAAAGCCGAATCGAATTTTGGTAGACAAATCCATTTTGCGCAAATGTGAAACCGCGCAAAGCGACGGACCAGTGCATTGGGAAACGACGCAACGTATGTATGTATTTGTGCAAGTTTTAAGAAGAAGCGGTGACAAAAGGGTTTCCTTGCATTTCTGTTCTTTGTTCAGTTTATTTCAAACGCAGCAAATGGGAATTTGCACGGCGGCGGTATTGTTTCTGTATGCATGTATTAAAATCTTATTTTTTGATAAATACATACATACGTATAAATACATTCCTACCTATAAAATACACTTTTTAGGAGTTTAGTTTTTAGTTACACATTCCCTTCTACATCGGTTATTGTTATCAATTTAACCAGGTCGCAAATTGTTCACATTAAGTGGCGTGCACTGTACACCAGTCATTTGAGTCACTTGAATAATCTCCATAAATGACATTTGCTCTTAACGGCCGCACTACTTTACCTACGCGTCCATCAAAGCAACCAAGAACAACGTCATTTGACATTTGTCGCAAAACGAAATAAAAAAAAAACAATAAGCTTTCAAAACATTTCAGTGCTGAAAAAGATGTGATTTTTTTTTTCAAATTTTGGTAAGCTAAGCAATACTGTTTTTCTTTTTAAAATGTAAATGTTCTTTTTAAATGTAATTCACAGGCACATCAAATAAAAAAAACCATTTCAGTACGAAATTAACAATATGTGTTCAGTATCAAAAATTGTCTTTCGCATCAAACGACCCGTCTCAGTGTTTTTTCAAAAATCTCAAAATATTTTCACGTATGTGACTGAATTGTCCCACCCAATTGGTAGATGCCCACCAATTGTATGCCCAGATGAAGCAGTTGAATGTGTTAAACCTGGTAAAATGAACATTTTTTTATTGGTTCTAAGTCTTTACAATGTATGTTAGTGTCTTATTTCGACATCTAACTGCTTTCTTAGGCCTAATTTGTTTTGATTCTAGAGTAAATTGGCTTAACTATAGTTTAGATTTGCAAAAATGTTATAAGGCGTGTTTTTGTAATTGAAACGCAGGGTCCATTTTAACACGACTTTTCTAAATAGTAGAATTTTGAGTGGCACCGTGGCGTAGTGGTTAAACGTTAGACTACTTATTATACTGTCCGGGTTTAGTCCCAGCAAACACCTAAACAAAATTTCTCACAAGCAAGCATTCAAGAGTATCATCATTGCAATGATGCGCAAGTAATCTTGTGTTCGTTAAGAAATCGAGCAGAAGTAGCTATATTTTTTTGTTCTCCATATTCTTCTCAAAAGATGACAACGAATTCAGATCGATTTTTAGTTACTAAAATAATGAAATCTACATTTAAGAAAAGATGTGGTATGGTAACCACTAAATTCAATAATGAGATGTACTGACAGCACTGGCTGGTTAGTTTCTGTTTTCAGTTTTCCTCTGTTTCTGTTCTGATGATAAAAGAAAGCACAGGGAGCTTTTTCAGTGTTAAAAAGTCGGTTCGGTGGTGCGGCAGAATATTTCCTTTGGTTAGTGACAGTTTCTTCTAATTGGCAATCAATTTAATTTGTACCTCCAATCAAAATCTGTTCTGTTCTTCAATTTCAGTAAATATCTTTTCATTAAACGTTATCTCAACATGGCGACTATGCTTACAAATAAACTCGTTCGTATCAATCGGTCCGGCTTCACGGCTGTACAAAAATTAAATAACTACAACACCTATACAAATGAATTGGCTCATCCAATCGATAGGAAGACTCCAATTGTGACCGCTAAAGAAGCAGTCGCCTGTGTTAAACCTGGTAAATTCTTAAAATACTTAACTATTTGCATATTATCATAGAAAGTCTCGATTTATCTGTCATTTTGTGTGTTAAATTCTAACCGATGAGCTGGCTACGTCAGGGAGGGGAGCGATTCCAAAAAGAAAAATCTTAGTTATGTAATTGTTTTCGAGGTCGCGTACAATGTACAAAGTATTATTTTTTATTAAAGTTATACATTCGTTTATCAAAACTAGAGGTCTTATATTATACATTCATAATGTATGTTCCTACTCGGACATAGACCGCATCTGGTTTGTGACTGTGTGCCTCACTATAATTTGCATTACATCCACATCCGAAGCAAGTTGTTGGCAGTGGTCTATTTTTAAAACTATAGTTTTCTCTAAGTCGGGACATGGATGATAATTAACTACCGCCCAAAAGAAAAACAAGTGATAAGATAGTTTTTTTTTGCCAACTTAACCTTTTATATAACTTTCACTGGACAATAAATATCAATCGTGTGTTCTGCGAAGAGCTCTTATGTAAGTCTATTCTTAGAGGCATAACTGAAAAGGTGTTGTTTCTATTGAAATTCAAAATAAATATTTACACCTGATTCATTGAATAAACATGGTAAACATTTGAAATGCAGCCCGAAAACCTTCAGTGACCTTAAAAATTAATTGCCCATGTCCCATGTGAAAGGGAATATTCGTATTTTTTCTGCTACGGATATCAGTTTAAAATTGTATCATGCGTACACATTTATATCGCTCCCACGTGCCCACTTATACTGCCTCTGTGGAGGAGGGAAGATTGCAGGAAATGAATATTTTTGGCACTATGGAGGTTTGTTTTTGGAGGTATATTCATACTTACGTGTGCGATAAAAACTATGACGTGAATGCTGCAAAATTCGTAAATAAATTTGTTTTCTTTATATTTGTGCAATTGGGAATTTTTTTTCTCAATCATATGTATAGTATGTATAGGTGCATTGAAAATTGTAATCATTTAAAGCGTTTAAAACATGATAAACAGTCCAGTGAACTGTGTCAGTTCAAAAAGATTAATAAATGTAAATTGATATTTTTAATTGGTTCTTGTTCTTTGCCCATCCTTCCACCATCATGTGTACATATGGTATGTGCATTGTGTATGAACAGTATGTATGTATATATATCTGTATATTCATCCTCTAATAATTTAATTATTTGTCTCCTGTTGATAATTAGATCATTTAGCGGTCTATTGGAGTGTTATTATCACATGTTTTCGCGGAACGCCATCCCTCTCCATTTTTAGCACTTCATTAGAGATACTCTGTTGTTATCTGTATGATTTTGATAGCCGCAGCATGAAATGAAGATAACACTCGTTGATAAACAAATTATTGGGATTCCATTGTAATAAAACATAATGTATTTATGTACATACAGCTCTGCCCTGTTTACATTCTGCATACAAGTATACTCTTTGGGTCATAGCAAGCTTATCTCTGCATTCAATCAAGGTCATTTGTAAACTTGTTGACATTAACAGTTCTTTTTTGGAGTGTTGTGAGCATTTAAGATAAATATAAACATTCCCTCAAAATCTGAGAGAATAGGAATTCCAGTATATACAATATACATGTGTACTTGCAAATGGACGTTTTGAAATGGATTGTTTTTGTTTTTTTTTTTTTTTTTGCGACCACATGAATTTATTTATAAAACATATATTTATGTATATACATATGTCCATACATAAATGTATACACGCCTACGAAGAAAGACGACGCATATGTTGCTATTTTTAACTACCTAATCGTTGTTGGCACTTTATTCGCATCAGAATCATTTACCAGCAGATACATTCTAACATTGAAATTTTGATTGCAATAATAAATTTAATGTGATTTTTTCTTAGTAGGTATGTATGTATGTATATAGTAGAAATTCTGAATATTCCATGGTAACTGGAAACGCCGATACATAAAACCAACGATACCAGATTAATTTCAACTTCTGGTTATATTAGAATTGTCCTGGATTTATCTGTATTTTATTTTTGATAAAAGAAATACTCTTACTTTACTTGACCTTATGCTATGTTATGCTTACTTCTGATGTTGCAAATATAAGAGCAATATACTATCATAACAACCATGGCTATGATTTCTTACATCAATGGAAACTTGGTTAGTTGGTTAGTATATGGAAACTTGGTTAGTTGGAGAGGTTGGTCGCAATGTTGTTACCAACACTTTATATCGCTGTCTCGCTGTTGTTGGGCAATGGCAGAGTAAGTGTTCCAGGTCTTCTTCCTCCTATTCGCAGTTGGTGCAGATTATCGGAGCTACGAGGCAAAGTTTGTGTGCATGCCCATTGAGATTTCTCTGGCTTATGAATCCCACTATCAGTCTCGATTGAGTTCTAATGGAACATAGATAGAGCGGTTTTCTTTACCCCATTTCGGTCGGTGATTTCTCTATGTTTGTATGAGATGTATGTTGCAGAATGTTTAAAAGACGCACCAACGGTATCCGTATTCTTTCATGCAAACACGGCTCAAACCCCTTAAATCATACTATGTTTGATGGCAAAGCTTGGTTGGACTGTATTTATCTCCTCGAAATTCTGGTGAAAAACAATACATACCTACGTAATTTCTTAATATTGGCTCATTGGCTGTATTCTATTTGAGATTAAAAAACTGACGCTGACTTAGGCGCATACATACATAAAAAAATTATCTTAGCACGTATTTAAAATAATAATAAAATGTTACTTAATATATTTGCCTTTACCGGTGCAAACTTTCGATGAAAACAACACAATTAGAAAAAAAATAAAAAATAAACTGCAATCAACTTTGCTTTGTATTACCAAATCAGCTGGCTATTTATAAATGTTAAGGTTTTGATCACAAGGTCATTCATCTGTTGATAAGATGTACATACATACCAGTATGTACGTTTCATATAAAATAAATTAAGGTAACTTCGAAATTTCATGCTAATCATTCTAGATATATATTGTGTATACAAATGTAGGTATACAAGTATATATACGATTGTTTGAAGTAGCTCTTATCATCTTTATTTTTACAGAAGGCAACGATGTGCTGTGCTACGAGTATTGTAGAGTGTATGACTCACCTTCTTAGCAATTTAAATCAATTATAATTTGTACGACCATGTCATCAAGTCAAAGCTATTTGTAGGTATGTATTGCTTACAAAATGCAACTTTTGGGAGTTTTAGATCCCAATAAGCAAGGCATCTACATATTTCTATTTCAAAAAGATGCGCAATTAGTCGTCAATTAACTATTTGTTTTAGCAACAGACTAATTTGTTGATGGAATACATTTAAATTAATGCTTTCTGTGACTAACTAAGCAACTTTTATGTAGGCTTTGTGCAATCCTCATAAAAAATTCATTTTACTCTGCAAGTTTATTTAAAATTTTTTTTGTTTATTGATCTTGTTGTGGAGTAGAACCGTTAACCGATTGTTTCGATGTTTGAACAAGAATCATTAATTCCCGTTCGATATAAAATGGAAATATACAACACTGTTTGGATCGATCAATACCAGTTGGACTAGATGTTGTCTTACAATGGCGTCAATTCATAGTCAGCCCATGAATAGTGCCTAGAGTCGACTTTAGATGCAGCCGGCTATAACTTTTCGTTATTCTTAAACACATTAGCGCAAATTCATAGTCAGATAGAGCCGACGATAAAAGAATTTATTCACCTACATAACCTAAAATATACCTTTTGCTATTCATAGTCACTTATAGCCAGCTCGAAAATCAAAATGGCTATAAATGTCCAATATAATATTTTGACGTTTGGGTTTGTTTGTTCAAATCACTTTACAAAAACATACCAAAGTCGATACTAACTAATAAACAGGCAAAAATGTGTTTATGAAAAAATGTTTTTTATTTATAGCCGGCTGTAACTATAGTTGGCTATATGCACTATTCATGGGCTGACTGTGAATTTGCGCCATTGTTGCATGTAATTCGTATCGATTTTGGAGTGTTATTGTAAAGTGATTGGAACGAACAAACCAAACGTTGAAATATTATATGAGAAATTTAACAGTCTTTTAAAGCCGACTCTAATTTAAATTTCAAGTCGGCTATAAGGTGACTGAATAGCAAAAAGTCTATTTTAAGTTATCCACTCAAAGTACCGTGCGACTTTGTGCTTCTTACTGGGAGTTAGCTATTTGGCTTATGAGACTGAAGTTGAACTAATGGCATAACTTGGATTAAAATCATTTTTAGAGTTTAAGACTGACAAAAACATTTCCACAATTTCTATAACAACAAAACATGGGCGCAAATTCATAGTCAGATAGAGCCGACTATAAATTTTTATTATTATTATTTATTCCAATATAAATAAATTTACATTTTAATACATTTTAAACAGCACTAGCTACCAGGGCTTTCGGCTGGAAATTAAACATAGGATACGGTGTGATATTTTTTTATGGGGCGATCTGGGATTGACGGGTTCGCGAATTCATATCTATCAATTCGCAAGTCCGTCAACCCCCGACCGCCCCAGGATATACCTAACTAGATAGCGGATTCGATATTAAGTTTTGTCAATATTTTGTATATATTTTTAATGTTGTCGGCGGATTTTGAACTTAAGAGATCAATTAATTTTTTTTTGAATAGTTTTATACAAAGATTATTTACTATAGGACATTCGGATACAAGGTGTTAAATGGAAAGAACGTGACTGGATTGGCAAAGATGGCAAATTGGACGATTTTCCTTGTTGAGGAGATAGCTGTGTGTAATCTGGGTGTGTCCGAGTCGTAGTCGCAAGAAACATCTGTTCATGTCCGGTGTTGTGCATGCCGGGAGCGTAGTTGGATCGGCCGTCGGATTGATGGTAGAATAGTGGTGAACGTAAGAGTTCCATTCCTGTTTTCTTCTGTTTGCCCAGTGGGAATTAATAAGTTTAACAAAGTCTTTCTTCGAAGGCAGAAGCGTTGTGATGTTGGGCTCTTCGGAGGCATATTTAGCTGCCTGGTCTGATAATTCATTCCCTTTTATGCCGGAATGTCCTGGTACCCTGAGAATTATCAGTTGATTCTTGTTTTTATATATGTTGTCACGAATTTTGATGATTGTTGGTGTGCGGTTCTTTATATTGACGATCGCATGAAGTGCTGAGAGGCTGTCGGAGCAGATGACTACATTTTTGGTGTAAGAGTTTGCAATCTTTGTGGCTTTGAGGATTGCATGGACTTCTGTCGAGTAGATTGAGAAGTAATTTGGTAGTCGTTCGGCGTGTAGGACGTCGCCTGCCTCAGTGACTATTGCATATCCGGTACCGTTTTCAGATTTAGAGCCGTCTGTGTAGAGAATTTGCCATTTATTCACCTACATAACCTAAAATATACTTTTTGCTATACATAGTCACTTATAGCCGGCTCGAAATTTAAAATGACCCAAACGTTAATTAGAGTCGGCTATAAATTTCTCATATAATAGTTTGACGTTTGGGTTTGTTCGTTCAAATCACTTTACAAAAACATATGAAAGTCGATACTAACTTATACACAGGCAAAAATGTGTTTATGAATAACGAAAAATTATAGCCGGCTTTTTTATTTATAGCCGGCTGTAACTATAGTCGGCTATAGGCACTATTCATGGGCTGACTATGAATTTGCGCCATGTTGTTTATTCCTAGATCCACCAGTCCATAATCATTAGTGATATAGTTGGCTAAACATACATATTTTTTTACGGTCAACCCCCCATATTGCTTACGAAGAACATTGGCTTTTATGTAGCCCTGGCTCGTTTCCACTCAGGCTGCGACTACTGTCAAAATGGCCACCATGATGGTAGGACACCTCTTTAATTCCTTAGCCGAACCCGCGAACATATGTACATCCAGAAGCGATGTGGATCCACTCCACTGACGTGGCCCGGTTCCTTGAATTTAAATTAATACTGATTGGGGGGTAGAAATAAATTCGTAATTTATGCACCTACACTTCTACGTTGTAATCACATAAGTTTCAGACTTTCTCTGGAACCACTTCCAACACCTTAAACGTAGCAAAGAGCTCTTCGAACTGAGACCTCAGAATCAGTTATGTGTAAAAATATGTGCACCATTGCTTAGAGGCAGATTATCAAAAACTCACCTTACAATCGGGTACAGTATAATGTATAACGGACGTTGTTTTAAACAGATTAGGCTTTAATATGTACTTTATTTGTACACATAAGAGTTTATAGCATATGTATGTATGTTTTCATTAGCGGTAGAAATAAAAACAGTTCTCTCTGCCAATTTGTAACATCTGATGCACGTTTTAGTTGATAGTGACCCGTGCGGCCATGTGCAAGTGCCAACAAAGCTATTTTTACTTTTTACACTTTCAGTTTTAGCCTTTTTCTACATTGTATATTCTCTCTTTCCTCAGGTAACCTCATCTTCTGCAGCGGAGCGGCGGCTACGCCAAATGTTCTCATCGCGGCGCTGGTAGATAATGCTCAGGCGAACAAATTAAAAGATATTACAGTATGCCATATGCATACCGAAGGACCTGCACTCTATGCTCAGCCAGGCTGCGAAGACATATTCCGATCAGCGTCGTTTTTCATGGGCGGCAACGTTCGCAAAGCTGTCGCCGAAGGACGTGGTGATAACATGTCAATCTTCCTGCAAGATATTCCCCAGCTGTTTTATAAGAAAATCTATAAACCTGATGTGGCCTTCGTTCATGTTTCACCACCGGATCAGCATGGCTATTGCTCGCTCGGTACCAGTGTGGATTGTGTACGTGCTGGTCTCATGCACTCGAAGATGATCATAGGTACGAGCGACAGAAACATTACTTCAATGATTGAGTAACGCGCATGGTTTACATTTTTCACAGCACAAATTAACAAGAAGATGCCTCGAACTTTCGGTGATGCCATTGTCCATTCGTCGCATTTCGATTATGCCATTGAAATCGATGAACCTCTGCCATCGCACGGTGGCAAGGCTCCTAGTGAAGTGGAAAACAAAATTGGAAAGCTTATCGCTGAGAATTTGGTTGAAGATGGAGCCACTCTGCAAATGGGTATCGGCAGCATTCCAGATGCCGTGTTGAACGCGTTGCACAATCACAAAGATCTGGGCATTCACTCGGAAATGTTTGCCAACGGTGTTGTTGACTTGGTGGAAAAAGGCTGCGTTACCAATTCCCAAAAGACAATGCATAAGGGCAGAATCGTTGGTTCCTTCTTGATTGGTAATCAAAAGCTTTACGACTTTGTCGATAACAATCCTTTCATTGGTAAGTGTGCAACTCATTACTGTATTTTGAGCAAATTGACCTACCTCCTCTTTGTTGACAGAAATGTTGGCAATTGACTACGTTAACAGCACGCACATTATTCGTCAACATCCAAAGATGACTGCTATTAATTCGTGTATTGAAGTTGATCTAACCGGACAAGTTAGCTCTGATTCCATCGGTTCACGATTCTACTCAGGATTCGGTGGACAGGTGGACTTTATCCGTGGTGCTGCTGAGGGTACGGATGGAAGGGGTAAGCCCATCATTGCAATGCCATCGACAACAAGCAAAGGAGAGAGCAAAATTTCACCCGTTCTTAAAGCAGGTACGTACAACTGTGAACATTTTTTGTAGAAAACAGTTAATGTTTGTTTTGTTGACTAGGTGCTGGTGTGGTTACCTCTCGGGCTCATGTGCACTATGTCGTCACTGAATTTGGAGTTGCATCTCTGTTTGGCAAAACCATGCGTCAACGTGCATACGAACTGATCCAAATTGCCCATCCTGACCATCGCCAGAGTTTAGAAAAGGCTGCATTTGAACGATTGAAGCAAATGCCATCGGCTTAAATCATCTGTCGAAGCTAATCCTATCAATTCTAAGATCTTGTAATATTTTATGTAAGCTGACTCGCAGCAGACGGATTCCCAAAGTAATTGTAAAAAATCAATTTTTATTTGCATTTGTACAGACGACGTCGCTATTATTTTTATTTTGTTATGCATTTTAGCTAGTTAAAGTCCGTCGTTAAATCATGTATGTAAGCCGCAGTTGGACTCAGTTTAGTGCAATGACGAACTTAGTAATTTCCAAAACAACAACTAGCACAAGCAATGCTCGTTAAAAAGATTTCTCTGTAAGAATTTTTATTTTGTTTTTCTCGGTAGATAAAAACGTGTAATTCCGTTTAGTTAATAAATAAAAAAAACATAAGTTGTGTGTTTTGTTTTGGTATTTTGGGTGGAAAAACGTTGGCATAATTAGAGGCACCAGCTTGAACAAAAAGAAAGACCTTGGGAAAGCCTCATTTTGAAAATAAAGTAAAGCACTCTACAAATGTAAAATAACAACAAACATGCTTTAGGGCTATCCATAGTTTATTTCCTTATCATATCATCATGAAATACAAAAGCAATTCTGGGGCTGAATTACCGCATCTGTTAAAGAGTTACTCGTTATCGAAATGTGACTATTTGGCATTGGCGCTCACGTTATCGAGTATCATTTTACTCAATCACTCGATAACGAGTCCTACTCACTCACTCGTTAACGGATGTGGTAATTCGGCCCCTGGCTTTTCTCTTACAACTTACAAGATTCTACGCGTTTTTAAATTCGATGAAAAGTTGTACATGTACACAAATGTACATAATACACAAATTAGCAGCAGCTAAACATGTGTGACTTTGAAGCATCAAGCTGTTGCAGCTCCTATGATTACAATAGAAACATGATACACTTACGAATCCTAAACATCCACTCTCACTCTTACTTGACCAATTTGAAGATTGGTCAGGTAAAGTACCCTGCTACAATTGACTGTAGACAGCAATGGTTTTTTAGGCGACTTGAATTGAACTCAATTTTTCATAATCCAATAGATTGAAAAGGGAACAAAAATTTACCAATTTGAACCAATTAATACTATCTTAAATCGATTACCTACCTTTTCCGGTTAAAAGCAATTAAATATCTGACGCCTTTAACTCAATTTCATGAAAAAATATATAACAACACAAGATATCGAATATATAATTATATATTAACTTATAATTATTCGCAACCAGAAAATATAACAAAACTGCTTTCTAGCGAATTTATTTTTAACAAAAATCACAAAATACTATATTTCTTTTGTTAGTGCCTACTGAACATGAAATAAACGTTCCACAAAATCTTCAACTGTTAGAGACTTTTTACTTTAAAAACCGAATTCCTAATAGGGAAATGTTTTTAAAATCATTAGAAGACAATGGCTAAAATTACCCTTATTTTGGATTATTTTAAATTACCTTATGTACTCGTATAAATGTATTGTTATAACACGAAAAAAAAACTAGCGACATTTCCTGCTTGTGTGATGGTCCGTGTCTCTGCTATATTTATACCAGTGCTTTCCAAATAGTGGTTCATATCTAGCGTAATATTTAAACGGAAATGACAAGACTTTCGTCATACAGTACAGTCGACATAATTAATGTTAGAATAAATTCTAACAATGGGGTAATGTATTCATTTCATTAATTCTTTTATGACAACATTTTTTTTTTATTAAATTTGGCAAATAATTGTTTTTTTATTTTTTGCATCAATTGACTGTAGAGTAAGAAGTACCATGCGCACGCGCCCTTAAACATGTGGCGCAACACTCACCCTCATGGTGTATTGTATGGGCATTGACATATTATATATGGACTGCTAGTGAAATGTCACTTTCATACAACGTCTGCGAACAATTTGGTTCCAACATAACTAGCGCCACGTGTTTCGTAGGGACAGCAATGTGAAACAATTATCCGCACTCATACTTATTTTACGTAGAAACCGAGGCCATCTATTGCCGTATATACGAGTTACTGCGAAAATACGTTAAATTTTAAATTGTTGCCGCGTTGGTACCAACAGATGCCACTACCAAAATTTCACTACAAAATTTGAAAAAAAGCCGTTACTTTTCTTTATTGACCCATAAACTAGATATGTTAAATTTATTTGGAATTCATGTTTTGTGTTGATTAATACTTTGTGTTTTTGCTTTATAATGCAGTACAACTTCTCACAATTTATTAAAAAAATACTTAAATCACAAACCAACGGCTTTCGTGAATTCAAACACAGTCTAAGTTTCCACATTTCTCCGCTACGAAACAAGAGGGCTAGTGCTTATGTTGGAACCAACGCGAAGTTGGGTACTAGCAGTCCATATATAAAATATGTCAATGTGTATGGAATTTGTGCATGGAAATCAAATCCCCATTTTGTCATTTTGAATAGACTATTTCCGGGTAGTATTATTCCTATTCTTTCTTCTGATAGTGATCGGCGACGAGTAGACGTCTTTGAAATAAGGATTACGAAATAAAAATAAAGATTTCCCGACAGCTATTAAGCGGAGCGTTTTACTTAGGTATTAAAATATTATTACATAACAAAATATTTCGGAGGAAGTTAACGTCTTTTAACGTTTTTTTTTTCAAAGTAACTTCATTTGTACATACTAACGTTTATTAACTGATTCCTCAAATGCATCAAGACGGGTGGAGAAATAATTATCAAACACAAGCGTAAAATAGAGATCTGGCGAATTTGCTTGTAATATTTTAGCGAAGTGAGAAATGACTCATTCACCTAGTCGAGGTTTTGGATCGCGTTTTATTGATCTTCCCTGATACAAATCAATCCAAACAGTAGCCCAAGCAGTTTGCATGTAGAACACCAGGCCTTATAATCAAAGCGGCTTATTTCTCAAAAACTGCTTACATGGATGTCTTTCGAAATTAGGAATCATAGGTTGATCTACTGAAACTGGGGCCCTACTCTGTATTTCGTTACGAAAGTCAATCCTATTCGAAATTGCTTTTCGTTTCGCTTTTGAATTGGTACTCTGTAACACTTTCGGAATGTAAAAAATACTACTAGATGATTTTCCCACTTCAGGATTTTTTTTTGTCGAGTCTCGATATATTTCTTATGAGATATGTCAAATCAATAAACCGAGAATAGGAGGAATAATATTGTTGTGAATTTTAAAGGAAGAATTTAATATAATAAAAAAGGAAAATGTATTCTGTTGCACTTCGGATGGACGAAAAAACAAGTTAAGAACGGATTGAGTGGAAAATTATACGGGATAAATCAAATATTATTGAAAAAGGTGATAAAAGGTAAAACTCGGTTGGTACCAAGGATTCATATCACCATTACTTATCATTTATTATTTTAGTTTTGTTCAGAACTTTCGTCTTTCGAAGAATGCTTTTTTGTATGTTTTCAATTGCATACGAGATGAACTTCCTTCTCCTTTGGGATCCACTGGAGTCCCTCTAAATTTAAAATACCCGATGATGCATCATCAATCAGCATTGAACAGCAACATGGAGAACATTGCAAAGAGAATACGGGAGCAAATCAAAAATAATTTATTAAATCAATAAACACAAAAAATAAAGCACACATGAATGGCTTGCTTGTTTAAATTGTTATCATCACTAAAATGTTCTTAAAAATCTTGCATTCGCAGGTACTTTTAAATCCTTCCGTTAGCGAATGAGTTGTAGAAAGAAATTTTCCGTTTTTCAATGCTTTTGACATTAGGAAACGAGTTACAGAGTATCAAAATTCCACTTTCGGAATTGTAAATCCGAAAGTAGTAGAATTCATTCCGCTATCGAAATAGAGAGTATAAAATATTCGTTTTCGGAAAATTTCCGTTTCGAAACGAGATACAGAGTAGGGCCCCTGGTTTCAAATGGAGCCAATTTAAAAAAAAAACGTAACATTCAGGTGGACCCTAGCGGATTAGTAGGTACTATCTTCACGCTTTTCCCAGTACATACACATACATACGCTTTCGGTGCACTTGTGTACGCGACGGTTTGAAAAAAATTGAAAAATGTATGAGAAATGAAACGCTTTGAGAAAAGAACATGCATCTTCCACCGAGAATTCATATTGAAAGTGGATTTTCGCTATGCTTTTGATGAAATCAAAATCAACCCTTCTCGTTTTAACTCACATAAAATGTACCTGTCTCACTGAAAATAATCGGTATGGAATTGAACGTGTAGCCAGCCACATTCTTCATATCTTTGTGGCTGGCTACACGATCATTTCCAGCCATCCCTTCGCCTACAAAACCGATTTTCTGTCGACAAAAATCATCTCGTGTGCGTACGGTGGCCCAATGTTTGCATGGTGGGGTTGAAAATAAGAATTTTATTTTCTTCGCTTGTTTTGTTGTTGTTTTCTTCGCTTGCTTGTACTTTTGATTATTTGTGGCTCGGTATGTATGTGCATTTTTTTAGAATTTATTTTACCGCGTGTAATAGTTGAAAAAGGGGAAGCATTTCACTTTTTCGTCTGATTCAGGCAAATTTGCCCTACCGCGGATAAAGAAGTTTCACTTCAAAAATCCGGTGAAGTGCAAGTCGTACTTGTGCAATAAGTGTTCCGTACTATCAGTTATTTTTACAAACATATACTACGTAACAGATTTGAGCATTTGTGAGCACCGTGGTGTAGTGGTAAGTGCGTTGGACTACTACGCAACGCTGCCCGGGTCTAACACCCAAAAGTTGCTTCTCAGCTCACCGTTCGGAGTCTGCAAAAAACGGTAGGTCCCTTCCATTCGTGCAAAAATATAACACGCATACACAAATGGTTGCGAGAAGCAGGCCTAGGTTCAACCCCGATCTGTAGCGCCACCTAAAGTAAAAAGTTTTATTTATTTAAGTTAAAGAGAATCTACATATTTACGGAATGCACTTAAAATAAACTTTTTTTTGCTTTCAAAAAGGCTCTCTTCACTTCGGGATTGCTTCGCGCAAGAATTCAGCTTTAAATTTCAAGAAATCGAAGCAAAAGGAAACCTGATATTGTATGTACAAAAAAACCGCCGGGCGCGAAGAGGCTATACCTAATTTAGACTATATGTATGTATGTTGGAGCAGTATTATCGTTGATATTATCTTCTGATAATAGCTTACTGATTGAGTTTATTAATTTAGCTTAGGTTAGTTATTAAAACCGAGATGAGCCGATTACATTTTCAAAGACAATTAAATTGATACACAGACAATACTGCTGAAGATAAGTATTGATATGGTTCAAGGAGATAATAGATAACTATCTATAAAGTTATCAGGTAACAAATGCGTATTGTTATGTTTAAATGTGACTATGTGAAAATGTTCTTTTCGCAGTAATATTATCCGCTTCTGAGTAACGTTTGATCCTACTCACGATTTTTTGTTTCCATCACAGAACACTACGT
Source organism: Brachyopa scutellaris (assembly GCA_949775065.1). Lineage (NCBI taxonomy): Eukaryota > Metazoa > Arthropoda > Insecta > Diptera > Syrphidae > Brachyopa > Brachyopa scutellaris. Next base: position 96,370,470 of record OX459114.1, on the reverse strand, counting down.
TCTCCATGTCACACTTCCCCACTATCGCTTTACACAATGATCATTTACCTATTTTTACGCTTATAGACTTTTCATTGCATTTTATTTATATATTTGTTTGGAATAGGAAAATATCTCAAAAGTATAGAGAGAGGTAAGGTTGAATTTAAACTTTGCCTTTTTAGCTCAACGAAATTGACAACGTCATCTAGTAAAGGTAATAAAAAGTTACGTATTTTTTACGCTTTGCGAAAACTTTGTTATGAATCATTGGGTATTTAGAGATAAAATACCCAGCTCTATAACTATTGACTTTGGGTTTAAAAAGTTAATAAATAGTCATTTCAAAGAAAGTCCCTGAAGGCGAATCGAATTATTCGATAATTTATGTGCAAATAGTGTAGTCTAGTGAGGTGGCACCTACGACATCCGAATGGGACCGATGATCGCTGTTTGATATGTTTGACCTAGCAATAAACAAGTAGCCACGTTTGTTTGCAAAGTTGTTAGTACTTTCTTAAATAAACATCGGTTTAGACTTCGAAAAAATATGTATTTAAAATCGCAAAATTCTGCTATTTTAATGTGAGCACTGCGCCTAATAGGTAAAATCATCATGGTATGGTGGTAGATAGCAATTGTTTTTCTCGTAAATTTAACAGTTTCGAGAATTGTGCTTGCAAATATGCGTACTGTATGTATTTTGATAAGTGTGTCGTTTTTCGTCTTTCTTACTTGGATTGATCTACCTGAGGATTTTGTCCACATACCATTTATTCTCTGCACAATACCAACTGCAATGGTAGATTGGCCTGAAACATGATTATTATTATTATTTAAGAGCTAGGCTAGTAATTGAAATCACTAGTTAGCTGGATAGCCATAGCGACAAAGGCCTTCGGCTAGTTAATTACAATTTTAGATGAGGTTGAACAAGTTTGTTATTTTGAGAAAGTCTATTATAATTTTAGTATTTATGGGATTGGGGTTGGAAAGGAGTTCCTTGGGGTTGTTATGGGAAAGGAGTCTGAGTCTATGGTTGCGGAATGCCGGGCAGTCGGAGAGGATATGGTGGATGCTGATATGTGGGTGGTTGCAGTAGGGGCACTGAGATGGATTGTTTTTATTGATGTAGTGTTCGTGTGTGAGTTTGGTGTGACCGAGTCTAAGCCTAGTTATTTTGATACGGGATATTTTAGAGGGTTCTATATTATCTGTGTAATCTTTGATGGACAGTTTATTTTTATTTATGGTTCTGTACCATTCAGATGATTTTTGCCAGAGTAGTAGTTGGTTAGAGTTAGCTTGTTTTTTTATATGTTTGTTAAGGTCTCGATGGTTGAAGTTTGGGGAGAAAGGATGGGGTTCTAAGAGCGTCTTTGGCGGTTTTATCCGCGAATTCATTGCCCGCAATCTGAACATGCCCTGGGACCCATATAAGCTTGATATTGGCGGATTGTTGGTGAAGGAGATTACGGACTAGGGAAGGGTAGTAGGTTTGGTTATTAACGTTGATAGATAACGGAGGAAGGATTGAAGAGCCAGAGTGGGGGGAAGGAGGGATGGGGTTGGATGAGTTTATGAGGGATGTCGATCTCATTACAGAGGTTTGTGGAGCGTTCAATACAGGACATGATTTTTTTCTTTTTTCTTATTATTTCATTAAGGGGGGAATCATTGCAGGATAAAGTGGGTTTGTACAGCTTAAGAGTGGATTGGTAACATAGGGTTCCAATCGTTGGCATTTTCGCTTCGAACAGGAGGTGGTTAGTGGGTGTTGTTCGGAAACCGTTGAGAGCTTTTCTAAGAGTAGTATTATATATGGATTTGATTTTATTTAGGTGGGATTTGGCGGAGTAACCGTAAAGGAAGAGACCGTATTCTATTTTGCTGACTATTATAGATTGTACGATAGAGGTTAGGGTGTATGGGTTGCAATTGAGTTTTTTTTGGTAAGCGCTTTTATTATATTTAGCTTTTTTTCCAGGGATGGGCGGATATGTTCGATATGCCGATATGGATTTTAAGTCTGTCGACTTTTTCTAGCGTGATATTGCTTGATAGGATATTGCAGGAGCATTTGTGTTTCCGGCAGATATGGAGATGTTTGCTTTTTGCTAGAGATAGTTTGACTCCAGAGTATTCGCACCAGGATAGTATGTCTTGGAAGGTGGAGTTAAGGTCGATGTTGGAGTTGGAGGTTTTTTTGTCTAGTTTTTTAATGATTGTAAAATCGTCGGCATATGCGCAGAATTTTATTTCTTTGTGTAGGGATAGGGTGTGGGAGAGTTTATTGAAGGCTATAAGGAAGAGTGGGACGGATAGGGGAGATCCTTGTGGGATACCGTTGTGGAGAGGTAGAGGAGACGATAAGGAGTTTTCAATACGGACCGAAATTTTCCTATTTGACATAAAATTATATATATATCTAATGATGTTGGGTCCTGCATTCCATATTTTCAGTTGGTCGGTAATTGTATGTATGCCAATTTTATCGAAGGCTTTTGTAAAGTCAAGGGAGATGAGAGAAAGGTGGCTTTTTTTGATAGGACGTCTGTGAAATGATGGTCTAAGTATAGTAGAGAATCGGTTACAGATTTGCCTTTTTTGAAACCAGTTTGGTGACTGCTGAGAAGTTTGTTTCGGGAAATAAACCACCATAGTCTGTTTGCTATTATTTTGTCGAGTACTTTGGCGTAGCAGGGATTAAGGGAAATGGGTCGGTAGGTTTTCGGGAGGGATTTGTCGGAGCTAGGTTTAAGGATAGGGATGACTGTACTGTTTTTGAATAGTTGTGGAATGTTACTATGGAAAATGGAGTTGTAGTATTTCAGGAGTCGAGCTTTCATGGAGGGGGAGAGGTTTTTTATCATAGGATATGATATTCTGTCATTGGCTGGGGTCCTGCCTCTTAGATTATATAATGCTAAGTCTAGTTCTGGGGGGGTGATATCGCTGTCAATGGTTTCTGCATTTTTTGATGGGCGGTACGAGATGATAGGGGTAGTTGAGAGTTTATTTCGGCAGAAGTTTGGGGGGAAGTTTGAATCGTGGGATTCTTTGGACCAGAATTCGGCAAAGTGGTGGGCTAGGCTGAGGGTGTTTGTAATGTTGGTGTTGGCGTGATCTGAAGGAGTTATGGAGTGTATAGGCGAGAAGGTTTTGACGCCACAGAACCTTCTTATGCTGGACCAGATTTTGGCAGTAGGGGTATTGGGGTTGATTTCGGAGGTAAGTTTGTGGATGGTGTCGGTTTTCGCAATTTTTATTTGTCTTTTGAGCCGGGCGTTGGCTCTTTTATAATTGATTATGTTGTCGGTGGAAATGTTGCGTTTTAGGGATTGCCAAAGTCTTTTTTTTTCTGTTTTTAACTGGTCTAGTTCCTTGTTCCACCAAGGGACTTTCTGTCTTTTCGTCGAGAAGGAGGTTTGGGGGATGGATTGATTTGCGCTTTGAAGGGTAATTTTGTGGATATTAGCTGCTTCTTTGTTAAGGTTATCACTAATGGGGCGCTCAGTACTATATTTGTCTAGAAGATTTTGATAGGTGTCCCAGTTGGCTTCGTCGATTTTAAATTTGGGTCTTCTTTTAAGGGGGAAGGGGGTCGTGTGGAACATGGAGATGATAATGGGGAAGGGATCACTTCCACAAAGATCATTGAAGACATTCCATTTGGCATCGACAGCTAGATTCGGGGAGCAGAATGAAAGGTCGATGTGGGTAAAGGTGGAGTGGGTGCTGAAATGTGTGGGGGATCCATCATTAAGAAGTTGATAGTCCGATTTTGTTAGAAACTTGGAGATGGTGTTGCCGCGATGGTTATTTTTGGGCGAGCCCCAGCTAGAATTCCAGCTGTTGAAGGCGCCTAGTACTAGACTGGGTAGGTGTTGGTGGTCTAGGACGTTTTTCAAATTGCCAATGTTAAAGGGTTGTGTAGGGGGAATATAGGCATTTATTATAGAAAATTTAACTTTAGAAATTATTGTGATGCTAAGGGCTTCGAAGTCATTACTAAGGCTATTCTGGTTGTATTGTATCGAAGTGTGAATTAGGAAAGCAATTCCACCATAGGGGTTAAGGGATAGGTTTTGGGGAATAATGTGGTAGTTCACTGGAATGGGAATATTATTTGTGGATGTAAGGTGTGTTTCTTGTAAAGCTATTATTTTAGGGGAGATCGATTTAATAAGTATTAATATTTCATTATAGTTGTTTAGGTAGCCTTTGATGTTCCATTGAATTATTTTTATTGCTGGTATGATGGGTTGGTGATGGTTTCCGCTGGGTGTGGTGTTTCTGGTACTGATGCGACCCCGCCATCCTGAATTGGGATTGTGAGGGCCCAGTGTTGGGCCCGGGATGAACGGTCTGAGGGTGGCGGGGTCGTTTGCGTTGTTGGTGTTTGTTCGGTTATGTTGATTCATCGTTTTCAGATTGTTTGAGCTCCGTGAAGAGGTTTGTATTGTTGGTATAGTGATTTTCGTTGTTGGATTCATTGAAGGTGGTAGGTAGTGGTTGGTTTGGTAGGTTGTAATATGTGTTATCGCGTAAGAGTTTTTGGGTTAGGTTTGAAATTGGTGACATTGTGGTATTGCCTGTTGGTGTGTGAGAAATTATTGTTGGTTTGTGGGAAGATAGAGTGTTTGGATTGGATACTGTGTGTGTAGTGGGTTGTGATGGTTGAGATGGTGTTGGTATGGCCAGCTCTGGGGTATTCTTCTTGGTTGAGATGCGGCTCTTTATGACGTCAGCCATGGTGGGGTTGCGTCCGTTGGGTTTTTTGGGAGCTGGTAGTTGATGTAGGCCGGGGTTATCGTTAAAGATTTGCCAGGCCTCATGGACCGTGCAGCGTCTGTCGGCTTTGATTTTGTTGACCGACTTGTATCTAAGGAACGTTGGGCAAGCAGGATCGTATGAAGTATGGTTGTCTTCTTTGCAGTTTACACAGTATACACGTGTACATTCTTCATGCGGTGGAGGGAGGCAACATTCTTTGCAGGTCGCCGCGTTTGTACATCGATCTTTTGTGTGTCCCAATTTTTGGCAGGAGATACACCTCATCGGGTTTGGAATGTATTCTTCTATCTTGCAGTTAACCCAGCCTATTTTTATATCTGCGGGTCGACGAATTAAGTCAAACGTTAGGATTGCAGCCCCAGTCGGAACTAGGGTGTTGTTTTCCTTTTTCATTATTTTCTTGACTTGCGTTACTTTGGATTTTTGAAGCTCTTTCAGTAGATCTTCTTCGGGTATGTCGATCAAATGGCGGGAGAAAATCCTACCTTGAACTGAATTAAGCCCGATGTGGGAAGTTACTTTTACTGAGATGGAATCGACTAACTTCGCTTTAAAGAATTTCTCAGCTGTGATAAGGTTAGAGACTTTGACCAACAGGTCTCCTGACCGCATGCCCTTGACGTCCAGAATGTCTTTTGAGATATATTCTAAGCCGCGGTTTATTTGGAATGGGTTGTATGAGGTTAGTGGGCGGAAGTTTTCCCCTGTTTTTTCCATTCCTGAGATAACAATATAGCGGGGAATGTTGTCGTCATTATATTTTACCGATGGTAGGAGTGGGAAATCAGAGTCACTACATTTTCTTTTAGTTTTTGTAATCCGGTTTAGAGGACACTCGGGGTCTAGTTCTGAAAACCGGCGTACCCCCTTTCATTTTGGCTCGAAAAAAGTTTCTTTTCACCGAAAGATTATTAAATTTGATTGAATTGATTCGCTTGATATAAAGAATTAAATACCGCGTGGGCGGCAGAAATTTGTCACTTCAAGTGTAAACAAACGGTTTTTTTTTTTTTCACTCACACACTACGAAGTCACACGTCTATACGCGGCGTTTGCCAGAATGCAACTGAACATGATTATTATTTTGCAATATTTTACTTATGTTACCGTTCGCCAAATCTTTTTGTATATGGGTAAATGAGTGGAAGCGTTGTTAACTACAGTATTCCTGAGCGGAATGCAACTAAAATCTCGACTTTTGAAAAAATGTGATTTATCATGTTATTGCAATAAGCCCTTCACGTGTAGTTCGATCTCCTGTCTCTCTTGGAGCATATACATAAGTTAAGCAAGATTGAGTCGATAAACATATGTATATAATATGTGTGTATGTAAACAGCATAGGTGATTGACTTTTTCAGAAGTTAGAAATTAGAAGACCAATCGGATATTTTTTCAGACATATGTAGGTACATACATGTGGTTAATATTTCAAGCTATGTTTACGTCGAACTCTGAATTGAGCAATTCGCACACCCAAGTTATAAAATATTGAAAATATCTTCTACCGCGATATCAATATATTTAACTTTTTGCAAGAAAAAGATCTACAATTTTCAATAAATTCTATTCAAAATTGTTTACTTCTTACAGATGCCATTGTAACACATTTCCCGACAAAACACAAAAATTTGAATTCCATACCATGGTTGTACACAGCACACATACCATACGATTTCCATACAATCCGTCGCATAACACCGCAGGTCAAATCTAATCAAGGTTTGAACTACCTGTATGTAGTGTAAATTTGGTATTTATTACACGGGACTCACGTTAGTTTTTCGATTAGTTATTCGATCACGAGACTAACTTACTCACTCACTCGTTATCGATTACGATAACAACTTGGCCTCAGTTTTCAATTTGTTCTTTTTTTAACTGTGGAAATGTGGAAAAGTGAATACAGTCCGCCCTCGGTAAAAGCAACCCTCGATAAACGCAATACCACGGTCAAAGCAACACCCAAATTTTTACCGTTAGTGACTCAGTAATTGCAACTTTTCAAAAAAATGTGACTCAGTAAACGCAACTTTCCATACAAGATCTCTTATTTCGTTTTATATTTGTTTCTATTTTTTGGTGTTTGGTTCTACTATAACTGGGCAGTTATTTTACAGTTACTTCTCTCAGAATTAAATACACACATTGTTTTTCTTTTCTTTTACGACGAACATTATTATTTTATTTTTCATACTCTTTTGTGACTCGGTTAATGCAACAACCTCAATTAACGCAACTGCTCGAATTTTTATCGGTTGCTTTTACCGAGGGCGTACTGTATTAAAATGCGATTCTTTAATTGAAAAACTTTGCTAGCCTTAGTTTGTTTTAGTTTTTATTTTCTTTTTTTCATTATTATGTACTTGCAAACATAAGTATCGGCTATAACCCACCTATCGTCCATATAACGACCAAATTTCTCGGTCCATTCAATTTCGCTATAACCGAATTTGACTGTATATACATTCGTTTTTATATATATATATACAATATATGTATATGTATATATATAGGGACTGAGAAATGTACTCGTTAAAAGCGATAGGTCGTTATATACATTCACATTATATACGTATATATAGAGGTATATAAAAAGACTTTTAACTTTATGAAAAAGAGCTAATTGGAGACTTCGATAGAATGGTCAGTGTCTAACTGAAAACAATGAGCAATTAGCTGTTGTCGGTTGGTTGTTTTTTGTATTAAGATGTGTTTTGCCTTTGCGTTAACAATTATTGTTTGTGTTTCTTTAAAAATTATTATTTTAACCTAATTTAACTGCAAAAGAAAGATTTGAATCTGAGGGAAAGAGGAACTAGAAAAAATAGTGCCCATCGGGGAGTGGGGTTGGGATGATGGGGGCTTTTATTTTTTCTTGTTTTTAGTGCTCTTGCCATCGGCATTGTTCTCTGACTTTTGCTTCTTCTTTGGGGGATGTGCCTCGTCCTCTTCCTCTTCACCGTCATCTTCTTCATCGGAATCATCCATGTCTAAAACTTCAACATCATCCTTGAGATTTTGACCAAGAATATAGACTGGACCATTGCCCTTGATTAGCTTAAATATAACAGAGGTGTCGTAGAATTCTACGTCTGGATTAAGGGCACGTGTTTCACCGGCTTTTAACACGGCAATTGGGATCCTCAGGGAGTCTTTATATGTGAAGACCTGACGAAAAAGAAAAGAAAAAGAAATGTTGATAAAAGTTAGTATTTTTTTCTTTTTATTTTCGTGTGATAATAATTTGACTTTTATTTATAATCTAGTCTTGAAAAATGTAATGTCATGTGTTATATAGTATGTATGTACATATGTATGTATGTAAATGAAGTTCCTCTACTACTACATACTAGTAGTAGCTTCTAACCTTCTATGGGGACTCATCCAGCGCTAGGATTCATCTTTGTCTCGCGCTTGTATCACATTACTTTTTATTAAGAAAATGTTTTTAATTTATATTTAATAGTAGTATGTAAGTCCAAACTGTTTGTACTACAAAGTCGCTCGTGCTTATTTATATTCACAGAGTGTTCGTTTTAGTACTGTCAATCGTCAGGTGATTTGTTTATGTGGGATTAGTTTTAACTGCATTTTTATTTACTTCGATAATGAGCAAACATTCCACCTATTAATGTAGATATAAAAGTACGAGTTGCATCCTTCTTGTTTTCAAATTTAGTATACATTTTCAGATGAACCAGTTGGTAAACAATCTTGTTTACAGTTTACAGAATCAATTGGCAAGATGGAGGCAATAACCCCTATAATTAAATCCGCCGGTGGGAATGTATCACATGAATTCGAAATTCGGTATCATTGAATCTGTTCGAAGGGAATCGTCCATTTGCCGGTAATGTGAATGACTTTTCACACGATTATTGAAAACGAACGGATCGAATCTCTCCATACAAAGTTTGACGTTTGAGATCTGCGAGAAAATCATTGCGGATTTGGTGCTTTTGCTGTGGTGTTGGAAACAAACAAAAATGATGAATTAACTTCAGCCATACGTAGAGTATACAGATTAGACAAAACATGGGACCAAAACAAGGACATTTTAAAGGAAATAAGTGTAAATACAAGAAACGTTGAATAAATGAAGCATGACATTGAAATGCGAAATATTGCAAAACAAAAGCTTTGTTTATCATTTTTTATTTCCTAGATTTTTTATTTCACATTTGCAATCGCCTTTTCAAATGTTAAATCAGAAAACAGTTGCTTTCGAAAACATAAAAAGCGATGTATGTAGACAAAATAGTAGTGTATCCGGCAGATTAAATCATCACAACGATAAGTGAATGTGAACCGAATGAGTGAAGGGAAATCTCCGATCCGTCGAATTTAATGATAGGGGTGAATATAAAAAAAAATCAAATTCGGCGTCAATAGTCCATAGATGACTAGACCAAGTTATATTCTTCGAACAAATGTAAAAAAAGACGACTCCAAACGGCTAAAGTTGAGAGGCTTCTCATGACAAATAATACATTTGAATGTTTGTCGGTCATTCCAAGAGGTGGGGGACCATGAAAAAGCTGGGATTTAAACATCCACGGTCGGTTGTCCAACGCACTAACCACTTAGCACCTCGGCTGTGTTTAGTTCAGAAATTAAAATTAATTTTAGTAAAACAAAAAATTACGTAGGTACATATTCACACGTGTAGGTACTCGAATATCACACTATATCAAGCATCTAACTTGTAATATGCTTATCACAAAGAAAAAAAAAGTTCCCATTAACTCTATAGAACAATATAGGTACATATTATGCAAGCGAAAATAAATTCCACAATTATTTCGTAGTAAAAAAGTAAATCCCCGCTGCTACTTACTAGCCACAACAAAGTGTGAAACCACTTCTTTGTTAGCACTTCTACGACTAATGTGATGCTTTTTGGTTATTCCAAATCTAGAAATAAAACAATTACGGATATTTAACTTGGGATGATATAATTAGGGATACATATTTTTAGTTCTGACACGAACAGTGCAACATTTAAGCGAAGATATACATATATTGAAAACGATACTCTATATTTCTATAAGACGTCGTGTTGTATTTACCAAATTGAAAATAACATAAGGCGTAAAGCAGCCCATACACAATTCAATTCAATTGTCAATTAAGTTTACAACTGAATTGATATTCGGCCACACACTGCACCAACTGAGTTGAACTTTGTATAAAATGCCACAAATATCTGGAATTTTCTTTATGTGTGCGTTTAAAGTCATCTTACTGTTTACTTTTCGCTCACACACACTTTCACAGATTTCACAAGCCTAGTACAAATTCCGCTCAATTTGACAGCAAATCAAATGACTTCCCCACACACAGTTCAACTGAGTTGAAATCAACTTCCAAAAATCAAAATCTTTTAATTTTACCCCAAACAACTCGTCAACCGTCAAATCGATCACTTGATAGCGCCACACACGGGTTGATTTCACAACGAACCAACTAAGTTGACGGTTGAGTTGAATGGTGTATGGTCAGCATAAGGCCCGCCCATGTCTGTTCACAAAGATGTACATAGAGCCATCGAGTTTCTCGCTTCGATTTATTGGCTTTGTTCGATCAGTAAGACTCAATTAACATAATTCTGTAAGGTGAAGGTGCTATGTCGGTTATAAGCAGTCGACTTGCATTGTCCGGGAGTTAAAGTCTAGTAAAACAAACAGCAAATGCTATTTTGCAAATGAAAGTGTAGAGGTAGACGATAATCCACACAAGACTGCTTGCTGACACAATATTTAAGTTCGAAATCAGTCACAGGTGTTGGAGCCCACCCGTTCATAGCAATATTCAGATGAACGAACATAATAAGGACATCGCACTAATTCGATGTTTTTTTCTTGCAAATAAAAAAGGACACTACTGGTATGCGTGTATGTGAGCGTTTTCGGAAACATTAGTCTGTTTGGTATCTTTATGGCACACGGAATTAATATCTGTCAAATGGTAGAATCCTCTCAAAGAGAGAGAGATCTTCTCAAAGACAGAAAACTTGCACAAAAGTTAACAAACGCTTTTCAAACCATACTTGGTCAAACCTATCATTTTGTTTTTGTTTTCCAATAACAATGAAGATTATGACATTTCACAAACTGTCAGATGGCTGGTTTGACAGAGTTGGCTCGGCCCACCCCGAGGAATTGGTCTTGCAGAAAATACATCGCAAGCTGAGAGCCAAATGAGAGTAAAAAAATTGAGAGCCATGAAACTTACGTAGAACTTTCGAAAACTAGCATGTTACCAAACAGACAGACCTATTATCTGCATCAAAATTTCTTTTGCAGCGTATTTGAAAACGCTAGTTGCAAGACATTTGTTTGGTAACATCTGCAGAGTCAAACTGCATTAGCATGGTGTGACCGATAATGCAGATTTCTTATGTCATTTGTTTGAAAACGTTATTTGCCTTGCAGAAACACAGATGACAAAGTTGGCTTGCGAAGTACATAAAGAAAGAAAAAAGAAGCAAGATATTTAATTTCTCCATTGTTTAGGAGAAAATTTTTTGATTGTTCTTAAATAATTCTTCATTTTGGAATTTTTGCACGATTAAAATTATTACACATTTTCAGAATCAGTAGTATTTTTTTCATGATTGATTTTCTTTTGTTTTGCAAACATTTTTGTCCACTTGTATTACCCAAAGGAACTGAGATTTTCAAATAAAAAAATGTTCACAAATTTTTGCAAAGCCTCCAAAGTCTGCAAACATCAAACTGCGTTTGCAAAGATTTTCAACAGTCAAATGACGTTTGCAGTTTGACGTTCACAGATGATTTACTTGCATTGACGATCTGGGCCCTCATCACGGAAGACAGTCGTCATCGTTTTCGATATTGTTGCTTCAAGTTGACATAAAAATCCTCCCTCGTCAAATCGACCGATCGAATAAGTGTTTACTTCACTTAACAAGAAAATCTGTCAAGTACAATCGTCTCGGCGAGCGTGATAGCACGATAGCTATTTAGCTGTCGCCCTCCTGTGTTTAATGCAATTTCGGTGCGTTTTCCCTTTAAATTCGTTTTTTCGGAAATTGAATTTGGCTTCTTTGGCAAAAATACGAATTTCATTTGTAAAATAACGAATACAATTTCCAAAAAAAACAAATTTAAAGTGAAAACGCATACGCATAGTTTCCTTTCTGTCTACTGTCATTTTTCATTAAAAAAAAATTAAATATAACTAAGATTTCATTAGTATATTGTAAATAATCTTAATATTAATTAATAATAGGTCTGTTTGGTGTATCATTTTCGCTTAAGTGATTGATATCTGTCAAATAGTAAAATCCTCTCAATGAGAGAGATATCCTCTCACAGTGAAAAAACTTGAACAAAAGACACCAAACGCTTTTGAAACAAAACCTGTTTTTGTTTTCCACTACAATGAAGATTATGAAATTTCTCAAACTGTCAGATGGCTTGGTTTGACAGAGTTCAACACTTCAACAGTCCACCCCGAGGAAAAGGTCTTGCAGATACTTAAAGATAATTCATCGCAAAGAGGGAGCCAAAAGAGAGTAAAAAAAAATTGAGAGCCATGAATCTGTCATGATTCTATGAAAGTTAACAGACCTAATAAGTATGAAATATGAAAATGCCGCCAAAACCACAAATGTCAAATCGCTTATAAATGTTGTTTACTGTGGTTGTCAAACTTGAAAAAAAAAAAACGCGGATGATGGGCGACACGGGACTGGTAGTGTTTTAGTTTATTTAGTTGATGAATAATAAAAAGTATATTTTAGGTTATGTAGGTGAATAAATTCTTTTATTGTCGGCTTTATCTGACTATGAATTTGCACCAATTACTTTTTCGTGAAAATATTTAATAGTGAACAAAGAAGAGAGGATTTTCCCCCACTTTTCAAATTATTTACTATTTGACTGATGTCCCATTTTGATCACAAAAAGTTACCAAACATACCAAACAAACATAACATAACAAACAACATAACATATTGTACTGGCTATGGAATAAATTTTAAAGTATATATTTGACCAAGGACAAAACGAGATAACAGGAAATGAGAATTCTGACGAGCTTGATTGATTGTGGGCCTGAATCCACGCTTGGTTTGGGGGGCTTCAATATGTAATGTAACTAATTTTCTTTTCTCTTTTTCAGCAAATAAAAGATAGTCAAATGAGGTTTCATAGGTGTCGGGCAATTTTCAAACCAATTTATTGGCGCACAGCACAATATAAAGGCCACAAATTTGTATCGGGGAATAAGAAGGCTGATGAATTTGTTAGAAAAAGCTAATGCCCAGTTTCACAGTGAAAGTTTAAACTGCAGTTCAACTAAACCTGACCGAGAGTTTAAACTTTTAGTCTCGTTCGGTTTCACGAGTGGAGGCGTTTAACTTAAACGAAGAGTTAAACTCTACTTTGAGCTTAAGCGAGACTGTAAAACCGAAATTTAAAAAAAAAAAATGTATCCTTCAATAAGAATTCCATTATGCATTCTAATTTCAGAAATCGGAAAACATCAATCACAGAAACCAATCAAAGATGGGTTGCCCTGAAATCTTATGTGAAGATAAGAACACTCTATGACAAAAGTAAAACTACAAGTGGGGGCTGTCTATCAGCCTGTATAGGAAGAATTGCTTGGCGTCAGCGCACAGACATTACCTTAACTAGAATCAAAGTTGATAAACATAATCAATCGCTTCACGTGATCTCGAACAAGTATGAACCGTCCGCATGGTATTGTTTTGTCAATAATTCATTCGTCAGTACGAGTACATCATACTTCCATACTGCATATTTTTTTATGAATCAGAAACTGATTGAAAAAGATTTCAAATAATCTGGCGTTTAACTTAGAATTAGGTTATCTAGTTTCTAGTTTAATATAGAGCACACAAAAAACCTAATTAACAACGAAAATGATAACGATTAACAACATCCAACGCACACACCACTTGAGCTATCATCGGCATCAATAATTTTGTTTTATAAGAACTCTTGAACAATCTAGTTTTAAACATTCGAATATGAATATTCAAATAAAAACCACTGCTATCCGAATACAAGTCAAAACAATTTTAGTCATTTTTCAAAATGTATTTAAATATTGTAAAATCGATTAGTATATCGTAATAAGATATGTAACATACAGTACATAAATATCGGAGAAGAATGGGCAATCCGGACGTCATAATAAAATACAACCACAAGCTCATATCACCGCTAAAGATAAGAGACACAGCGTTTAAAGATAATTTAGAATTGGATTAATGAAATAATTATTTGAATTTTAATTACGTTGATACTGAGAAATACGATGTTAGATGTGATACTAAGAAATACACATACAATGTGCGTTCGCAACATCTAAATCGAAATATGTACAGATTGTAGAGATATCGGGATACGCACGAGCATTAGCAAACTGCGTTGTCAGTGCAAATTTTAGGGCAGCGTTTAACAACAGCCAGAGATTTAGCGATGGATGAATATTGTCGATACTGAAATGGTGTCAATAGATAACGCAGAGAAAATGTTGTTTGTTTTGGATTTCAATGTTAAAGAGTTTAAGCGATGGAGCTCGAGAAAGGCTCGTAGGAAGGTCGCCTCCATATTTGCATTATTTTACATCTGACAAATAAATGCCCATGTTTTTTTTAGCCTTCTAAACTTCGAAAGAGGTCAAAGGATGCAAGATTTCGCCATATTTGTTCATACACAAAATACACAAGCTTCTCTATACTTCCCGTTATCTGAACGAGTTTATTACAACCAATTTACACTAGGGGTATTCATAGCCCCTTAGAGCGTGTGTGAATTATAAAAAATATATATATAATTGATCCGGAGCAATTAAGCAAAGATAAGAAACAATATTTTCATGTACTTGTGAAGAATGCAACTTTCTAAGCGCTAATAAACACACCTAGCCCTTCCATAAATTCTGTTCCAAATATAAAATGCTATAAAAAAGAATATAAACATTTTGTATTCAATATTGTTTTAATTTGACTGCCAGGCTTTCAAACGTTGTGGTCATTGGTCTATACCGGTACGCAGGGTTTCCGTGAACATCGTTGACCCTGCTGCGGTTAATGCAGTTGTGAGGCTTTCCTAGTTTATGAGAGGGAGGAGTCTTGCAAGCCATGTTTTCTGATTTTGACCACAAAAAGTAACACAGTGGTCTCGAATCTGAACTGGGTGATGGCCAATCTAGTGCTGCTTTAATGCCAGGAATATTAACCCTGAGCCACTCTTGCGTGGCTTTGGCTATGTGCGCCGGAGCAGAGTATGAATGTCTGCGCACCATCAAAAGTATTGACAGTGTGGTAAATGGCGCTGCAAGCTCCAAATTGGACTCAAATATTAAAGTCGACGACGTGATATCTTTTATCTGGGCTCCACTAGTCTCTACCATTTTTAATAAATGCCGTTTTGCCTTTTTTGGTGGTATAATTTTGCCTTTTTAACTCTCTGGTAATGACAAAGCCGTATAAATGATCTAAAAAATTTTAGGAGGACATTAACATCAGCAACCAAAGTCCTCATTTTACACGATTAAAAGATTTAATTTACTCAAGAAATACTGTCAAATAACAATTTACATCGTCGGACATCTGCTGTATCATGCATACGAGTTTCAGATATCCTGATTTGGTGACCGTCGTTTCACCTTCTTCACCGTAGAGCATAAGAGCCTACAGAAGTCGTCCTTCAAAAATAACTCTCCACACAGAACTCAGCAATTGAGCCACACCTGTATAGGTTCACAAAACATATTTAAAGTGATTTGATCATTTATTAGACTTTGATTACTTTATGATCTGTTATAATTGTTAATGAAACTCTTATCTCTAATCTTTTATCCTCGTCGCTGTTATCTTTTAATGAAGTGTTATCCGTATCATGTTTCTTATATTTTTTACTACCGCTTGAAATGATTTTGATAGCTTCTGAATTTTCAACAACTGTATGGCAGGCCTTGGTGTAATGTGTTTGCTCCTGTTATACACGACATTCAATGACGGCTATCCTTTCGAATTAGAGAAGTCGTGCAGTTATCGCCGAAAATAAAGTGTGTGATTGTTAAAGTATAAAAAAAAAATACAAAGGCTTTAATTGTACTAATTCACTATTCACATCTAGGAATTTAGTTTCTAGTTAATAGCATCATAATTTTTGAGAGGTTGAGTCATCCACTCCCTCTGATAATGTCGCACTAATGAATTAGCATACAAATAAAACATCCATTTGCGCGCAACTTGTATTTGGCCTAGTTCCGGTGAATTTCGTTACGACTAATGTATTGTTTTATTTAAAACTGTAATAAAATATATTTTATCGTTAAATCCGCATCTTTAGATAATAGAGATGCGTGCACGGGATGAGTGTGTGAAGCGACTAAACAGCAAGCTCCGCTAGTTCCGCTTCTATATTAAAGCAGTTCTATGTTAAATGTAGGTGCAACACTTGGACAGTTTCGTGCAGAGAGGAAAACTGAATAAAAATACTCGTACCCAACGTGCACTGCGACCTGAGGAAGATCTATTTTCCTTCCTTACAGAGACAATTTGTTATCAGGGCCCAAAGTATTTCTCACTCAACCCGTTACCTCTTACAAAATAAGGCATCTGCAGGTAAAGTAATGGCAATTCCATTATATAACGAAAAAGTGCGCTGCAGGCTTGACTCTTTCACAAAGATGATATTTTGAAGCTAAAAATGTCCGGTAAGCCACATTTTGAAACAGTTTGCAAACCTTTCTGCAGCTCGTTGCACATTCTAAACTTTTAATCCTCTTAACAAGAGTGTAACCGGAAACGATACAGACTAAATAGCTAGACATTAATTCATGGGTCCTGAACCTTTTTGGAAGTTGGAAGACCAGCGAGCCAACTAAAAATTTATTTTACTAAGAAATTAAGGAAAACTGCTAAGCAATTAAATTAACTTCCCCAATAAAAGATCCAAAGAGATTTTATCAATTGAAAAACCTGAAGCCAAGTTCACTTCGGCTAGTCATTGTTCTAAGTATCGTCTAAAGAAAGTAAGTAGGAGTCAATATGAAACCTGCGAACTATATCTCTGGGACACAGAAACGGCCGGACATATTCTATGCGAATCTTCCTTTTCGCCCATGCCACAAATATGTACCGACTTCAAGAATTGCAAGCTTGCCTCTTTATGTTCTGCCATTCCAATATCGACGAAGTCAAACTCTTAACCAACACATTTATTAGAGGAAAAGTCATCTTAATTTACGATTGTTTACTTTATAATAATGTCACGCTTATCGCATATCATACATTTTTTTAAACACCAGGTTTAACAGGCATTGTTGTACTACGTTTTTACAACGCACTAATCGACTCGGTAGATCGACAATAGACTGAATTATCACACTTAAGCAAATCCTGGAAAAGATTAAAGAATTTCAACTCGAGAGTCAACATCTTTTTATTGACTTTAAGGCTGTATATGACGGCATTTATAGTTTTGAGCTCTGCACCCATGATGGCCAAATTCGTGGGTCGCGGGCAAAAATGATCCAGCTGTATCGTATGACGTTGGATTACACGCGGTGCTCTTCTGAACTTTTCCATGTTCCAACACTCGAGCGCCCTCGACTAAAAGGGCGTGTACAGTTGTGTGGTATTGGCATTAGTCGTCCTCTATGAACTGCTGACGCCTAATATTTTTTAATTCCAAATATGTATACATATGTAAGTATGTAGGTATGTACATAATGTGACATTTTATATGAGTCACAACTCACAGCGCTTCACACAAAGCGGAACCATCACGAATAATTCAGATATATTTTTTGACAGTCCGACAAGCTTTTATTCCAATTAAAATTTAATTTAATTTTGGAAAAGCCTACCTCACCAACATACATAATGTACATAAATGTACATATACAATTGTTGAATCCACTAGGGTTATGTCGGTTGTGACCGTTGATGTATGACTTTTCGGAAGTAAAGTAAAGATAAACTCGCATGACTATCAAATACGTAAACAAATTACCAGTAATTTTCCCCCAGTAATGTTCCTCTCAATCAAATCAGTCGTAAGTTCCCTGTCATTTTTCTGTTTTTCTACAGCGGTTGTGTGTATTACTCTACTTTGTTTTTGGCTTTAATACCATCGAAAATCTCCACTGCCGACAAACAAATTTAAAATTATAGCACCTACAGTGGCGGGCCAAAATATGTACTCAATTTTGCTATTAAAAAAAACTGTAACAAAAACCAGTAATTTGCTGTTATTAAGCTAAAAACAACATTTTCATAAATGTATTATTTTAAACAATAATAATAATTCACTTAAGACAGGCAATATACTTCAGATTACCAATGTATTTAATTCTTGCACGTGTTTGATTTTTTTTGTACCATTTTGATACCTTGCAGTACAGTCAACCCTCGTATAACGAGGTAGTTAGGTTCTCAAGAAACAGCGTGGTATACAAAATTGCGTAACACGATACTCGAATCGTTATAAAGGCATTCCCCGAATTACAGGAATACGATAGGTACACACATACATATGTATGTTCATTTTGCACGTTGGAAAATACCGAACATCGCGTTATTGAAGTAGCGCGCTAAAGGAGCGTTTGCCGCAATTTGTAAATCGCGTTATTGCGAATTCGCGTTGTGAAAGTACCGCGTTATACGAGGATTCACTATACTTTGTCCACAATCCGTTGTTTTTAACGACACTTCTATTCTATGTGGGATGCTTTCCACCAAATGTTTGACCACTCTTCTTGTACTCAGTCATAAGGTAAACACCTCCACACCATTAAGCTTCCACCTCAGCACTTCCGTGGACTCTTTCACTCGATATTTTCAGACTTTCATTTAGAGATTTAGACGATGCCAATAATGCTCCATACCATCTGACTGACACTTTAAATTTGTATTGCAACGGACTAGGCCACACTTCAACCACTCACCTCCACCTCCTAAAGAAGGAACTTCCGCCAACTTGCTCAACCTGCAATACTCCTATGAATCTACAACACTTACTTCATCACTGCATCCGGCTAAAACCATTCATAAAAAATATTTTTGGAGAAGAAGACATCATGGAAATATTAAAAAACCCGAACAAATCAAACATCGAAAGAGTCAACGAATACCTAACAAAGACAGGCATAATAGTATAGTTAAGTTAGAATTAAGAAAACAAAAGAATAAGCTTAATTTTCATAGAGCGGTAGGCCATTGCAGCTAGAAGCTCGTTAAAAAAAAATGTTAGCTTGTAATTTATTACATGTTTAATAAATATATAATAATAATAATAAAGATTCAATACTCTAGTTTGTATGTACTTAGAGAAACAACTTTAGGCGCGCTTTAATATTTTTATCACAGATCTGGCTTTTTCTGATTCGCAGCTATTGAGCGTTTTCGGAAACGTCATCTGCATTAAAATTGCTTTTGCAGCGTATTCGAAAAAAAGTCATTTGTTCGAAAACATCTGCAAAATCAACTTGCATTAGCATGGCGATCAATAATGCAGATTGCTTGTCATTTTTTGAAAACGTCATTTGTGCATCTTTTGCATTGCAGAAACGCAGATAACAAATTTGGCTTGCGAAGTACATAAACAAAGAAAAAAGAAGTAAGATACATATTTAATTTTTGCATTGTTTAGAATAAAATTTTTTCACCTACATAACCTAAAATGTACTCTTTGCTATTCATAGTCACCGTATAGTCGACTTAAACCCTTTGTTTCCTAGCGGTTTTACTGTGAAACCACATACACTGGTCCCTCGCTCAGCGCGACTTCTTTTTGCGTGGTTTCACCATTGCGCGAAATGCATTTGCCTACCCCAAATTCGATTTGTGCGGCTTAAATAAATGCTTACATTTCATTTTTCAGGAACGCAACGTCCTAAATTACATGTAATTCATACTTCGCTTTGCGCGGTTTCGCTTTGCGCGATTTCGCATTGCGCGAGATTTTTCATTCCCCTAACCCCCGCGCAAAGCGAGGGACCAGTGTACGATATAATTTTTCTCTATTTTCGCAGTAGTTTTGTGATGAAACCAAGTTGATTTCTAGGAACTGAAATTCATTCCAAAACGATAAAAAAACGTTTCGATCAGTTGTGAATACATCGAAATTGATAATTTCTGCATTTACATACTTTTATTGCTCGTGTCACTCGGAGTGATGTATTTGTTAGTTGAACAACTAACGAAAACTTTAATTTTTTGTTCAAATGATAAAACAATTTTGTTTTCTTCGTACCACAATATTTATTATATTTACAAATATTTACTATTCTTAACGCAGGTTTTATAAAAACTTAAAACAAACATAGGTCCGAGAACAAAGGGTTAAACTTATAGCCGGCTCGAAATTTAAAATTATCCAAGCGTCAGTTTAAATAATTAGAGTCGGCTCTAAATTTCTCATATGATATTTTGACGTTTGGATTTGTTTGTTCAAATCACTTTACAAAAACACACCAAAGTCGATACTAAAGCAACGAGTACACGACATGCCAAAACCGACATACGCATGCCACTCTGACGTCACAATATTCTCCGTGGCATACACCAAATATGTCGTACATGTTGTATTGTGTTATGTGCTAAAATTATGCCGAGTACACGGCATGCCAATTTTGTCACAAAGTTGTCATGTTCACATGCCAGCGCCAAGTGCCATTCTGGGTCTGACATGTGGCTAACATACGCATGCCAACTGCATGACAGTGTCACAAACATGACAAGTTCACTGCATGCCACCTTTTTTAACATACTGACGTCAGAATGACTTTAGAGTGGCATGCGTATGTAGTTTTTGGAATGCCGTGTACTCGTAGCTTAACTAAAACACAGGCAAAAATGTGTTTAGGAAAAATAGCAGGCTTTTTTATTTAGTGCCGGCTGTAACTAAAGTCGGCTATGGGCACTGTACTATGAATTTGGGCCTGTGTTTTTTCATGATCGATTTTTTTCTGTTTTGCAAATATCGCATAACCAAATGCATAACCAAAAGGAACTATGAGATTTTCAAATAAAAAAAATTTCATAAATGTTTTTGCGAAGCCGCCATTTTACATTTCGTCTGCGAAAGTGCGAACATCAAACTTCGTTTGCAAAGATTTTCACAGAGTCAAATGGCGTTTGCAGTTTGACTTTCGCAGATTATTAACTTGCATTGATAATCGTTTGACGATCAATTAGACGATCATTTTGACGTTTCCAAAAACGCTCATTATCAGCCCAATATTTTGCAAGCCTTGTCTGGCTGCTCACTCACCGATATTATTGTCTAAACATTTTGCAGCTGTCTTTGGTGGTCTGCCTCTCTTCCTCATCAAACGCTCCATTAAGCGAACATCGCCATCATGAAGTGCACAGATCTTTCTTTTTTTCACCAAAAGGACAATTTTTCAGATTCTCTGCATTTGCAAGATTGAGTAAATAAAATAAATATCCCATATTTTTCATAATCTATAGGGTGTATTTTTGTTTTTTGAGTTTGAAATAGAATAGCATATATTCTTGCACTGTTATAAATTAGTTTTTTTCTTTTAAATATTTTCTAAAAAAGAGAAAAATAATAACCTAAACATGTATGTATGTACTCATACATACACACTGAACTGAGTGGAGGAGGAGGAGGATTACGAGAATCTCTGCTAAACGGACTTTAAAATAATCAAGGCAACTTGATCATAGTAATCAAAATAATTATTGCGCGCTTATGGCACGTTCCATTTACACACCAATTAATATTATTGCACTTCCCAAAGTGTGTACCTACATATGGTATGTACACTTGTTTCCACGCCGATAACACTTTTTTATAATATTCGATTATCAGCTACAAATCGCGAACTTTTAAACAACCTGTTTATTTTTATAAAATAAAAAAAATATTTCTCTTTTGGATATAACAGTAGGTATTTCCAAACAGATATGCACAACTGCTGCAAGATTAAAAACAAAATAAAACAACAACAAACAAGAAAAGCTAGCTATATATGGGAAACTGATATTTCACTCTGCGAATTCGATAAGCACGCGTATTCGACAATTTATTTATTGGTATAGTAATAATGACAAGCTCAGCTTTTCGTTGAATATAATTATCACATGAAGAAAGCAGCGATGACGGCGACTACAGCCGCGGTAGGTATGGTTTATTCAATAAATACAAGCGTGACTACAATCATTTCCAAACGAACAGCCGGCATGAACGTTACATTTTGAGTTGATTTGCCTTTTTTTTTAATTCAGTGTACACGCAATATTATCTGTGTTACAATGACAGCCGAATCAACAGGTGTGTGTTTTAAGTGTGTGCTGTTGAAGGACAAGTGCATTGTGTTTTGTTGTTTGACTTGTTCCTTATTTTTATTTGCGTGTTTTTTCGGTTATCAATTTTTAATAAAAAAAAAAACCTGATTATAACAATAATACTCGAAATTGACAGTAATAAGTTTCAAATATAATGAAGATATTTAGCTTTAGATCTGTGAAAGTGGATATCCGCTGGCTTTTGTTGAAGCAAAACACGCCAAACGGAGTATTGTTTCGTCAACAATTGCGAAAATTATCGACAGTCTGTAGGTCACCGCGCAGCTTTGCAAGTAAAAAAAAAATACAAATCAGCATCCGTTTTGAAATTGCTTGATTTTATTGCTGCTCACTCTGGAACCAACATTAAGCGATAAAAATTAATTTTTTTTATTCTATTTTTGTGGTTGAGTTAATAGAACAAGTGATTTGTTTTGATACAAATGAACAAAAAAATCGCATCAAGTTGCCGGCGATATCTTCGAAAAAAATCTATCTATTGAATCTGCTTTAGGATGCATCAGCCGGGAAATAGAAAATATTCTCCAATCGTAGCTAAATACCAAGTTATTTTACCGGGCAAGTACAGACACATAAAAAAGAGGCTTTATTCAAGCTACGCGTAAGCATAATCTACAAACAATACGTACAAATTAATGGGAGGGATTTTTTTTTCTTGTAAGAAGACAGATTAAGTTGCTTTAGAGATCCAGTAAATCCAGTGGTAAAAACGATAAAATATTTGTGCTGTTTTGTGATAAAAACTCAATCTATCTGTATATTGACAGATGTTCCGGCTATCAGTTGTTCGCAATCATTAACTCTTATCGTCGACATTTTAATTGTAATCTTATCATGTTAATTCTAAAATAACCACTACCTGACTCGGTAAATGAATCCAATGCAACTTTTGCGCACCTTTCAATGTACATATGTACATATGTACAGTACATACATACAACAAGGAGTTGGATTCCTTTCTACGATATTTGATGGCAAATAAGAAAAACATCACGTACTATTTGTTGTTTGTTGGAAATAAACATCATTTTTTTTATCGAATTTTAATGCATCGTTGTGCCGTGTACCGTTTCATTTTTATTAATGGTGTAGTTTTTACTTGGCATGTGTCAAAAAATAAGACTTTTTTTTAGAGGTGTCGGAATAACGTGCTATTCCAAATATAACAAGGAAATGTTAAGGGCATCGGAGAAGAAAAGTCTGATATATATGTAGACATTACCTGTAAAAAGTAGGATAGTGAGCTTTCTTAATGGTAATATGTTTTCAGTCCTGTTCAATTCGGATTTCAAAAAGTGAAATCGACTGAAGATGCACTTCTTCAGTTTTCCTCTCAAATAATGTCAAACCTCGATGGTAAAAAGTGTACAGCTGGCTTGTTTATTGACATTACCAAAGCCTTCAATATGGTTGACCACAACTTCCTCTTGATGAAATTGGAAAAACTGGCTTTCGTAGTTTCATGCTTGACTGGTTTAGGTCTTATCTTGGTAATAGGTCGCAAAGAGTAAAGTTGGATGATATAAGGAGCAAAGTTATTTACTTTAACTTGGGTGTACCCCAAGGCTCTGTTTTAGGATTTATTTTGTTCTTAATTTACATTAACTCACTATTTTCACTTAACTTCAAAGGTACACCTACTGCTTTTGCGGAAGATGTTGGTTTTTTCCTATGGTTGTAATTATTGTCCCTTGGATCTAATTTCGGATATTAACTGGGATCTTGGCCTATTGAAAAACTGGTTCGCTGAACATAATTTGATAATACTAGTAAGTTCCAAAACTGAATTTATGTTTTTCAGTTTGTCATCTATGTTAAGTTGTGCAATACGGAATTGTTTGTTGGGGAGGTGCATATTTTAATAAAATACAATCACTGCTAATCTTAAAGAAATATGTCTTAAGAAAAATATGCCGTAAGCCTGCTAAATATCCTAGTTATCCCTTGTTTTGTGATATGAGAATTCTTTCCGTTCGTCATTTATATTGTTTCAAAGTGTTGAATACTTTCTTTATGAAGTCTGGAAATCGTAATTTTCATTTAATCTTAACTCATAATTTACGTTGAAACTTTTCTAATCTGTTGTCTGACCTATTTTTCGTACCACTGCCTATCGTAGTTTTTGTCCTGTTTCATCTTAACGCTTGTTTAACAAACTTCCACAGTCCATCAGGACATTTCAATTTCTGGGTTATTTATTAAAACATTACACTAATTTAGAAGCATTTATTGACGATTTCTTGGTTTAATTACTGATATTCTATTTTTTTTTTATTCTCTAATCGTATTTCATGTATTCATTCTATTGTGGGCGGTAGAACGAATATAAATCAAAATTTGGTCAAAATAAGATAAATACATCATTCGATTGCAAATTTTATATGTCATGTTTGGTAAAAGCGGTATCAGTCTATTGCACACACGAGTAGTAGTAGGTTTATTTAGTTGTTTCCCCCTCTTGAAAATTTTAATTTTTAACTTATACTCGTTCTACCGCGCACCACAGCATTGTCAGTCATGCCTTTAATGCTAAATTACCCTTAGTAATTGTAAAATATTTATAATTTTGTAACTTTTTTATAGATTAATTTTGTATTTTGATAATTGTTTTGTTTAGGGTCACCCCACCTAAAATATTGTGTCTTTTACTGTTAAGCCCCTTTAAGTGGCATTCATTACTATCTTCTTATTTATTAATTTGTAAAATACAGAATGTCTTATTTTTCTAATCTATTATCTTTGTACCAGTGATGTTTTTAAATTTTGTACATACATACATACATATGTACTTACTAGCTGTCCCGCCCGGCTTCGCCCGTGTCTAAAAAATATAGTGTTACTTACAATACATACATTCACGTCTATCACAGAATTCGTCGTACTCGGAATTTTGCTACGAGCCCCGAAAGAACTATGACAGAATCCGTCGTAGTGGAATCCGAATGTGCATTGCCGCACTTAACAACTTACCACTTTCTACGAAATTCGAAATTCGTAGCAAAAATGTCCAATACGACGGATTCTGTGATAGTTCTGTCGGGGTTCGTAACAAAATTCCGAGTACGAACGCACCCCAAGGTTTGCAATCTACCAATACATACAATCCACAAGTGTGGATTGTAAGTATTTGTAGTTTGAATAAGTGACATTCCGCAAGAAAGTGGCATTTGTTAGAGTGTTTTTATTTTTGCATTAATTTAAATAATATTGCGAATAAATTAATTTAAAAATTGGCTTATAATAGGCACAGGATGTTGATTAACTGGAATACGAAGTTATACTTCATTGTGTGCATTAGTTTTTGTGTTTATCGAATCGAAAAATTGACAGGTAAGAGCGTCACATTGAGATTTATATATTAGTATGAAGTATGATAATTTTAAGAAATAAAATAATATCTATCTTATATCAAAAAAATAATAACAGCCTACGTAATCAAAAATTCACAGCTACCAAAAAAAATAAAACAATAAAAACAGATAAAAAATAACAAAAAAGCGTAACTAAATTCGCAAATATGAATTTAAAACAAATATGTATAAGTTACAGAAAACATGTTTAAACTACCTACAAGTGTATGGTCAGTGAATCCCCATCCCATTGGTTGATCCGTAATAATGTCTACAAAAATAAAAAGCAGTCCAACATGTTTCCCAACGGATAAACCAAGAAATCATTGTAAGATTTCGTATTTGCTCAAGTAACACTTTTATTGTTTACAAATTCAACAATCTCAAAATTAAACAAAATACAGCTACAAAATATCAACTGTCCGTCTAATCCAGAGTGCAGCTGGCGCTTAGCTTCTTACAGTTTGTGTTAGGTATACCTACGTACGAGTATAAACTATATTTTCGCAAGACGTAGTTTGACTGTAGAAACCTTCTATTTAACCACTATTGCCTCCAGGAATATACGTAATTCCAATAGTAATACAGTGTAAGCACCCATTAGCAAGCAGACACCCTTGGACGCATATTTTTTGTATGAATAAAAACAGAAAATTAAAAATGATTTCAACTGGGAAGCACCGTTTTTGTTTGAACGTAATCTGTTTAGTAGAGCTTAAGCGGTGATTTTTGGTGCGCACCAACATTCAAATGATCACTTAACAACTCTCAATTGGAGTCAATCAACTCAAAATTGTACTTGTGTGACTACTTCCAAGTTCCAACAAAAAAAAACATGGAGGGAGTCTTAGATCGCAGTGTAACTCCCCTTTTGGTAATTGAACGGAGAAGACAAATGATTAGCAAATATATTTCGTTTCTTATTATTGAGAAGGATACATAATATGTACAATTATACATATGTACGAGTATGAATGTCGCATTGTCGCTTTGTATCACTACAATAGAAACCGTCACTAGGTTTGTTTGATGTCAGCCCTAGGGCGCACTGGAAACGTTCGATGTCAGTCAGTGCTACACTGAAACGCACTGAAAATACTGCCCTGTGTGCGTTGTCAACACTGGTTCTGCACTGGATTACTTCAATGCAAAAAGGGCTGTCAAAACATGAAATCAGCTGATTTATTATGTTTTTTATTTCATTGAGTTGATTTTCTCATTGTGCTTGTGTTTTTTGTGTTCGAATAGATATAAAACAACAAACTAAACAAGTGCAAGCATATACGAAAATTAACAATATTTGATTTATGTTAAGTCAGTGCGCTCTAAGGCTGGCGACAGCGAACAGACTTAGTGGCACTAAAATCCACAATGACAAATAATACTGACTCTCAGCCTTCACTAACATTTTTAAACAATCTAAAATAATTTATATTTCTTTCCCTCTCCCAACACAAGATAATCTCTACAAAGAGGAACTACCAGATGTGTGTGCAATATTGAAAAATAAATCAAAAAGATTCGCTCGAAAAGAAACCCTGTTCAATTCACTGCCGTGCCTGCGATGGCTACCGAAATATCAACCAAAAAACCTGATACAAGACTTTGTGGCAGGTCTTACGGTCGGACTGACAGCAATCCCACAAGCCATTGCATATGGAGTTGTCGCTGGATTACCACCACAGTATGGACTGTATTCAGCGTTCATGGGATGCTTTGTTTACATTATTTTTGGCACATGTAAAGACATAACAGTTGGTAAGTGTAATCAAACAATCGAGTGAAATGGGTGAATCTAAAAAAAATTATAAATTTTCTAGGACCCACTGCCATAATGGCTTTAATGGTGCAACAACATGTCACTGCCAGTCCAGATTTCGCCGTTTTAGCGTGTTTTATGGCGGGATGTGTTATTCTATTACTCGGCCTACTTAACATGGGCTTTTTGGTACAATTTATATCGATGCCGGTCACGATAGGATTCACCACAGCTGCAGCGATCACAATTGGCAGTGGCCAAATCAATAATTTATTTGGAATATCAAGTGAGCCAGAGACACACCTCGACCTCTCTCTCTATCTAACTTAACATGAATTATCCTTTTTTTAGGTCCTTCGAATGCTTTCTATGACTCGTGGGAGAATTTCTTTACTCATTTAAAGCAGACACGGCTGAATGATTGCCTGCTTGGAGTGGGCACTTTAGTCATACTTCTCTGCATGAGGGTAAGTTGAAAATCGGAATATAATCATAAAACCATCGATAAACAAATTCATATCCATAGAAAGTAAAGGATATCAAGCGCCTCAACAAGACATTAACTAAATACGTGGCACTCTCTCGAAATGCGCTGGCTGTTATATTTGGTGCCGTATTGGCATATGCATTGACATACGATGGCTATACACCGTTTAAGTTGTCGGGACAAATTACCGCTGGATTGCCACCGTTTAAATGGCCGCCATTCAGCACCACCGTTGGTGGAAATGAATTGAATTTCTCTGATATGATCGCCGAGCTGGGATCATCAATTGGAACGATTCCGTTGATTGCCATTTTGGAGAGTGTCGCTATTGCAAAAGCATTCAGTAAGTCACCTTTTTACCCATTAACAACTATTCATTTATCTATTACTTTAAAGGTAAGGGAAAAACGGTTGATGCATCACAGGAAATGATCGCTCTTGGACTGTGCAACTTGTTGGGATCATTCGTGTCTTCAATGCCGACAACAGGCTCTTTCACAAGAACAGCCATCAACAATGCCTCTGGGGTAAAGACAACTCTTGGCGGTGCATTTACCGGCGCTTTGGTCCTCATGGCGTTAGCCTTCCTCACCACAGCTTTTTATTATATCCCAAAGGCCACCCTTGCGGCAATCATTATCGCCGCTATGATATTCATGGTCGAGTTTGAGAAAATCTCCGAATTGTGGAAAGCGAAGAGTAAGAGCGTGCGCTACCACTCTTACGTTGAATGAATTTTAATTGATTTCTTCTTTCACACACAGAGGCCGATTTTATTCCATTTCTTGTGACTTTGATCTCTTGTCTGTTCTGGAGTCTTGAATATGGAATTCTCTGCGGCATTGGTGTTAATCTTTTATTCATTCTGTATGCCAGTGCAAGACCGAAAATAACAATTTCCTTGGAAAAGGTGAGTGCATTTTGAGAAGAACCTTTTCCACATTCCTCTCTCACCCCTGCTCACTCTTTAACTTTTGTAGGTTAGCGGAATCGAAGTGGGCATCGTCAATGTATATACAAATCTCAAGTATGCCTCGGCTGAGTACTTACGATCGAAAGTGATTAAGTTTGTTAACGAGCAAGATGGTCGTATTTCGGTTATTATAATTTGTGGACGAGAGATTTTATCCATAGATGCCACAGTGGCTATGGTAATCCGATCAGTAAATATTTTTTTTATTCGTCTCCTTCAAACACTTTTCGTTTTCTTTCAGAATATTCTTTCCATGAAAGAAGACCTATCGATGATCAACTGCGAATTAATTTGCTGGAAATGGAATTATAGTGCTGCAGGTGTGGTGTGTCGTTTACACCCGACAGCGCAAAACATTTTCAAATTCACGGAAACAAAAGAGGATGCTCTTGCTGATCTTATTCGAGCTCATAATAGTAATGGTGCCGTTGAACACATTCCAGTTCCTTAATTGTATTCTTATTGTATTTATATTTATTTTACAGTCTTTTTTAGAGCTTAAGTGATAACAATAGTTAAGCGAAATATGGAACAATGCACAAATTTTATTTTTATTTTGTTATGAGACTGTAAATCTCTAAATAATATGTACATATGTACATGCGTACCTATGTGAAAATGTGTACAATGAAATTTGTTTTGCGATAGTGACACAGAGCAGTATTTTTTTTATACTTTATAAATAATTTATTTGCTGTTTCGCTGCGATAGCTTTGTGCAGTGGGGGTGCGGTAGAATAAACTTGAAGTAAGTTACGCTTGAATGGGTAAGAGAATTTACTTATAGACAACTAACGTCAACTAAGATAAGTTTAAGCGATGTGATAATCCTTCTTGAAAGAAACTCCTGCAGGCTTGACTACGAGAATGGTTGCGAATACAAAAAGTTATTGCTAGCGATAAAAAATCATAGAACGACTAGTGATAGTTTCATTGGTGAACATAAAAGAATATTGTGTTATGAAAAAAGAAGAGTGCGACTAAATCACCAAAATCCAAATGCTAGAAGACCAGCAGAAACTGGGTGTTCGATGTTGAAAGCAGCGCTTTTAGACCAAAACTCTGTTAAGATTAGCAGTATTTATAGTAATTCAGAATAACTGAGGATAATGGGACTCCGTTCGGCTACATCGAACAAGCGATCTGCGAGGCTGAGGGGGTACCGAATATATATGAAACTCACTCAGAAACGCTGTACTTCGGCTGAAGCTCTTCGTTGTCGGTAAAGCTTTTCTTTTCCAATATTTGTGTGGCAATCGTCGGCAAGATCTGTTTCCTTTTTAAGAAAACTTGAAAACAAAATGCATATCCGTGACCTGAAAATATCAACCTCAATAGATACTAACATCAGAGCTGATTTGAAAGTTTGCTAACAGGAGACGTCAGAGAACAAACATAAAAATAAACAGACCACATAGGAAGCTTTCTGTCAGCCACCGAGATAAAAAGGCAAGCCTTCCGTCGACTCTATCATAAAATTGCGCCCAAAGATGCTTCGGCGAGTCTCTTGGAGAATTGGACATTTTCTCAAAAAATGTAGTACGTCCTCCCACTCAACAAGGTTACAACGGCTCCAGATTATTGACAAATTCTCCATACGAGGAATATAGTACATAGTTCAGATCCAAGAGTTCCGCTCTAAGTTTGAATATCATTGATATTTCCCCAACTTGGTTTAACGACTGTAGATAGATCGATGTACAAATAATGACGCTCCTCCGATTTACTTTATCAAAAAATCTTCGTCTACTCTAGCGATGAGATTGTAAAGTACGGACATCCAATTTGATCGGTTTTCAACTTCTAGACTTATGTATATCAATTCCACAAATAAATTGCCAAATTTATCCATTTTCCATACCAGCTCGTTTTGGTAGAGATTGCATTAAATGCAGCTATATTCGGAAGACCACAATTTGACATATTTAAAACTTTGAGTATGTAGTTTCAACAATAATGACGTAGTATAGCGTATTCGATGGTTGGTGAAATACACGTTTGAAGAAGTGTCTGAGCAGCTTTCCAACTGTAGTGTAATATTTCTATAACCATGTTTGAGCTGCGTAAAATAAAATGGATTCAGATACCGCTTCAAAAACTCTAAACTTGCTGCGATTTTTTTTTTTTTGTATAATTATACCACCCTTAAAATGTCTTCACAGCGCGGGCCATAGGGAAATTTAGGGAGGATGAAGGAAGAGATAACGATGCACTTTGGTCTTAAATGCTTATAGATTGTAACGGGATGGAAACATTGTGGTTGGTAAAGCATTCCACATTCGTGTTGAGCGGTGAAAGAACGAATCATATTTTACTGTACGTCCAAAGTTGGGCTTAAGGGTAAACTGATGGGCAGTCCTTGCGAGACGTGTTGCGAGAAAATTGTTGAAGGGGAGGAATGCAACTGGCTATTTCGCTGGAGCACTGTTTTTCGGAAAAAGCGATAAAACAGGGAAAGACAAGAAACACTACGACGATTTTGACCTTAATTAGTCTAGCCTTAAGATGGTTTTCCATATTCAGATTTTTTGTCAAATTCATTTCAATGTATTTGTTCTGTCATCACCTTAACCCCTTCCGTATTATAATTCCACTTATCGTTCCTACAAATTCTGCATCCTTCTTTTTTAAAAATCAATATTTTGCAACAGTATTCGTACAAACGATTTATCATAAGTTAAAGGGTTTCAGGTGAATTCGCAAACAGTACTATGCCAGCAGCATATAGTAGGGCTTTTATGCCTAAACCAGAGAACTCAATGCCTCCCGGCAAGCATTGTTAGGTCCTCAATAAAAAGTGCAAATAAACATGGACTGGTTTTTGCCTCTCCATCCCATAGCGCTATCTAACTTTTCCAAAACCAACACGAATTTCCGAGACATTCCCATACCATAGAGTTTGTAGAATAAAGCATTTCGATCGACAGTATCAAAAGCTGCTGACGTCTACGAAGAATGTGTAATGTTTTCTACCTTGCGAGATGTATGACTCTGTTATACTTCTTAAAACAAATATATGATCCAGTAATATGATTCTCAGCAGGTTTTTCGGCGACATTTTACGTATTACTTTTTTCGAATTCCAGGGCTGTTACCCTTAACTAAATTAAGTCCATATACAAATTTACTGACAGCACAATATAAATGGCCATTAATAAAAAAATTTGCGTCACAAACTGTGGTCACCATTTCACCAAGGAGTGGCAGTTTACAACTTCGACTGATTATGTATTTTCAGAACGCTAAATCAGGCTACAGCCATATTCCATCCAATGTTTTGACGCGAAACGCGCCATAAACTGATTCCCAGACGTATCATAATTCTGAATTTGTCTTTACAATTCAATGTGTATGTAGAAGCTGACGCTTACTTATTGAAGAAATTTAAGAATTTTATTACAAAAATAATATTTTTTTATTTACAAGTATAAAAAAACAAATTAAAAAAAAAAAACACAAAAATCTCAGACTTAACAAATATTTGCCTACGAACGAGTGTACACGAGGCTTTCTTTCCATCACGTTTATTTATTGCACACAGTTTTTGTGGGTGTTGTAAATTGTCAATTTGTACTTGGCTTTATGGTTTTAATCATCATAAATCAAAGGCGTCAATAGTTTACGTATACTGCACTGGTTTATTTGAAGTTATAAACACTCATGTTAGCGCGAATCAGCAGACTTGCAACAAGTACCTACATCACTCGCATATCCATTACCACTACAAATACCGTACTTTGAGTATAGAGTAGAAAAATCTGATTTCAGTTTGTCACATGCATTGAAAGAGTTCCCTTGTTATCAATTAAATAATAAGAACACGTACACACAGGTAGACGTGTGGTAGATACACGAGCAATTGTTGTAAAGATTACAGCTTTTGTATAGCAAACTGAAATTATGAAGTGGCATAGACATCAATGAGACTTCCTGTTCAAATAACTAAAAATCAATTACTACAAACATTTCAAAAACTAAAAACGTGTACAGTCGCTAATATTTGTGGAAAAATGCAGCGAGAGCACTCGCTTTTAGTTTAAAATATTTTACGTATGATAAATGAGGCAGCAGAATAAAAAGGAGAAACGTGGTGTGGTTTCGGTTGAAGGGGGATAAGAAATTCTAATTCATTATTTCAGAAAAGCAAACGGCGGGTTCCAGAGATACTCCAGCTTGTGCCGTCATAGGACTCATATGCCATCTGTTTTTAGAAAGCCGAAATACATTGCCCGAAACCTTACGCAATGGCTCGTAAGCGTTGGCGCATGGACCCGCAATCTCGTCAATCTTGGGTACCTTTAATTTCGCATCCAAATACAAACACAATGACAGATACTCGTGTATCTGAAACTTCATAATTCGTTGTTCAGATGCAGCAGACCCTTCGTATCCTAATTTAAAAGTTTTCACCGGCTCCAGTTTTGGGCTGTGAAAGCAGTTTTCAATTATTGGTCTGCTTAAACGCAATGGTAGCCTTTTTCTGTTTCTTTAATCGTCTCTTGATATCCATTCCTACATATGGAATGTGGAACGTTAATGGAATGTAGAATAACTTGTCTTCCTCAATTTTTCCAGAAGTCTACAATCTACAAAGATTCAAAATAAACGCGCATCGTCACGCGTCACCTCAGTATCTATCCTCTCACTTCTAATCTTTTAAGTCTCCTATATAACCTCTCTCCGACAGTACCGAAAAATACATCTGCGAAGACAGAAAAGACAAAAGAGAAATGCTCTGGAATCCATCTCCAAGGCGAAAATGATACTCGGAAACTCTGTTAATCTTGTGTTCAACATTAACTACGAGGAGGACTTCTTCGATTTTAAATCTCAACGAATGTGACATAGAGGGCGATGATATTGTACATACATCTATTGGAAAACAGCGGGATACTAGGGGCTAGCTAGACGGATACAACTTAGGCGATGACGACGAACCCCATCCGACCATCATACTTGCAAACGAACATATGCACCTACTCAAAGTAGAGATCCAGTTGGTAAATGACGGATATCAGTCAGATGCTCGCTGAACCGCACTCACACACGACCTTTGATAAAATCGTTCAAAAAGTTGGGGCCCATATGTTAGAATCTAACTAAATACTTACCGAGTCAAATCCACAAGAATGCATTGAATACAAACTAGGTATAGTTCCTTAAGACATAAAGTTGAATGTGGAAAAGGCAACAAGCTATTAGTTTTACGTGAAAAAATGCGCGGGAATCTGCTAGTCATTGCTTTGAATATAAACCCAGCTATCACATTTATATCATTTTGCTATCACCTCTTGGGATTTTCAGAACTAGACAATACCGTAATGAGAAGAAAAATTATATGAAACGTGGTCATTTTAGTTTTTTTTTTTTTTTGTAACCACGAATGTCGTGACGTAAGGTCAAAATCGCCATTTCATAAATCCGTGCTTCCAAAAAGGACAAGTGTTTTTAAGATCCAAATTGATGAAATACTTTTGCAAGCTACTGTAATAACGAGGCAACTTCTGACTATGACTAGTGTTAAGATCAAGGCAGCACCAGTTCCAGTAGATTGAACTGCTTCTTGTGCAGCCTCGCTGCAGACACGTTGCTATGCAGATTGTTTACTTATGAAATTAAAATGATGCACTTATTCTCTTGTGTTTTATATAAGAAATAACGCAAATAGCTGATGACATACAAACGAATACACACTATCCATTTGCAATTCGTCACCATTTGTTTGAAAAAGTACAGTCCCCATAGAAGTCAAATTATGATTATCCGTTCCACGTTACTTCTACAGTCAAAAACAAAACAAGGAAATTTTAGAATGAATCCTCACCTCGACTACATTGTACTCGTCATCTTTCGCCTCAGCGCCAAGCAAGATTTGTTTAATTATTAACTTTTGTCCCCGTGGGAAGTCTTCATCGCTTGAGATCACATCCCATTCGGCCGTACTATCCTGACCGGAAAGAGTTACTCCTACAAATTTACAAATTAAATTAGTTTTTCGATTTGACACACACTAAAATTACTTCGATAAATATTGTGCTTAATCATTGGAAATAATTTAATAAAAACACCGCGACGCCATTTGCATGCGAAAAATAAGTATTTTCCTTATGTAGCACTATAAATATTTACGAAGAACGAAACATCATATATTTAACTTTTGTATTTACCATAAAATGATTCTTCCGCCATTATGATTGAGTTCTATTTTATGGATTTAAAACTTATTTCACACGATGTAAAATCAAATATGAAACCCCGTCTCGGATATTTTTGATATAAAAGCCGCCAAGCCGGTAAAATTGCAAAAAAAAAAACTTGAGTTGTCAAAATCGGGATGCAAAATGCCACGGCGAATTCATGCCAATGAATTGGGCAGACGTTACATTGACAATAAAAAAATATTTTTTGGGTTTCAAAGATTATAATGTACATTCAAAGATTATAATGTTATTTTTATTTAAAAATTAAATAAAATTTATAATTTATAAAATGAGAGTGAATCTTCAGTTTTGTTTAACGTTCCCTCATAAGGGGGGTACACACGATACGACCGATCTGACGGACTTGGTCTGTCCGGCCAGGTCTGACGTGTGTGTACGCTCGAAACGACGGCCGGACGGACATGTCGGATGGTTTTCAAATTTTTTTGATATTTTTGTGGTCGGACGGACATATCTGATAATGTGTACACTTGTCCGTCCGACCTAGAGCAATTTTCATTTCTGAAATGTATTTCAAGCGGTGTGGTTGTTAGCGGAGAATTAATGATGGCTGTGTATGGAAATTTTGAATTTTGGGGAAAAAAAATGGAAATATAAAAAATTCTGATAATCGTCTGGAGAATTCAATATTGTAATATTCTGTTAATAAATTAATATAAAAAAAAATTTCTTAGCTTTTTCATCCATTCCTGTACCCAAATTCGATTCCTTTTTCTTTCTTTTCTCTTTTAAATTTTTTTCTTCAAAAATTTTATCAATCATAAGCGCTGCTTTCAGTACGTCCGACGACTTTCAAATCCACTTGCAAAGTGAGGTCGGACAATGTGTACGCTAACGAGATCGGTCTGTCAGACATCCATCCGACCAGGTCCGTCAGATCGGTCGTATCGTGTGTACCCCCCTATAGGCATTCTACATATAGTCCCCCCCCCCCCCCTTTGAATGACAAACATTTTTAACCCAAAACCAAAACTTGTATTTAGGTCTAAAGGTGGAAATACAATATACAATCGTTGTATAGCGGTTCAAATAAGTCGTCCAACTTATCGTATGGTTTTTAATTTTTTTTTAACTTCTTGCTTGACAGACTTGTCGTTCAATGTGAACGCTTTTCCACCAACTTCGAGCATTTAATCAGTGATCATCAGAAGTAAAATATGGCCGCGTGCGCGGATAAAGAGTTTTGGTTGGAATTTTTCGAGGTTCACGCCATGTTCACAGTTCGAAAGCTCTCCACAAATGATGTTTGTCAAGCATGTCATACAATTCGAACGCTACCCCTAATTTAATAGTCCAACAAATACGCCAAGCAAATCTTTCAATATGAACCCCGCCTTTGTCAATCGTTTG
Organism: Brachyopa scutellaris; assembly: GCA_949775065.1. Lineage (NCBI taxonomy): Eukaryota > Metazoa > Arthropoda > Insecta > Diptera > Syrphidae > Brachyopa > Brachyopa scutellaris. Next base: position 96,334,202 of record OX459114.1, on the reverse strand, counting down.
TCTGAGCTTTTAGACGAGAAACGTATGGGGTGAAGACAGGCTCGCAGGGACTGTTCGAGTCGCAGATACATAATGAGCATTAGCATATTTGTTTTTTTTTAAAGGAAATTGTTTTATGTGGCCAGAGAAACCCATTTTCCCAGTCTGCTATTACACGATGAATCTAGGTGCGTGCGACTTTTCGAACAACGTAAGTGCAAAAGAGAAAAAATATTCGAAAAGATGAGACGGATAAAAGCTACCCTGTGTCGCGTGGGTAAAATTTTCGGTGAAACAATTTGACGTTTCTCTTTGCTTTTGTCCGTTTTTTGACTATCTTGCTTCATATGGTTTCGTTGTGCGTGGAGTAGAACTCGATTTATCGCACCGGAACATAAATATTTTAAAGAGGACAGACTGAGACCAGCGCTGTCGTTTGTACTACTATAGTTGTATTGTACAATTTTCTTTTTCCTGGTACTACCCACACTGCCTTTTGTACTACTATTTCATTTCTAAGTTTGATATCTTTATTAAGTACATGAAAAAGAAACTTTTCGGTGAACATAATAATCAAGCGAACATATTTACGCAATGAATTCTTTATTTTTTCTTTTTCAAAGTTTTAAGCATTTGCTATCTTATTTTGCAATTTATTGTAGAAAATTCTCTATTTCAATGGTGTAAAATCAAAATACAGTGATAGAGATACTCTGGCAGACTTTCTTATAGAACGCTTGTAATAAACAATCATCGCATTGCATTTATAATACATATATACCAACATTTTAAGAACCAAATGAATTTTTTTAATTTTAGAAATGCGCTTATATTTTTGTTTCTCATAAGTATTAACTTATTTCATTTATATTTTATCTGTTTGAGCTGGTTTAAACAAAAAAGTTGAAATAAAAGTAATCGATAACCGAAATCTATCGAGAAATTGATGATTTATTCAATCGGAATATTTGTCTTTAGAGGATAACAGGACACTATTTCAAAATAGATGAGTAAACTGACTTACAAAAATTATTCATACTGAAAACACATTATCGGTACTACTGTTTTACTTAAAATACTACTCTTAAGAGTTCATTAGTAGTACCTCTGATTTTTTGAAAACGACAGCACTGCTCTCGCAGAGATCGAAATTTCAGACCAACACTAAAATGAAAAATAAAGAGAACTGTCAAACAAGTTTCATGAAACTGGTTGCAACGTATAATAGCGCTTGAAAGAGCGGATGAAATAACAAAGAAGAATTCGAAGAAGGTGCATGCACCTAGATTCATCGTGTAATAGCAGACAAATAAATAATTTTAAATGTGTGCTTAAATGAAACAAAACAAGTACCTATGTACATATGTAGGTACTGGACACCAACTGATATTTTTACTCGCGAATATGAAATGAAAAGAATGTGTAAAAAGAGTCGCAACGTTCAAAAGTATCTCTGCGTACCTCTGCAGAGAATCAAAGAAAGTTGCAGTGCAAAAATTGCAACGTTTTAGATTCTTCCAAATTCCCAAATTGAACTTTACATTTCAATCGGTGTACTTACACCTTAATGGGCTACCCCGGCAAAGTAGACACCTAATATGCGGCGAAAACTAGAGCAGGCATGTCTTTTATCTCTACTCAAGAATTTTGCAAGGAAAGTATACTCATCTCGCTCTCTCTTTTTCATTCGTTCGGTGTCAATTTTTTTGGTAAACCGCCTTCATTTTTGCCTCGATTGCATTCATTTCTTTCAACGAAAGCCGCACGTGTAATTTGTAAAATTTTGTTCTGATTTTCTTAAATATATATAATAATTATGTCGGCCCAACCACCTACTCTAGAAGGTGAAAACTTTTATGGTAAGTATTTTAAAGCAAACAACAATTTTCAACCAAACGAACATGCTCACGCGGAATTAAAAAATTCTAACGCAAACATTTCCATTAGGTGTTACACTCAGCGAAAAAGAACCTTTGCAACAATTCGTTGTTGCTGAATCTGATAAATATGAAATGGATCAAAAGTTAATTATTAAACAAATATGCTTGGGTGCCGAAGCTAAAGTGGGTGAATTCAATGTTGTTCAGGTACGAGTACAAGTCTATAAAATACAAACTCTTGTTTAAGTGAATGACTTTCGCAAGTACAGTCGCACGAAACACGCCTGACCCTGAAATCTTAAATATATAAATCGTCATCTTTAATTTTCATTTTCAGGTTGAAACAAAAGTCTCAGATAAGAAAGATGTGAAAATACCTATCGCTGTGCTGAAGGTTGGCGAGACACGTTGCCTGAGACCAAACCTTGAGTTCCCGAGCGCATCGGTCACATTTAAGCTTATCCAGGGTACCGGTCCAGTATACATCCATGGTCAGCATATAGTAAATGAGACAGACGCCGAAGAGGTGTACTACGAGGAGGAAGAAACCGGTGACTTAGAGGACTATGCACAACCACCAGCACCACAGACAAATGGAAAAAGCACTAAAAAAAAGTGATGAAATGTGGGTGTCATGATGTTTGTTCAACGTGCACTGGGTACTAGTAACGTTTCTTTACTTTTTTTTAGGGTAGACTTCATTCTGATAATTTTAAAGGTTGAGTTTGAAAGAATTTCTACAGGTACTAGACAACTTGATGACTTTACCCATTCACTTTTGTAAATTAAAAACAAAAATAAACTAAATAAAAAATGATCTGAAAACTAAAAATAATACATATATTTACGCGTAGAGGGCCGTTTATTAGGTTTAGATTTTAAACATAAATTGGTAAATATAAGTTCAGGTGGGCGCGTGGAAATCCTTACATTCGCGCCACTGATATTTTCTGTCGAGGAACTCTAGATAAAGTACAAAAAAAAAAAAAATTACTTTTAATTGTGCAAAAATACATCAGAAGATGGCAAACCTTATGTGGATCACACGTCTCCGATCACTGGGGTGTATAAGGTCTAACTTTTGACTCCAGTCAAGTTCCTTCAGTTCGTGCCGTCGGTTCTTTCTGTCGAAATATGAGATGACACAGCTAGCTGGTATCCAAAATATAGAAGTCAACACCACAACTGCCACTGTGGAGATGAATAATCAATTATTAAAGCTCTTAATCTACATGAGATACAACAATTACAAGATTCAACATTTTCGAGCAAAAGCATCAAACGTAAGAAACGCTAAATACTCCGAAATACTGCTCAAGACTATCTGGAGACTAGCGGCCATGTCGACCATCACTGGATAGCACCTTCGACTTACACATTTGCATGATATTTTATGTCATATTTACCTTCGTATAATTAATTTTTCTGTTGACTTAAAAGTGAACCAACCCTTATACATTATTATGTATGTACATATGTCCGGAACTTTTTTACCGCCCTAGCTCAACTGCGTTCATTATTTGTGTCGCTCCTTCAACAGCTACACGAATCATCTCGACCTGACTGCGAGTATGACCCCCCACACGACACACAAGTCACAAGATATTTACTCAACTTCGCAGCAAAACATACCCAGCTCAGAATTGGAATAATATCAATGCGACACTACTTACTGACAATGTTGTCCTTCAAGAACCTTAACACACGATTGATGTTTATCTCCTCGATGATGTCCCAGAAACGTTCCACCACGTCTTGTATAGTTTTCTCGCACATACCCTAAAAACAATATTCTTTCTTAGATTAAAGGCTAAAATCCACGTATCACTGCGCTCACCTTATTGCAAAATCCTTGAATACAGGGTGTACCATCGGGTAAGACATCCGGCGGTTCCACGGGGAAGCACGTTTCATTTATACTCATGCGACAGCACCTTCAAAGCAAATTGATATTTTAAAGGAACAGAAGCCACCAAAGTTTGTTTTTCTCAACAAACCTTTTGCATGCGTCTTGAATAATATCACACATGCAGCTCTGCAGCCCCTGTGTCTCACAGTAGGGTATGCATTTACCATTTCGACACTGTCCTCGCTCCTGACAAATTGTTCCATCGGCCATGGGTGGAGACTTCGGGCACTCTGCATGATTTCCGGTGCAGCGTGCTTCCTGCTCACACGTAGCATATTGTGCTTCGCGACATTTCATGCCAGACGGCATGTATTGGCAGTTTTGACAGCAAGGCGAATTTTTATCACTGAAAAAATAGATAATTCGGTGCAATATAAATTTAATGAGGATAAAATGGTGTATCAGAAGACAGACCTACAAACAGCGCCTTGATTTCGTCGCAATTTGCAGTTTTTATCACAACAGGCATCGTTATCTTCGGTGCCCAGAAGACCCGCATCGCATTGCTCGTCGCCCTCGACTCTGAGATTACCGCAGAAAGACTCCTCTGGTTCAGAAAAACATCGGCCAGATTTTGCCTGTAATACTTTTCTAATCGAACGCAGCGAACAAGGCGAGAATTTCTATACAAGAAATGGCAAATGGATGAGACTAGAAAGATTTGAGGAATGATGGAAATTACCTTATTATTAACGTCGTATCCACTCACTGAATATGTGTACATGAGAAAGCTTCCGCCTTGTGAAGCACTCGGTGAGCACTCAGGAATGTCAGGGTCATGTTCTGAGCCCCAATTATGACCGAATTCGTGGGCAGTGACCAAGTCTGCCTCTCGAGTGATCACTCGCTGACCATAATGATTGCGTGAGCTACTCAAGCCAGAGTTTAAATAGAGTGTATAACCATTTTTGAAGTATTCTACAATTTTAACGGCAAATCAGTATGAAGATAAAGATGAGGAGATATCAATTTAAAAGTGGACACTCAAAAAAAGAATTGGCTAACTTATTTATAAGAAAATAAAAGGAGCAAAATGAAAATCAACTGAAAAGAGGCTTGGGATTATTATTTTTTTGTGTGGGTGACCATAGTTTCGCTGTATTCGTACATATATTCCTAACTGATTAATCCGGTAACAAATGCCGAGCTCTTTATGCTATGGCTGCTGGCTAGAAACATCTAAACCAGCTCATAAGTAATGAAAAGATAGTATACAAGATGGAAATCTTTAGACTTAGCAAAACAAGTTATTTCGATGAAGGAGAATACTTTCGTCGATAAGATAATTAACATGAACTCGAAAATGAGCTATTACACGTTTATTATCTGGTATTGTTTATATTTTTGTAAAGCCTCGCGAAAAGTGAATGCTGGCACAAGTTCGGGGTTAAAAAATATTTTCTTCACGGTGTAACTTCTTCAAATGTTTAACTTACATTCAGAGTTCCGTTTGCTATAAGAAGCCGTTTGGATGCAGCAAGAATCTGTAAGTGTCTTCCATTCATGCGATAAATATATCACGCACACACGAAGAACGATTGTGGGAATCTATGGAGACTGGATATGGACTGCAACAGTTAAGTGGCTTGAATCGACATCGGGCTGAGAGAAGAACCCGTTATCAATTGCAAAAATAACGGGGTCAACCGTTCCTGACTGCAGCCGAAGTCATGACCATTATCTTGGCTGAAAAAAAAAAACATCATGGCAGAGAAATAATGCCCCTGTTCAGGATCTGCTCTCGAATTATTTACATCATCACTAATCTATTGTTCTTGTTATTCATGTGCTCGCGCTGTGTGCTACCATTATAAGGGTATTCACACAAGCGGAATATAATGAAAAAAAATAAGAAAACGCAAACGACATCTAAACAAGACATCAATGCGGAGACCTTATGTGGAAAACCAGTCCAACAGACCACGAATGGGTTGATATGGAGGAGGGTTCCCTATAAACTGTAATCGAAGACAATAAGTAGCTCATTAGGCAGGTCTATAACAGAGGTCATTTTCTCTGATGTCAGTCGTCAGTCCGTTTTAGCTGGGGCAGGTGGTTCATATCCACACAGATTTGGCCCAACTACAGCAGGTATATGCACCCAAATTAAGAATCATAGCTGCAAGAACGAAAATTAAAAAAGAACATCTTAATTATTTCTTAATTAACAGCGCACACCAGGAAAATCTTTCTTCGATGGGCGAGAAAAAACAAAGCAGCACACTCTTAGTGCGAATTGAGTTCTTAATAAATACTAAATAAATAATTCCAAACCCATTGATGACGCCTTCGTTTCTTCACTTGTCGGTATTCCTTCAGAGTAAAATGGAAAATTTCCAATTTCCAAAACTTATTTTAAATAGTTTACTGATTGTTAGCACAGAGAATCGGTCTGTCGTCGCTTTACCGTGTCACTCCCGCACATACCGAGGAAATCAGAAAGGAATTATTGAAGTACGTGCGTTCTGTATACAATCGGTACCCAATGTGTACCGAGCAAATCAAGAAAAAACAATGTCGTACCGACAAATGCAGATTAAGTTATCATGGAGACCCGTCTTAACTAACCTTACCTACATATGTAGGTATAATCCTTAATAACACATGTCTTGTTTAGTCAATTTAATTCTATAGAGTGGAAGCATGGACGCACAAAACCTTAAATTTGAACCGTTTGAATTGTGGACACATGAAGTGGTGAAGAATTTTAAGAAGATAAGTAACAACGCTACTAAGTTTGGTTAACATTGTGTTGGTATGAATCTTCTAAAGATGCAGTGAAATCGCAGAAATACACTTCCTGAAATATCATACTCTCAGACGATCTGCTGTAAGCTCATCAACAGATTAATTTTGCCTCACACATCCCACGGTATATAATCTGTCCAATTGAACACAAAAAGGCAGAGGTTTATAGGACTAACGAAAAAAAAAATTAAAGAACAAAAAGTGTATCCAAGGGAAACTTCAAACTGTGCACAATAAAAAGGAAAACAACGAGATAAAAAAAATCATATTTCATTTGGTCGACCTGGAGTGCATATTCCTCCAACGGAATTCCTTCTCGGCGAACCAACATAAGCCAGACCGAGAATTCCTCCTTCGAATTTTAAATCTGTAAACAGATGAGCTAAACAAAAATCTTTATGACTGTACTCCCGTGAAAAGACCTTTTGATTGCAATAGTGAGAAAATAGATAAGAGAAGAAAGTTGATTTCAAGTTTTAATGATTGTGAGTAAAGGGAGTCATGATTTGGAGTTCCTTACCTCGAGCAGATTTCGAACATCCCACTTTTCACGAATCATATTGTAATGAGCTTCGCCGCCACGCAATCTTGTTGGTTCTGAGTGAACGACGATTTTTTTTATAACAAATCCCATACCCTTGAAACCTTCTTGGTCCTGTAAGAAATCGTATTAACTACATGTGGGTGGAAAGAGTAATTCATAATTCACCGAACGATCCTGCCAGACGGTGTCGTTGTAGATCTTGTGAACACGATCAATTAAGCTAATCTGGAGAACAAAAAAAAAGGTTATGTTTACGATATGCCAAATGCTATTATTATTTCGTTTTTTTTTTTTACAAATGTTAGGTTAGAATGGTTTTTTGCAGCAGTGTCCAATTCCATTTCACTAAAAGAACAGGGTGGGACATTTAATTAACTTAAACAGCTGGATTGCTGTGGGAATCGAGTCAGGTCATCCAAGCTATCGTAGAACATAAAGTCCATAAAGGTAAGTCTTCATTCTTGGAGAGCAGGACTGTTGCAAACAAGATGTTCTAGAGACCCCACTTCTTTTTTCATTTCAAAAGCTGCAAATATAAAAGGTTGGAGCTTATTGCTCCAATGAAGGCAGCCTAGGTTTTTGGCGCCTTTGTCCATCGTACTTTACTATCAAGGGGACTGCAAATATTGTTTCACCCGAATAATGATTCATCGATTCAGTGATTTTTCTAAGGCATGGTTAAAACAGTAAATTTCTTTGGGACGTCTGGCTTCCAGCTATTTGTTTTTATCTTAATCACAACGTGTACTAAAAATCATACCAAGTAGTTAATTGTTGTTTTTGTATTGCCACCGCCCATTTCTTGAAAAAATCTATAATCGGCAACCAACAACAGTGGACATCTGGTTTTCGTTGGCGTATACTCGTACTGATCCGCTTGACGTTTTCGCCTTTTATGGTCGTTTTTTGATGCCTCTGTACTATCGGTTTCGTGAAAGAAATTCTCCACTAAATCCTTATCATCATTCTCTTCTTCCTCATCCGATTGTTCCAATTCTAAAAAGACCGATTATTTGGTTACACTCTAAAACGGATGCCAATAAATTTTACCCAATCCCTCCTTTATGTATCCACATGTCATTGGGGCGCCCATTTCGCCATTGCTTTCGTTCCAATTGAGTTGCACATCTATCGCCTTGTAAACGACCATAGTCTTGTTGTCACTGTTCGGTAGATGCCTCCACGATGGCTTAAAAAAATGTCCAATTATTTATTTCCCCCTGCTAGGGAAAATATACTTACTTCGACATGATATGTGTCGTTGGGCAAATGAATAACCATTGTCATGAGACCATCAGCAATGTGGGCTCGTACAGTTGATTCCATTTCCCCAAATACTCTTCCCGAATAGAAGTGGTCATGGTCTATGAGTATGTGTATTTTAAGTAACAATATTTAAAAGAATAAATCATTCCTTAGTCTCCTTACCCATATGAACGATAGTCTCATTGCCATCAGCATCAACTGTAAATGCCTTGAATTTGCTATGTAGCACCTCTTTGTGCGGATGCAGTATTAGACGAAAATTCTTACCTAAAGTCTTAAATTCTACTTCTTTGATAACATTATATGGATTTGCACTGTATTTTGCGCCTCTTTTAACAATTCTGTGGACAACATCGTCTGCGTGCAGGGTGTCATATTTTTTAAGAGTTCGATGAATGGCTGCTGCAAGGGGATATTGACGATTTTCACTTTAAAACTTGTTAATGGATTTTAATAGAAACGACTTACCGGCTTTTTGAACAAAAAAATGTAATAAAAATAGGAAAATAATACGATTTTGTAGAGAGTGTGAAAAGTTTGTTTTCATATTTGTGATTTTTCGACAATTTATTGATTTACCGAAAAAGAGGGGAAGTATCTGTTTACCATTTTTTGACAGCAAATTTTCGCCACAAATGAGAAATTCAGGTATCAAGCTCACATTTTGAATGATGGAATTTAATAGTGCACGTATCACAATAGAAAAATTCTATATACATACATTTTTTATCTTTATTTGTTTTCTATTTCTATTATCTATTATATTATGCAGAAGAGTTCAATACAAAGAGCCTTTTGACTTTAAATCGATTTATGAGCGGTCGGTGAATACCGGCCAATCATAGGTCCATTTCTGCATTCACGGTGACGACGTGGAAATCCTCGTGTCCACGAAACTGCTCTGGCCTGTGCAACTTTTCGTTTTCCAGTGTGAATCTGTCTGATTTACATTTTTACCAGGGTACCTATGAACCTGCACGAAGTAGAATTAACGTTTTATCTAAACTAGGAACTAGAGAAAAAAAATTCAAAATATAAGTACATAAATGTAATTTATTTATTGAGTCTTTTTTTCCAATTGAATACAAATAAGTCTTATTTTAACATTTATGATTATTAATTTAGGTGGCGGCTGAAATGTATGGCCTGAAAATTCGATTTTTTACAGGATGTGTAAGTGATACGCCTCGTGGCTTAATATTTTGATACTGAAACAGCTCTTGCTCTCGGAGCTATGAATTGCTTTTAGTGTAGCCTATAGTCTTTATGGAACTTACAAATACTTAAAACTAAATAACGAGGGCGAAGAAGTGATACAACTAAGCTGTAAAAAATCGTATGGTCCAAACAAAAATTAAATCACAATGCCTACAAAAAAATATTTTTATATATTCTTCAATTTATTTCGTTGGGGCACGTGAGAAGTTTTTATTGCTTTCCACTTCAAGACAGTGTTATTTATCCTAAAATATTTCTTTTTTAAAACATTCCATGTGTTTGTTTAAAATAGGAAGCCGTATCTCGCGTTTTAAGGCTTAGAAACGCTTAAGAAATATGACGTATGTATGTACATACAACCATGGTATTTCGAAGAAATATTGACGTATCTTCACTTTTTATTAAAAAACGACGTAACTACCTACCATTTTTGTAGATACGACAAATAATCTTAACACGAAAAGGCAAAAAAGTTGATACGTGTCGTTTAAATTTAAAACTGCAGAATACTAAATCCCATTTGTTTATTTATTTACTGGTTGGCACGGGGGCAAACGTTATCCTGCCCTTTCCTGTATGTTGCGCGATGAGTTACATTTATGTATGCTGTGAATATGAGTCATTTTGGTCCATAAATATAGAATTTGCTAATAACTTGACTACAGCGCCACCTATCGGGTCCAGATTTTGTGGTTTTCTCTCTTAACACCAAACCAACCTATGTTCTATATTTGGTCAACAAATTTAGAATTTGTTAATAACTTGACTACAACGATAATTAAAAAAAAATGAGCCAAATCGGTTTAGCCGTTCTCAAGTAATGCGGTTACCAACGATTATCATTTCATTTTTATTATATAGATAAAATCATTTCTACTTTAAGATGTTTCAGAAATATTTGAACACATTATTTTTGTTCTCTTCATACTAATAATAAAAAAATTAAATTACATCATAAAATGTTCTTCAACGAAAATGCCGTAACTACACTTCACTAAGGCTCCGACAATAGAATCCGTCGACTTCGTTTCGTTGTATATACTTTGATGTTGAAGTTGAAGTATTGCCGGATAGAGCAGTCCCATAGAATCCGTCACATATCTACGTAGAAATGTCAATGATTCTCTTCATTCTCTCTATGCCTCCTTCAATGAAAATGCACAATCTCAATTTGTGAATGCGTGAACTTCAGTATGTGAATGTGTGAACTTAAATGCGTGAATGTGTGTACTAAGAACGTATCGACGGATGCAAAAAGTAGAAAGTATCCGTTGGTTATGTGCAATCTCCCATAAGAATGTGTGTATTCTATCGAGCCGTCAGTTAACGCATTTATCTTTAAATGCCAAAAATGTGGATACGTCAATTCAACTTACCACGGCAGCATACGAGTCATGTATCCAACGAAGTTATAGATAATGCAAGAGACAACGGAATAATAATACTGCCATTTCTACCCCACTGCAGTCATCGCCGACAACCGCTTGATATTTATCTGTATAATGGCATATTAAAAAGTTCTTTGAAAGTTTCTTGCCAAAAATTATGAATCGTGTCTCCAATCACAATTTATGATATTGCAGAACTCTTCCAGGCCCCATTTCGTAACACATTTTCTGCTCGAAATATTTAACCCTGTTTTTAAAAACTCTGGAAATTGGCGATGTTTCATCGGATCTCGGATGACGTGAACAGTTCCGAAGACCTTCCTAGTCCAGAAATTCAACCCAGGACATTTCTAGCTGCATCCATTAATGCTCTCGACGGCGATTTTGCAATTTTGTTGTTCATTGATCATTCTTTAATAATAAGAAAATTATAAAAAGTGAGTGTTTATACCTAACCCTTATGAAATTAAATTTGTTTACACCTACCAGATGGGTGCGGCACATATGTATAAACAACGATATTACTTTATTTTTCAAGGATCAAAAATATCATATTGTTACTGACATTTCAAGGCCGATAGTTCAAAGTTATGTTTTTTTTCAAAACATCATGATATTGAAGCCCCCAATTATACCTTCTGTAGAATGAATTTTCCAAAAATCATTTACACCATCCCCTACTCCCTCTTAGTTTCATAGTACAGTAAACGATTTGATTGAATACAGTTTTTTTTTTTTTTTTTTGATTCTATTTATATTTTATATTTTATTCTTTTATTTTAAAAAGTTCAACAAAGTCTATATACATATTGATGTAGTCAAAACAAGTACACAACGAAATATTCTTAACTAATACAGCATCTTGTCAGGTTTACAAAACTAATTAACAACAAATACATACATATGTTAACTACTAAAATAACGCTTTTCTACAAAAAAAAATCCATTTATTTTTAAATTGAATTGAAATCTTTTATTCATAATTTACTTAACCTATTGGTATTCTCGTTGATGTCATTTGTTGCCTTAACCCTTAAATAACTAACGCCATCTATTTCAAATGTTTTTATTTAAATTTTCTTAAAAAAAAAAAAAAACATTTCAAGCATCATTCATATTCCTAAACCGGAACACGCCTTATTTTTGTTTTAAATACTTAAATATATTTTAATATATGTATGTATGTTATGTTTATAGTTTGATAAGTTTTGTACTGTGTACGAAATTGTTAAGATTATATTAATGAACTTTAAAACGAGGTTAAGGCAAAGAGTATTTTGGGTAACTTTTGAAATATCAGACTCATCAAACATTCTACATACCGTTAGATTAGGAATATGACAGATGCATCAGAAAAATTAAATTAAATATTAACGATACAAAATACGTGAAGGCTTTTGTTTTATTTTAAATATCTACTGTTTTGGAGAAATGTTTTAAAAAAAAACTTGGTAAAATTATTATTTCCTTTGTTGGTCAGAGATAAATATTAAATGCTATTTTTAGAAATTCTACTTTATTTCGGATTCCAGTGGGTGAATTATAATTAAGATTTGTCTTTCACTTTTTTTCTGTACGTATATATAATAGTGTGATTTTGTTAAATAAGAAAGTATTAATACTTAACGTATTAACAACGCTTAACAACTCCTTAACAATTTTTCAAATATATTAGATGGTTTCTTAATCGTTTTACTAATATTTTTAAGATAATAATTATTCTTCTAATGAAATATACAGTTATCCAATATCTTGAGCTTTATTGTTTACTTGTCATATTCGAAAACAAGATGCTACAAGTTTTTTATGTGCTCAGATAATTACATTAAATATTTTTTTAGTGTATACATGATTATGTTGTAATTTAGAATTGACGTGTTAAAACAATTTTTTTTTTTTTGAAATTCCTTACTAACAGAAATTGTGTGAAAGTCGTTCTCTACGTTTAAGGGCTTCTATTGGTTATATTTCGTATCGTTAGTTACCCTGATTAAATTCAATAGACTTTCGAGGTATTTTCTGTCATCAGAGACTGTAGAAGGAATTGTAGTTTAATTTACATATATGTATACCTTTAGAAATGCCTTAATATTTAAAGCGTTAAAACCACCCATCACTGAAAAGATAAGCTTTAGTAATGCAAAGAAGCCTTTAGTCATGCCAATCTTTGTCTAACGACAATATACTCAGTTCACGGTGAATATTTGAAACTTAAATACGGCTAACAATTTCGATCATCGCACAAGCACAATGGTTTCTTGAGAAGACGAAGATAAAAATATGTTTCGGATCACTTTAGCTTCGGTTTCACAAGTGGAGTCTTCCATCATAGTAAAAACTAAACTTCAAAATCGAACGGATGACGGATGGTTGGAGTCTCTGTACTCTGTCCGTATGCCACCTGGCTGGCTAACACAATATAACGTTCTTAAAGTATGCAATAAAATCCATTGAAAACAATTATAGCTAACTCGAAACTAGAGGGAGCTGACTTATGAACATAGGTACCTCGTCAGCTTTTGTATAGGCTGTGTTACGTCGTGGTTGGCTTGATTGATAGCTAAGAGGACGTATAAATTACCTAAGAAAGAAGATTGTACTCCTGTATTCCTTTTCAATGTTTTCAGTTACAGCGGGGGAAATTATGTCAAAATTAACTCTAACCACCCGATAGTATACATTTAAGTGTATTCAAATCAGTGATGCCTATCATCAATAGGTGTTTTATTATTTTCGCAGAAAGAAAATGTTTTTGTTTGCAGATGTCGGTAACAGGCACATATGTATAGTAAGTCATTTATCTATAATTCTGACCAAATCTTTCCTACCTATCCCAAGAATAAAGGGCAAATTAGAATACACTTTATGGTGAATGTAAACAAATTGGCAACAGTGATTGACAGATAAGTAGGTATGTACACACATCAAAAGTTGCCCTTAAATTAGAAAATACTCTCATGTCAACTTAGAAAAATTTAGGAATCTATCAGAACTACAGGATTATCATTTTTTGTAAGATTTTTAAAATTTCCAAGACGAATGAAAAATAAAGATTTTTGGCTTAAACTAATAACGTAAATAGACATCATTATGTAATAGGGGAAGGTCATGTACCTTGGACCGATTTTACCTTGGACCGAGTGCCGATTCCTGGCAATTGGCTGAACATGTTGCAATAAGTTCTTCAATAAATTTTCCAGTATGTTTATGGGACTCATTTCAGCTTGTGTTCATTTATCGCATGAGACGGACGTGCAATCAAAACAACATAATATAAATTACACAATCTAAAGTATTTTTTTTATGTTTTTTTGAAGAGTTCTGTTCATTCAGTTATTATATTTCTTTCAAGTTACTGGTTTTAATGTGTAAGTATATGTATATATTTCAAAATTCAATATTTTATTTGCTACAATTATACAACATAATGCGTTAAAATTTTGTATTTCTAAAAAAAGTGTAGTGAATGTACCTTGGATCTGTGTCCATGCATGTACTTTGGACCGGTCCAAGGTACATGCTTTTCAAATTTTTTTAAGAGTTCTGTTTTCCATTTTCCTCAAAAAAATGCCCATGAGTAAGTCAGGATCAAAAAGACCAACTGTTGACGTTGACGCTTTACGGCGAGCTGTGGAAAAAGTAGTGTACAGTGGAAAATCCATGCAAAACACTGCAGCAAATATGTTCAACGTTTCCAAGACTACTTTAATGCGGAACATCGCCAAACACAAAGCATCGAACCATTCTGATTTTGTTTATGAAAGCCGAATTATCCACCGCCAAATATTTTCGCCTGAAGAAGAAGATCTCCTGGCAAAGTGATTCGTCGATTTCGGAGTTTCTCACAGCTGCCAGAAAAAGAATATTAAATTTCTAACGTTTTTTCTTTCTTATTTGTTTCTGGTCTTTGTTCTTTTATTTTCTCTTAAATGTACTTTTTAATGAATTAATAAATGGATTGAATTTTTTTTAATGAAATAAAATAGTATTTACACTGCATCATTTGAACACAATTGATTTCGGTTCAAGGTACATACACTAACAGTCCAAGGTACATTCAGTGCATGTACCTCGGACCGTTTGAGGTTTCCTTGCAAAAAAGCATTTTCTAAGCATACGGTAAATACTTAAGATGTCGTTTTAACACTATTAAATAGCCAAAATACTACACTATTAACATAAACAAACTAAATTGGAAACATTTACGTCGAACAAAAGTTGCAGTAAAAATAGTAAATTCCGGTCCAAGGTACATGACCTTCCCCTACATATTTGTAACTTTATATATGTATGTATACATCACAGTTAAAAAAAAATACTTAATCAATTTCCCATGTGAACAATTTAGCAGCACTGTTTTTTTTTTGTGTTAATTATTTGAAAATGTTTTACAGCGAACATTGGAAAACGTGAACCCCCCAAAACTACCCCAAAACGAGAACACTGTATTTTTTACATTGACTGTTCTAAAACGTGAACAAATCTAAAAGCTCTAAAACGTGAACAGAAATTGTTTCTACATAAAAATGCACTGAATTCATTTTCAAGACTTCGGGGAATCCCATAATATTGACAATGCGTAGTATTCGGGGAATCCCATTATATTGACAATGCGTACCCAGTATGTACATATGTATGTTGACCAAAGCGACATAAACGTATTTAGGCCGGCATTCACCGACCGCTCATAAACCGCTCTTAAAGTTAAGGGGCTCATAAGTTAAAATTTCTAGTAGTAATAGGTTTTTGTCTATGCTGTCTATGCTACTTCGACTTTCAAAGATCTCAATTTTCGGATTTCCGAATGCGTTCTCTTTCGAACATTCGGAGTCAATGGCGTTCTTTTTCGAACATGTCAGTGACATTTGGCAGTGTAAATTATGGGGATGATGCAACACAGCTGTAGATGGTGAAATTGATGTTGGTGGATTAATTTTTTTTTGCAAATTTACTAGGAATTAAATAGTGGAATAAGGAACATGTTCACTAAATTCATTATAATGTTATTTTCCTCGCCGGATGAAAGAAAGAAATGTCTTTCTTTTCTACCCACTTTAAAAATCAACAGAAATAATTTAAAGTTGAAATGGCAGCTGATTTCGAACTATTTCGAAGTTATCTAAGACATTAGCAGAGACAATAATAATTGTCTCTGATATTATTGCTCGTAACTTAAGAGTGGTTGATGCCGGCCTTAGACGAAAATGCAGTTGTTCAAATGTTGGGAAAAATACAACAGAAAAAATTCGGATTTTTTTTTTGTTAAATAAACTTTTAATTTTTAAAACGTTCTAATGTAAAAAATAAATCTAATCAGTTTTGTTAATGAGCCGTACCAGTATGTGTAAATAATGTAAAAATATTCATGAATTGAAGCAAAAAGGAGATAAAATCAAAGAAAATGTGTTTTATTTTAAGGGCAATAGTAAGACAATACGGTAGGAATACAATTTAAATCATAAAATATTACATTCCAAAACATGAACAATCTCAAAACATGGACACCCTCGGTTTTAATTAGTTCACGTTTTCCAATGTTCACTGTATATACATAATTAAAAAATATGACTTTTTTAACATTTGGTTTTGGTTTTCCATTTTGAAAATAATCTCTAATGCAATTTCAAAGCTAACCTACGAATAAATATAACAGCAACCGAAAAGCAGCCAACCACGTGTGTTTCTGGCTATACAGTACCCCGCCAAACGTGGCTGCAATTTTAAAGATGTCAACTTTTTTAATTTTTCCATCAAAACAATGTTTTTTTTACATCTTTGATGCAGCTTTTATTTTGTTTTGTAATAAGTAAATGTACGTAATCTTAATACATTATAATTATATATAAACTCTGTTAAGCATACTCGCAATTCATGCTGGTATCACATATTTGATGCCACTGTCATTCCTCCACACATCCTCAATATTAGTCGTATTTTTTTGCACGCGTATATACGCTTATATTGCAAATTTACATGTAAGAAACAACAAATGTAAAAAAGCGGTATTAGTATCCCCGCCTAGCTAAGCGTATATAAAAACAGTGATACCAAACCCAAATTTCTACTTTTGCGATGAATTCCTATGAACGAAATTCATCCTTTTGACAACCGGAGAAACCCAAACGTAAAAAAAACAATCGAAAACAATTCTTTCATCTCTTATTTAGTCTTTTGCCGACGATTGGTTTAGTTAGTCAATAAGCAATAAATTGATCATTTAAAATTAGAATGTGCATTTGCAAAATAATTTTTTTTTAAATTTTGTCAGCTCAAGTGTCATTTTCTGTCATCATATTTTGCGACGAATTCGTTAACCGGCGATAGGCGTATTTTTGTGCACTTTAATATACGCGTGCAAAAAAACACGGCTAATTTCTTTTGGCATTGGTATTGTTGAATTCCTTCCAGAATAAATTTTGGATTTTAACAACAATTTTCGATATGATTTAAGTCTTTCTTGAATTTATTATATTTAAAGGTTTTTTTTTCAAGTGTGGCAAGGAGCGCCATTCTACATGAAGAGGTAGTCTATTGGAGGAGACTTTAGACTTTCCACATAAGTAAAAAAAACCGTATTAAGTACTCGTACGTACTGGTTGTGGTCCGGTATTGTGTACCATATTTTGGAAAAAAAATTTTGATTGTTTTGTTCATATTTTTTTGGCGGATACTGTACAGCAGATTAATATTATAAATTTTATCCGTGGTGTACATATAAAGTTACAAAACATAAAACCACGACTTAAATAAAAACGCAAAACTTTTAAGTATGCATGTAATATAATTTATGTATGTATGTATAGGTACCTATAATCGTAAGACTAAAACTTTAAAGGAAATCAATATCTTCAATCTGTGGCTGCATAGTAAATTGTTGATTTTCGCCGAAAACCCAAGTTGAAAAACGACGTCTCGGACTTCTTGCGTTCGCGTTCATTATCATTGCCAAAATATGAGAATAACCGTCCACTGCCGCTACCCACGGGTGGGATTCGGCTGCTGGAGCAATAAGCATTAAGATTATGATGTCCCGAAGCAATTGAGTAATTAGAGTAATGCGGTTGCTGTTGGTAGATCTGCTGGTGTTGGTGTTGGTGGTGTTGTTGACGTTGATTGCTGCTAACAAAACCGGTTGGTGACAAATCGGTCATCTCACACGGCCAGAGGGTGATCGCAGATGGGACCGTATGTATCCCGTCCGATAGTCGATGATGGTTGGATGCTGACCGGTTAGTGAACCGTTGCGAGGACCTCGACCCCATCTGTATATTATGCATTTTATATACGTTTATGGTAGGTTTTGTGTTTTGTATAGTCGGTTATAGCATAAACAAAAAAAGTGAAAAGAAATTTTCAATTAGCCCATTTTTCGATGCTTGAACTCTAAGAGCTGTTGAATTCTATTTTAAGCTATTTTAATTTAAAAAAAATATATAGTATGTATTTTTTTCTCAATTACAAAATAAATAAATTTAAATGTTTATCTTCTAAAAACCAGTATATGTTAAAATGTATCTCTTTAGAAATGTAATAATTGTAAGATGAAAATTAAACTTTACACGATTTATGTGTTAAGTCCTACGACAAAATGTTAGCTAGCGTTTCTTTTTTTATTGAATTTTCTGTTTTTTTTTTTTGTAACTGATTTATGCGTGTTTTGAACTTATTGTAAGCGCCTTAACTAAATGACAAAAGAAATATCTTTATTACGAAGCGTTTTATTTTATATAGATTTTAGTTTGCTGAAAATAGACGCATAGTGATGAAAGCAAGTTGTTTGTTTAAAGCATAGAAAAAACATGCACAAGAAATTGCACAGTAAAACAACATAAAGGTTAAAGGGGCTAAGGTGGGTCAAACATATTTACAACATCAAAAAGAAGTAACGTTACAACATCATTTGCTGCATCTATCCTTTGAATTTAAAGAAAAGATACATTTTTTGGTAGATCCAACACTAAAAAATATACATATATACATAACTACACGTGGAAAGCATTAAACAATAACTATTATGTTATTAAGAGCTTACAGTGTTAAGAAAACGAATATGCTCACCAACTAACATTTATTTTATTTTTTTTAATTTTGAAATGGCGGTCGATTTATTAGTGCTAATAGTCCGGGAAAAGATCGTGTTTTTTTTGTTATAATTAATGTATAGAATGTGTTAATATCTATTCTGTGCAGTGTATTGGGATCTGAAAATGTGCGAGAAAGTTAGTTTGAATTTTTGAGAAAATAATTATATTGCCTATTTTGAGTCTTGTACCAAAACTGTTCATTCATTTGAAATAACGCATTTGTTTCTGCAAAATGAGTCTATTTTAGTGAAAGTGATATTAAATAAATATTAAATCGAGAACTTATTCAATAGGTTCGTTAAAGTAGAATTTAGTACTTTGAAAAACAAATTTTCTGTTCAAAACGACAACCAATATAATGCATCACCACTTAAGGGAATAGTTTGCTACATTATGTCTCTTCTCTACTCCATTCGCCATTGTGAATAGCAAATTGAGCGTTCAGACATCGTTGCTTCGTGCAAACGGGCTCTAATGGGAGAAAGCTATCTATTTGAAATTGGAAAAGGACGGTTATTTTACCGTAAACCTATAAAGTGTTTTGAACGTAAACGGTACGGGACTTGTGCTGCGAAAACATTGCTTTCCATGTTGACGTTAGTACCTGCTTACGAATAAGCATTCCTAGGCTTAAACAGATGTTTGATTCTATTTTCTTATTCTTGTCAGTATTTTTTTTATTTGCCATTTAATGGTATTTGCTTGTTAGCATTAGCTTTTACCGCTATGTTTAATTTTTGTATCATAATATATTATATTATTTTTTTTAGGTTAGTAAAAAAAACTTAGAAAGAACATGTTAATCGTAATTTCTTTTGCAGTATGAACAGTTTTGGTATTAGACGTCGTAATCGGTTACTAATTATTATCATTATCATTTATCTGCCTTGTACTTTTGGAAGTTTTTGATGCTCTTAAATTCCTACATATGTATACTCCTGGAGCAAAAAGGCCTCAACTGTACTAAATAGGTATAACATTTTTAAACTGGTAATGTAAATGTAACAAATCATAGGTCGCACACACAAAGAATAAGTGAAATGTTAAATTTTTTATTTTTTTTTTAATAAAATAAAGTGTTAGTTGAATAAATTATGTCAAAACAAACTTTCATTTTGATAGTAAATATTCTTGGAGGTTCGTCAAATGTTCAAAAAAAAAAAAAAAAAACCGCTGTTGGGTTATTATTAATTGTACTGAGCCAATAGTCTCCGCAGAGAGATTATCATGCAATTTTAATGACTAGGTAATAAAATATAATAATAATAATGATATTAATTGTACTGATTATGTCGAAGACCGGACAATCATCCCGTTCTGAAAGTCGTATTTGGGAGTCGCATACGACCATATTTATATTTTGTGGTACTGACGGGGAATCTGATGTTGGTTTTCTTCACACAAACTCACTCTTAGGTATACATACATAACATATGTACATATACCTGCGAAATTTGAATAATTGAACATTTTTCAAAGAATTTTGTTTTTTTTCCATGCACGCTTCAATAGTATAATTGAGAAATGAATGCGACAAAAGTCATTAAAATTTTGTCGGATTCGTTTCCTTTCCGAGAATTTTGACATTTCAATTCTAAGGTGCGCGATAGAAGGAAATCAGTGGCAACACCGGTGATATCTTGCCTGCTTTAAGTCATCGCTTCGTAATATTTTGTATATCTATCCCATCAATTCATCCTAAATAAAGTTAACTTGTATTATATTCGACGCATAAGACATTTATCTTTCGCCATATTGTTTTGCGGGTTTACTTTCATTTACTTTTCTTAAGTTTGTGTACATTTTTTGAATTCCAACCAGAAGAATTGTATATTTTTTCTGAGTGGTTCTTCTGCCGTTAAAGTTTTTTTTATATTGTTTTCTAACTTGAGTGAGAAATAAAGCTCTATCTCCCTCCATCTGCTGGACTGATATTGGATTATCTTACTTATAGTCTTCTGACTCCATCGCACGTGTGAGTACAATCTTTAGTGCATGTTCTGCCGCTTTTAGCATACTATATTCTCACCACATCATTTGTATGGTTTATTTATTTCATACATCAACCAATTTGGCCGCTGAGAATTTTTGGTGGAAATCTTCGCTATCTGCACAGCCTGCCATCTACATTACTATACGATCATCAAATTGTTATCATTGAATTGACAGCTCTTGTTTTCATCTATCGATATTATGAGTTATCCAAACTGTTCCATTTGCAAGAAATGCACTAGCGATTTGAATGTTTCTTGTGCGATTTGCCTTGATACGGTTCATGCTAAATGTATTGGAATCAAAGGGAAAGATGCTGACAAGATTGTTACAAATCCTGGTCTTATCTATCATTGTGGAAAACATAGAAACATTTCACCTGATATCCTCCACTGGAAAATTATTAAGTTACAGAAAACTTTTAATAGTCTTTCCTTGATATTTTCCGAGCTGCAGGAGGTGTTTGACTTCGACACCGCCAATACAAATAAGCTGGTGGAAGGTTTCACAAATATCGAGCATCTATTACAACAACATCGTGTCCACAGTACTGATCATAGAAAACAATTAGAACAACAACAACAAATAATTGATCATCAAGCCCAGATCTATGAATTACAGAAAAAATTACTTGAACATGAGACATATTTAGAAGATCATAGAAAAAAGCAACTTAAACTACAACAACAGAAACAAAAGAAACAACAACAACAACAAACTCTACCTAACCAGCAAGAAACACTGCCAAGAATTGATTTAAATCCAGTAGTACTAACAGCTGATGCTTCTGTTGTTGCGACATCGAGTGAATCTTTAACACCTCTTGTTCAAATACCTCCATCTTTACTGGACACTGATGTAGTTCGATTCCCATCAAATCTTGCATCGCCCCTTACCCCAGCTATTGAGATATCATCTAACATTGCTACTTCTGATGTTAACCTAGTTGTAGTTCAACGAACTCCTCGCAAATCAATTTTTATCTCGAGGCTTGACGCTGCAACCACTGTGGATGACATATTGAATTATATCAGAAGCAAAATTTCTGCCCCGTCATCGTTCATCAAATGCTTCAAATATTCATTTAATGAGCCTCGTGAAATAGCATCCTTTAAATTGATAGTTCCTGATGAAGAATTTTACCAACTAATAGCCAAAAGCTTTTGGCCTGACGGTACTTTGGTACATGAATACGTTCATCGGGCTAGAGGTAGAGCAGTTGCACCAGGTGCTTCAGTGCTTGAACCCGGGAGAGCACCAAATAACGGAACTCATCCAAAAAACGATTAACTACTCCTTGTAACTTGAGGCCTAATCGAAATCCACCGTCAAGAACTAATCCTGTTACTACTGCTGCTGTTGCTGCTCATGCTACTATTGTTAACGATACTCTTTTGGTGTATTATCAGAATGTGAGTGGAATGCGATCAAAACTAATGGACTTTTATTCTTCTGTCGCTGATTGTCCATACGCCATCGTCACTCTCACGGAGACTTGGTTGAGCGACAACATTTCCAATACTGAAGTTTTCAACGAAGATTTCAATGTGTTCAGGAAAGATCGAAGTAGGAGTTGCACTGGACTTACCAGAGGAGGTGGAGTGCTGATTGCGGTGAAATCAAACTTTATGAGTAGGCAAGTAACTCTGAAGGATTCATCAGGTCTTATTGAGCAAGTTTGTGTTCATGTTGTTTTTCCACATGTAAATTCTAGTCACCATGTTGATATTAATATTTATTTTGTTGTTTCATATATACCTCCAAATTCTCATATTGATATTTATAACTCTCATATAGGTAACATACAAACATTAGTAAGCGAATTAGATTGCAATTCATATGTTATAGTCTTAGGTGATTTCAATCTTAGTACTGTAAAATGGATATTTTCAGAGGAGGATAAAGCTTTCTTACCTTATAATGTAATTAATGATAGAGAAATATTAGTACTAGATACTATGTCTGCTTTAAACTTTGCGCAAAAAAATAATGTAGTTAACTCTATTGGTAGAATTTTAGATCTTGTCTTTGTACATGAAGACCTCGATGTAACTTTGTCTGAGGATGACTTTCCTCTTCTTAATAACAGTGTGCATCATAAGGCACTATGTATTTCTATTAATTGTACAATTTTTGACGCAGTTCTTCATACAATCCCAGAAATTATCTATAAGTACGATTTCTTGAAAGCTGATTACAACAGCATCAACAATTATTTTTCTGATATTGATTGGAATTCTTGTTTGCGTCATCAGGAATTAGATAGTAATTTTAATGTATTTAAAAACTTAATAGATTTTGTGATATCTAGATTTGTTCCAATGAGGCGCTTGAGAAGAAGTAATAAGCCAGTCTGGTACAATAAAAGCTTATCTCGTCTAAAAAATATTGTCACCAAAATGTATAAAAAAAGCAGAGTCGACCTTGGTTCTCGAAGTGAATATATTCGCCTACGTAGGGAATATGAATTTTTAAAAAAATTCACGCATAGACAATATGTATGGTCACTGGAAACAAAAATCAAACAGGATTCGAGCTGTTTCTGGCGTCATGTCAATGTTAAAAGGAATTCCTTTGGTATTCCTGCTAACATGTGCTATCAGGGGGAAGTAAGCAGTGATCTTTCTAAGATTTGTAACTTATTTGCTGCATTTTTTCAATCGAATTTCGATGTAGCCTCATGTGATAGAGAAACTGAACTTGATCTTCCAACCGTAAATACTGCAGTTTGTATGTCTCTGTCAGAGAATGAAGTTTTGAGTGCACTATCACATCTTGATAATAGTTTAAGTATGCCTCCTGATAATATTCCGGCAGTGTTCCTAAAGAATTGTAGATCCTACTTGTCCAAGCCTCTACAATTAATTTTTAATCAATCTCTAAGCGAAGGTGATTTTCTTAATTGTTGGAAAAGTTCATTCATAACTCCTATACACAAAGCAGGTTCTAAGCAATGTATAGAAAATTATAGACCTATAGCCAAACTACAAGTTATACCGAAAGTATTCGAATCACTTGTTAAAAAAAAAGTATATGAAACTCTTGAAAGCAGTATCTCCATCTTTCAGCATGGATTTGTCAGTGGTAAATCAACTACAACCAATCTAACAATATTTACGAATTTCTGTGTCAATAGTGTGGAGAGAGGATATCAAGTAGACGCCGTGTATACTGACTTCTCCAAAGCATTTGACAAAGTCAACCACACAGTATTGTTGAAGAAATTAAGAGCTACCGGTATGCATTCAAGTTTGCTTAGCTGGATAAAAAGTTATCTAACAAATCGTATCCAGTATGTCAAAATTGGTTCCAATATATCTGATAAAATTTTCAATCACTCTGGAGTGCCCCAAGGCAGCCACCTGGGCCCACTCTTATTTCTATTATTTATAAATGACTTACCGCCAAAAATCCAACATTCATCATGTCTCATATACGCTGACGATTTAAAAATATATAAATCAATTAAAACATTGACCGACTGCATCGAACTCCAAAAAGATTTGGACAGTTTATTAAACTGGTGCTCTCTAAACCGTCTTCATCTGAATATAAATAAATGCTGTGTCCTATCGTTTTCGAGGTCCCTCTGTCCAGTTCTCTTTGAATATACTATTTCGAGTGCTACGCTTCAAAGAGTATACAGCTATAAAGACTTAGGCGTCATATTCGATTCAAATCTAAATTTCAGGATGCACATAGATTATGTAATCTCTAGGGGTAATAGTTTGCTTGGTTTTTTGTTCAGGAATTCTAAGGATTTCCGATGTCCGTACACACTGAAATCGCTTTTTGTTACCATCGTTCGTCCCATCCTTGAATATTGCTGCATAGTCTGGTCCCCATTTTACAAAAATGCTTCGAACCGTATCGAAAGAATACAGAAAAGGTTTACGAAATATTCACTTCGGAAGCTAAATTGGACATTGCCTCTACCACCTTATGAAACACGATGCAATCTTATATCACTCAAACCTCTTCAAAGTAGAAGAATCTATTTTCTTGTCTCATTTGCGAGAGATGTTGTAATTGGACAAATTAATTGTGCTCCCTTGTCATCTTTGTTTAAGCTTTATTCACCAGCTCGATCCTTAAGACCGAGGGCTTTTTACTTCTTTTCAATACCTTTTCACTCAACAAACTATGGCTGTAATGAGCCAGTCACTAAAGCCTGTTATTACTTTAATAAATATGCCGATATAATTGATCTAAATTGTCCTAAAGAAATATTTAAAAATATTATCATGAACGGAATTGTGTATGATTGAAGGCATTAA
This sequence comes from Brachyopa scutellaris, assembly GCA_949775065.1. NCBI lineage: Eukaryota > Metazoa > Arthropoda > Insecta > Diptera > Syrphidae > Brachyopa > Brachyopa scutellaris. The sequence continues at coordinate 96,308,917 of OX459114.1, read as the reverse complement.
TTACTTATGTACATATATGTATATCTATATTATACTAGGAACATTAGCTCTAAGAAAGTAAATTATACCAATAATTGTACTTATAGACTATAAATAAATAAATAAATAAAAAAAAAATAAATAAATATAAGTCAAAATGCGATAAGAATATTATATTTCAAATTTTATATCATATTTGGTAAAAGCGGTATAAATTTACTACACACACACGTGTGTGTGGGCCACATCCTGCTAAAGGCTACATGAAAAAAGTACACTTTCTGAACTTCGAAATCAAAAGTAAAACAAACTAGGTTGCCGATTGTGGAAAAAATTGCGAGTAGAAGAAATGCTGCGAGTAGTAGAAAACAAATTGCATCAAAGCATTCCACTATTCATAAGTTTTACTGTAGTAAATATGGTCCGCAGAAAACCACACCAATATCATGACTTCATAAGGATCCGGTGAGTTATTATAAAAAAAGGTCAAATGTAATACCAGACCTATACAAATTTCTCCCTGCGCCGTTTTTTGTTCTAAATTTGATAAAGGGTTTGGTGATTTATTCTGAAAATATCAAAAATATTTACTATTTTGCATAGTTTAGATGCTGCTAGAGTTAAAAGAGAACGCGGCATAAATAATATTGACGTTCAAAAAAGAACATTTTAAATATAAAGATTAAATAAAACGTATTTACTTTATTTCTACCAATTTCTTATATTTCTTTGTGCGAATGCGGCCTAATTCTTTTTCTTTAAATTATTACTAAACTCACATGCTTCCTAATCAGCTATGTACATGGGTACATATATGTAATGTACTTTAATAATTATATAATTTCAATTCACTATAAGAAAGTTAATGCTTTCCAATTTTGTTGTTTGTGCAGTTGATAGAGAAAATGTCAAAGAAAGTGTGTAAACCTCAAACGTCACATAAAAAAAAAATAAAATAAAAAATGCAGTTAATAGAATTACAAAATAAATAAAAACGAAACTAAATAAATTCTAAATAATACTTACCGCAGGGTTAAATTGTGTGCTCTGATTTTTCTTTATTTTTTTATTTTTTTTTTGAATAAACTTTACAAAAATATATGTAAATCAAAAACGTGTCCTTTACGCCTACCTCGTCGTCGGCGATGCTACCACTATATCACGTCTACAAAATGCCGGACGGCTGGTGATTATTTATATTTTCATTTCCAATGTTTTATAGAATTGTAAATATGTTTTTTGTTTAGGTCAAAATTCATGTAACAACATGTTTTATTTACAATTTTAATTTGATTTAAATTTGTGGGTATGCAGGATACAATAAAGCCAATCAGAGAGTGATGATAAAATGTAGGTACATGGATTTTGTTAGAAAAAAAATAGAAAGAGAAAAATAGTATTTGTTTTTTTTTTCTGTTTAAAAAGATTAAGAAAATTAAGTACAGAAATGCACAGCTGTTAAAGTATTTTTTTGAAGTCTGTTTTTTTTTGTAACAAAAGCGCAAATAATATTTATATAACGCAAATAAACGAAGAAAGAAGAAAATTAAGTAATGCAAGGTGGAGAACTAAGTATAAGTGAAATAGAAGAATTTTTCACAGAGTGTCATTTGAAGTTATCAGCGGTTTTGATGAGAATCCAATTGAAGGCATATGAACTGCGAAATCAAATTTGAAGTTGCAAGTAGTGTAATAGAAACAAAACATAAATAAACAATTCGAATTCACCCTCATTTTAGGTGGAAAATGTTGGATAGTAGTTTTTCACTTACCTTTTACAAAATTTTATTTACAAACATTGCATTATGTATGTAAATTATTTTGTGGAGCAAAGAGGTTAAGAAAAAATTCAATTTAAAATACTGGTAGGGAGTTGTCTTGTATTTTCAAAGCTACTCTGAATTTAACTACAGTTTATCGGTTTGATATTTAAATAAGATATTAGAAATTTTGTGTTAACATTCTAAAAAAGGTAAGAAATTAGAAAATATATTTTCCCGGAAGAAATTCGAGGAACAAATAAAATGTGGGTACGTTTTCGATTAGAAATTGCTGCCAGATCTAAGACGTTTTAATCAAATATTTTAAAAGTCAGCTATTGGGCTAGGTACACATGATAGTCGTCGGTTAGTTCCACAAACGAGCATGTGACACCTTTCATGATCGTTGAGCGATAAGGTTAGAAGCATTTTTTGACTCTTGCTTTGTTTTAAAATTTAAAATAAAACAGATCAAAAAGTCACAGGAACATACCCTACATTTATAAAACTTATTTTGTATTGATTAAGTTATTGTACTAAACGGATTAACATTAAGCTTCTACACTGAATCGTAGGGTATAACCATTTTATGAAATATATATTGTCAGGAATCAGTCTCAAAATCACTTCTAAAACCTCCAACTGCCGTTCATCTCTTAGCTAAGCAGTTTAACATTCACCATTGCTGGGTGCCAGGGCACAGAGACATTCCAAGGAATTGTAAAGCTGACAAGCTCGGTAAACTAGGAACCAGAATACCTATTCTACCCGATAAGAGGAATATAGTTATTTCCCTCGCTACCTACAAGCTAACACTCAGACTTGATATAGTCAATAAAACCAACGCTAGATGGGAAGGTGGAACTACCTGCCTAGCCACCAGACAGATCCTGACTAGAATAGATCTAAACCGCTCTGTCTACATTTTGCCCCTAAAAGGACTACAAACAGGAACGACTATCGGTGTCATTACAGGACACTGCCTTATAGGTAAGCATGGAACTAGGCTTGGCATCATTTCAAATGACTTCTGCAGAAGTTGTCCATAACCTAGGAGAATACTTCTTCGACGATCTCAGTGACCTAGCACAAAAAGACGTTGGATGCCTTTTTCGCTTTATACAAAGCTCCAAATGGTCCCCATGAGTAGCGGGGTTTAGTTTCCCCAACATCCTTAAGTGTAGGCTTAAGTGTGCTAGCACTCGTTACCGGCAGCCACTGTTATCTAACCAAATCATTTTATGAATAAATTATGGTGCGAAGTATCACCAAGAGGTAATTTTTGATTTTTAAAAGCGTTTTTCCTTTTTACAAGTATGTAATATTAAAAAGTCACAAATTATCAATTTTTAATACACACAAGTACATAATATCTATCTACAGTGGCTGGCCAAAATATTAGGGACAGTACAACTTTTTTGTAATATTCACTTTTAAATGAATTTCGCGAAAAGGCGACTTTGTCCATTTGTTCGACGACACTCTAAGGAGCAATTCCACCCAAACTACCTTGTGAAGAGGGTAAACCACCCTGCCAGCGAAATGGGGTAGGGTGTGGGACACTTCTACATCGTCGATTGAACCATGAGCCAGGACTAGTAAAGCTGAAAATTAGAAAAAAATGGTACTGTCCCTAATAATTTGGCCAGCCACTGTACTACCTCTGCAGTCTAGTTGGCGCTAAGGTTATTTTGTTAACTATGACCTAAGCCACTTAGATCAATCGGATTTCCTGGTCTAGGGATTGGTTGATGTGCTATAGAAAAATGTATTTATACCAAACAGGGGTCAAGCCTTCAAATATGTTAAAGAGGGTAATATTTTATTGTTATTTTTTCAGCACTTTCCCGATCGACTAAGGTGACTCTATATAAGACCCTTAGCACCCCAGTCTTACTATATGGAGCTGAAGCATGGACTTTATCTCTGCTCTGAAAGAAAGCGGATGAAGATATGCTTGGTCGCTTTGAGACAAAAATCCTTCGTAAGGTATTCGGTCCCGTTGGCGTTGACGAGTTTTGGAGGAGAAGATTCAACCACGAACTATACGAGCTGTACAGATGCATCGACCTGGTCAAAAAACTGCGCATTGGGCGTTTAAGATGCCCGTAGAGTATCGGAACCCAACCCGTATGGTCAGCGCAGCAGAGGACGACCTCGTCTAAGATGACGCGCACAAGTGGAAAAACACCTCAATTAGCTTAGAGTGCGGAACTGCAGGCAGTTAGCTAAGGACCGGGCTAACTGGAAGGGGTTGTTGGTTGAGGCTTTGGTCTACCCCGGACAGTAAGTAGGTAAGCAAGTAATATTTAAGCAAAAGTCAGATCAAAGTTTCTCAGGTCGCCCAACGACGCGACTTCTGAGGTTTGGTATTATATTTTAAAATGCTTGGCCTGTACAGTGTTAACCCTTCTACTTTAATCACGTGACTAGCTTAGAGCTGTTTTTTTTGCTTACCATTTTGTTAACACAAATCGATTACGAAATTTACTTGAATCTGAACACGAAATCAGCTGAAACTTATTTACAGTACTAGGACATTGTAAAGGGAACTTTGCTATGTGATATCTTGAGTTGTGCAAATAAAAAATAAATTTCCAAACTCAATTAGAGTTCTAAGGCATACGGTGTTATGAAATGTAAGCATTGTGAGGAACTTTTATTTTATATTATATATATACATAATATTATAAGAAAAAAGAAGAATATTACTATCTTACAGGAAGTGAACCACTAACTACTCTCAAGCTTATTTAAATTATTAATTTTTAATCAAGCTAAAGGTGTGAATTGTTATTACAAAATAAATTAAGGGAAAAAAAAAAACAAAAACATAGGAAAAGAAAAACAAAACAAATTAAAAATCTCAAAATTAATGAAAAGTATGTTGACAATTAATACCAGGGGAATAGTCGGTATATCTGCGTATCCGGACAATTGTTATATATAAAAGAAGAAAACACATAGTCAAGAATATATAACTTCATTACATAAATAGATATGATATAGTAAATATTTTTAATTCAAATAAACGTTACAAATTCAATTATGTGTAACAACAATGACACTCTCTCCAGGGACAAAACCATTTTGAGAAACGAATGTTTTTTTAATGAAAACACAACAACAAAAAGAATTGACATAAGCAAAATATATTTAAAAAGAAGTATAAAACAAAAACAGATAAAAAACTCAAATAAAAAAAAATGTAGTATCTTGTTGAAAATCACAACAACAAAAAATGGAGAAACACAAAAACTAAATAAAAAATCAATATATAACCTAGTTTGTCTGTTGTTTAGTTTACAATTTATATATTAAGTTCATTAATTTTTTTTCTTTAAATTTTAAGAAAATAAATCTAACAAAGAAAATGTAAAATGATAAACAGATAAAAGAGCCCTAAGTCGAAAATGAACTCACCTCGCGTTGTGACCCAACAAGATGATATTTCTGTAAATATAATGAAATATCGATACCGTTTTTATAAGAGAGTTTACAAATCAAATAGCCAAATTAAACCACTATGAAGAAAGTTGTGTTTTTCTTAAAAACAAAATGTATAAATAAATAACAAAATTAAAGTGGAAACAAAAAACATTAACATACGCACAAAGACATAATTGTGAGTTGAACTTATATTATTTAATATTGGATATTTAAACACGATAAATGATTTTAATATTTGAACAAAGGAAACACAATTTCATGCCAATTTATATTTATGAATGAAATGTAAATAATAATAAAACAAACAAAACATGGGGGTTTCATCTATTTAATTTTATATTTTAGATTATTTAATTCATTTTATTTATTTGGTTAAATTCTTCGATTTAACTTGAACTGAGAAGCAATAATTTTATTTTGGTACATGGTATAGCAGCTGTATTCAAAAATATGGATAGATACTGAATTAAATGGAAAGAATACAAAATGAGAATAATTTCAAGTCGTCTTGCTCATGTCTACCTAATTATTCCAAGTCACAACCTTTGACTGAATCCGAACTGTCAAACTACATACTATGTATGCATGTATCAACTACAACAATATTTTAACTACACGAGATAGATATCACTGAGCTTTGTCGGCGTATACTTATATTTTTATAAAAGCGTTTCTTGTCGACTTATAAATCATCAAAAAATATGTATTATATCATTTAATCGTAGCGATATATATTACTTTACCAACAAAATGCGCTTAGTCTATATAGTATGTTATGTACGTATGTATACAAAAATTGCTGTTCGTTTGTGCCTTTAAAACTCGAAAAGTAACCATCCGTTTGAATTGAAACTTACACATTCTATTTGTAATGAAGTGAGAAATGTTCGTAAAACAAAAGTTTTGAAGTTTCAAGCGGCCGGATATTTCACCGAACGAAATGCGTTCTGCGACGCATACATTCATATTTTATCCCGAAAAAATATCCAAATAAATTTGAAAAAAAAAGAACTCGGCCATCCCGTCAGTGATCGGAACACTTTTGCCAGAGACTGTTCGGAAGCAGGCATCGTTTACAAAAATTACAGTAATCGTCAATGCAGTAAACTTTCAGTACAAGGACTATCTGGCAATTAGCCGGATACCAAGAGACTATTCGGCGATGTGCTGGATATCAAAAAACGGATACTGCTTGCTTATTATTCGCCAAGATGATTAGATTTGACATTTAACCCAAAACTCATGCACATAATTCTTAATGCAAATATGTATGTATATGTACAGTAGAAATCGGTTATAACAATACCAGATATAGCGAGGAACCGGATATAACGATATATTTTCAAAGTCCCAGCAAAACTCCGTTCAACTTAAAGTAATTTGCAATCTATGCCGTTTATAACGATGAAATCTTTTATAACGATGAAAATGTATCAGATTTAGGTCGAAAAACTGTTTATAACAATTAAAAAAATCGTGTAGAAATCGAAACGAGGCGGCACTATCAGTTGTGGCGTCGCGGAATAAAGTCTTTTAACAAAGAACTCCGTGTTTTAGTGACTTACATATATGTATATATCGTCGCAATAGTTTAAATTTAAAAAGTAGCGCTTAAAGTAAGTGTTGATTTTTGATTGAAACAAATGATGCCTTCGCGTTGAGATAGTTCTTAAGCTGATGACAATAAATAAATGAAAATCATTTTCATTTGCCCAAAAATATGATATTATTCTAAGAACCAAAAGTGCTGTAAGAATTTATTGTTCCGGATATAACGATGAAATTCTAAGGTCGTTTCAACATTGTTATAACCGATTTCAACTGTAATTATGTTTTCATACTCTACATCTCTGTTAATACGATGCGAGTTAAAAAGGAACAAGATACCGTTATCCGTACGAGTAAATTACAATTTTGAGACCGAGAAAAAATTAAATTTCTATTTTCAATTTTCAAATAGTTGTCAATAAATCAAGCATTTTTGCTTGAAAAAACCATCCAAATCTTCGGGAACATATTACGCATTACGTTCACAAATTGATGCATGTAGCATGTCAATTTGCTGGATCTTTGATTCAATATGTAGGTCTGTTCGCGTTCACTCCCAGAACTACGAAAAATAACAAAAAGTTAAGAAACCATGTTTTTCGTAAAAGAGAGTGCTCACGAAAGAGTAACAAATTTCCCCATGCTACGAATCTAAGCACAAGAAATCTCGTTAGGCTAGTATCGATCTGTCAGGAGTTGTAATGCACATATGTCACATAATAGGTCTGTTCCCGTACCAGTCCAAAACAGCACAAAACTACGCAAAACTACGAAAATCAGTCAAATCCTATTCCCGTACGAAGATTTTTCGTAGTTTTCGACAGAAGAGAGCGCTAACAAGAGAGTAAGAAACTGAACCATGCTGTCGATTTTAGCCCAAGAAATTTCTTGGGGCAGCTTTATGAAACTGTCAAATCTGTCAAACGTTATATATTTTTCGTTTATTGTTGTTAATGCGTTCCTGTACTTTTGCACACTTTTCCCCCTCTCTGACAGATTTTTACCCGCACTCCTTGAACTTTGAGAACTATACATTTTAGTGCAGAAAGTGCAGGAACAGACCTTATATACATTATGTAGATCAAGGCAGCAATTTTCAATCATTTTTTTTATTAAATGGTAAATCTATGGTGCAACTAAGTTTAAGCATTTTTTTGATCGTGAAACAATCTCTTTGAATTGCATTTATAAATAACTAAGCCTAACTTTATCGATACTTTTGACAAAGTTTGAAATGGCGGAACAAGTTCGAGTTTCCAGTTATCTAAAAAGCTAGAATTGCTACCTTTACAATCTAACAAGAGTTTTAAGAACTAAGGCTACGAAACGAACGCGAAAGACTACGCTGATCACAAATTCGTTCAGTTTAAGAATGATGATAAATTTGTGTAAACAAAACGGTCTTCCCTGTTGTACGAGTACATGTATTAACCAAAGTACGCGTTTACTACACTAATATATTGTATTGAACCATATAAAGTATGGGAATAATCACATTCATTCCACCTGATGTTCTTGTTCGATTTTGAGGTAAATTAATTATAATGCGTGACATATACATAAATCTTAACTCCTAAAATACTGTTAGTTCGTCCAACGAAACAAAAAACAAAAACAAAAAAACCGAAGTGACTAGCATAAGAAAAACATAAAAATCCGAAGAAAGGTTGTTTTCATTAAAATTAATATCGAACTCTACATGTAAGGGTATGCCTACAGAGGTTCATGCCATTTATCTACTCGTATATATAGAGAGAGGTGGTTAAAACGAAGAAGGAAATTTCCAAAAGCATTGTGAATTTTTTGTTTAATGAATTTCAGGAAGTGCTGCAAATACGCTTAACAGTTTAACATTATCCAATCAGCTAGTAATGTAAGTTGATGGAGTATTTAATGGCCCCTTTACATTGTCCATTTGGGTATACCTGATATTTGAATAATTGTCTTTTCCAAAACAAACGTTCAGAAACTGTATGTGTTGACTATTTGTTCTTTATTAAAATTATTATCTACATTTAAAGTAATAATAAAAATAAATGAAACAAGCTAAAATGTATTTTACAAACATCTTTTTAAACTTTTCGCATTCAAAATTAAGATAGATAACCGAAACTCGAAATTATAAGGGATACTCCAATTGAGATATGAATTTATCAAATAAATCAAAATAAACTCCAATCAAGAATAAAAATAAAAAATAAAACATTTAACAATCAAAAATAAGTAAGGCTTATTTAAAAGAAACAAACAAATTAAAAGTAAAACAATATTTAACAAAGTACGTCAGTCCAAATGCTTAGAGGTATTGTGGTTAACAGCATTGACTTTCTGGCATTGAACACCGAATTAAAGTTTCCAACACAAATATATATATAAATATAGTTTTATGTTTACTACAGGGTGATCAAAAAGCCATTTAAAATAAATTGTGTGAAAAAAATACTCTTTCAATATATTGAGAACAGAATATTTAGTATATATATATATAAAGTATATAACAACTTTCTTATGCTAAACATCGATTAACTTAAGAGCTTTAGAGAAGAAGCCAAGGTTTATAGTAAGTCAGGCCTTTTGAGTTTGAAGTAGAGGTTGAAAAAGGAAAATAAAATAAAATAAAGTTCCTAAGATATCTTTTGTATTGCGGTAGTTTCTGTACAGCACTGTTTGCATTGCACAATAAAAAATAAAGAAGGTAACTAAAAATTAACAGCCCTATTTGTTTTCATAATATATCATATTATGGTTTCCTTTCACTGTCTAACTATTTAATTGAATTTACGCTGACTGATATAAACGGTTTTTGTTTTATAGATTCCTACCGAATGAGCGTAATGAATTTCAGCTATTTCACAACAACATTGGTAACGTAGGATAGCTCGACCACTTTTTCTGAAAATTTTTATATAAAAAACAGATATATTTTAAATATAAATAAAATTATTTTATTATTTAACATTGATTAAGGATTTTTACTGTTTGTTTTTATAAATTATACACAAAAATTACATTAACGAGAAAAACACAAAATAGGGAGCGTTAAACAATAAAACAAAATATAAACAAAATATTGTAAATTTTTGAATAAAACAATTTTTTTTAATTAAAATAAAACATAATTTAGCTCTCTTAAAACAAAGAAAACGAAATATTATCTATTTTTTTAAAGATAGGTTAACAAAACAATTTAACTAAACTACTCAAAGATTTTAAGTAGATTTTGTTTTTTTTTTTCTTTAGTAAGTAAGACTAGGAAGAAACGGTTAGTTATTTTTACAGGGAAAAGTTACAAAATAAAAGGATACAATACAAATATTTTGTTTTTCAAGTACTCACGATTTTATGGAAGAATATGTATATTTGTACACAGAAACCTTACCTCAAGAGTCGTGTTATGTAGTCGGGCCAGTTTTCAGGGAACATGACTAAAAAGAATCCAACTGCTATCAGAATTACACCGGCCAGTTTCATTCCAGCAAATGTAGCGCCATAAAGCACTACGTCAAGAGCTGAAAAATTAAAAAAAATTGTATACAGTGAAACTCGGTTAAGAACCACCCTTTTAAGTGCAAAATCTGCATAGCATTCTCGGTTTTTTTAGACTCCCCTTTTAAGTACATATCGCTTAACTACATTCCCCGCTTAAGTATTATTTCCCTTTCTTTCGTCATAATTTACATGAAATGCAAATGTTTCCCTTTTAAATACGCTTTTTAATAAACCAATCGAAACAGAAAAAAGGTAATAAACTTAATTTAGTAAATAATGGGTGGGTTCCTGTACTCTAGTTAGACTTTAACGTTTTCTCTTGGCTGTCACTTTTCGATTGTTGGTTCTGAAGATCTTTCGGCTTTTCGTGGACTTGTCTTGGTCGTGGGTAAGTACCTCTGAGCAGCTAAGCGGGTTTCCGTAACTACATATCCCGGATAAGTCCCTTAAGACTTTAAGCAATTATGCTAATGCACTTATCCATTTTTAACTTCATTTATACAAAGCACAATCAAAAATCTACAAAGAACAATAATTTTTATATGTAGGTATCTCGATCTTAAAAAATCGGTAGCACTGTTTTTGTTCGCTATGAAATTAGTGAAAATCAGTAATTTTTTCTAAGGGAGCCTCCAGACTAATCTTTATGGCCGAAACTTGATCTCAATAGGACAAATACGATGTTACATCTGGATAAATCCTCCATATGGCTTAGTCACCGGATTAATCACAGGCTACCTGAGTCCAGCGGTATCTGTAAAAGCTGCGAAGATGAGGCAGAAAGCGAATCAATCCAACACCTACTCTGCTACTGCCCCGGCCTCCAAGAATGACGCCTCCGCACTTTATATCATAGATTCTTGGCAGACATAGCAGATCTCGGAAATATAAAGATATCGATATCTTCTAAGATTCACCAAGAGCACAAACAAGGATTTACTCCCAAACTATATTGGTTTGTCATTTTGTCTGTCAAACGAGGTAGGTATAACCCATTAACACATTCACGTTATTTGTTCCATATACCATATGGAAAATAAAGTTAGATATATAATTTGTAAAAAAATATTCCATGTATGAAATATTGTGGTAAACTAGAAAACAATTATATGTAATCATAATTTGTCAGAAATACATTTTTTTTTTGCTTTTTTTTATGAAAGCAGTATCGCTGGAAAAGGGTTAAATTATTTAATCATAATCAAAGTTATATATATTTGTTCCACCCTTCCCCCATTCCCCTTTTGCCAATAAAATAAGTCTATGTGGCGGGTGATTTAGGCTTTGATGTCATCAACAGCTGCTGTTTTGTGACTTAATTGAATTGTTCCTAATAAAAGTTATATTTTAGAAAAATAGTTTGCATTGTTCTTGGCGACCGAATATAGCTTTACACAAAAATGCAGTAGTGTGAAACACTATCGCAAAATCAAATAAAATGTCAAAAATGTACTTAGGAGTTACATGGGCGGGAGATAAATTTACTTGTTGCTGGATATACAATATGTTGTTATCCTGTATGTAAAGTGCAGTAAAGTAGTACTTCTAACTTTGTTTGCTTACAATTTAATTTTAAAGTTATTTATGTTTTTCGTTTCATCAAGTTTAAGGCTAAAACGGGTTTCTTAAAACAATGAGCCTGACAGAGGAAATGATTCGATATCAAATGTTCTAGACAATATTATGTTCTGACAGCTCACTCACAACTTACCTCCAGATACCGGAACCGCTGTTATCAGACCCAATGTAACAAACATATTATAGGTTACAGCCGCGCTAAATTGTGTAAGTATATGAAAAACTGGAAAAGAAGTTATAAAACCATAACACTTCATAGTACATAATATCCAATACATTACCTAATAATAGAATACTGGCAATAAGTAGTATGATCCACGGCATTCGATCAGAGGGCATACTTTCTGTTCCCGTCAAATAAAGCGCCAGGCACACAGGCCACAGTAACGCAGCATTCAAAAATCCCAGCGTTGTGAAAGCGAATGCTATCTGTCCGACAGGTGGATCGCCCATAACCTTCCTAAACATGACCTACAACAGAACCAAGATTAATTCATTCACAAAAACTCGTATGCAGCCACATCTATCTGCACACCCTGAACACAGCATAGCCAGCTGCTGCCAATGTAGCCAGAACAACGCCACTCAAAGTAGGACTCTCCGTAATGCCATCCATGTAGGCGAGTAACGCAATCCCGGTGTCACACAATATAACAGCAACAATCTTATGAAAATTTAAATCTTTTTAAACCGATTCCCGAATTGGACGTTGCACCCCCCCTACTTACCCTCACCCCAACAAACTGCTCGTGCAGGATAACCCACGACAGAAGGTAAACACATGCGACATTGGTGGCAAATAGTGCCATGGCATCCGTTGCAAACAGTACTCGCAAGGACAATGTGTAGAGATACGTCGTCACTATCCACAGAATGCAAAAGGATAAGCATCGGTTCAAAAAGCGTCCTGCGGTGGGTGTGGTAGGATGACACACAACAATTAATATTTAAATATGTACACAGATAAATTAGTAGGAACATTTCATCTTACCAACTGTGAAACCTCGGTCCCGGAACCCCCTCAACACATCACCCAAAATTTCGCCGGGCTTATCACACTTCCGGACCGCAACCCGCCCCAGCACGTAAATAGGAAAAAACAAAAAAGCAAAATTCGTAAAAAACCACGAAGCGAAAAATGGCGCATTAAATATTGTCGATGTCATTGTGGAACGCGGCACATGGAATATCTTTGTGGCATCTTCGACTTCTGTAACCCCGGATCCGAACCCCATGCCCTCGTCGTGGTCATTCACATCTCCGTCGCTCATGATGTCCATGTCCATATCATCGGAGTTAATTGTTGCGTATGTGCTGCGACTGAGATATAGAAACTTTATGCAATGTGTTGCCCCTACCCAGGAAGCCGTAACCAAAATGGTAACACATACTCCAAAGTACATCTGGAAGAAGGAGGACGAAATTGTGCATTTACTCGTATGTCTGAATAGTGAGGTGACCTCCTTGCACTCACCTTTTGTGCCAGTTCCGAGCAGCATGTTTCCTTGCAGGCTCTCAGTCGCTTAAAGTGAACAGCAGTTGGTTCGGGCAGGTCGTGGGTAATGGGTGTTTCTGCATCGATGACTCCGCTGCTGCCGTAGCCCCTGCAGTGCTCTCGTATCTCATGGGTGATTTGTTGATGTTGTACTGTTATCGTTTCGCTAGCATCTAGTTGACTCGATGACACTGAATCTTGGTGGGCAATTTGTGGATTGCTGGTATTGAGAATGTTTGTAAAGCCGCCGTAGGGGCCGTTCGGTGAGTCACCTGTTACAACTACGGATGGAGCTCTAACCCGTTTGGGGTTAAATATCGCGGGAATTTCCCCGTCTCGTGTCATCGCTATCGTTCGATGTACCACATTGTTTCTCAATAAATCGTTGTTGTTGGTGTTATCCTTTTGTGTTCCCAGATGCAGCTAAAAAAAAGATTACAAAGAAAATCGTATGAATAGCGTATGTTGCATTATTTCTTTGAAGGATGAGGAAACAATTGCTGACTGACAAGGTAAGGGTCCTTTAAGAATGCAAACCTCTTGTCGATTCAGTAGTGGGCTCATATATGTACAAAACATACATACATATTTACATGTTGTTAGTTAGATGGGACTGTTCTGAAAAAGGACGCTTGAACGGAAGCATCAAATCATATCCAACATCAAAGTTAGGATCAATATAAATCATGGAGTTCTGAACTTCTATCTAACGTACGTAGATTCTCACAGGACATGGATGCTTTAGTTAGGGCATATCTTCACACGTTTGTACACGACGACAATCCTGATTGCCCAACCTGCCCGGGAACAATTGAAGACGCTGAACATATTATGTTCTATTGCCCTTGGTACGAAGCAGAGCGGCATGTACTAGAAGAGAGGTCGGAGGAAGTTTTAACCCCAGAAAATATGATTAGCCAGTTGATTAGCTCGGAAGATAGCTTGGTTGCCGTCAGTGACATAGCGGCGATTATTATGATGAAGCAGCTACAAAAGCGTCGACAACAGAGTCCAGTGCAGGAGCTTAAAACTGCAAATACATATAGACAAGCAGACGTACTCTGAGAAAGTATCTTTAGAAGATTACACATCCTTTGGCGCAATTAAAAAGAACAAAACATAGATAAAGTTAGTGCACCAGCATCAGATGTTAAAATATAACCGATAAGATCAGGTTCGAAAGTGAAAAGGTTTAAACACCCAGGTACAATATTTACAATATTTTTGCCTGACTGTGAGGACCTAGATAAGATGTTTTATGAGCAAGTCCAAAGAATAAAATGTATCATGCGTGGTTTTTGTTGATGGTCTTTCAGTCGTCCATTTTTTGTGGGTGGAATAAGAATGTTTATGTAAGAGCTAGATCAAATAATCTACTGACATTTTCATAGAGAGAATAAATGGGACTAAGTAGACACAGAGGCAGCAGATGGTACGGTTAAACCTCCACTCTGTAACCGGCCAAAATTGAACGAAAAACATTAATTGAGCAAATAACAGGTGGAAATCACTAACCAACTATAAAATATCAAGGAGACCAGAATATGTCAAAACGAGAACAAGAAAACTTCTACAAAAAGACAGGAAATCGCTGCCAATGCTAATAGGAGTGCTTATCGCCTGCAACATGACATGTGCAGGGGATGCGGCGACGAAGAGCCCCATGAGGATACAGCCCATTTCCTCTGTCACTGTCCTAGCCTCTGTTAACTGAGATATAGAACCCTGGGCAAATTCTTCTTCAAGCACATCGACGAGCCATCGGATGGATCACCATCGGAGCTATTTTATTATTTTGCTAGTGTGTCAGGATGGATGGAACCCAGACAGTAATAGCATGAATTGGAACTTACAATCGATATCACCATGTGTCCACATGGACCAAACTGTAATGAGGATGTAACCAATCTCATCAGTCCGCTAACCTAACCTAACCAGGCAAATGGTGGTATGCAATAAGATTAGTAAGATCTCTGAGTCTGAGCAAACATTCGTTGAACTATATCGGCAGTGGTTTCATATACGAATATGAATATATACGAACTTTGTTAACAGCTGTGACTTGATTGATGTAAGATCGATTTAAAAGTTTTCCCTGTAATATACATACATATCTTGCCAGGAAAGGGGCTGCCACATCATTTGTTGGCTCTGAACCATTCAGCGGTATTGGTACTGGAGAAGATAAACAGGACTAAGTCCTGGGCAAAAACTCAGGGTGTAAGACAGGCGAAGAAGTGTTTGGGTAATTATAACTTAAAGAGATTCAAAGCTTGCATTGGTGTTAACAGAAAAAAACTACCCATCCTGACTGCGTACCTTACGGGACATTGTAAACTCAAGGGATATCTCAGGAAGCTAGGTCTATACGATGAGGACTCATGCAGATTCTGCAATGATCTCACTCAGTATATTAATAAATTTTCCTTGAACAATAATAACTACCATCAGCAAAAGCGATGATGCTGATTCCATCAGAGCGCATTTTTTGAAGGACATCATTTAGGACCAGCACCCATAACAGGGGTGATATGACTCCTCCTTACGGGGTGCCTGTGTCAACTGATATCCTTAATTTACTGTGCCCTTAGGTGGAATTAAAGGTTCTTATGCCTGGCATCTTTTGCAGCCAGTCGGATATAGCTTGCGAGTAACGAGTAAACGTTGATAATGAGTTTTGAATTAGAAATTGAAAATTTTCTCAAAGATCTGAGTAACCGCATTTGTAATGTCCTATTAGACTACTATCATCAGGGTAGAGCAGTAATACCCATCACACCCCACTAAAGCCATAAAAGATAACAAATTTGTTGTATTTTAATGCCCGTGCCTTTTCTTATCTTATCAACGTAATGAGTGTATATTTGCCCCATCAACCATCAATTATTATAGAACTAACAGCATCCGAAGAGTCTGTTTGCTCAACAACCTTAATTGTATTCTTTAACAAAGTGAGAGAGAAAGGGAGAGACAAACTATGTACAGACCAACAGACAATCCTATTAGCCAAAGAAATTGAAGGGAAGGCAAATCCTTTGGGTGCTTTTTACCATGGAATCGGTTTAATCATCGAAGCGGTAGGATGATGTTTTTCTACTACATATAGTCAAGACGAAAGAGACAAAGTAAAACAACAAATAACTACAAGAAGAATGATGAGTTTGAAGAGTAGAGGCTGTCCCAATTAACGCAAAGAAAATGCTACTCCAATAACACTTCTAACACAAATCAAGAAGGACGAGTATTCTCTCTTTGCTAAGAGATGTTCTATCATTAGAGTTCTACTAGGACTATGCTAATAATATCCTGCTGCTGTGCCACTAGCATTCTGTTAAAAAACAACAAAGATAAATACATACATATGTATGTATTCACATACTCGTACTTATATTTGCATACTGTTGTCGCCTTTGTATTTAATTTGTGCTCCTCGAGCGCAAACGAGTAACACTTTGGTACGGTACAACTAACAAGCATTATAACGATAAAGCTTATGAATAACATACCCTTGCTCGATAGATGCATACATATGTATATACCTGTAATAACCTGTAGTTTTGTATGTAACTGTGTATGCGTTAATGAAAAACTTAAACGGTTTTGAGTTTGATCTCCTCGACGTAAATAATTACTTTGAAGTGTTTTGTTGGAGGACATTGGCAGTGTAAATTTACACATACGGTGATGTATGTAACTACATATGTATATAAGTAAATATATGCATGATAGAGTGAAAAAGTGGTAAAAGTCGGAAGACAACCTCCAAAAGTAATTTGGGTGTAATAATAATTTAGATTTAGAATTGCTCCTAAAGGTAACAGCTATACCATTACGGGTGTTTACGAGTATAGCTTCATAATACCGTTATAAAGAATCTCGAAAAAATGGGTATCGCTTGAAAATATATCTAACCAGGTTCGAGGACGTCCGAGGTCAAGGTGTGACCAGTGAGTGGGTGTTCTGTTTACACCGCAATCTATACTCCATCCATCAAATTAACGGTATTCTGCTACAGTACGATATATAAGTCCGTTCTGTGCCGCAAACAGGAGTAAATCTATTGTGTTTCTATACCATAAACATGTGTTGAGATTCTAAATAAACCTAGTATCATTTTGAATTCCAAGTTCTATACTATGTATGTTGGCTTCTGGGTGAACAGTGCTTTCGGAGAAGACCTAATGAGCTAAATGATTGAAATTCCACACAAGCCTTGATTCTATCGAATGCTTTAGTTACTGCTTGGCTGGCGGAGACTGTTTGTCTTCGTCGTCATAAGCATGCTCGAACACATTGTATAAGCTCCCGTCTGTTCATTGAGCTTATAATAATGTCCATTATAGACTCCAGTACCAATAACATAGTTTCCGATCTTCGAACCATTGATCACCTTTTTGATCCCGGTAGCGTTAAAAGTTTGTTTTTTTCCACCAAACTTATCGTTTACATGTCAACACCAGAGCAGGATTTCTTGGATCTTATGCTACATTTTTAAAAGCTTGACCGTTATTCACATTATCAGTGAATCTATAGGAACTAATCAAAGTGTTGAATGCTTCCTCGCTAGGTAGAGAATTGCAAACTAAAGAACAAAGCCTAATAGCCAAATCACAGTATAGCGTTCGCGTGGTCGTGCGTTGGCAGATCGAGTAGACGCAATGTGCGCTTATGGTGTCACACAAAATGTGACCTCAGGCGTTTGATCGTAATTACGAGTATCATATAATATCACTAACTGTCCCGCACGGCTTCACCCGCGCCCAAAAATCTCGTTACTTATAAGGCAAAACGCTGCTCTAGTAATGTGGTTCTGGGTAGAAATAAGAACCGCCAAGTCCGACAAACTTTGTTGAACCACACCATATGTTCAAAGTGTGAATAAGCATGTAGCATTTCGTAGTTTTCTCTTCAGGCACTATACCAACATAAGTTGTTAATATGAGTTATTTTGGTCAATTAATATAGAAGTTGTTAATAACTTGACCTATCTGATCCAGATTTAGTAGATTTAGTCCCAGACTATTTTCGTACCAAATTACATTAGGTCCGTTCGCGTACTTTTTGCACTAAATATGGGTTTTCTCTCAAATATCGAAGAGTGGGGGTAAAATTCTCTCACAGACAGAAAAATCACGAAAAAGTAATCGAACGCATTAAGCACCAAAAAATTAAGAATGTATGTGATATGACAGATTTGACAGTTTTCATAATATACCCGAAAGAAATTTCTTGGACTAAAATTCGTAGCATGGGGAAATTTCTTACTCTCTCGTGAGCACTCTCTTCTACGAAGAACTACGAAATTTTTGCGTACGCGAACGCATTTTCGTTGTTTTTCGTTATTTTTCGTGGATTTCGTTGTTTTGGGAGGGTATGCGAACGGACCTATTATGATTGGTTCAGCGGTTTAGGCGGACAGACAGACAGAGTTACTTTCGCATTTATAATATTACTGTGATAGAGTGATAAAACTGCTTTCTAATTTATCTTGCGTTTGACAGCTCACAGTTTTGTTGTTGAATTCCTTTGAGGAGAAGTTAATCAATCTCGTTAAAGACAAAGATTTCTTGTATAATAGTGAACATTTGAGGAAATATTTCTTTTATTCTGCCATATACCTAACCGTCTGAAGCCATATTTTGTGTTGCAAATTTTGAGGTCGCAGGTTGGACATAAAATATCGTGAAGTCGATATAAAGCCCATTAACCAACGACCACGTGCGGCTCCACGGAGCTCCTCGTAGCCTATCCTTAATTAGACGGTCAAGATGCTGCCACTTGCTAGATTCTTAGCTATGTGAATTTGCAGAAAAAGGAAAACAGGAGAATCAGCGCGGTTCGGACTCTCGTTGTAAATTTGAGAGAACGGTTCAACTTGTAAACCTTAAAGTTTTGTCGAAAACATCCCTATGAGTCCCATATATGAATACAATTCTGGATTATATGAAAAGCTAAAATTAAATCCACTAACATAATATGTAGTTTTAAATAGAGGTGGAGAAATATCGATAGTCAATGCCATCGATAGTTCTCGATAGTTGGCTTTTGACTATCGATAGTTATCGATATATATCGATAGTTTTTTCGTCTTAAAGGTTACAGATTCTAAGTACTAATGCTCCTATTCCTAAGTTGCTGACTCATAAAACGGGGGGTTCCCTTTTAAAGTTAAAACCATTTTGACAGTTGGCTTATGATTGAGCTCCTCTGTGAAATTTCAAATATACTCCGTTCGTAAGGTATCGACCAGTTAAAGAAATTTTTAAATTCTATATTTAAAAGGGTATCGAAAACAATCGGTAGTGGTCAAAAAGTATCGATTGTTTCCGATTGTGGAAACTATCGATTATAATCGATAGTGCAATCGATAGTTCTCCACCTCTAGTTTTAAAGAGAAACTCGTTAAATGTATCAAAACTCCTCCCAAATCGAAGTACTGTCCTGCCCCGTCCTGTCTGTTTTGAATTACAGTTCTAATTATTGCTGTAATTTTTTGAAAATCGTTGATTTAGCAAACAAAACAACATCTTAACGAAATTATTATACATACATACATACATACATGTACAATGCGTTACAAACAAACATACCTAATTTAATGTAGGTGGATAATAAAATGCAACTTCTGTCACATTTGTGTTTTGCGAAAACAATAAAAACACAATTAAATGTCATTCCTTCATGACCACTTAAAAGAAATGACAAATCACCTCATTTGCAATTCGAATTCCGTATTCGTATACATATATGGTATGTAAGTAGAGGTTTGTCTGCTTTTTTCATTATTGTTTCTATTCTCTGTCACTCCTGCGACGGACGGGAGGCCATAGAAATTTAATTTCGTTTACAAGTTCAACCACATATTGATGTCTGAGAAGGTGGTAATGGGAAATGGCCATAAAGACGACGACAGCTGATTTAGAGGAATAGACAACAAGACCTGGTGGATAACTTGGATTATCAAAGTGTCATGACAATGATATCATGATATAAGATCTTTTATTATTCTTTGATATTTTAATATGTTATGTGCAACAGATTAAATCTAAAGCACTTGTCGGGGGTAAATGGAATAATTTGCAAACAGAATCAATATTAGGTCCGTTTGCGTACCCTCCCAAAACAACGAAAATCCACGCAAAAATTTCGTAGTTTTTCGTAGAAGAGAGTGCTCACGAGAGAGTAAGAAATTTCCCCATGCTACGAATTTTAGTCCAAGGAATTTCTTTGGGGTGTATTATGAAATCTGTCAAATCTGTCAAATCACATACATTCTTCATTTGTTGGTGCTTAATGCGTTCGATTACTTTTTCGTGATTTTTCTGTCTTTGAGAGAATTTTACCCCCACTCTTCGAGATTTGACAGAAAACCCATATTTAGTGCAAAAAGTACGCGAACGGACCTATTTTCTTTCTAAAAGTCACTTTTGGCATATTTGAATTTACTATTCTGGACTTGAACTACAGTTTTCGTTCAATAATTAGCAGTTATGACAAAAAAAATATGTTTCAAAACTGAAAGTGTGTACTGGTTGATGGTTTGTCGATCAAAACTGAAGAGGTGCAAAATTGTTTGCTACTGACTAACGATCAGCGGCCATCTTTCTTTTTGCTCGGTTGTATGTACACAAATTTCGTCATTCGAAAAGCAAACAAAGAAAGAGAGGGTCGAAAAACACCAACAACAACGATGATTTGAGTGTCAAAAAAAACCTATAGTGTGTACGCGAGACTCTTCGATCAAAAATGACACCAGTTTTGGTTGTCAGCTTTGATCGATAATGTGTACCAAGTACCACGCTTAAAGCTAAGATCAGACAATTTGTGTATATACACAAACTCTACAAACTCTATGCCACAAATACTTGTAGTTCAGACGGTTTGTGTATTTCTACACAAATGTAATCTTCTATGTTCATATTTGTGTCAGATTGGTTCTTATTCAATCGTGTGTGTTTATGTATTCAATAAAATTAAATACATATGTAAATAAGTCGGAATCCACACGGTGACTCATGAGTCGCGACTCTTTCCTATTTTCTGTTTTCAACTGTCATTAGGTGAGGCGCTTGCATCCACGCGTTGACTTTTGAGTCACGACTCACGACTCTTTTATAATCTCCGTTTTCGTAATTTTATAGCTCTCTTTTATTTTTTCTTTCGCTTTTGAAATGGTAACAGCTCTGTATTCATTAGTTTCTATAAAGAAATATTACTTTATACAAATTTGGATGTATTTCATATATGAATATGCATAATTATTTAAAACTGAGTAATAATTATGCATACTTATTTTTCTCGTCAAATTAAATACTTTCGTAATTTTCAATACAATTGCGCTCTACGCGCAACAAAAAACAAAAGTGCGTCAGACTCTCGCGCGTTAGAAGTGAAACTTGTTTTAAATCCAATAAGACATTGTTGAGTTAGGGCTGTGTAATGACAGAACATTTGGTTTTATTCCACTTCGAATTCTCGAATTTTAAGGTTTGAGTTAAAAACGACGTTATTTATTCTTCATATCTTATTCTGCTTTTACACTTAAGACTTGTGAGTCTAGACCTTTTTCGAATTTCTCTTTGTTATTTACATCCGTGAGTCTTGCGCTTTTACACTTCAGACATTTTTCCTTGACTTAAACTTGACATTTCTCTTTTATTTTGCAGTTCTTGTATTGTGCAGATGACTAGGTGGGAAGCAACACAAGGATAAAACGAAGAAGAGAAAAGAAAAACGTCAAAAAGAGTCGCCAAAAACTTTACCCTCGGCTCACAGGGCAAAATATTTTCCTTCTCATCTTTTCGAACTCTCTTACTCTTTTGCACCCATGTGAGTCTAGACTCACAAGTCTAATAAATATAAAAGCAGACTTAAGGAATAAATCCAAAGAATTTACAAACACAAGAAGTCACATCTCATATAAAATTTTTGTAAGAAAACATTTTTACGCATTAGTTTCCTACACCATTCAACCGCTCAAACTCAGTAGAAGATTTTCAGTCATTTCTTACCGCAGACCTCAGTCCCTTCGCCTACAAAACCGATTTTCTGCCGACAAAAATCATCTCGTGTGCGGTGGTCCAATGGCATGGTGGGGTTTTATTTTATTTTCTTGGCTTGTTTTGTTGTTGTTTGAAAATAAGAATTTTATTTGCTTCGCTTGTTTTGTTGTTGTTTTCTTCGCTTGCTTGTACTTTTGACATTTTGTGGCTCGATATGTATGTGTACTTTTTTTTAGAATGTATTTTACTGCCTGTTGAAGTTGGGGAAGGGGAGGCGTTTCACTTTTTCGTCTGATTCAGACAAATTTGCCCTACTGCGGCTAAAGAAGTTTCGCTTCAAAAATGAAGCGAAATAGCAAAATAACGAACAAGAAAAAAAAAACGTCAAAAAGAGTCACGGAAAATTCTGCCGCGACTCACCGGGCAGCTCGTTTTCTATCTCATCGTTCTTCTCTTTCGCACTCGTGTGAGTTGCGACTCATGAGTCAACATGTGGATTGCGACTAAGCAATGTTGAAGAAAAAATGTGTGCGATTATTTTAGCCGCGTATTTACTCAATAGTTAAGAGGACAAAAGTCAACGAAACGTCATCGAGATGCCACTCATGCGCCGTACCCACTTGTGCGAGAATACATTGGCTTGGCCACCGCCAGGCGGAGGGCTTTTGCGCAAAATTACTCGTAGAATTGCGTGCCGAAGAGCCGCAATTGTATCACAATTTTGTTCCAATGTCGGCCACTCAGTTCGATCATTTGCTTGCTTTGGTAGCGCCGTACATTCAGAAAGCCGATAGAGTTATGTGCGCCAGAATTCTGGCATCTGTGCGGCTGGTCTTGACGCAAAGCTTTCTGGCCTCTGGCGACCATTTCCGCTCGCCCCAGTATCTTTCCGCATTCCACAGAGTAACAAATCCACCATTACTCTGGAAGGACTAGATGCAATCTACACAGTTCTTGTAGACGACTTCCTGAAGGTGAGTGCTTACATCACATTCTTAATGCAACATTTAACACTTTTTGTCAACTGACGCCGAAAGCACCGGTCGGTTGGGAAATCATAGTGATTCTCAGCAAGTGCTTATTCGTAATAACGTAAATACAAACATTTGTATATAAACTCGTGCCAACTCCTGCAAACTGCAAGATCCCAGTAGGGAATTAACACATTACCGCAGTGATTCGTTGAGGCCTCTTCGTGCTAACCATCGCTTCCTTTTGGCATTACATCATGCATTATTTTAACATTTAACATGGCGATGTCATGAGCTGTAATGCCATCGATGACAGGTTATTCAAAAGTTTGGTTGGAATTTATTACCTTGGCAATTCCTAAACACAGGCCTGAAAAAGATCATTCCCTGAGAAGCGACGTTGTAAAGCATTGGTGCTCATTGCTCAAGCTTTAACAGTGGTTGGAATTTTAAAACAAGAACCATCGCTTCCTTATTTGGGACGGCATTATTTTTTTTCTTCAAAATTTCAATTGGTGAAGTACGTGGTGATTTACTAAGACCTGATGAAATCGCTAAAGATTGTATATTTCAAGTTTCTAGGTTTCTGAGATAAATGCTGGTGAGCGAACTAAAAATAACCCCATCACTAAAAATAATTTTACGGGTCGTCTTAAGCCTTTACGACCGGTTTTCCAATTCAATGAGAATAAATTGGTAGCGTTGTTCAGGTGTGATTCTATGTACATATTTACGCTGTTTGTCAGACTTAATAGTGAACATGAATGATACTGAACAAACATAAAATGCAGAATTACAACTATCGTAAGATTATCGTAAAAACAAAATAAAAAAAACTTCAAAAATTTACTATCGATAGTTGTAGGTACCTATGATATTAAGTTACGTATACGCCCGGTTTTCATTACAATGTTATTTTATTAAATTTCTGAAAAGGAAACAAAAAATCCTGATTTTTAAACTATTTCTAGCGACCGCTAAAGGCATATCTTACGAGATGTTTATAATCAGGGAAACAAATTTTGTTGACCAAGAAAGCTGAAAACTGCGAAAGGCAAAAAAAGGCATTTAATAATTATTAAGGTTTTTATGCATTATTATTAACATTGTAATAGCACTGTACATCCATAAACATTTTGAAGTTTCATGGTCACAATCGCCTGCGATTATCTCTCAGGAAAGCCTTGCATGAACTGAAGGATCTCTCAGCATGGGCAGACACTAGCGGATGAAAGATAAAATATGTTACGTCGTTGACTTTAATATTTGAATCCGATTTGGAGTTTGCAGCGATATTTCCTTCATTTGCTGAAAAACGGCGCGGCGTTCAATTTGTGTAAACTAGTGTAATAAATGTAGGATCGCCATATAATTTATGTTGAGTTTTCTATGTAACAACGTAGGTTTTTTACTTCATTTATTACCTCTCCTACTAAACTATGGGGATTATTGAAGGCTATCCCAAGCCGAATAAGGTGATGGCTAAAGAGCCGCACTGATACTTAACGGCTAAGGAGCCCAGCATAAAGAACTGGAGCCGACGAATTCGATGTCCCGATTTGTTTTATTTCATAATCCTTATCCTATTTATACAAAATCTTATATACTACTTAGTTCTAAAATATCCTTAAACATTTAAGATAACATAATATATACAAAGTATGTCCACATGTATGTGCACACATCGGTGATAAGATTTCAAATGAAATCTGTTAAAATTTATTACTTTGGTTAATGCGCAACAAAATCATAACTCACTTCAAAGTGAGATAGTGACCTCGACTTTGTGGTGAGTCATAAAATTGTCTATCATGTATCGGGTGTCGAGTTTAATGTGTTTTAATCCTATGGATTTGTATAAGAAGTGTGTTGTTGTTCTAATTATTATGTTTGGATGAATGGTACTTCAATGGCACTACACTAGGATTCATCAGTTATTTGTAAAATCGTTAATATGTGCTCTTTCAGGTTGACCAAAAATCTGCTTCCAATTTCAACACAAAATTTTGCAACTGGCTTGAATCTTTTCGCGGGCCTTGGGGCATTTTCACTTACTATGACAAGCAAAAAAAAATATTGCACACGCAATATTCAACATATTGGTGTGAAAAGATATATTTATTATGCGCGTTATTGTAAATAACGGGTGCAATTATGTGCATGTTCACACGAGAGAAAAACCTGCTCTTATACGTGTGGACAACACTAAAATTTCTTTCGTGTGATTTAGGACGAATCGCATAGTTAAGAAGAAAGTGCACAGCAACGTTGACAAATAGCACCAAAAAGGCAAAAAAAACTAGTGTGGAAATGGCTAAAAAAGGCAAAGTTAACAAAATCCGTTCACTGCATGTAATCAATCAAAAGCCTACAAAAGCGTACATAGAGTATGAATATCTGAATTAACATGTTAAGTAGAAATATGATAAAACTCCTAAGAGCCTATAAACTGCCGAAAGCGCCACTGGGTCAAACTATATCTGCAAACTAAAACCTATCGACACAAAGGTTAATTAAGCCTAAATAAAAGCCAAAATGTAATTAAGAACAGAGTTTCATTAGAGAAACGTGTCATCTGTAAATGTTTACATGCTTTCATAACATTTACACACGTTATCCTCCCTATGCCTAAGTAATGGGAATACAATTGTCTATCTATCTATTTATAAAAACATACCTATATACATACATGTAGAGGTAGATTAACACAGTCACGATTCTATTTTGTTAACAGCTCCTGTGTGGAGTACAGAGTGTTTTCTTGGCAAACTGAGTTTGTTTATGGCAATAAAATACCGCCTTCCATATTCAACGTATTCGTATAACAACAGAAAATAACAAAAAATATATCCCATTTGTATAGATGTACATATATGTATGTACGCGCACAGAACACAAACACATTACAACAACAGGTGGAACAATGTTTGTAGAGGGCAGACAGGTGCAGGACATTCAACTTTAATTGAATTGAGAAAAACATCAAAAACATAATTCTAACGCCTCGCAGAACGCACAGAGATTATCCATCTGTTGGAAAGGCTCTTTTATTTGTACTTTTACTTAAAACGATTTAGTGACCTTTAAAAATTCATAACCAACCATTCAAAAAGCGCACAGTACTATAGGACGCAAGTGCGGTTAAAATTCAAGAGCATAAAGCACACTTGAAGTTGGAACACATTCGTACGCGTACTACATACATACATAGGTTCATATGTAGATGCCAGGATACCCAGATACTTTCATAGATTCTCTTGTTTATTGTAAGCACGGTGTGTGGTGGTGAAATCGGGTAGTGATCGATGGTATTTCAAGTGGTCGCTTGTTGTTTTTATTTTTACTAGCCTAGGCCACTGTGTAAATGGACATTGGTACGAGTATAGCCTAACATGCAAGTGACCAACGACCAAAGCGACTTCCCTTCGTATATATGGATATGTTTCTGTTGACCTAAAACAAGGTTGCCTGCCCCACGCACCTAAGCACAACACACAGTTCCGTGCTTCATTGCCGCAAGTGGGCTGTTGGTGTTGTTTCCTCTTTTCTACCCCTGATTTTTCTTTTTAAATTTTCCTCTTTTCTTACTTGAATTAAAATACTAAATGAAATAATTTCCATTCGGTGGGGTGGTAGTGGTAGATATGGGGACTGGGGTGCATGATGGTGGACAATATAACGAACCTTGGAACAGCGACAGAATTTGTTTGTTTTTTTCTCCTCTGTTTTTTATATAGCATCCAGCATTTTTATGTAACTGCGTTAGTGTACACCATAATATTGCACATACATTTTGATATGTAGATATACATACATTATATTCTACAGGAGTGGGGGTTGAGGGTTACACTTTTTCACTTCTCACTCATGGGAGGAGGTTTTCCACCATAACTTAACACATATAAACACACTCTGAGCCTTATTAATTCTTCAATTTAATTCCAATTCATCCGTTTTGACATCAGGATGTCAAGTAAACTAGTGGAATTGCTCTTAACTAAGTACAATCCCAATGGGAGGTTAGTATTTTCTAAGTTAATTTTTTAGTTCGTAAACAAAACCCGTGCAGCCATTAAGATTGCTGTCCACTTATTCGGAGCTCCAGAAGAAAACTGGCTGGCGCATGAGTTATTAGACTTTTCCAAGGAGCGAACCGTTGACAAAATTTCATTTGATTTGAGCTTTATTCCTATATGGCTGTGTGCGCCCGGTGGGGTTTAAAATGGTGAGTTTAGCACGTCATGGTAGTTTGGTGAAAAGCTTTCATTCAACTTTCGGTTGATAATGGAGTTACAGCGAAATGGTCTGTTTGGAATGAAAAAGGGTGCTGTAAAAAACTAGGCCTCCCCCTCATCATGTAAGATGGCAGTCGTCACCGTCGGATGATATCGTTTGTGCTTCACGTATCAAAAAATAGTTGTATGCAGGAGTAGGTCTGTTCGCGTACTTTATGCACCATATACATATGTGTTTTCTGTCAAATGAAGTGATCTCAAAGATAGCAAAAATACGAAAAAGTAAACGAACGTGTTGAACAACAAAAAATGAAAAATGTATGTGATTTGACAGTTTTTATGTATCTGCCCAAAGAAATATCTTATACTAAAATTCATAGCATGGGTACACTTTTTTACTCTCTCGTGACTTCGTGAGCACTCCCTTTTACGAGAAACTACGAAATGTTTGCGTACGCGAACGGGTTTTCGTAACTCTTTGTAACTTTTCGTAAATTTTCGTAGCTTAAGGAGCGTACGCGAAATGACCTAAATGCGCCGACCCATAGAATCCGTCGACGTCGTTCCATTGTGCGTTGGTGTTGAAGTTGACGCATTGCCGGATAGAGCAGTCCCATAGAATCCGTCACATATCTACGTTGAAATGTCAAACAATTGTCAACGGTGATGACAGTTTCTCTCTATGCTTCCACCAATGACAATGCATACTCTCAATTTGTGAATATATCTAGATACGTGTACTATGCAAAAATCGATGTTCTGTGCATAACGTCACAGGGGACCAGCGACAGGTGACAGCTGTTTTTTTCTCTGTAAATTCACCAATAAATTGCTTTGAAATGAAAAAAAAATCTGCCTTTTCAGTGATTTAATAACATTATCGTTACTAAGAAATTAAAATACAAGTCAATTTTGTGATGGCTTTCGCGGTAGTTGATTTGTGTACTTGTTCATTTTCTAAATTTTGAAGAGTCGTTTAACATGACGTGGAATGTTGTTGAGTGAACGCAATTGACCTCGACAAATCTAAGCAAATATTTAACAAGTCTCCTTGACTAAAATACAGGAAAACAACAAGGATGTAGCCAAGTATTTTTTTAAATTTTCATTTTCTTTTATAGGAATTCTCAGCAATTTCTCTATTTCCCTATAAATAGCCGTCTCTTCGCAAATCATATTTGCCGTTAACTGTAAATGTGTTTTCAAGAAGTCTTTTGAAATCAGTAAATCATCTCCGTTTGCTGAATCAAAAATCCGCCGTTGGTTTTGATAAACCTCCTTCGCTGGTGATTTACCCACGTAAACGTATTATCTGTTTCGGGGTCAACTCGAATATCTTCCACTTTATCACGCAACCTGTAGCAAATGTATGCAGCCAGATTTTCTAAGCTGTCGTGAGCTATAGAGTTGAGTTCCTCCTAGATGAGCTTTTAAGAACTGTACCTACCAAAAATTTAAACAGATTAATACGATATCATTTAAATCAATCCAAGAAAAATAACATGTAAGGGTATAATCCAGTATAATCAATGTAAAATAAAACTAGCCTGGATAATCCAGTCTTATTTTTGTATGGAAAGCTTTTTCGAAATCTATATAGGTTTGAAAAAAAACGCGCCTATTTATTAAAGCAATTTTTCTTACTGTAATCTTAATCTATACTTTGCTTACAGGCAAATGACTGGTTTGACAGTCAAAATGTTGCTTTCGGACTTAAAGAATCGCTTTAAGTTTAATTACATCTTGTCAAATCTGCTCGCCTAAAAGCCCCAAACTTGCTGCCCTTGTAAATGATTGGGCAATGGTATGTGAAAATAGATTCGCTATCGTTTTCACTTTCTGTTGCTCGGATACAACGACAATTCCTTTTAAGCTTAAATTTTTTGTACTAAAGTTAAATGCTTATGATTTATTTTTAGCAACAAATTTCACTTGCTGTGCTTCAAACCAATCAAACGAATAAAATTGTAGCAGAATACCTATTTATCCATTCTAGAATGCAAAACGTAGAACAATAACAGATACAAAGTACGCAAAACTTGTTCGAAAGATTGTGATTTTTTGCACGCTGATTTATTCGTGTTTAACTGTAGGCGCGTTTTTTTTTTTCAAATCTATATAGATTTCGAAAAAGCTTTCCATACAAAAATAAGACTGTATAATAATTATCCAGGCTAAGGTTTGGTGGTATTTTACATTGAAAACATGTTGCGGAAACATGTTTAGCCTATATAGGTTTGAAAAAAAACACGCCTTGTGTTAAATACGTGCGTTCAGTCTAAAGAGGCATACCTGCTCATTCCGTAGACTCTTGAACAGGAACACTTGAGTATGTTTTTGGTCAGCTATTTTTCCGACACCTGGATATTGTTTGACATAATCATGCGATTTAAACGTTCTTTTATAGTGAGTCGCAAACTGAAGCATCGCACCGCACCTCCAATCGTTTTGGTTGCGTCTCATCACAAAGAAATAATACAATTGTTTTGTTTTTGTTCGATGGTTGCATTTCTAGTTTTTATTCCTTATCACTTCATATCGTTTTTTACCTAAACTTGGTATCACTTCCATATTTAATTAAACCAGCGCCTCCTCACATCTAGGAGGCGCTGAATAATCAAAACTTTTTCGCAAATGAAAGCAGCTGTTTATAAAACAGCTGTCGGTAAATTGTGGATTGTGGAATGCAAAAAGAAATCTACCAAATCGTTAGTATTTGTTATCGCCGACGTTGTTTCCCTTTTATTGTTTTCTTTTTTACATTTTTCCCCAAAAAATAATTTTACAAATAAAGCCATATTAGTTAATTAAGTTAAAAAAATTGCACAATGTACACTAGGGAAACAGAAATTCGCCATATGTCTTCGCCGGATATTTACAAGTTGGCGCAAATTCTCGACCACAATAACGCGTGGGAAAAACTAATGCAGATA
This sequence comes from Brachyopa scutellaris, assembly GCA_949775065.1. NCBI lineage: Eukaryota > Metazoa > Arthropoda > Insecta > Diptera > Syrphidae > Brachyopa > Brachyopa scutellaris. Next base: position 96,278,477 of record OX459114.1, on the reverse strand, counting down.
ATACCAAAGGAATCCCACTCGAACTCGCCGGAAGATATGGCCTATAAGTACAATTATGATCACGTGCGTTTGGTGAAAAATGTTAGTATTAAACATAAGAGTATGGCAACAGAAATTCTTATCGAGGAATGGGGTACCTCGGGAAAGAAAAGACCGACAATGGGCGTACTACTGGATCTGCTTGTTAAAGCTGAGTTGTTTAAAGCAGCAGATTTAGTGGCACTTGACTATCTGAATGGTAAGCCGTTTCTTTTCTACCGCCTGACAGAAGTTATTTGCTGATTAATTCTAAAATCGGGAAACTGCATTTTTTTGATTGATTTCTCATTGAAAATGTTTGATTTTCGCGGTTTTATTGGTATGATTTTGCATTTAACATTTTACATTTAGAGTTATTAAAAAATAGTAAAAGACCCATTGCTATATCTTTTTCTTTTTGCTTACAGAGGCTAAGCCAGGAAGACCTCATAAAGGACCGTCGGCACCGGTCGACATCAACATACCGCTGGACTCTGAATCTATCAACGATGTTGAAGCCATTCTAAACGATGGTGATTCCAACTTCCCCGGAACTGCGACGCTAAATGACAATGCCGAATCACGCAGTTTGGTTGACGATAACATCGATTTTTACGAGAAATACCAACCGAACCAGAAACAAATTGACATACCCCCGGCGTCCAGTAACTTAGGTCGCTTATTAACAGACAATGGTGCAACCGCACATGAAACGACAGAGATATCACAACGAATTCATTCACATTCCGAACTCATAAAGTTCTCTTCTACCAGTATTACAGACTCACAAGGAATTCCAGATTTGCCTGAACTCCTCCGGTCTACAATTATACCAGACACGAACATCAGCCATGCTAACATCAGTCACTCAAAGTCCATTCCAGTCGATACTCAGCAGTCCGCAGGAGAAACCCTACCAAATTTATCCGTCCTCAATGTCGAAAATATCGAGCTGGATGATGACAACTTGAGACCACCAGACGATGCAGCATCAGTACTTTCCTCATCGAGTGCTAGTAGTATTTCAAGCACACCAGACGATGAACTCTCTATGCCAATTCTAAGCATATTGGATCAGCGCAGCTCAAATAACGATTCTAGTTTGACAAATGTCACCGGAACAAGTGAAGATAACAGCGAGATGAGCTTAAACGAAGGTTCTGCATCTAATGACAACATGGTTTAGTAAACTAAAATGAGCTTGCTTCAAACAGCAAAAAAACAAAACGAATGCTTTTTTCCATTGCAAATTCATGGGCTTGTACAATATGTTGAGTGTGTTAAATAAAGTTGATTATTTATATTTTTGTACAAATGACAGTGTATTTATCGATTGCACAAATTATTTGGTTGTTGCCACTGATGCTTGTAAGACTGAAGCTAGATATTAAGTCAATTAAATAATTTTGATATAATGAAGGTACACTTCTAAGTCGTCTTACAAGAGTGTCTGATATAACTTGCGAACTACATGTGTTGTTTTTTCAATATGTTAAACAAAATACCACTTGCAAATGTGCAACCTTTCTCAATTCATCTTCGTAGTATGTACATATGTATACAGTATACACATTATTCAGATTTTGTTTCAGCCGCCATCGTCCAAGATTTGTTGATTATTTCTTTTAATTAAATATAAAACACCCGATGAGATCTTTTATTTTACTATAAATATTTACACTAACTCTTGGAAGTATCTTCTGTATATTCAGGGTTATCGCGAATAAATTTCGATGGAAATATTTCTTTGTCAGCAATGTAAATCAGATTTCTGATTGGGAAATATTTCACTGGAAATTTTATTCACGATTATCTCTGTAAAACTGTTTTTGGTCTGATGTACCTGCCTGGCACATGTATGTATATATGGACTTACATATGTATATGTATGTAATTATTGTATCCTAGAGATATTGCCCAATTCAAAATATAAAGCGTTTAATCTACCGCAAACTCAACTTTATTATGCGTTTCTATTCGCTGTTATTGTAAAAGAAATGTGATTTTATATTTTATTCAAAATGGTTATAACTACTTGACGCTGAGTATTCGATTCCACACATTTTTCGATCCACTTCTGAAATGTCATAATCAGATGAGTTTGACTGTATTTGCAAAATAAATTGGAAGCTAAGATTTCTGTCACCGCAAATAAACATCTTGCCAAAACATCACCATAAATAATTGATAAACGTAGTTCTTTTTATTTATTTGCGTTAATTTTGATTTTCTTAAAATGGAAGAAGCCGAGCTCATCTTTAATTTCTTTTACATACTATTGTGTTTTTGTATTGTCTATCCACCGGAAGAGTTCATCTCTTTGGGACTTACCATCGAGAATTTTTTTTCAAAGCTTCTCGGTTCCAAGGACGTCGAGTTCATACGATATCATCAGAAGCGGACATCGTTGAATGTAGTCATCCATAGCTGCTTGCCAGCTTTTTATTTTCTCATACATCACATGAAGTTCACTGTTAATGATAAAGAAGGTGAAGCAGGCGATATGGCTTTCGATCACCATTGGACATTTAAAGTTATATGGAAAATTGCACAACGCTTCAGCGTTATGGCAGTACTATTTGTTCCTGGGTTAATTGTTTATTGGATGCAAAATAATTGGGAGAAACATCCCATAAGTCGAGCGTTGATGCAATTTTCTAACACACCAAATGTGCACGCGACAGTAGCTAGCGATATTAATAATGAGTATCGGAGGTAAGTTTAAACCTCTAGCTTGATCTAAGATGGCATGCATACAGCATACATGTATTTCAATTGACTGTAGAACCTACGAAATTTCTTAGTTTCCAATTAAGGGATCTCCAATCTGATTAATTAAAAACACGTTGTTTCATTTAACACAATAGTCTGGACTTCCGGGTAACCTTGTAAACAGTTCGGGTTAATTAAGTTATTGGTTGTGCATTAAAAATAGCGAACCATATGAAAACTTGGCGGCAACGACACTTGTGTGTATTTCACCCTTCTTTTACTGCCATAATGGCGTCCAATGTACATTATTAGCACACCTGGTTTTTTTTTATAGCTAATAGAAAATATTTAATAGATTCTCGGTCAATGCCCACACACTCGAAAACCAGAACTTTACTTAAACGATATTTCTCGTTAGCAAAGGTATCTCTGTGTGTTGCCAATCATAGTGTAAAAATGTGATTTGATGGTAGATACAAAATCGGTAGCACGTAAACAAACACTTTTGTACCCATGGGAACCGCTAGAACTGCGAAAATTGCAAACCGCAGTGATGAGGAGCAATTTGGTTGCTTATATTTAAAACTGACCTAATGGAAATGAGAGATCCCAGTCCTTGGAAGTATGATGATACGGTGTTTGGCCTCTCCTTGCAGCTACATACATTTATGTAGAATGTGAGCTTTAACTTTTTTTCTGTCAATTTCTGTTCATTCCCTTGTCGACATGTTTTGTGGATAGAAAAATAATGCAAAAAGAAAACAGTTAACTGTTGTATAGCGGGCAAGAGTTTGGACATGAATTCCGTGGTAACTTGTAAGTTTCAAACACAATGTTTAGGCAAAGGTTTTCAGCTAAAGAAACCTGATTGCTGTATACATTAAGACAACCTATTTCTGTATGTAGTTACATAGTACGTAGTGTCTAACAAAAGTGCACCTAGTTCTGGTTTCGATTTCTAAAGGTTATAATCTAACAAAATTTATTAACAAATTTCAGAGCCATAGATAAAAATGGAGACGAGAGATCGTAAAATAAGTGATTAAAAGCCGCTTACAGTTCTACCGCAAATACAGAAACTAAATTTGTGTTGCTACTCTCCTCTCCGAGTGGTTTTTGGCATTTCAGAAAAGAAAAATAAAATTTGAGGGAAACAATCTTGTCCTTTGTTTTCTGTCAAGTCTCTAGGATATGTACTCGGCTAGAAAAATAAGTGGCAGAAGTGGTATAAAAAAAAACATTCGCACTGGAGTTAATTATATCAATAAATTAAAAAAACGAAGCGCATATATACTTTTATTCATTCAGTTCGCTTATCATTTTTTCTTGTTCTGTATGTTATGCTAAAGTTAGTTAAAAGTGTGTTTAATTTCCAATGATAGCTTTTATTGTGTTTCGTTTAAATTATCACCAGCTTATCAGGAGTCTAAAAGATAATGTATCTTTATATTATTTAAACAAACATAATAAATTTAATAAAATTGAAACCACTTAAGTCTAGAGTGATGTGTATATATTTCCAAATCATACCAAACTATAACAATGTACCCTCTTTTCCTTTTTTAGGCAAGATGTTTTTAAAATGAAAATCAATTCCATATTCTCAGTAATAGCGACCGAAAACTGGATACTCAAAACCACCCCATACCATGTGTACTTCGCCCATCAAAGCGACACAACTCTAAGCGTTGACAAGGTACATACGGTGAAATTTCTCTCACATAACCCTAAACGCATATTTAACCCTGTTTATTGCAGAGTGAAACCTATAATATTGCCCAAGATACATCAGATGCTTTGCAAATTCTCAGCATCAACGTAAGGCCCAGACCTAGTGTTGTCGGTGCCAAAGGCTTTCAAATTCGTATAAATGCACTTGAATTTCGTACTCTCGAAGATCGTATTAGCCGTCCAATATTCATTCCGTCCGACATCCAATTCCATCGCAATATCATAGATCGTTTCATTGAGGTCTTTAAAAATCAGGTGTCATTGAATCCAGTCTATGTTGCCGATCAAGTGACCGACAAATGCTTTGCCTGTATGATCGCAGAACCGAATATAAAGATCCGAAAACAATGCATTGACGAAACACCCGATGGTCATCCGATTCCAGAGCAGAATCGTTGCACCAACTGCTACTGCCGACCAATGTGGTGTGTCGATTGTCTGGCACGGTGGTTTGCCGCACGTCAAAACGAATTCGATCGAGACGTATGGCTGGAGAAGAAATGCACATGCCCCATGTGCAGAGCACCCTTCTGCCTGCTGGACGTGAGCTATATCGAGAGGAATACCAATTGATTTGAGTTTAGTTCATTCTCATTTTATTTTAATCTACATTTTATATATTGAGTATGACATGTAAGAGTGTGATATTATAACAAATAAATAAGAATTAATTTTGTTTTTTGATTTGTAATAAAAGCCTCCCTTTCCATGGGCCATAAAGCCATAAAATCACATTGTACTGCCATTGAAGTGACAAAATACTGATTAAATATTGTTTCTCTACTATTTTCATATTTTCTAATCTTCAGTGTTCAGTAACACTATTTGCTTAAACTAATACTTGTTTTTTTTATATATATAATACATATTACAAAATGTAATTTTAAAGACTATTACACACATACCTATGTATGTATATATAGACAGCTGCTTATCACTATTCTCTCTGATGAGTTAATTTATACACTTTCCTAGTACGAAATTATGTCTAATACTAATATATATATATTTATATATAGGGACAGTATTTTATAAGATCAATAAAACAGTGTAAGCTGTAAAAATATTAAGTTGTTATAGATTTGTTTCGTAATATTTATTATATTTCTCATCCCTTTCACGAGTTCTGGTGTAAGTTGATTGTTGCTGCTGTTGGGCGGGTTGATGCACTTGCTGATGGTGATGTGAACTATTGTCCTTAGTATTTGATTGACGTGTCATCTAAAAGAAAATACATGTTCGATAAAAATTTATTGAGCGAGATTAGATACGAAAGTGTCTTAACTTTAATTAAATTAGGTCATTGGAATAGATTTTGCAAAACATTTTATGGTTATTGCTGCAACTTTTTGCACATTGAATATTAAATCTTTATAGGTATACATTTACTTATATGTATGTACATATATGAATATGAGTAGATAAGGTCCTATGCCACAACACGAAAAAACCCAACATTTATAATTGTCGTCCTATACCACAGCATTTTCCTGATGTGTTTTTTTTTTAAATTGGTTACTGTAACAGCGTTATTAAAGCACCAAGGCCTTGGCTTGGAGAATCTTAAAACCCACTGAGTGACATTGTATTTCCAAGCCTTATTCCATTTTCAAACCCTTATTACTATCGGTAAAGCCGACTTCTTAAAAAATATGTATGTCCTGAATACGATGTACTAATTAGGTACTAATTAGTATGTAGTAGAAAATCAATGAAGATTTCCTAAATAAGCACTTACTTCATCAAGGAAAATCATTGAAAATGCAAGCGCTTACCAAAGCATCATGGCTAAGAAGCGAATGAAAGCAAATGACAACTATTTAAAAATTTCAATTCCTTTGCAAACTTGAGCATACATATTACATATATCCCATTACCACTCTGTTTCTTAGAGAACTTTTTCTAGTTATATTTTTGCACCCAATTTATTTTTATTAAAGTGCACTGACATCAACAAAAGGTTTTAGTTATTCCGTTATAGTACAGTAAATCTGTCTAGTTGGTCACCCTTGTAAGCTGGTCACCTGTATAAGTTGGCCAAAAATTCTTGCATCGCAGATTCCCAACTTACCAAGGTTTCACTGTACCGCAATTGTGTACCGGGACATAATAGATACGCAAGAGCAACACGTCAATTTTTGGTGGCTTACTGAGGAGGAGGGGGTGGATGACGCGCTCTCCCAGATCGGTGCGTTACTTTTTTAACATCATAGTTTTAAATTTGGAGAGTTATGTAGGTTAAGGTAAGCTAAGGGGTATTCGTGGAGTAGCCGGACCCGCTACTGCGATGCATCGTCTCCGAGATGTTACCGACGCTGCGGCCTCGCTCAGGTCTAGGTGTCGCGAGGGGCCTCGTAATGGCGATCGCCCGAATACGCAATCAGGATGGTGACCACTCGGGCATAGGGCAACTTGTGCTTGCCACCCTGATTACAATTATGTAGTTTAGGTTAAGTAGCTTAGGGTATTTTAGCTAGGTTAAGTTAAGGATAGTAAACCCTTCCTGTCGGAGGGAAAATGTAATGCATTGTAAGCCCTGATTTCACTACTTCCCGTCAACATCAACATGATATAAAGTGCTTTAAAGGCAGCGAGATGGTATGCCCATAACCATTTTAAACGACGGCATTATGTTATGGTAAAAGTAATGTTTAACATTCAATCAATTTCCTACAGTCTCACCATTCAAGTCGCTTTAACTTATTTTATTTACTTATTTATTTATTTCGTCTTTCTACATGTATATGCTTTCTAGCTTATTTTTCCACAACAATCACCCCAATTCTGGGAGTCGTATTTGCGAGACGCATACGACCATACTCATTTGTAATAGCAAATACATAACAAAATACGAGTATGCGACTCACAAATACGACTTTCAGAATTGGGGTGAATGGTATACAGTATACCTACTGGATTCAGAATATGCAAAAAGTCACAATTATTATTAACAATTTATTGTATGGTAAACTCTGTGGGGTTGCGCTTTCAATTAGGGGAGTTCAAAATGATCTTGGTAAGATGTGAGTAAATTTATCTTTTGATTTCAGTAATTACGGTTTTCAAGTGTTTTACTTTTTAATTGAAATTGTTCTAGAGTTGAACAACATAAGCAAAATAGCTGGCGTGGCGATGATGACGAAAATTGAATTCCGCGGTGTGATTAAATTTCTCACACAACAAGGAAAAAGTAAAAAAAATATTCACGAAGAGGTGGTGGAATTGCTACTGGGGACGAAACGTGGGTTCATCATTATGACCCTGACCCTGACCCTTTTTCATGTCGAAAGTAATAATAGAAATAACATTAGATTGAAAGTAGACAGTGGAATATGTATGGAATATACCCAATCAAGCATCTATTCCCAATACAACAGTGAGCCCAAGCAGCTGGTTGCAGAGGGGAAGTCCACCCAGATTTCACATAAAACTTTGCAATCGGATGTTACCCGATGGGAATTAAACCGATCGATGTTATTACTTCCTTCTTTCATTTATTTTTCGAGCCTTATTTCCATTTTGAAATTGGGGCCATTTTTCGTTATGAAAAAAAAAAACAATTTTGGGGCCATTTCTTATTTTTGTTTTGGTGACATTTTTCATTGGGGCCAATTTTGAAAAGTTAATCCCAAGATATAATAAATGCATTAATGTAAGTGGGGATTATATAGAAAAATAAAAATGGTTTTAATAATTCGCGTTCTCGTTCATGTCGATACCGATAATATTTTGAGCGATAATATTATTGTCTGTAGGTTAAAATTATCATGTAAGATTCAAGGTGCCGTAAATAATAAAGTAAAAACAAAAATAAAAACAAAAACAAATAGAAATCCCCGCAGACTAATTTCGGTGTTCTTTTTCTTCGAAATAAATAAATTGATCAAATAAAAAAATTGCGTGTAAGTTGTCTTATCTTATCACTAAACATTAAGAAAGTAGAAATTAATGTATAAAGCACGACTTGCAGCCGATTCATCATCGCAAACCAAATTCCCATGGCGTCTGTGAGTATACTGTATACAAATGCAATACAATACGGATGTATGCATCAAGGTATGTAAACTTAACAATGTACCCTAAAGTTGGTGTCTAGTAATAATCCACATTAAATGTCGAGCAAATTCACAGCACTGGGTGATTATACTGTTTACCAGAACTGTAGACTTTGTTAATCATTAATTGGTCTTACAAAAATGGTATCTTCGTTAGTTCAGCTTTTTTTCAAATTGGATGAAATTCCTAAACTAGCGTTGTTTTGTCGGAAATTATTAAACGCGCTATATATGCGCTATAAGGGGAAAGAAGCAGTGCGTAGCAGGGTATATCGTTACAATGAAATTAACTTGCTGATGAGCTAGCAAAGAAGGGGACGGGGCGAGATGGTGAACATAGCACCGCTCATCATATCAATCATAAGTATGGCGAACCACAAATGGTCAACAATTGAGGCACATAGGCTCTTTGGCCGGCCATTGACCGCAAAAGAACTAGGGTAATCCTTTGATCGAACAGGGCAAAGTTAAGAACTGTAATAGGAATACGCTCCGGGCACTGTCTCTTGAGAAAACATGCCAAAAGAATGGGACTTAAATGGGACAAACACGTACGAATGCAGATACTGCAATGATATATGTAGTTACATTGGAGGATATCGAACATATTCTCTGTGATTATCAGGCTATTGCTCGTTCTTGAAATAGGGAAATTTTTGGGGAACTACTTCTTTAATACACTGGTAGAAGCAGGCCAAACTGTCGATAAGAAAATCTTAAAATTTTGCACGAAAATGTATTCTTTGGAAGGAAATGTTTCTGCTTAGGTATCATCTTGCGATGGTCTCAGGGGATAGCGATGGGCCCACTGGGCCTTGACCTAACCTAAGTATATCATTCCAATGGTATACGAAGACGATTTAAACTTTTGCTTCCGTGTGTATATATGTATATATGTATGTACATATGTATTTTGTATTCTCCTTTGCTCACGGAAACCGCGGTTTTGTCCCAGCGCATATGAATGAAATCCTATAGCTTATCCAATCTCCTTTCGGATCTGAGAGCTCTCGTTTAGATCAAATCATCATCATCTGAGATGAGAGTTGGCTTGAACTCAATCTTGGTGATTTCTTAAGTTAGCACCATAATGAACATTTGCGTGCATAAAAAAATGTATGAGTGTATACTGCGCCCATAATGACCGCCAGCTCAGTTTCGTTAAATGTTCGTCCACTTTCGCAAACAGAGCGATTTCATTCAATCAACGCATACAGAATTCTGGAGTCTTTAACTCAGTAAATACGAAAGAAGAATGAAAAAGTAACAGCTTCTCAAAGTTGGAAAAAAAGGAATAAAACCCTTTTTTTAAGTTTCCATTTGCCCAAAATTTTGTCAGTAAGTTTCTTCCTCGGATAAAAGGAGTAATAAGATTAAAAATTAACTAATTTCAACAGTGTTTGTGCTTATATATTACTAATATAACTTCAATGTCAACAACTTAGGCAAGTCGGATTTTTTTTGGATGGATAAAGAAAGATAAATATGTATTGTTTTTTTCCAAATCTTATGATTTCTTATTAATTTATCTACAAATGTATGTACAGCAAAAAAATCACAATCAAAAGAGTAAATTAAATCCATCGTCCCTGTGAATTTTGATCGTTAAGTCCGGGAGGAGGAGGAGGTCTAGGATTGAATGGTGATGGCCTTGGAATAGAAAACCCTCCTAGGGCTCCTGGGGGCCTGTTAATACGAAACGCTTTGACAGCATTGCTTGTGATGGTAATCAAACCGATAATTAAGATGAGGAAAACTTTAATGTTCATTTTTTTAAGTACTGCGATCTCATTAGTTTTAAAGAGCTACTGATTAAGTTGTACTGAGGATTCAGCTGCCAGACCACCTTTTATATGAATAAATTGTTGATAAGAGTATATTTTTTTTTTGGAGCAAATGAAACAATTTGTAATCAAAAGAACGGGGGATTTTTAAAATCAATTTTTGATTGGGATTCACTCAAAAAACAGTGCCAGAGATCAAGCGGGTTCATTAAGACAACACTTTTATTTAGATCTAATTTTATTTAAATGACGGCAGCCACTTTTCGGGAAAATGAACTAATATACATATACATTATACATACCTACATAAATGTATGTTCACGTAATATATGGTTCTCTTAGTTATTGAACAATAGTATTAAATAAAATATTCAAACTGAACATTAGAGAATTATCTGCATCTACATATTTCCGTCTCTGGAACGTAATTTTAATTCGGTACTATTGGCATACATATATAGATACATAGATACGTTAATTGTATATTGGCTACTTCATATTTCTTCTTAAGAGATCTCAGTTATGTATTTCGTATTTCGTCTATAATTAAAGGTTTGCCTTGTGCCTTTGTAATTTTTATTGTCATTCCGCATTAGCGGACGCCTTTTGGGGAGCCAGTTCCTAATTTCCAATACGAAATGCGTTCTTATAAGCGGACAAAAAACTCCGGCCCCGTTGCTGTCCACTTAAGAGAGATTTCACTGTAATTGATAAAGGTCTAGATATTGCCTTGTCGATTCGACAAGTTACTAATGTATGTATATACATATATACATACTATGTATGTAAGTATGTATGTACATTTGTATGTGTATTTGTGAACCGCCATCCTGCTGCCTTCGCAGCAGGTTTTTGACCTTAACTTCTAAAATTGATTGATTTATTTTATTTCGTAAGAAATATCTGGATTTCAACCGTGAACCTTCAACGTGACAAATTACGAAGACTACCACTAAGCGATAGTCAACCAGTAGTAGTACACTGCGCGAAATAACTATATCGGACAAGCATTTCCATTTGCATTTTCTCAAAAAACAATACAAAATTCTTAACTAACACATAATTTTTTTCATTGTGTTGAAAAATGGAGTGTTTGAAGTAAAACATAGCGGTACTTTTATCTTTCTCAATGGGTTTATATTTTTGTTTCGGGTTGTTCTTTCGTGTGTTATTAGTTTTGCGGTGCGTAATAAATATAGCAGACACGAGTTTCAGGCGCACGTTTAAATGATGAAAGTAATTTTAAGCCGACAAATTATAATAAATCGGTGTGTAGTTGAAAACATTTATGCCCGATTTCACAGTGGGAGCTTAAGTCGTAGCTCAGCTAAGTAAAACGCAGAGCTTAAGTTTTGGCTTAAGTTTTTCGGGTTTCACAGTCAATTAAAACGTTTGGCTTAGCTAAGTCACAGATAAAGTGTCATTGTGAACTATTTATGAGAAAAACTGATTATAAACTGATTAAATGTCAACCGAAATTTGATTTTCATTTCCGCGTCAAGTGATTAAAAAAAAAACAATACGAATCGGGAGAAAAGAAGAAGAAGAATCATACAATATTTCCAGGAATAAAAAAATAAAAATATACATACAAATATTTAGGTACATAATGCAAAAGAGTGCAAAATAATGCAAATGAATGCAAAAGAATGCAAAGCATTCAATTGAAGTCATAAGTGATTGTATTCAATGATTGCATTTAATTGAATGGTAGAAAAAAAGAATGTAATCTTTTAAACGCTTAATGACTGGTGATTGCATTCTGTTTATTGAAGTCTCAAAATGCAGTCGATGAATGCAATCAAAAAATTGAATTCACTCGATGATTTTTAAGGAATGCATTCCAAAATGAATTTGGACACCCAATATATAAGTAGGTACATAAATATATATATGGTAAAATGGAAATCAAGCACTTTTTTGTTAAAGAATTCATATTGCTAAAAAGTAGTTTGGGGCAAAAAGGACACACGAACATATTCGAGTGTGGGGTTAAATAGACACCCGAACAATTTGGTTTCATTCAAAAGCCAAGAAAATTTCTGATGGAAAATACATACATTATGTAATTATGTGACATACGACATTCCCACATTTCTTAAGTTTTTCAACGATTTTTTGAGAAGAAATAACGGAGAATATTCTTTGAATATCCAAAAAATATATATCATCATATATACCATATCATCAATGTTCAATGTAAGACTCTATTTGTTCCAGGACACAAATAGCAAATTGCTTTGACATCCGAAATCTTGTGAAGAACTCAACTTCATCCCACCTATAAAAGTTCGATGCCAAATATTTGTTTCCCTTCTAACGTGAACCGCAAAATTATTATATCATCTTGGTCTAAATCTTTAATCAAAAGGCAAAGAGGCTTAAGTCTATTTTAAGCATTTTTCAGGAGAGCAATTTTAAACTTTGAAAAATGATGCAAATATATGAATTTTGTTGAATTAATCCGTTTTGACATCACCAAAAAAAAGGACTTCAGATGGAATAGAAACACGCTGATAAGACCGAAACAAAACTTATTTTTTAAAGGGTTTAAAAATGTAAAAATAGACTTAAGCCGCTTTGCCTTTTGATTAAAGAAATGTATTTCCATATTGAAATACAATAATAATTAATAAAAACAAAATATCATCCAAATCATAAATAAAAAAAAAGAATATAAGCCAATACTTAAGCCATTACAATCGGGGCTTAAGTTATATCAATACTTAAGTGGGGTTCATCTCTTAAGCCGGCACTGTGAAACATCAAAATGGGTTAAATCGTAGCTTAAGCTCCAATTCAGGCTTAAGCTCTCACTGTGAAACCGGGCATTAATGTATTTAATTAAGTTTTAGTCAAATACACCTTCTTTTTTTGCAACCAATAGAAAATGCCTAGGGGAAAAGCACTGTCTGTGGATGGGAGGCTGGAAATCCCAAATTTTCAAAGAAATACCTTAACTGTTAGACAAATAGCGGAGAAAATACGCAGAAATAAAGACGGTATCTAAAACTTCTTAAAGGATCCTGGTAACTATGGGAAACAAAGCAGATGGTCGTCCACCAAAAGTTAATAAAAGGGTTAAAAGGCAAATTAAACGCTAAGCCATTAATAAGCAAATCAGTCCTTCCCAAATAAGGCTCCAGTTGGCTCTTCTAGTAACAACAAGAAGAGTTCAATAGCTTTTAAAGGAGGATAAATCCATTATATATCAATAGAGCTTACTGACACCTAGGCTTCTCTTACGGCATAGGGAGGCAAGGTTATGTTTCGCTGAGAAAGATCAGTTTTGCATCACGATATGGCAATCTGCCATCTTCAGTGATGAAAATCAATTTAATATGGATGGTCCTGACGGATGACAGAAGTTTTAAAAAGATATGCACCGAGACCGTGAAACTCGGCACTCGGGAACTTCCAAGGATGGCTCGGAGTATGGGCTGGCTTTGGGTACAGAGAAAATACTCCAATTTGTTTTGTTTCCCATAAAATGAATTAGGAGAAATATGTGGAATTGCTGGACAATGTTTTTATCGACTTTGGTGAAAATTTGTGGGGAGAAAAATGGATGTTCCGGCACCATAACGCTGCCATACATACATCGGCATATACAAACAACTCCTTTGAGTTGCATAACATCCCCACTCTTTGTTGGCCTACAGTAGGTTCTGACTTAAATCCCATAGAGAAATCATGGGCCTTAATGTCGAAGCGGGTCCACTCAGGTGTAAACCAGTTCGCGTCAGTTTTGCAGCTAAAAACCGCTATCCAGGAAGAATGGCTACAAATTGACATATCCAAACTACAAAATTTACTCGATTCAATGCTTCGTCGCCTAGAAGTAGGTTTAACGAAAAAAGGTAGAAGAACAAAATATTTAAATATTATTTTCAAAATATTTTACTTAAACTTTTACAGCAGAATTGACTTTAAAGATCTTGTCTGCTATACTTATTTCGTTCGAAGTTATACAAAATATACGTTCTGTTTTTCTAGTTAATGAACAACTTTAATTTTTCTTATGGATTTCACCCTAGTTTCATGCCTATAATTAAAAAAAAATAAAGTCCTTAAAATAATAATAAAATAAATATGTTTTTTTTTAAGTTTTTTGCTTGTCTGATATAGTTATTTCGCGCAGTGTAGTAGAAAACTTTATTATAAAACATATGTACTTTCAAATTTACAATTTTTAGTCTTAAGCTTAGTATGGATTAGCCAAAGGCCGTCTACCAGATTGACAATTTCTAACCTCAATTTTTATTTTTATATTTTTATTTAACAATTTTTATTCGATAATCCGTTGCCTGTAACTCAATGCAGTTGATGTACATTTATCGATATAAAACTTCCCAGCCAAAATTGCAATTTAAAACGTTCAGAACTTGATTAATTTCCATCGAAGTTAATTCAAAGTATTTCAGTCGGAACTCCTTTAAGATGGGGCATCTGGCGATGAAATGGTATATGTACATACTACATAGATATATCTCCTCTCGTTGAGATTGCATAGGTCGCAGGTCTGGTCGGTGTGGAATGTAATTGAAGTTTATTAATTCACCTATTGCCCGACGATCCACAAGAAAGGATACCCCCTCAACTGCTCCAATGACAGAGGCATCAGTCTCCTCAACATCGCCTACAAGATCTTATCTACCATATTGTGTGAACGCCTGAAATCTTTCGTCAAAAACCTGATTGGCCCCTTTCAGTGTGGTTTTAGCAAAGTCCACGATAGACCAAATGTTCACAGTTAGACCACCACCAGTTCATCGATTTAAAGGCCGCATTTAACAGAATCTGAAGAGATGCACTGTATAGAGCCATGTCTTGTTTGGACATCCCTGCCAAACTCGTCCATCTGTGCAGGATGACGATGGAGAAAACACGCTGCTTCATCAAGGTCGGTAATGACCTCACCGAGACCTACGATGTCAAAAAAGGTTTCAGGCAAGGTGACGCACTGTCATACTCTTGCCAATCGCTATTTCTTTGGGCTAAGGAAGCAATTGAGTAGTAAGGCCCTCTCTCGATCGACTAAGGAGACTCTATATAAGACGGTTATCATCCCAGTCTTGCTATATGGAGCTGAGGCATGGACTTTATCGAAAGCGGATGAAGATATCCTTGGTCGCTTCGAGAGAAAAATTCTCCGTAAGATATTCGGTCCCGTTTGTGTTGACGAGATTTGGAGGAGAAGATTCAACCACGAACTGTACGAGCTATACAGCGACATCGACCTGGTCAGAAAACTGGGCATTGGGCGTTTAAAATGGCTAGGATATGTAGAGCGTATGGACATCAACACTCCGGCTCGGAGAATATTCGATTCTGGAAGCAGTTAGCTAACGACCTGGCTAACTGGACGGAATTGTTGATAGAGGCCTTGGTCCACCCCGGATCGTAGAGCCACCTAAGAAGAAGAAGATTTCACCTCTAACTTTAAATATTATATTTATCATGTTGAGCGGAAAGCGATTGTTGAAATACCCGAAGCAGCTTAAATGTTTAATTTCGACATTTGGATAGTTTTTTCGTCAACAAAATTGACAATTAACTAATTGCATTTGAGAATGCCGTAATTTTCTTGAACAAGTAAACTAATATCTTTGTTGGCTAAAAATAAACAAGTATAACCGGATGACATGGTGACGTTGTAAAGCTTTTTATCTGTGGTCTAGCTGTCCATATGCCTATACATATGTACATGTGACAGCCAATATTCGACAGAATGACAGTGTGTTTGAGTGTTCTACTGACTGAAATCTTATCATTTGGCTCGACTGTGTTTAGTATATACTTTCGAGTGCAGCAGTTTCTTTTCCGCTCGTCTTCGTTATCAGACCTAAAACACACCAAGGTTCCCTACTATCGTATAGCAGATAACAAAGTTTATAAATTTAATATTTTGTGCAGAAACTAATTTTGCGAAAAAAAAAACTTCAAATAAAAAGAAAACAAATCTTGAACAGTGGAAGAGCATAGTGCAGTAGTCAAAAAGCTGATTTGAAACTACACACTAGTACCTACACCTTGGCTCATAGTTACCACCATGTCATGTGATTTCATAGGTAGAAGGAGATACTCATAATCTACGACAAGATTATAATTACCAGTCCTGATATTTAAAATTAATTGATATTTGTTCGATCAGATTGATAGATACAATGTGTCTTAGATTTTGTGCTTGAATTATGAAGTGGAAGCACTGTTTGTAAAAACACGATTTTACACATGAAATAAAAGCAAACAAATAAAACACATTCGAATCTTATCAACTTCTAACTTCTTCTAACTAACTATAGGAATATGTAACCATTTTATGTCAAGAAGATGAACAGATTATAGCGTCGTCAAAGGAACCCAAAATAAAAAAAAACCGAACAACTTAAGACTTCTCACCCTGTAACCCATATTTGTGTTAGTAAACCAGGTTCTATTGTACACGTACTGTATTCTCTTTGTTTGTCAAAATGTCCTCTAAAGATTCTTAAAGACATTTTTTAGGGATCGAATGGCTCCAATCCGATGGATGATCAAATTTATCTATTAACTTGACGGGCGCAATTTTTGATTTCAATCTGTAGTTTCAAGAAACGGTAGCATAAAGCAACGGTGTTACATTGGGTTGTCAAGAAAGTGATTTCGTTTTTTACAAAATGATGGCGTTAAGGACCCAAACGATCAATTCAGATGTTTACTGGAAGAAGCAATCAAAGAAAAACGGCCAGAATTGGCAAATCGTAAGTGAATCGTGTTCCACCATGACAACACTAGACCACACACATCTTTGGTAACCCACATCCACTCTACAGGCCCGATCTTGCACCATAAGATTTTCATTTGCTTCGAAGTTTGCAAAACTCTTTGAATGTTGAAACTTTTACGAATGATGATGACCTGCAATCGAATTTGGTCCAGTTTTGTGCTAATAAGGGCCAGAAGTCTTATGATTTTGCCGGAAAGATGGCAGAAGGTCATCGAAGAAAATGGAAAATATGTAATTGATTAAAAGTTTATTGTTTGTATAAAAAACGCGTTTCAATTCATACTAAAAAATCGAAATCACTTTCTTGCCAACCCAAGGCATCTCAATTTGTCATGTGGTTTTGAAAATTCGCGCGCTGCACATAGGGGTATTTGCATTGAAAAACCGCTCAAATTTTTTTTTTGTGCTAATGGAGTGATTCTTGCCTGAAACAACTGTAAAAGCGTTACTAAGCTTATTTTAGTCAAATTAAGGTATAATCTAATTTTATGCTTAAAATCTCTAAGTTTTTCGCCCGTGCAAGAGGCTTTATTGAGGAAATAGCTCTGAAAAAAATCCAGTTTAGCTCCAAAATAATTTTTTTCATACTCATTTACTACATCATATAACTGTCTTTAAGCTATAATGCACAACCCAACCGATCCTTCAAGCTAAATAATTTATTTTATGATTAAAAGTTTTGAATTTTTTTTACTAAACTAGGCACACATCAGGGGGGCAGTTATGGGCAGCATTTTTTTTTTGTTATTGCTTCTTGACATCGTGTCCTATAAGCTGATACCAAACAAGTTACCGAATGACACCGAATTATATAACAAAAGGTCCATTAAAAGAAAAAAAAACAAGAAAACAAAATTCCAATTTCCATACATTTCAAATAAATCCAATATCTTTAAATTAAAGCTCCAATAAACGTAAAAATAGCTTCTAAATAAAGTACACACCTGCCGCTGATTCCTCCATAACAAAAAAATTGGTGCACAATATAAAAAAAACAAAAATTTAATTATTTAACAGTGCGATTTTTCGCACAAATCAACAGATTCACAATTCAAGTTTACGATCGATGACTTTCAACTGATGCTGTGGCGAAGTGTGTGCATGAAAATAAAAAAAAGTACGGTGCATTAAGCCATGGGTATTTAACTACAGCTAGGAAAAAATATTAATTCTCAACTCTGCATTTTGAAATTTTGATTTATGAGCGGTTTTTCGATGCAAATACCCCTATGTGCGCTGTTCAGAATTTTCAATCTTGTTTCTAATAACGCCCAACTATCCCCCATAGTTTGTTACAAGCCAAAGTTTCAGCTGTAAAATAACACTTTTCTGAAATGATGTTGACATTTTCAGGATCAAACATAAAGTTTTACTTTTCAGGATCAGCTACTACAATGGATGGAAATTTGTATTCCACTCGAATCAAGAGAAAATTTCCATCCAATTGTCAAAGAAATAGGATTGGAAGATAATTCCCGATCGTTTGGTTCCCTAATATGAAATCCACATTTTTAAGTGTAGCACTAATAATAATATAATGAAACATAGACAGTCCAAAACTGTACTTAAAATATCTTACACCGCAAAAGTATTTGTGAAATAAAACTTTGGCCTGGCCACAGTAAGCTACCCAACCAAACTGTGAATCAGCACATCAATAACCCACCCCAGATTACTTATTAATACTCCTCAGAATCACATATGAGTATAATTAATTAATTCAAATAACAAATTATTATTTTTATCCACTGACAGCGCGACCAGTCTTGCAGTGCAAAAATTAAAATTAGACCATGACAAAAAAATAAACATATTATCACCTTATCTGAATCGGTGCCTTTGAACAGTTCCGGTTTGAGGGCATCACGTTTCTTATTTATTGATTTGTATCTGCCAGATCTAGAGATGGAATACTTTCGCCGATCATGACCGTATTCCTCCATGCGCCAGCGAAGCTCCTCCTCTTGCAAAACACTATCCAAGTAATTAATCGGTTCATTAGTCATGATTCGTATGATTTTATCGATTCCGGATAAACAATTTCTTTTAGCGGCGAATTGAATTTTTGGCAAAAGTCAAAAAAAACTGGTTAACGACGAATCTTATACGCTTATAGACAGGTGGACGCGAAAACCTCAACTGAATTTGTTCATTTGAAATTACCATTAATTTTATCAAAATATAAACCACAAACAATAATAAAAATCATAATGAACAAAAACAAAAACAAAAATTACTGCGAACGAATCAAAATGATATACGAGTACCTATAACGTACAACAGCAGACTTTTCGCTGGTTCCTTTTGATAAGAATCACAGACAAAAAAGATTTGTACTTCTCGGATGAGTTACTGGTGGAGACTTGTTAAAAATAGGTAAGCTAAATGGCTTTACAAAGTTCTTATTTAAAACTAGGCAAGTTAAGAATGGTTTTTGTTAGTTAGCTTAAGCTTGAGCAGTAAGCCTTAAGCTTGCTTCTACAAACATCCTTTTCGGACTCAAGATCATATTGGTAGAGTATTGTTTTTCTAAGTACATAGAAAGAAATTGTTTAGCAGTTAGGTAGTTAGTCGACTGCCTACAACTGGGATCTACATGTTTGTTGAGGTCCCCTTTGACTTGTGCGCGCCACCTTAGGCGCGGTCGTCCTCTATTGCGCTAACCCTCTGGGTCTAGATCTGATGTATTTCTGTATTCAAACATAAATGAAACATTTGTATAAGCTGAGTGAAAGGTGTTTTAAAACTCCATTTTGGTAGAAGTGATGTTATGTTTAAAGTTTCTAGCTAATTGAAAAATCGTGTAAAATTCAGCTGATGCATAACAACCTTATGCCTTATCATATAAATGCAATTGAATTATCAATTTCACCTGGGCCTATCTATCTTAAATGCGACACGACAATCGCTATACCAGGCAACAGGTAACCCTTCCTTCAAGTATAAACATACTTAGCTTTTAAGTGCCTCTATACTCGATTTTTCGCTTTTGTATTAATTTATTTACATTTTAATTGGATTTCTCTTTTCTTTAATTTGTTGTTTGTTTACTCAATCTTTGTGTCGGTGATTTCCTAACCTTAATAGCTCTTATCCTGTACTAAAACAGTTCAAGTAAGAACCTCATTTTATCATATTTGTCTCATCTTCGAGTACGGATGTACGGCACGTTTTTATTTTATCATTCGATGTGTGCACTCATTCCGCAGAACAACGTAGTAAATCCCCGTATGCATGGAATACTCGTATAATAAATTTGAACGAAAGAAGGGGTGCCTGCGTTCGCTTGCAACTTCCGCTGATATTATTTTCATTGCTATTTGGTAATATATTTGGGCAAAAAAAACATCGCAATTGTTTCGGTTGCCACTCTCAGAAAGTGTGTGAAATGAATTTGATTATCACTAAACGATATCATGAAGAACAATATCAGGTTAGTTAAACAGTCGAAGGTCCTAAGTACATACTATTCTATTTGAACCACCATTTTTCAAAAACTATTTTATTAGTTTAAGGCTTTAAGGTATTGAAGCTGGATACTGTCGATAAAAAATCCAAATGTTACCTCAAACGGCTTAAGAACTGAGGATGGAACGGAGGCAGGTGGGTTTGGGCCCGGAACTAAGCTATTCGAACCCATGAGCAGCTACCCCAGCATTCTCAAGCTGAAATCTGTGGTATATACAGGTGTGCCCTACTCAATCTTGATCTTGACATTAGGCCCGTTCGCGTATCCTCCCAAAACAACGAAAAATAACGAAAAACTACAGAAACACGTTCGCGTACGCAAAAATTTCGTAGTTTTTCGTAGAAGAGAGTGTTCTTGAGAGAGTAAGAAATGTCCCCATGCTACGAGTTTTAGTCCAAGGAATTTCTTTGGGGTATATTATGAAAACTGTCAAATCTGCTTAATGCGTTCGATTACTTTTTCGTGATTTTTCTGTCTTTGAGAGAATTTTACCCCACTCTTCGAGATTTGACAGAAAACCCATATTTAGTGCAAAAAGTACGCGAACGCAATAATATCAAATAGCTAAGTAGCTATCAAGGCAATAGCGGCTCAGATCATCAAATCTAGAATTGTCTGGGAATACCTAGATAAACTAAATAGACGGGGCGAACGAAACAACATGACCATATACTGAGTACCAGGGCACCTGGGGAAAGAAGATAATGAAGAGGCGGACAAACTTGCAAGGAAAGGGGCTGCCACACCATTTATGGGCCCTGAACCGATCTCTAGAACTAGAGAAGATAAACAGGTCTAAGACCTGGAAAAAAACTCAGGGTCTAAGACAGGCGAAGAAACTTTTGGGCAATAACAACCTGGAGAGATTCAATGCTTGCATCAGCCTTGATAAAAAGAAACTTCGCATCCTGACTGCGTTTCTTACGGGGCATTGTAAATTCAGGGGACATCTCAGGAAGCTAGACTGAGCGAAGCTCTCTCACACCAGTACCAATAGGAATAATGACGAGAGGGGTGTTTCTTCGTCTAGGACTTGTAGGGGGGCACAATAGATCTTAAGGTCGCGGTGCGTCTCACCCTTCAATAATAATAATAATAAATAGCTCACATTAACACCAATTAAAAGGACTAGCTCCTCCATGTAGGGGAGACTGGGTACGGTTGAAACAAAGGACGGTTGAAACAACGCAAATATTTCGAGAACCGTATACGGTGGGCGGATGGGTCTAAAGGGCCTACGAAGCGACAACGGGTTCGAACGAACCTAAGGCTTGCTTCGCTCATCGCGCGCTTCAGCTCTTTACCGGAGGCCTTATTGTATATTGACAACCTAAAGTAAGTATTTTTGTTCGGATATTTTCCTTTAGAACTGTTGTTTCTATTCATCTGAGAGTATTGAGTATATTTTTGTGTTCGAAGTGAAGAGTGTAGAATACAACATGGTGACTGGTTTTAATGTGTCATTATTGTTACCACTACTATATATGTACATTTTTTAACCTAAAAGAGGGGTTGGGGACGGTTGAAACAATTTTTTTGGGTACGGTTGAAACAATATGTTTACTTATTCAATACACCACCTAAATGTCACATTAGCATAATTATGCAGCAAACTTCGCCGAAACTCTCTGCAAGTGCTCAACTAGTAACGCCTAGTGAAGTAACGATTTCTCTGAGTTTATTTAGAAATTATTTTCGTTCAGTTTGTTTTGTTAAAAAAAAAACTGCTGATGTTTCGTTGTTTTTGTTTAAATAAATAAAGAAATAAACATTGAAACATTGAAGACTGATAAATATTGTCAAAAAATGCTAGAATTATTCTTATAATTAAAATTAATAATGAATAAAACATGTAACAATATTATATTTTGTATTGCTTGCATGTGTTTCAACTGACCCCAATCACTGTTTCAACCGCCCCTGGTATGGGGACAGTTGAAACAAATTGGATTTTTTTTCTTAATTTGATGTACTACTAAAAATAACGGACCTGGTACTAAAATGACACTGCCTATTGGTAGATAAAAACACGATCTTTCATTTAACATACCTCCATCATCGCTCGGCTTATAAATGGCAATACTATGGACGATATACGAAAAATCGTTTCAACCGTACCCAGTCTCCCCTACCCTCTGCAACTTGCACTACGACGTGACGTTAGCCATACACTAGGAACTGCCAACATCACAACAAACACAAATCCTCCAGTCCATACCAAAATATTTGCAGTTGTCTTCCAATCAGAGATAATATATGCCATTAAGAAAGCAGCACCTTTTCCAGAGACTGCAATTAACAACCTCATCTAGAAGCGCATCATTTATAACACCTTCTTACAAATATAACACAACGAAAAAGCAATTTTTTAGCTATGCCATAAGACAGTGGAACTCGCTTCCGGTTACCATTAGAAGATCTGCAAACATTAGCGACTTCCAAAGACAACTTAGAGAATTCTACCGTACTTAAATGTTAAATGTAAATATTTAAAATATAAATACTTATAATACGTAGGTACCGATATCGGTACAACTCGCTGCTGTGCAACGATTGTATCGTGTATTTGCTTTCCTTTTCTTTAGGAGGCGCTACAGTTCGGGGTGAACAAGGTCCTGCTTCTCGCAACCATTGGTGTGTGCGTGAATGGAAGGGACTTACAGTTTTTTGCCGACTCCGAACGGCGAATTGAGAAGCCCAATCGTAACAAATGATACTCGGACATTTGCAAAAGGTGGCACCGTGAAAAAACTTTTAGGTATTTTCCTGGGATTGAACCCGGGCAGCACCACAACACCACGATGCTCACTTTCCTAACCGAGGCTATTTTTGTTATATCGATTTTAAAATTGTCATCGTATAGCTAGATAGTCAAACTCATTCGGAAAGTCTAATATATGCCACGTTGATTAAGAAAATTATTGTAGAGGCGTGCTTTCTCCTTGTTGATAGTGACATTAGCTACCATTACAATTCGTACATATGGAATATAGGGTATACGTACTAGATATATTACAATCGTTCTTTCAAGTTTCTTCTTTTTTATTTTCACTATGAAATTAATAAACATTATATACATATAATGTTTATATAATCATCATATTATCAGCTGCATGCTGATAAGAACCAAAGTACTCGTATACGAGTATATCTACGAGTACTTGAGATCTTAAAAACTAAACACTTTTGCGGCTTTTGCCACTTAAAGAGAAAGCAAAATTAAAAACCGGTGGAAACTCTAAAGAAAGCACTCCACTCTACCCGTTGAAGATAAGGCGCCCCCTTATCACGTGTTTTTGGTTAAATAATAAAATAATCAAATTTTGGATTCTAATAAAGAAAAAATTGTAGCTGGTAGGTAGGACATATTTAAGACATTAGATAATCATTTGCGATTCAGTTAAGTGGTCATCTTATATGTGGCATAATTTTGTTTTTATATGTACACAGGTACATGTTCTCATACATGCACCTAGCAAAGTTCTTGTTGGTACAAAGTAGACGCCGGTTGTAAGAAACAAGATGTCCATGTTTTCATTAAAGTGATTGTATGCTAAAGTCTTATTAAACTTCAGAGTTTCCTACGAAGATAATGGAAAAGATAAAACAATTTGACAACTATTTCTCCCTGTTTCTCTCCACCAGTTATTGCTTTGATTTAACCCATCCTGTAATGATATACATAACTGTAGTAATGCTGGGGCCGAATTATCACATCCGTTAACGAGTAAGTGAGTAGGACTTGTTATCGAATGATCGAGTAAATGATACGTACAATGATACTCGATAACGTGAGCGGTAATGCTAAATCGCCACATTTCGATAACGAATAACTCGTTAACGGATGCGGTTATTCGGCCTCTGTGCTGTACTGTAAGTGGAAAACGATGCACTAGATTATATAAAGTGCATGCCTTGTGGGTATATACGTTATGTTAGCTCCCCTTTTAGGTCGTCGGTGGGGCGCCATTTTTGTTAATGGAGCAAGGGTTGTCGTTTTCTTCAAAGTTTTTATTTGTTTTTGTCCAAGAGCCGACCGCGTGATGTCCGAAGGCATTAAATGAAAGCTTGCTTCTAGACGATGACAAATCGCCAAAGGTTGTCTGAATTTTTTGCCCAGGGAGAAATATAAATGGTAACATCCGGTACATTTTTTTTTTATTTTCATAGGCATAAAAAAAAGAATGAGTTAGTATTCATTCAATAGAGGATCTTAAATAGAACTTGAATACATTGGGTTGGCAGCCTTCACCCCGCCACTAACCCCTGACAACCCAATTTTTAGTCGACCATTTTTTTTTTGATTATCAAAAAAAACAGGTTCATCTCGAGCTGTAGCGTCAACTAAGTCAGGGGTTAGTGGCGGGGTGAAGGCTGCCAACCCAATGTATTCAAGTTCTATTTAAGATCCTCTTTCGAATGAATACTCACTCATTCTTTTTTTTATGCCTATGAAAATAAAAGAAATAAAAATGTACCAGAAGTTACCATTTTTTTTGTCCCTGGCAAAAAATTCAGACAACCTTTGGCTATTTGTCATCGTCTAGAAGCAAGCTTTCATTTAATATTCAACTAATTCTTTCTTTGTATGCCTTAGGACATCACGCGGTCGGCTCTCCTACTATTTACTTTTTAAAATAAACACCCCTATCATTAAATCTGACGGATCTGAGATTCCCTTCACTCATTCGGTTCACATTCACCTATCGTCGTTTTTTTTTTACACCACAATCGCCTTTTAAGTGTCAAATCAGAAAACAGCTGAATTCGAAAATATAAAAAGGGATGTAGATAAAGTAGTGTATCCGGCGGATTTAATGATCACGACGATAGGTGAATGTGAACCGAATGAGTGAAGGGAATCTCAGATCCGTCAGATTTAATGATAGGGGTGTAAATTTCTTCTTCTTCTCTGTAGACTCTGTGATAGTCGTTGTGATATTTACTAACGCACTCTGCATGTATTCCGATAAGCTTTATGACTACCTTTGTTGTCAAGTAATATAAAAAGTGAACAGCCGGAGAGATACTCAGCTCCTATCTTTTTTTGCAAGTTCATATGTTTTTTTATTACTAGAAATATCCATCTCATTCACATGCTTCATTTGAATTTTTATTGATTCCCATTCTTTTGTTCTAGCGCATCCTCTTCTAAAAACACATGCTATCTTTGTCAAACTTACTTTGGATGATTTCCCATCAGCACTACTATAAATTAACTAAAGACCACTACGATTACGATATCGTCTAATTCGATAAGGGTCATTGGTTAGAGGTTAATTCGAACTTTGTCCTCATTAAGCAACATTTATATATTTAATGTTAGAAATAGAAAATAAATAAAAAGCCAAAGGATCACATATTTGACAAGAATTAATTCCGCATTTATTTGGTCTTTTTTTTCGAATGACATTGTTACAATATAGAAATCTGCTGCTTCGTTTTATTCTTTTCTTCATACATCCATTCCTTTTCTCATTCATTTTTGCTTTATATATTATGTAATGATAAAATGTTGTTACAAAGAAAAAACAGAATAAAATATACATAACGATTTTCCTTAAAACCAAAACAAAAAAAAAATCAATTTAGGTTGAGTAAGTGTACAACGGAAATTAAATTTAATACCGTAAAGTTATGTATGGTATATTTCTTTTATTTATATTCAAATATATATTAAATATATTTAAAGCTTTATTAGTACTTGAATTAAGTTAATAATTAGTATTTAAAACGAGAAAACAAACGAACTTTACGAAATCCAATAACATTTCAGAGTTGCTACAGTTGGGTCTAAGAGTTTCATATAACTATCAAATTTTAATTTTTTTTTTTCTTTTTTTGTTGTTTTGTTACATTAATGTATATATTTATATATTTATAAGTAAAAAAAAAGATTACACTATTTGTTGTGTTATTATATATTTGGGGGGGCAACAAGATTCACAAATCTACACCATGTTTTCATTAACGTTCTGTTGTGTGGAACTCAAGTTGGTGTGCCTCGTGTTGCGGTTAACGAATGTGCGGATATTCTCATCTGTATAGTCGACAATTTTACGTTTCTTCTTTCGAGTGAATTGTTGCTGTTTTAGGTAAATTTTGAGTATACCCTTCACAGTGATGAACGTCAGCCCACCCAGTAGTGTGCGATGTAAGGTGTTTTCAATGGTTTCAAAGAGCAGACGGCCCACAATCGATGATATAGTTGGCAATAGAAGAGCTCCGCAAAATACCCGTGTCGCTGACACTGGATCGGAAAGAGTTGGCGTTGCTGGATTCTGAACACTTGGTTCTTCTTCCTCATCACTGCGAAAAGAATAAAATAAATATAAAATAAATTATATGAATATAAACATACATATGAGTAGGATATAGATATTCTAGTTCTATTAATGTCTGTATACATCAATGGCAGTAGGAAAATCAATGAGAATGAAAGGAGACCCTACCGAGGCGTATTCCTGACCAATATCGAATATCATATCCTACACACAACGATGAACGTTTCCAGCGAATCTCCACAAATCCAGAAATCTGCACGTATGTCTTCTGGCTCGGCAGCACGATAATAAGACAAAACGACGTTAAAGTAGCACATGGTAGCATTTATGTCCTCACAGCGATGAGGACTACCTCTCTGACTACGAGGCAGAGTGTCACGTCAAATTAGGGACGGGAATGATATAGAAGCACCATCTATAAAGACCGATCTAGAGTGTGGAACTTACTGCTGTTTATTAGAGGCCTCAACGTATCTCAAACATTCTAGCATAAAAGACTTACAATGTACTCCTGTACGCGGTGCATAATCGTATTTTGTAGCGTTCTTGGCCTCTTCAAATATGTAGTTATCCCAACGCAAGTTCTTCTTGATATAATTCAATTGTAAAATGTGAAACTAAGCTTATTAAAATTCCAATACAGAAAAGTATTTGATTTTCTCCCTAAAAATTTAACAACATTTTGGGAAGAGCTATCGTTGTGGATGTTATTTTCCGATCAAGCTATTAAAACCCCGCCGAATTAGTGTAGCTCTTTTGAAGATGCTAAAACAATCTTTTATTTTTGCACTAAGAACGCTACGCTACGAATGACGCATTTAATTATCTGCAAATACTTAATCATTGGGAATTCCCCTCTTGTGCTATTGTGATATGAGAGAGAGAAAGAAATAAATATTAGCATTTTAAATACCTACTTAATGGTTGAAACAAAAAATACTAATATTTATTTCTTTCTCTCTCACTATTGTGATATAAAGCACACAACCTGTGAAATAAGTCACATTATGTACTTGACATATACATTGTACAAACCGATATACATTATTCATTCTATTGAGTATTAACAAGCATGTCATTCAAAACAATGCAGTAACTCTTAGTTCTATAAACTCTAGGTATGTCCAATTAATTTTCAGGTTGAGTGTGCAAGGCAAGTATACCTACATACATATGTTTATACATGGCATATGAGTGTAAGAAGTGCCATTGCAATTATAAAATCGATAAAAATACAATCTCACTTGGGAAACGTTCCAATCGCGTTTCACTTTGACCCCTACACATTCTAGCGACAAGTGACATTGATAATAATTAAATAATGTTGGCTCTCTATTGCGAGTGATGAAAACACTCAAACACTGCATTAACTCATCATCACCCCAAATATGTATGTAATCAAACGGAACTTACGGATATGGAATAATCAAGCTCATAAGTGGGAACTTCCTCGCCATTGATCTTCTATTGCGAATCAATCGAAGGACAGCATCTTCCCAGCGAATCATTCGGCCAAGTACAAGGCCGACTGGTATAGCAGGCAATCCAATTAGCAATACAAGTGGGTCACCGTTCTCCATTAACGCCAGGCCCTTTTTATGGCCGACAATCTACATAAATAAAAAGTGAAGCAAAATGTTAAACCAGAAACAGATTGATCCCGCTGCGTTTCACCTGTAGGAAAGTCACAGCACCATATGTGACTGCGGTCCAATACAGTGAACCAACAAATATGCCAGCTGCCAAGAACGGACTCAGTCGTTTGATCAGATTGTCAAACACTTCCAGAACATTGGCGAATTTTCCCATATGCGGAAATACAATAATATATTCCGTTTGGCACTGCTGGCAACTGACGCTTCGCAGCGCGTTGCCCTTTTGTTTCTCATCGACCCAACGATATAAACAGCTCTGGTGCACCCACTTGGTGGTTCCACGGCATTTGCATGGCTGTACCCAGGCGGCCAATTTGTTATCATCGTCTGTGGCGAAGCATATCCAACAGCTGCGTTCATCTGCCGTGGGCGTTGCTACTTCGTTTGAGGCGACTGGCGATGCAGGAACAGTTGTCGCGGGCAGTATTAAAGTTGGCTGTTGTTCTTGACGTGCTTCTGCAGTTGATTCGCCAGAAACTACAAACGATAATGTTGTGTTCCCACCTGGAACACTTGTTATAGTAGCATTTTCTGCTGACATATGTGTGGGAGCGGCACCCGACGTTTCGTTGGGCTGCTGTTGGTTTTCCATTTTATTTTAGTTTCGCCTTTAGGTCTTCTGAACTATTTACTGTGCAATTTGTATTTTTTTTTTTTTTTTTTTAGATTTTGAGAATTAACTTTGTGCGAACGACAAATTAGTAGGTATTAATTGTTGATTTCACGTTAGCAGTGGCTTCTGTCGTCATTTTTTCTGACCGAGTCGTTTGCACTTTGTCAATTGTTTGCATTTACATGCACTTGTGGGTTTGTTTGCCGATCCTTTTATCCTATAAATTTAAAACAGCTTTTTTGGTGTTACAAATGCGATTTTAAAGCGATAAAATAATTTCTTTTTGAAAGATAATTTTTTTTTTAATTTCCGGACGGAGGCGATGTGTTTTGTGACGATTCGATTGACAGTTGTTGTTGGTGAAGCAGTGCGGCCAATTTCATTAGTTTTGATGTCAGTCGATAGATCACAGTGACATTTCTTGTGAAAATTTTGTGAATCGGTCATTAAACTGGATGCAAATGCATTTGAATGAAAGAAACGTTGAATAAATATTTTCTGCTCAGGAGATTAATTAACCGTTTACCTAAAATTTATCTAACTATAAATCGACTAAAACAACGCAGCCTCCTATTAACGTTATTTCTGGACAGGTTGCTTTCTAGTAGTTTCCATTTGTACTTCTCGCTCACATTACACAATTTTAGACCAAGCCCTTATTTCCGAATCAGTTTGTTATCTGCTTGTACTCCAATCGTGAGTTTTATGCATTATGAATCACATAAGGGCTATGGGTTCTGGTTAACTACTCACCAAAAGAAAAATGACTGGAAAATAAGTTAGAAGCGATTTTGGATCGGGCATGAGTTATGTTTGATTCCTGTATTAAGTAAAAGTATAATGATTAGAACTAAGTTCTGCTCATAATCTAAAAGGCCATTGGTATACCTTCATCATAATGGAAATTTTAATGCCACGAGTCATGTTTTGAGCATCGAAATAATTTCAATGGTTCTAACAACTAGACACAGAATACGTTCTGCTTAGATTGCCGATCCGCTGCTCTTCGTTGATTAAACGAGTAAATATCCAACATCATATCATATCTGCATCACATCCATTCAAAAAATTCAGATAAACAAGCTTCGTAGTACATGAATAGGTACAGCCTCCAAGCATCATTGATCGTTTTGTCCATTTGATGGCCCGAGAAGTACGTCCACAAGTTGTGCAATGACCCACCTCAAATTCTTCATTTCCGTTTCGCGTTCTTAGACGTAAATTCGTGTTACACAGTGAAGAGTCTATTATTATAGATTGCAGCATCCGCTTAGCTATCACTTATTGATCCTTTTTGATTTTAGTTGCATCCATACAACATTTTTACTTCCGAAATTAGCCATCATTAACCCATTAGTGCATATGGTCCGTTTAAACGGACGTCATCTAAATGTAAACTTGCAATGTTTTCTCTGCATAGAGTCCGTTTAAACGGACACACTCTATCTACTCATAAAAACACAAAATGTTCTGATTTCGTTTTGTTTTTTTTTTAAAAAAGAGTGTTTTACTGCAAACAAACGACAAAATGTAAAAAAAAAACTTCAAATTAACTTCATGCACTAATGGGTTAAGACATTAACATTCGAATGTTTAAACTACATAAACTCTTTTTTTTAAAGAAAACAACCCTCTTTTTAAATACACAATTGTGATACATCGCCATGCACTTTTTTGCTTTCTTTATTTCCGTTGTTTCATAGTAAAATTTAAAATTAAAAATTCAAATAAATTGTTTTACTACCGTCGCCAGCAATATGAAAAGAAATTAAAATTACAAGTTCCGCTCTGCTAGTCTAACTCAGTACCTTGCTCGATGCTGGGCTCGTCGTCACCCTCGTCGAAACCTTGAAACAGCCGACTGAATAGATCACCAAAAATACCACCCATCATGCCGCCCTGCGGCTGTGGTGGTGGTGTTTCGCCAAAGAAGACGATTCCAATCTTTTGAAGATATTTAGCAAATGATGGATCCCTACTGAGCGACGTCTTGTAAAGCTCACACAACACCTTGAACATGGGCAGGCGTCCGGTTTCGATTGTTTTCAATAGGAAATAGGCAAAGTTAAGCAGGGGCAACTTAAATGACGGTTCGGTTCGTGCAATTTTTGGATGGTATTTCGTGTAGGTTTTAAATGTCTCCAATGCTGTGTCTTTATCTTTGAGACACAATTGTTGCAATACCACCTGTACGATAAACAAGTCCAATTCGTTGGCAAATCCTTTGCGTTCACTGAGTTTGACTAGCATTTGTCCGCAACTTGCTCCGTCGCGTGATAGTAGGTAATGGTGACGTGCTAGTTCTGTGTTACCTTCAGACCACATTGTTTGAGCGATATATTTATGCATCGCCGGATGGCCGAGATTGTTCTTTGATATGTCACCGGTCCACTTGATACTACGAGCCTGTAAGATTATAAAACCAAACAAAAATAAATAAAATGCTCGTTGTGTGATCGATGAAAAAGAATAAAGCTAAGATTTCTTCCAATTACACAGACACCTGAAAAGTGCAGTTAGTCGCATTCAAACTGTTATATATACGTACATACATATGCATAAAAAGGAGCAAGTAATTCAACACACGAATCACTGATTCAACGGGCTTATATACCCGATGAATAGGGTCCATCCCAATCTGGTTTAGGCTGAATTAATTGACAAAGAATAGACGCTGTTAGATCTGCGATTTTCAGCCCCAAGTTCAAGACGACAAGGAAGACCAAACCTCCGGTAAAAGTACCAAGCATTGTGTATGCCAGAGCGCTTGCTTTGGACAACTGGAAATATCGTGCCCAGGACCGAAGAGGATGGAGGGCTGCCGTGTCTACGGCAGGGACCCTAAACGGGTTGGGAGCCCGTTAAAAAGTAGGTAGTCTCAACCATTGCACAATCCATTGGGGAATTTTCTCGATAAATGTATGTTTAAATGTTAATACTGTTGATCTCTGACTTTATCTATAGAAACTTCCATAAAAGCTTGTTTTGGGATCATAGACTAGTCGAGTATTTATTGGGAGACACTGGTCAACAAGTCTAAAAGCAAATACTCATGATAGAAACGTCTTTTATTAAGGATGGCAATCATAATTGCAGCAGCATTTGAGAATAACTTAATAAACACATTTCTGAAAGAACACATATTCAACTTCTAGAGTCCATACTTTGTACATATGAATGAATAATAAAAAATAGATCATTTAATAACGAATAGATTTTGGAGTTTCGCCTCTTCTGTGTGTATGATAAAAAAAAAAACCAATACATAAGCTTTAAACTTACAATCAACGTTTCTCTCTCCACTGTTGTCGCATTAATGCTTGCTATAAGCAACCCCAAACGTTGAATCCATATATCCAGATCCTCGCATTGGCCCCGTTTCTCCAGTGTCTCAATAATGAGAAGTGCCAAATCAGCGCCAATTGTCTGCTGCAGTTTATTCAACAGCTTAAGGGCACCCTGATACAACAAATCCAAGCATTCTTCATATTTCTTTTGTGCTGTAAATCTAAAGTACAGAGTCCTGTACATTTGATGAGCTTCATAAAAGTATCCCGATTCAATGGACGAATCTAGCTTAGCTAATACACGATTAACACCGCGGCTCCCACGCTCTGTTGCTGCCGCAGTCATATCGGTAAATATGTATAAGTTGCTTTATTGGCTATATATTTTTAATTAAGCTTGTAGTTAATTTCTCGGACGAGATGTTTTGTCAATAATAGCATCACAAAAGGGTGTTTTACACGCGACTTAAACAAAAACGAAATCTTCTTTTTTCGCGAAGGAAAAGAATTTAATAAATCTCATTGACATCTGTACAGGGATGTCATATATTTTGTTACACATAAGTGTGGAATGTATTTTAAATGTAGTTATAAAAGTAGGTGGCTGTAACAGTTGATGTAAGTCTATTCGCGTACTATTTGATAGTCTCTCAAACCAAGGAGTTTTTACGTAAGCCTGTTCGAGTTCGCAAAATGTTCGTGGTTTTTCGAAAGCGTGGTACACACTATCGATCAAAACTGAAAGTTTTGGTTGACATTCCTTAAGACTGAAAGTGTGTACAATGGAATGATTGTTTGTCGATTAAAACTAACGAAGTGCAAACATTTTTGCTACTGACTAAAAGCGCCCATCTTTGTTTTCGCTCGATTAAGTGTACACCAATTTCGTCATTCAAAAAGGAAACAAAAGAAGAGAGGGTGAAAAACAACAATAGCGATGATTTGAGTGTCAAATAAAACCTATAGTGGCTGGCTTCACGATCATTTCCATACCGATTCTTTTCAGTGAGACATTTTATGTGAGTTAAAACGAGAAGGGTTTATTTCACAAAGCACACCGAAAATCCACTTTAAATAATAATTCTCGGTGGAAGATGCATGTTCTCTTCTCAAAGCCGTTTATTTCTCATACATTTTTTTCATTTTTTCCGACCGTCGGAGGGTTCACATCACGGAAAACTCAAAAAACTAATTCGTTGTGCAGGACGGGGCACGGGGGTTATGTGTTCTGTTTTCAAAGCGTTGAACACATTTTGCATGAAGCCACGGGGAACTTTTCAATGCCTACTATGCCATTGACCGTGTAGCCACCGTCATAGTAGGTCTGTTTGGTAACTCACGAATTCGTACAAATTCGTAAGTTCTTACGAATTTCTTGTCTTGTGAGGGGAAAATGAGAGAGTGAAAAAATTCCCCACCTTACGAATTCCTACGGTCTTTTTTTTGGGTAAGCTTGAACAACACTGTCAAACCTCATTTTAGTGGAAAACAAAAACAAATCTCTCAAATTATTTAGGATTTGACAGCGATGTTGGGCATTACACAGAAAAGATAACAAACAGACCTAATGTGAACGCGAGACTCTTCATTCAAAAATGACATGAGTCTTGGTTGTCAGTTTTGATCGATACCACGCTTAGAAAAGAGTGCTCACGAGAGAGTAAACAATTTCACCAAGGTGCGAATTTTTGCCCAAGAAATTTCTTTGGGCAGATTTACGAAATCTGTCAAATGGCATGCGCTTTTCTTCTTCTACTTTTACGTAATCTTTACGGCTATGACTTGGTGTAAAAAGTTCCCGAAGAGACATAAAAATATAAAAGTAAAAACGTGTACAGACTCTCGAGTCTCGATCATTATTGGCAATATCAAAGGCATGGAAAACCAATACTAAATCCCAATGACCAAAACACAAGAATTTTACTTCTGAATGATAAGTAGCATAATTATTTGATTTAGCTTGGCAATACTGAGCTTGTCACATACGCTGCTGTCAACTACGACGGTGACTGTCATGTCAGGTTCGCTCGCTTCTTTTCTTGAAGTCACATTTCTGGAACAAAATAAAATATTTATATAAATAAAAGCTTAACAAACAAGACTACAGTACGATTTTAATTGTCAATAAGAAATGTTCTAAAATGGAACAAACGAATTCAGAAGTAAATGAATCCAGTCGTGCCTTGTGCCATCAGTCTAACCAACAGAGTACTAAGGAACCTTTACCGCGAGGATTTCCCTCGAAATGGATCAAACTCAATGTCGGCGGCAAAACCTTTATCACGACACTCAGCACTTTGGTAAACAAGGAACCCGATTCAATGTTATCACGTATGTTTTCGCAGGAAGGCGCTATGAACCCCAGTGACCTCGATGAGCACGGCGCTTATCTGATAGACCGCAGTCCACATTATTTTGAACCCATCATGAATTATCTCCGACATGGCCAATTAATCTACGATTCG
Source organism: Brachyopa scutellaris (assembly GCA_949775065.1). Lineage (NCBI taxonomy): Eukaryota > Metazoa > Arthropoda > Insecta > Diptera > Syrphidae > Brachyopa > Brachyopa scutellaris. Next base: position 96,243,635 of record OX459114.1, on the reverse strand, counting down.
CACTTGAACGTTGAGGGCATCTTAGAGGAGGCAAGGTTCTTTGGTGTGTATTCACTGATACCGCAGCTGGAGGCACAGCTAAATGCAGCAAACGAATCGCTTGATAACGTTCCACTCACACGACGAGACGTTATCAAAGCACTCATTCAGACGTCGCACATATCAGAAATTCGGTTCCAGGGTGTCAACCTCGCTGGCGCCGATCTGCGCAAGTTGGATTTTAGAAACATCAACTTTAAGGTGGGCCGCCGTTCTATCAACAAACATTTATTTAAGTTAATTGCTGATAATACAAAGTTTCTTTTCAGTACGCGTGCCTTCAACGATGTAATTTGTCTCATGCGAATTTAACGTATTGTTGCCTGGAGCGAACTGACTTGGCCTATGCAAATCTGGAGTGTTCCCAATTGGTGTCGGTAAAAGGTTTGTGCGCCAACATGGAGGGTGCGAATCTCCGTGGCTGTAATTTTGAAGATCCAACGGGCTTTCGCACCAACCTGGAAGGCGTGAATTTAAAAGGCGCCTGTCTGGAAGGTAGTAATATGGCCGGAGTAAATTTACGCGTTGCAAATCTAAAGAACGCCAACATGAAGAATTGTAATCTTCGAGCTGCCGTGCTGGCGGGTGCCGATTTGGAACGCTGCAATTTATCCGGTAGTGACCTGAAAGAGGCGAATTTAAGAGGCGCCAACCTTAAAGATGCCGAATTGGAATTGATGGTCACTCCATTGCATATGGCCCAGGCAATTCGTTGAGATGGCAACATTACATGCGCTGCTACTGTTGCTGCTACTGCATCACCTGTGATTCCAGATTAATTCCTATTTTTGTTGTTCTTCATCCGAATTCTGTTTTTTAATCGTCGTTTTCTTTAGATACTCAAATTTAATTACGCCGTTAAGTGCTTAATTTTAATTGTAGTGAAAAGTAATCGGTCGATTTAACCGGTAACAACTGATTCTTTCCTTATTTTATGTAAATATTAGCATTAGTAATCGCATTTACTTACGTTATTATATACAGAAGAATAAATTCAATAATAAAACATTTGTTTTATAGTTCCGACTTAATGTGTTTTCCTGGTTTCATTGCGATTCGAAAACTCCATGCATGCCTGAATGATGTATCAAATGGGCCTAAACTTACGCGTATAACCTGCATAAATACTTAAAGTTTGCATCAACCATACAAAAATCCAATGCGAAAATTCAAGGCAAAAATTAAAATGAAATAAAAGATTAACGGAAAGAGTATTCGAAAGAGACAGCAAAGAGAAATAGAATTGATCTCAACAAAAGTCACGAAATCTGTTAAATCCAATATATTCAAAGAATTCAACGATAAATCAAGGGTGGTGACGAACTCAGTTAGCATTTACAGGCAGAAAACACAGAAATGCTACTTCCATACGTCTCAGACGGCGACGTACTGAAGTAGGAATTCTAGGTCGTAAAGTAGTAAAACAACTCATTTAGAATCACTTATATAACCGTTTCTTCTTAATTATAAATATTTGATCTTATTCAATCTCTCGCGTTCAAACGCGCGTCTGCATTCTCTGAATGCCTATCACGATCTGCCTGAGTTGCCAGTGCAACCTAGCTTTACTATATCTGCCAGTGCTGCCAATGCAACCCAGTCAGTTAACATTTATCTCAATCGTTACAGATTCGGCCATCCTGAACACTTCGTCGTCCTCGTCGAAGCCAATGTCACCGGTATTCATTCATTCATTGGTGACCATATTCATGCGATACTTTTTACCCGCATTTTATTTATTTCGACTCCATGCTTATCTGATTGTATTGCCTCGCATATAGCATACCTAGATATTAGAGCATCTGGAAAGTTTTATATTTCGTTGAACTATATTAACATTACAAGGTTGTCAGCTAGTTTAATAAAACGTAGCTTTTTAAGCTGATGTGCCAACTAAGTAAGTAAGTAAGTTTACTTGATCAAATTCAAGACAAGCGATGGAGCTCGACAGTGCAAGGAGACAATCAAAGTGGCGGGACGGAATTTGAGCGAAAGGATCAGAAATGCCAGAGATTGACGGTCGAGACACAATTTTAATGATATCGTGGGACAAATGTGATGCAAGTTCGATGCTCGTCTGTGACGACTACGTTGACTTAGTCAACCTTGAAGTTTGCACCGTGTCTTACGGTGCCAGTGAATCGTATAGTACGCATACCGACGGAAGGCTTTAGACGTTTACGTTTACCATAATATACTGCTTGTACTGCAAAGGACCGCATCCCATACAAACCGATTTCAATTTCTTCGAAACACATAATCGACCATCTTGTCGTCGTTTCATACATTTTTTATTTTTTTTTTTTTTTTTTGAGCGTACCTCAATCAGGAAGTGGATCATCTTTCTAGACCGGTAGCGACCTACATACGATATAAACCCTTCTAATTTAAGAAATGTATTTAATTAAATGTTAAAAATAACAAGCCACTCTCCTTATGAAGGTTGTAGGCTTAGGGAACATTCTTCGCAATATAGGATTATCTATAACCAACTTAACTTCGACCTCCAGGAGCGTACCTACGTATTTCCTCAATCGTTTTTTAATCGGCCAGACCTGCCAATCATATGCGACCTATGCCATCTCACGGAGAGAGAACATATACCATTTCATCACCAGATTCTCCGTCTTAAAAGAGTTCCAGGTGAAATACTTTTCGGCAACTTCGATAGAAATGAATGAAGTCCCAAACGTTTTAAATGGTAATTTCGGCTGAGAAATGTTATAAAGCATATATACAGGCAACATACTATCGAATGCGACTTTTAAACAAGCTAAGGCAATTAAATATAAAAAGTAAGCTTGTCAATCTGGTAGACGGCCTATACTAAACGTAATACATACTGAAAATTGTATATTTGAAAGTAGATATATTTTAAAATAAAGTTTTCTACTACTACTACTACAACTACTACTTTCTACTTATCACAACGTTGTTCACTTGGAGGTGCCATTCCATGTGATGATTCATTCACAAGCACCATCCCATCCCATCCCTTGATTATGTAGAGCAGATGCATTCCTATGTAAGCGCGTCCTTTCATCTTCGTTACGACGATGAGTTAGTGCCTCTCAAGAAAACGCAGAAAAACCAGTACTGGGTACCTTTTCATCATCAAGATCGCTGACAAAACGATGAATCTCTGCTGCATTGTTCTCGTGTGGATCTTCGTATATGCTGAATGTCTTCTGAAAGCGAGTCTTCCGCTGGTTACTGCCTTCCCACCAAATAGAGTTTTGTATTGGTTTTTATTTTAGTTTCTCACTTTTGCATTCAACTAATGAAAGGATGAAAACTTTATGTTTATTAAAATTCGCTGACATTACCTTTCCGAATGATATAAATGTTATAACCAGTTCATGCAATATTCATTATAACTATTTGTGGTCAGGGTTCACCTTTATTAATCACTAATCAACTTCAATCGTTATAACATTAATAACGAACTACCACTGATCCGTATTTCATACTATTTTAAATTATGTACATAAGTATGCACATAAACTACTCCTAGTCGTATTAACCATTCCCAATATTTTCTAGCACGGAGTTTCGATTCTTTAAACGCGCATATTAAATTTTCATTGTCATACAGATAAAACCCGATTAAGCATAAAGCATACAGTTGATTCCTAGTACCAACCCTTGCCTTTTCGTGGACCGAAAACGCTAGGTCATATTCCTAGGATACAAATCAACTATACCTGCGATAAATGATTTCTACATATTTGCAAATACTCTTTCGAAAATGATTTCAGAAACCAGAATTCTTTTTCTAGTGTCAGTATATCTTTGTAATCTTTTTCGATTTTAAGCTACTAAAAACTACTTTTGCGTATCAGCAAAGTCTAATACAAACCAATATTTCGATCAGCTTACAAAACACTTATTCCAAATACGTATTCTGAAAATATATGTAAACCCAACTATATTTTTGTTTTAAAGAAATTATCGCTTCACTTAGGTACTTTATAAATTATCTCTTTCACGCTTTGTTGTGTAATGACGGTTTAGCTGAGTTTGTGTTTCGTTTCACTTTCAAATCCAACTTTTGTTCTCTCTTTTTTTTATTCTTATCACATAACTGTAATCAACATTTCGTATTCCTATCATTCGGGAACATACAATCCTTTGGACTGTCTCACTTTTGCGAGACCAGCTTGTCAATTTCACTCCCATAACAACACTCCTCCTTTGACTTCTCGCACCATTTACCTTAGCCGACAGAATAGTACCTACACTTACTTTTTCGTATACCGAAAACGCAAAATGCACCATCTCCGTCTAATCCAAAATAATGGTGCTTAAGTCTGTCTGTCATACGAATGCCAAAATCAAAACGCCTGTTGAGTTTGAATGCAATATGCCTGAACATATGTTTCATTCAAAACAACGCCGATGCAGCAGCATCTATATTCAAGTACCTCTGTATGTATGCTTCTTTTGTAGACCAATATTACACTTCATACTTTCAATTCAAATTCATCCGTTTCTACGTACATACATATATACAGACACAAAACATCTGCTCATACACCGAAAATTAATGCAGAGCTATTTTTTTTACAAATACTCAACACAGTATTCTCCTTTTAATCTTATATCAGATTAAACACTTCATCCATCTACACATCTCAACTAAACCAGCGAGATGATCATTTCATATGCTTTTCGTATTTCAAAACGCATAACCATACTTCTTTTACGAACACTCAACAAAGTATTCTCCTTTTAATCAAAATCAGAATAGTACACACTATCCATCTACACATCTCGACTTAACCAGACAGAGATGGTCATATTATACTTTTTCGTATACTACTTCTTTTACAAATACCCAATAAAGTATTCGTCCTAGTCTTTTTCATATTTCAAACTTAATCCATACACATCTCCACTAACCAGACAGAGATGATCATACACTTTTTCGTAAACCGAAAACGCATATTCACTTCTTCTGCAAATACTCAACAATGTATTTTATCATATTAAAAGCTTTATTCATACACACCACTGCAGTATCCATTAGTTCGAAAATGTATTGCAGTTATTTCCTTTCCTTTAACTACATACCTTATCATCACAGATATACGCTATATCTGGTATTCACATTCGTTTGTACCATCTGTACTGCACGTCTAAAACAGAGATAGCATCACTTTTCCATGTACTGAAAACGCGTTCCATCTCTGCTTTACTTCAAAACTAACGGTCATTGTTTCAAACGACTGCGACCAACATTCTACCCCGAACAACCCCGCAATTCCGCGAGTCAAAACTGCATTATTTCGATAAACTTCCAAAATAAACTTAAAACAACGATTCAACCATAACATTGCTACGCGCATCAACGCAATCAATTCAATATGAACTTACCCATATAAATATGTAGGTACATCGCTAATAATATAATAGAAATATATGTATAACCACAGACCAATATAACATTAATCTGTAACCCTCATCCATATTTGTTATATTTTATTCCATGGATACTCTTTCCAATCACAAAACCCTCTTTTTTTTAAAATATACTTAGCCTTTTATAAGTAACACAGGCTCTACCACAAATCACATTCACACTCTGGATTCCTTCAATTTACCAACAATAAATACATTTATTAATGATTAACTACACCTGGGTAGATATCCCACCTCTGAACTATAACCGTTTCTTCTTAATTATAAATATTTGATCTTATTCAATCTCTCGCGTTCAAACGCGCGTCTGCATTCTCTGAATGCCTATCACGATCTGCCTGAGTTGCCAGTGCAACCTAGCTTTACTATATCTGCCAGTGCTGCCAATGCAACCCAGTCAGTTAACATTTATCTCAGTCGTTACACTTATCTTTTATTCGTGAACCTCGGGTTTCTACTATTTTACGCGCAATATGTTCATAGAAAAGCTTACTCGATACGTCACTGTAATTCTACATACCTTTCGCAGCCGCAGATGCAGATATTGGTTTCACTTCTACAGTCTATTATGTAATACAGTGGTCCCTCGATAATATGAACTACCGATAATGTGAATTTCTCTAAAATGTGAATCGACAAAACTTAAGATTTTCATCTCAATGTGAACTTCCAAAATTTTCAACCTCTGCGAATTTTTTTGTAAAAGTTTTATATTTCTCTTGTTTCTCTTGCTCGTTTTGCGTCCAGCCCACTACAAGAAAAAGATGTTGCGTAAAGTTTCATCGCTCTTTATTTCTTACGCTCTCATTTCGCTCTCTTCTTGCGATGTACTGTGATTTTTTCGAGTTAATGCCAGAACTACATCGGAACAAAAGTGATAAAAAGTAGAAGTGTGCACACACTGAAAGCTCACTCAATTCCAACTGACCAACAGCGCCATTAACGGATGAAATTGTTATTTGTTTGACATTTGAAAGCTCCAGGAAATGTATTTCTCCGCAACCATGCACATTTATTCGTTAATAGTGGATGAATAATAAAAAGGAAAATTGGTTTCAAGCCTAAAATTCTAAAAAAAATGTACGGGAATAATAAAATCGGTATTTGCTTTCGTGAATATACGTCTAAAATCATCTTTCAATTTCATCGGAAATCAGCTGGTATGCAAAAAAGTGAAGAAGCGCCTTATATTGTCGAGCATTTTATACGAAATCCAATTATAACTACTGGAATTGGTTTTAGTATTTGGTTGGAAGAACTACTGGAAAGCTTTTGTGCAACATCACCGCGGCGAAAGCTAGGGTATGCTCTAGCTTTAGCCGCGGTGGCTAAAGCCAGAACTACATCGGAACAAAAGTGATAAAAAGTACAACGAAGTCAGAACAATAGGTTGAACTCTTCCATCGCAGGCACATCTGTATCATTTCCTCTCAAATGAATAATGCCAGAACTACATCGGAACAAAAGTGATAAAAAGTACAACGAAGTCAAAACAATAGGTTGTACTCTTCCGTCGCAGGCACATCTGTATCATTTTCTCTCAAATGAATAAAACTCACCGCGGCTAAAGCTAGAGCATACCCTAGCTTTCGCCACGGTGATGTTGCACAAAAGCTTTCCAGTAGTTCTTCCAACCAAATACAAAAACCAATTCAAGTAGTTATAATTGGATTTCGTATAAAATCCTCGACAATAGATGGCGCTTATTCACTTTTTTTGCATACCAGCTGATTTCCGATGAATTTAAAAGATGATTTTAGACGTATATTCACTTCTACTTTTTATCACTTTTGTTCCGATGTAGTTCTGGCTTTACATAGTATTTCGAAAAGTAGTGTGTTACCAAACAGACCTATTAGGTGTGTTTGGTATCTTTTTTATGCACAAGCGAGTGAGACCTGTCAAAACGTAAAATCCTCTCGAAGAGAAAGAAATCCTCTCAACGACAGAAAACTTGCAGAAAAGTCACGTTTGGTCGAACCTATCAATTTGTTTTTGTTTTCCACTACAATGAAAATTATGACATTTCACAAATAGTCAGATGGCCTGGTTTGACAGAGTTGTCCAGCCCACTACAAGAAAAAGATGTTGCGTAAAGTTTCATCGCTCTTTATTTCTTACGCTCTCATTTCGCTCTCTTCTTGCGATGTACTGTGATTTTTTCGAGTTAACAAACACATATTGATGTGATTTACATAGTATTTCGAAAAGTAGTGTGTTACCAAACAGACCTATTATGGACTAAATCAGGGTTATCGCGAATAAATTCCGATGGAAATATTTCCCTTGTCAGCAATGTAAATCAGATTGCTGAATGGGAAATATTCCTCGGGAAACTTTGCTTACGATAGGCCTGATAATAACTGTTATTTGTCTTTAAGTTGTAAATGCAGCTGCAGGCTATAGAGAGACAACAACTGCCATTTGTGTAGATATGGATGTTATATGATCAGTTCGTGGTTATATTTTTTCAATTAGTTGTATCTTGTGTTGTTCGTGTTTCTTTTTTCGTTTTGTGTGTAAAATAAGTTCAATTGGTACCTAATGTCATCTAAACAAAAATTGCATCGATTTTTATCGATTAGATAAGTGCAAAATTAATAAATATTGAAAATGTGCTTTAAAAACAACAAAATGATTTTTTAATGGATTTGAAATACGTTTCATTCAGTTCAGTAAGTACTGAAAAAAAGTTCCAGTAATGTGAATCCCTCTAAAATCCGAAAACGTCTTGTTTTAACCCTCATCCTGTATTTTGGGAAAATTTTGCCCAAACGCATTTTGAGACTTAAGCAGCAAACACACGATACAATCGTTGTACAACGGTTGTATGCGACGATTGTATCGTGTGTTAGCTAGCTTACGACGGTTGTACCGATATCGCACGGTTGTACGCTTTGATTCGAAAACCTGTGGTTGGATGCCCCGTTGTATGGAAATCGCACGCAGATTGTATAGAGTGTGTGCTACTTACAACGGTTGTACCGAAATTGGTACAACCCGCGGTTGTACAACGATTGTATCGTGTATTTCCAGCTTTACAAAACTCGCGCAATTTCTATAATATGTATGTTACCAAGTCTAACAAATGTAATTCAGTTGTCTGTAGAAAACATTCATTTACGGAAATAATATGTGAGAAGTGGAAACAATACAATAAAATTGTCCTGGGAACAATTTAATCAAAACACAAAACATTTCAGTTTTTTTTTTACAGGATATAGGTGCATTTGTCTCGTCAATACGTTTTATAGGACCTCATCAGACCAATTATATTGTACAGAACACCAGAGACTCAGTACATAAAATATTATCCCAAAAAGGTCCTATACAATGGGGCACATCTGAACAGGATTGACAATTTCCTTATTAAGGCGACTCGAAGGCATATTGCGAGGGCGATGACCAGCGAGAATAGCCTGATCTTCGGGGCTTATTACCCCAGTACCATGAGAGTACGCTCTTATCGGGCTTTATCCCACCAGAGGTATTCCTCTATATTGATGCTAAAGGGTTAGTGCAAAAAAGGGATGGTATCCCGGTATTGTACCACCGCCACCGCGGTGCGCGAGATAAGCGGCTCATCCATGGCGGGTTCGACGCCAATGCTCATGAGCTCCTGCGCTTCAGTACCGCAATTGCGGACCGGGATATAATAGATACGGAAAAGCAATACACCGAATTTTGGTGGCTTATTGAGGAGGAAGGGGTCGGTGACGCGATCTCCCAGGTCGGTGCGTTACTTTTGTAACATCCTAGTTCTTAAGTTAGGTAAGTTACGTAGGTTAAGGTAAGCTAGGGGGTCTCCGTGGAGTAGCCGGGCCCGCTATTACGATGCATCGTTTCCGAGAGGTGACCGACGCTGCGGCCTCGTTCAGGTCTCGGTGACGCGAGGGGGCGTCGTAATGGCGATGGCCAAGCGCCCGAGGATGCAATCAGTATGGTGACCACTCGGGGCACTAGGCAACGGGTGCTTACCGTACTGATTACAGTTAGGTTAGGCTACGTAGCTTAGGGTATTTTAGGTAGGTTAAGTTTTATAGTTTTAAGATAAAAATAATAAAACGTTGATACGGAACCCAAGTTTCCAAGCTTTTCTTGGGATGTTATTATTAGATTAGTTAAATCGTAGTATTGTCAGATTAAGGCTGAAAGGCAATAGTTTTTAAAAAATAGTGTTAAGCCTAGAGTGCCCCATAAGGGCCAGTAAGCTAGATTCAGCCATTTTATTAGTTTTTAAATTAGATTTAAGCATTTTTGTCTAGTATGTAAGATAATATTAAAAATGGATTAATAAATTTTTTTTTTAAAAGTAAAAAGTAGTACGTTTTATAGGAAAGCCAAGCAACTGGCAGCAGGCTTCAAGCCCGGAACGCAGACTCTTCGAAACAGTGAAGGAAACCTAGTCACCGAAGCGCAGGGAATAGTAGATGTGTTTAAGCAGCGCTTCCAGAAGGTACTTAGTGGGCATCAGGTAGTGAGAGTGATAGCGCAAGAAGAGAACCCGCACCCAGTCAGTGAATAATCCATCCCCCCTCCCAGTTTTGAAGAGGTCGGCTCAGCCATCAAAATGCTGAAAAACAACAAGGCCGCCGGTAGGGTGCATGCACCAAGTCATCAACCAAGTATGGGTGGAGGAAGCCATGCCCGATGACTGGAATATCAGCTCTGTATGCCCCATCTTCAAGAAAGAAGATCATGTCTTATAAGAACTATACGGAGGCATATACCTGCCTAATGTCGCATATAATATCCTATCCAACGTACTGTGTGAACGTCGGATACGTTTCTGCAGCACACTAATCGGTACGTACCAGTGTGGCTTCTAGCCCGGCAGATCGACAATCGACCAAATTTTCACACTAAGGCGGTAGATCCTGGAAAAGACCAACGAATTTCAAGTCGAGACTCACCATCCCTTCATCGACTTCAAAGTCGCATATGATAGCATTCATCGTCTTGAGCTCTACACGGCGATGGCCAAATTCTCGATCCCGGCTAAGCTGATCCACCTATGCCGCGTGATGCTGGAAAACACGCGGTGCAACGTGCAATTTGGACACAGTTCCTCCGAACTATTCCAAACATGCACCGGATTTCGGCAAGGAGATGCGCTGTCATGTGATTCCTTCAATCTTGTGCTGGAACAGATAGTGCGCAGGGCAGGTGTAAGCACGGAAGGCACCATCTTTCACAAATCTGTCCAGCTACTGGGATACGCGGACGACATCGACATCATTAGTCGCTCCCAGCGCGCCGTATTAGAGGCTTTCACGGCAATTGAAGAACAGGCGAAACGAGTTGACCTTGAAGTGAATGAGGACAAAACCAAGTACATGTTGTCAACAAACAAAGAAACATCTGTCCACCGCCTAGGACAAAACATCACTCTTGGCAACAGTACCTTCGAAGTGGTTAAGGAGTTTACCTACCTCGGAGTAAACATCAAGTCCACGAATGACACCTTAGTGGAGATTCGACGAAGACTTACCTTAGGAAACCGCTGCTACTTCGGTTTGGCAAAACAAATGGGTTCAAAACTCCTAACTCGGAGACGAAATACATGCTCTACAAAAAATTGATTCTGCCAGTTCTGCGTCAGATATTTGGTCCCGTATGCGAGGAGCGCGAATGGAGGAGAAGATATAACCGCGAAATCTATGAGCTGTACCAATATGTGAATGTAGTCCGAAAAGCCAAAACACATCGACTACACTGGCTCGGCCACATCGAGCGAATGGACCACAATGCTCCAGCAAAGAGGATTTACGAATCACGCCCCCAGGTTCGAGACGACAAGGAAGACCGAACCTCCGGTTTAAGGCCCAGGCTTCTGCGGATGCCAGTGCGGTTGGTCTAGACATCTGCCCGAGATCGAAGAGAGTGGAAGGCTGCCGTGTCTCAGGCAGAGGCTTTTCAAGGGCCGGGAGCTCGTTAAGTCAGTAAGTTGTCTCGTCAATCGTAAGCACATGCCGACTTGGTTAGTTTGTTTGGAAATGTAAACGAAAACAGTGCAAAAAAGTGGTCTCTTTTGCAAACATTTACTTGCGGTTGAGTATTGAGAGGAAGTATGGTGTTATGTTGAAATCTTCCCTGTTGATGTCTGACAACGATCGTCAAGAGCTTGCACATTTAGTACTAGGCAAGAAGATCCGCTGTCTTTTTTAGGGATATAAATGCTCCTAATCAATAAGCATTAGAAAATGAATGTACTTCTGATCAAGCGGATGACATCAAGATAGAAACGTCAAGGACACCATCAGCCATCACAGTTTAACATGCCTATCGACCAAAATGGCATTTACAATTGTAAGTCTGCCTTTACACTTAAGACTTGTGAGCCTATTATAATAATAGAAATCCGTCTGAGACGCAATTCTGCGTGTTTTCTGCCTGAAAATACTAATTGAGTTCGTCACTGCCTGAGGGGACGTATTGAAATAGGGTTTCGATATACGTTGCCCGGGTTCAATCCGAGCAAACACCTAAAACTTTTTTCACGGTGCCACCTCTTTCGAATATCTGACAAGCAATCAAAGAGTACCATGTGTCAACAAGCTTTTCAACCAGCCGTTTTGAGTCGGCACAAAACTGTAGGTCACTGTCATTCGTGCAAAAATATACCACGCACACATAAAGCGGCCCTTACACGGTCAATCGAAATGACATCAATCACTGTGTCATATCGCTTGATTGACGAAAATCAAAACGTGTTTGATTTTTACACGTACGGTGATTGATGTCATTTGATTGACCGTGTAAGGGCCGCATAAATGGTTGCGAAAAGTAGACGTTGGGTCACCCTGAGCTGTAGCGCCATCTAAAGTAAGTAAGACCAGTGTCAGCAGATGCTTTTGAAATTGTTGGGTCTTAAGAATTAAATTAAAGAAATTCAATATCCAGAAAAATTACTCTCGCCGAAGTCTTTAAAGTTCGTGCAAAAATGTAACACGCACACACAAATGGTTGCGAGAAGCAGGCCCAAGTTCACCTCGAGCTGTAGCGCCAACTAAGTAAGTAAGAAGTCTTCAAAGCTGAAGCTTGTACGCGATAGCTTATAGAAAATGTCTCTAAGAACTTAACTCATTCGTATTACCTTAAACGTGTTTAGGAAAATATACCTATATTTTTTTTTCTTTTCTCACTTAATTTACAACTTTATTGGATTAAAAAAAAAATCATTACCGATTGAAAATTACAAAACGAACATCGCCTAATCGAAAAACCCAGGGCACAATTCGATAACACGGGATTTCGCCATCTTAAGTAATCGATAGCCTATTACTATATCTATCTCAGTCTATCGTACACTAAACTCAAGCACAGAGTCTGATGCAGCCATCTTATTTTCTACCCAAAAAAAATTCGATTACACAAACACAAACACACCATACAAGCAAGCAAAAGTGAAGAGCAAAGAAAATATAGTAGGCGATTTGATTTTTTTTAGGCGTGCGAAGTGCCTGATTCCGGAATTATCATTTCCATTTAAATCTCAATTGAGAAAAGCGAAACCGCAAAATCGAGAAGAAAAATACAGCGAAAAAAGATAAAAATTTTCTTCAGCTTTTCCCCCCGCATTTGACGTGATTTATTTTGATTTACTCCACTATTTTACGATTTGATTTTCTGGTCTTGTCACCCCCATAATAATTGAATTGAACTCCATTGCTTCAAATCCACACACTACATTCATCGCCGCACGAATACACCAATATTGGGGTTTACATCAGGCAGCAGGCCGCAGTAGTCAGAGGAGAAGCAGACCGCGTTGCAGCTAGTGTGAGAGCATCGAAGTAAAAAGAACAAAAAAAGCCCAAGAAAACGTGGTTTCTGGACTAGAGAAAACAACAACCAGAGCAATGGAGGAACAGAAACCTATCGAGAACAACACCACCCCCTCCCAGGAAGTTACCTCAACGAGTAAGTTTTTCATTTATCTTTAAAAAAAATATGTGCAAAGTTTACATGAACATTTTTTGAAATAATTTCTAACCAAGTGGATATTCCCTTTTTTGAGTTGAGCGACACAACGATCTAGGAGCAGAGCACCTAGAAGTCGCATTTTTTCTATAGGCTTTCCGGCCCGGTACTGTTAACTTTTCTAAATCGCAATCGCAACTCCAAATGCAGACAAACACATAGCTGTGTGGTAGTCGGTCTCTTCTAACATTTTTTTTTGGGTGGTGGAGAACGTCTTGCGGGGTGTTATGATTCATAGAATTCATTTGGACAAATAAAATTATTTTCTAAAATATTCGGGGTTTGTTGTTCACGTGTCAGTTGAACTTTTCTTTTAAGGAATCTTCCAAGTATTGATGGATCTTGTAAGCGCCAAATGAAAACAGTTAACAAGGAACGGTAGCAGCAACTCTATTGCCATTTGTGGCCACCAAGGAATGGTATAACTGCTATTCACTGCATACAAATAAGTTTTCATTGGCGGGAAAGTTAACCTATTATTTGCAGTGGTTTTTTTTTTTTCCAATGTTCTGATGAAATACATACATACCTTAAATACCATTCGCTGCCGTGACCATATGTTCACGAAAGAGTTTAGAAGTAAATGCTCATTAATTGCTTCCTCCTGTGGTATTCATCGCATTCACTATTTTTGCCAAACTCTGAATACAGAGATACGCATACGATTCGAGTCGTATTTTTATGAGTTTAGTTCATCTAAAATTATTACATGGATAAAGATGATCAAACATTCTGCTTATATCTATGTGTGTGTGTGTTTGATCACTATCGCTCGCTATATGGTCAGCATGACGTCATTATTTTGAAAAATGTATACTTGTGGTTGCAAGCATAGCAGTCATCGCCTTTGAGAAAAAAAAATGCCGGTCGAGGTCATTTCGATTTTTTTTTGTAAATTGATGATTTATCAGAGGTTTAGAATTTTAGTTTTTTTTTTGTGAATTATAATCGCCATGACAGTGGAATAAAAGAATGCACATACTCACACTGCCTGCCTATGTAAAGTAGACTTTGTAGCGTTTGAGAGAAGGTGCCATAGATTATAAGCTCATTTATTGGAACTATGTATATGAATGTGGAGCTGTTGCCATATTGATTTGGAAGTGGTTATTCGGTTAGCATGTATCGGAGTTACATTAAGCATTCGTTTAGGTAAAAACGTAACACCTCCTTATCTCTTTTTTTTCGTCAAGTAATTAAGATCTTTATCTAATCATTGCATATTTTTTGTTATTATGTACTCTAGGAATGTTTTTGTCTTAAATGCATGTCAGCGCGATGATGATATGTAGCGTGGTTAGTAGATAGCGTGGTGTCTTTGAAGATTATGAATGATTGACATTAAAATGTATGTACATGTTATCAATACACACATACATAGTATGTATGGATATACATAGGTATAGGTATGTATGTAGTTTAGACTTTATACAGTGTATTTTTCAAGATCATAGTAAAAAAAAACTGCAAATGCTGGAAAGTTAGAATGATTGATTGTATATAAAAAATTAAGTCGAAAAAACTAAAACCCAATTAGGTAGGTATGTACGGGAAAATAGCTAAAAATAAGATGAAACGAAACGATGATGTTCAGAGAATAGCTGTGGTCGCAGTTGGAAATCATCGATGCAAGTGCTTGCTTGTTTGTCACTACTCTAAATATTTCTATCGTTGAAAGATTTAGTCATTCTCTTAAGTTAGGCAACCAGGATGACCTCTGCCTTCCGATTTTTTTCCTAATTTGCAGCAATTCTTTTCCGAGTCTACCCACTTCTTTCAGTATGTATTAACTTCTCCAAATTGAACTGTATGTATATATACCTACCTACATACTTATATTTATGAAGACTGACTACAGAAATTATCCTGTGAAGCATAGTCATATAATATGTGGGTATACATATATGTATATTTATGAGAATGCTCGTGATTCTCGCAATTATGTATGTACATATACTAGTATCGTCTGTAGTCGAAATTCGAGCAATTGTGCTAGAGAAACGCACGTATTAATATTTATTATTTTACTAGACGCAAGATATTGAAAAATAAATAACATACTGCACTGCCACTCTTCACCACCTTTCACACAAAAATGCAAGCGAATTATATTATTTTTAAGGCAGTTAAAAAGCGGTTAAACTGTTTTGCCTTCGCATATTTATATAATGATAATATGTACACACATGTGTGTAAAATAAAGAATTAGAATACCATTCATGTAGCATTTGACCATAGTGGGGTACAATAGACGCTCGATATAGTGAACTAATGACAACCGGGACTATTCACTGGAGCAAGATTTTTCATTGTAACGAGCGTATACTCCTTGAAGTAAATTTTATCAAAAGGTGAAGGCTTTTACATATTACATACATAATGTAAAATATGTCATGTATATCGAAAGTAGAATATGATTACAATTTTATATCCGATTTCAGTAGACGCTCGGTAACTTGAACATACATATTATATAACTTGAGCCATCCAATAACTTGAACACACTATTTTGCCCTTATAGGTGTTCTATAACCTAACAGGCATTTTTTAAGTTTCGATACCTACCTCGATATTAATTTTTCCATTAAGCATTCTGTAAGTTGAACAACTAAACGATTGAAACCTCTCTAACTCGAACAAATTTTAACCAAAATAGTTTTAAATTTTAATCTTCTCTTCATATTAACGGTTTTCATAGAAATAAATCCCATAGAATTATTTTTGTATTAGTGTTGAAAACTCTTATTCACTTTCTAAAGTGATCAAGTAACTTGAACGGTCCTGGTTTTGTACGTTTTCCAGAGTCCACCGTATTAAAAAAAAACAGAGCCAATATTTATTAAAAAGAATATCGTACTTTATCTGAAAAAGAGCAATTCATCCGTAATAAAACGTAGAAAAAATACATTCCGAGTATAACGACCACATTTGTTCGATTAGTCGTTGTAAGCGACTTCCACAGTATGTATGTTTGAATTCATGTATGTATGTATTTTGGTCCATTGTGATACTGCGAACGGAATCCAACCCGAAGCTTTGATTAAGCTACACGGGACGTTTTCAGGTTTTCCGTAGACTTTATTTACGTACATATGTATGTAACATACAAACATACAAATGTATTTGTACATATGTAAATGTTTTTCCTTGGATCGACGCTCGCACTGGGAAAACGGGCATAAAAGTTTTATTTATTTCATCAACAAAAGAACATTATTGTCCTTATATTTGTCCTTTAGGGGAGTTCTGCTATGTCTGGCCTTATCGAGGACTGGCTATAGCTTGTAATATTGCCTTTTTTTTTACTTCCAGCTAAAAGATTTACAAAAAATTCATCCGCGTTTCCCCTGTACATCTTTTTGACCTGCTTAAACAAAAGTTTTTACAAACGCATTTTTTTTAAACTGCACATTTACTTATACACTTCAGCAACAATCATATTCCATTAATGTCAATGATTTATTGTTATCATAAACGAAACCATTTAATAAACGGTCATATTCAAAACTTCCAGAATTTCTTGACTAATAATCCAGTCCACCAATCCATCACAAAAAGTCAACAATATTGTTCCATAAGACGAGGTCTCTCAGCCAATCAGATGCTGAGTAAAGAACTACTTCGAACCTCTGTCTGTGTAATAAGAAATATGTCTATCCTCATTCAATAATAATACAGTTCAATTTAATGTTGGCCACAGAAGCGTAATTGTGGAAAGTTCCTATAGATCAAATTGTTATCAAATGGGGTCCGATTTATTGACAAAAATGAAATCGTCAGCAAAATAAACAGTCAACAATCACAAAGTTTATTTGTTGTTTGTTCTCTTCGACGACACTGCTGCACCAGCATTTATCGCCGGCGCAATAAAATCACTTGACCTTCAGGTGCGCGTAGCAAATCTTGAATTTGTAAACATTTAAACTATTATTGTAGCAGTTTAGAAGACCAGCATGCTGACTGTGTTTTTAAACAGATTGCTGTACTAATTTTTCGATTGCAGTGCGATAGAACTATGTGGCGAAACGTTTAACATTTTTGTTAATTTTTATTTTGTAGCCCCAGTTGTTGAAATAACAAAGCGGTCTCTGCGTGTCCAGACATGGCGAAAAATCCAAGAGAATATGTGCGGAGTTGGCTTCAATGGCATTTTCAATCGTATTCCTGATTTTATCGACAGCAGTAAGGCTGCCGCCCTACTCGCCGAAACCCCTGAATTCACGAAAGCGAGTAAGTACAAAGAGATTATAGATGTAGTTTCGAAGCAAGTGTTCTAACATAAATACTGCTCGAATTACAGAGAGCATAAAAGTGAACATTGATCGGGCACTCGATTCGGTTAAATTGCAAGTGCTGGCTGCTGGCAAAGACCTTTATCTACCTGGTACCCGTGACTCAAACGCACTTTATCTTAAAGTGGAGTGTCCCGCCGATGCCACCGAAGAGGAAAGAAAGGGAGTTATTCACGTACAAGACGTGCAAAAGTCCAGGACCGAAATTTGTAAGTATTCTTTGATCTCTCATCTCTATAGATTTAATATTTTGTATTTTCTTGTTTTTGTTTTGTAGTACTCGAGAACAAGGTAAAGTTCGATTTAGTTGTGATCGGATCAGTTCTGGTATCCCGCGATGGATACCGTATTGGGCGAGGCAACGGATTTGCTGATCTCGACATTGGCTTACTCATTGAAATTGGGTCAATAACACCAGACACCGTCATTGCAACCTTTGTACATGATGTACAGGTAGGTTTTCTTAGAACTATGTAGAACCCATGTCAAACGCAAACCACACTGTCATGATTTAAATTTTCAAAATTTTCATTTCAAAGCAACACACATTAATTTCGTTTCCCCTCAATTCAATTTCCACCCCCTCCTTCTAATTAGGTTGTAGATAATCTACCAACAAATCTTTTCCAAAAATACGATACTCCAGTTGATTTAATTGTTACACCAACAGAAGTTATTCGAGTTGCAAAGCGTATACCTCGTCCAAGTGGACTCTTCTGGGAAATTTTATCTGAGCGTCGTCTTAAGATAATTCCAGTCTTGAAAGTTCTAAAGGAGAACGAAGAAAAGTATGAGGCGACTAACTTATTTAAAGTTCAAAGAGATAATCGAGGCGTTCTTTTTTTTTGTTTCTTTTGCAGAGCCGGTAAGGTTATAACACTTAAAGAGGAGAATACCGACGTTGAGAGCAGCGCAAATAAACAATATCACCGCAGACGCCGTCCATTCAGGCCAAGGGTACGCAGGAGCGTAAGTTTTTTTTTTGTTTCTAGAGGCGATAACTATGTATTTGCTTCTTTTTTGTAGGAAACTGCAAACGAGCGACCAAGACGAAAGCGACCAGTTGGTGACAGAAGGGCACGATCGGCTAAGGTAAGAAATCGATTGTCAGATGGTTCATGGTTAGATTTTAGATACAAAAGAAGTGCTCTTTAGGTTTGATAGGAGCGATTTAACAGTCTGTTTTGTAGAATTGATTTCTATGTTAGTGGCGAGCATACTGATTGCCGTATGATGTATTAGGCCTCAACTCATCAGTCGGTATTTAACAATGGCGTGGGATCAAATGTGACTTAAATAGTGTCGTCACATATTGCACTTGTGTTAAGAGTTAAGTACCGTGTTCTGTGTTATACCTATCCAAATACATAGTTTGGTAAATAGAATTGCGTAAACAAGCTGTTTTACCCTGCTTTAAATATAAAAACATGGTACTTTCAATTTATTTCTGAAGGTGACACTATTTGTTTGTGACACAATTTAAAAATGTGTTAAAATTGTATCCAGATAAGTAGGACTGAAGATTATCTCATTTACTCTGCAGCTCAAGTAACCAAAACATCATCGCTAGAAAGTTGTGTGCACTGTGAGTATCACAGCAAACAAATTGTGTTCTTCTATTATGTCGACCCGAGCACTTCTTTTCCATTTATATTGTAATGTTTCTTTTAAACGCAGTTTGTAGCATAGTTAGTCTCGTTGAGAAGAGAATTCAGGCTTATTCGTTTGTAGTACATAATGTTTTAGTGCTCTAGTTTTTTACCGAGCAGCCATTGCAATATTATTCTGACGTGTTTTTTCTTGTTTAAAATTCTAGTCCAAGAGTGAAGCCAGTGCTACTGATGAAAAGGCAGACCCTCAACAACAGAAAAAACAAGATCAACAACAAAAACCACGTCAACGTCAGCGACAACGTAAACCGGTCTTACGCAAAGAGCGCTTCTGCGTTAAGGTAACTAACATCCCAAGTTTCATTCGCGTGAAGGACCTTAAGACCGAATTAAGAAAACGAGAGGTCAATCCGATCTACATTACATGGAAGGGTGAGTTTAAAAAAAAATTCAATGTTTGTTTCTTTATTAACTTTGTCGTTTGAATTTCAGGTCAATTTGGCAAATGCTATTTGCACTTTGCCAAACGTAATGTGACAACTGAAGACGACGAGGATGTCAATAGCGTGCTGAAGTCGCTCTCTGAATTGGCAATTACTGCTGGTGAACAGAACGAAACGTGTGTCCTCACAACGGAATTGATCAAATTCGACAATCCAGCCGAATCGTCTAAAAATGACGAACCCCAGCAGGAAGCACAATCACCACAACGAATTGAGTCAGTGGATACAACAACCGTATAGTATGAGCTTCGTGCTGTTCTAGAACGGCTATACTTTTGGTTGGGACATTTAGAGTCGTGTTTGCAACGAGAAGAAATTGCTTAGTGTCCTCAAATACTAACGAGCATTTTACATGAAGTCATAATGATTTTTTTTTTTTAATTGTCTGCTCTTTAGTTTTTTTTTTACTTTCTCACGATTGATGATTTATTATTGCTTGAACTTTAAATTATATTCTCACTCAATCGTGGGCAGTCCGATGCCCAATTGATTACCTTTATAAGTTATGTCTATATAATTTAATTGAATTTTCCCCGATAGCATCCTGAATGTCCCCCCAATGATATGGTTTCATTAAATCAGTTTATTTAATTTTTTTTTTTTGTATTTTTTTTGGAGAAATATATGCAAAGAAATAAAGATTATTTACACACCTATGAAGTTCATTAACACAAAAGCCGTCTCTCCCTCCCTCTCTGTTGATGTTTATTTTTTGGCCTGTGCTTATTAATTAGAATGAAGAATAAAATTCCAACGTAAATACTCTGATATAATACTACTTCCTCTTAGAGTGAATACAAAGTTCTTCTACTTCAGCTCAATATTCATTAAATCGACAAAAAAAATCATTCTAAAAAACTGAATTTATAAAAAGATGGGTACAATTACATATTACCATAGTTGAACTAAACAAAATGATATTCTCTTTCATTTCTACCCCAAAAAGAGCACAAAACCGAAAAAAAATAAAGCAATTTTTTTTAATTTTATTATTTTTTTTTTTTTTTAAATTTTCCGTCGCAAATTTTATACACACACTTATAAACATATTAATATATAAAGAGAAAAATAAAATAGCGAAATATCAACAATAATAAATGTATTTACAAAGAAGCTTTAAAAAATGGTAGTATTGCGAGTATGTATTTAATGTGCCGAAACTTTTGTCACTCTTTAATATGAAGTAAAGTAAATTGAACAATTTTGAATGTATAACAAAAACAAAATGGAAAACTACTAAAACAATTCAGATATACGAAGAAATATTGAGGGAAAACAAAAAAAAAGTTTAAATAATTTCCAACAACCAAGTGATTGTTACGTAAACAATTAAAACATTCATTATGCAAACGGATGATAAAAAAGAACACTAAACTATATACATATAATAAAACATTTTGTACTAAAACAACAAAAAAGAAAAAAAAAAACAATTAAAACATTTTAGAGTCGAATTTTTTTTTAAAACGAAACAATAAAATGCAATTTCTAGGTTTTTTTCAATAAATAATTTCGGTGTTTTTTTTTAAGAAGATTTTTGCAGTTGTGTCTTCTGCGCTCTTATTTACTGCGAGGAATATTTATAACTTTAAGCAAGGCGGAACTTAACTATAAAATCCCAATCAGAATTTGTCCCTAGTCAACTCAGTTTTTGGGGGTATTATACATATGTACATACATATACTACGCGCCACTTGAATAGAAACAACGTTATGATTAAACAGCTTAGCTTTATTGTTTTATTTTTTAAAAGGAATCCATATCGAAAAACAATGCATACACATAATGATGCAAAAAGTCATGTGATATTGTTTTTTTTGCATTCCTGCAAAGAAAACACTGTTTTTTTATGCTCCACTTGAATAGAAACATCTGCTTAAATTAGGAAAAACTAAGAAATAGTAAGACCAAAGTTATTTTTTTCTTTAAATAATTTGTACCACCTACCACTACCACCTTTCTTTAAAGAAACTCCATAAGCCCTGTTGAGAAGTGAATCATAAAGTTGCTAAAATATTTTAAAGAAATGCCAATCCATTCTGTCTTGATTGCAGTAATGAGTGATTCCCTATTGTCAAATTGTTGTAGGTTATCGTAGACTCTGCAAACTATGCATTTCCACACAGTTTCCATAATTTACGGTGGTGAGTATGATGGCCATTGTAACAAGTCACATTTTGCTCGGATATCCAAATTTTAATGCTCCTTGCAGATTGGTGGCTTGTGGATTGGTGCATTATCTTTTTGGAATGTCCAAGATATTGGTCCAAAGATATTGCTAAGCTTAGAGAACGTTACTACCAATATATTTTTGTAGGAATTTGTGGTCGTTTTTAGTGTAGGAGACTCCAGATAACAGAAATCGCACCCCAGACCATAACACATCCTTCGTAGTGACGGTCCAAGAAACGTGGTTCCTTCCTCAAATCATGCAAATAATGGTTATGTTCATCCGGACCAACGATATTAAATTCGTTTCACCTGAAAGCCCACTCTTGTCCGCATTTTATTCCACGTTATATGCGTTCTGCAACAATCCAAGCAATTTTGTTTTCGTAGTGGATTAAGCGGTGTTTTTTTTTTTGCAGTCTCAGGCGTTTCGAATGCTGGCACTAGTTATTACATGCATTAGTACCGTATTAAAGACTCACACTAACACCACTCTCTGCTTTGATTTTTGCAAAGTTGCTGTAATTGGAAGCTAATCTAAGAATAATTCTTCTGTCTTCTTCAATGCATTCGCCGTTTGAGGAAGGTTATTAGTTTCGTTGTTCGTTACAGGGGTTTGCTACTTCTGATGTTGGCTTGTGTGTTTCGGAAAATGGACTGAGTTTTCTAACCTCATCCTGCAAATTTTAATCAAAAATGGAAGTCGAATATGAAATACATAAAGCAAACTACATTCTGAAAACTTTAAAGAACCATTTACTAATACACTTAAGCCTCGCTTTGCGCTGTTTCACATTTGAGCCAATTTCATTTACATACATACCTACTCAGACTGGCTACGCGACTTCTTGTTTTGCTTGAAGAATTGTCGCCGTTTACATGCTTATTTCATAGATTTTTTGGGCTTACTCCATTTAAAGCCAAGTAAAATTTTAAGAAATCCAGTAATGTTAAGAAGTACGGAAAAGAAGCGAAGCGTTCTCAAACCCAAACGATATTTCCATGTAATTGAACGTCTTTCCGATGATGTATTTCGAAGTCATTTCCGGATGAGTCGCACCACATTTTTGGTATGAATTCTTCGCAATGTGGACAAAATTTTTTCACCTTATTTTTTTGCAGACAAGGAAGACCTGGTGTATGTTTCAAGCAAGCTTTGCTGGTTACTAGTACAATATGGAAACTTGCAAATGGATGCTCTTATCGAGACTTGTCAGACCGTTTCGACATAGCACGGGGGCTGTCATATAAAATAGTAACACGAGTAACAAACCTTATAAGTAAGAATAGAAGGTTCTTCATAAGGTGGCCTGAAAGTGAAACAAACTATAATCGGATAATGGACGAATCTCAAAATATAAGGCCATACACATTTCCATACGTAGTGGGCTGTGTGGATAGAACACAAATTGAAATCGTTTCCCATTTGAACAATAGCGTCAGCTATTTAACCGGCATGGTAGGTATACACTCAATGATACTACAAGTAAGAAAAACTGCCAAACAACATTATCTCATTTTACTAAAGCTTTTCTGTAGACAGTGTGTGACGCCTGGTGTGTTTTCACGAACATATTTTTCGGTTGGCAGAACTCACGATGCCTCTATAAGGCAAAATAGTCCGTTAGGGGAAGGACTGCGAAATGGATCCATTTGTCTTCGTCCAGGAACACATCTTTTGCAGACTTAGCATATATACTTTCAACCTACTTAATGGTTCCTTTCAGGGACAATGGACATGCATGCTGGATGCTAGTTTTTGTAAATTGGCTTTAAAATTGATCCCAGTTTTTAAAGTTCTACGACGTCAAACGTCAGGAATTTCTGAATTACGCAATGATATCTTCAAAAGATTTTATAGCCTTTTGCTTGATATCGGAAGACTTTCTGATGGCTAAATGATTTCAGAGTTCAGACTGATAGAAACATCAGGATAGTTCCGCGAATGGGAAAGAATCTCCAAATCCAAATATAAGAGTTTTGTACTGTTACAGGTGAGACGTGAGGTATGGGGCTTAGCATTGTTATGTAATAGTATTGTACCATGCCATTGCGTGCACTACTTATGTCGATTTACTGAGAAAATTTTACGGCGTTTATCGTTTCTCTCTGAGATGAAAAGTCCATTGACCTTCACCATAAACTTTTCTAGGTACATATGTACATTCACCCGCTGCCGGTATGGTCCATACATACTCACCTTTTACCCACAGGTATTAAGTAAATAGAGCCTACCTTTTCCGTCTTGTAGTTGAGAATTTGATAAAATTATTTACCACTCAACTCAACTTGAAAAAAAATGTACGCTAGATCCGGATTTTTTTTGTATGTATGTTTTCCTAAATATAGAATTTGTTAATAACTCGACTCCAGCGCTACCTATCGGGTCCAGACTTTGTAACTTTCTTTTTTGGCAGTAAACCAAGATATAATGTGAAAATCTGTCATATTGATCAATAAAATTTATTGATATAAAGGGTGATTTTTTAAGAGGTTGAGAACTTTTTTTAAAAAAAAAACACAAAAAATTCGAAAAAATGAATGAAATATTTATTTGAATCGATAGTTTGAACCTTGCAATTTAATGTTTAAAGATAATTTCATGCAAATGTTGACCGCGGCTGCGTCTCAGGTAGCCCATCCGCTGAGTCCAATTTTGGCATACTCTTTCACACATATCGGCCGGTATCTCACGAATGAATGCATGGATGTTGGCTTCCAGTGCGTCAATCGAAGCGGGCTTGTCCCTATAGACATTAGCCTTGACATACCCCCACAAAAAATAATCTAATGGTGTCAAATCGCACGATCTAGGCGGCCAATTGACCGGCCCGAAACGTGAAATTAACTGTTCACCAAACTCGCCTCGCAATTGCGCCATTGTTTCGCGTGCTGTGTGGCATGTGGCACCGTCTTGTTGAAACCACATATCATGCAAGTCAAGAACTTCCATTTCGGGCAAAAAAAAGTTTGTTATCATCGCTCGGTAGCGTTCACCATTGACAGTAACGCTGCGATTCGCATCATCTTTGAAGAAATATGGCCCAATAATGCCGCCGGCCCATAAACCGCACCAAACAGTGGCTTTTTCGGGATGCATTGGTAGCTGTTGCAATGCTTCTGGCTGATCTTCACTCCAAATGCGGCAATTTTGCTTATTTACGTACCCATTCAACCAAATGAGCTGAACACAATTTTTCGATAAAAAAGCGGATCCTCGGCCAGCTTTCCAAGAGCCCATTCACCAAAAATTCGGCGTTGTGGTAGGTCGGCTGGCTTTAGTTCTTGCACCAGCTGTATCTTAAAAGGATTTACGCCCAAATCCTTCCGCAAAATTTTCCACGTAGTGCTGTAACAAAGGCCTAACTGCTGGGAACGGCGCCGAATCGACATTTCGCGGTCTTCTGTCACACTAGCTGATACGGCCGCAATATTTTCTTCACTACACACAGTACGTAAACGTGTTGGTGGTTTAATGTCCAACAAAGTAAATTTGGTGCGAAATTTGGTCACAATCTTCCGAATAGACTGCTCAGAAGGTCGAGAATGCCGATCATAAAATGGAAGCAGCGCGCGATGAACATTTCGAACCGAGCACGAATTTTGATAGTAAAATTCAATAATTTGCAAGAGTTGTTCATTTGTAAGACGATCCATGGTTAAATTGCAAACCAAACTGAAGCTGTTTGACAGTGACACAAGGTACTAAACACACGTCAGCTGTCAAAACCAGTGTTGCCAAAACCAAACCAGCTAAAAAATCACCCTTTATTTAATATAGAATTTACTAATAACTTGACTCCAGCGCCATCTATCGCGTCCAGATTATGTAGTTTTCTCTTTTGGCACTATGCCAACATATTGTGAACATCTGAACATTTTGGTCAACTATATAGAATTTGTTAATAACGACTCCAGCTCCACCTAGCGGGTAGTTTTTTCGTCTATGTACTTCCTCAAATCCCTGACTCTCTTTACCAAATTACATTATGATTGGTTCAGCGCTTTAGTCGTGAAAAGGGAACAAACCGACAGACAGACAGAGTTACTTTCGCATTTATAATATTAGTGTGAAGTGTGATAAGCTTATTTACAAAGACAATAAATAATAGAGCAATGAACTTAGTGCCACCTCCATAGCACTTAGTGGAAAACATTTTGTTTAACAGACTGGAACTACCTAATTCTGGATCAAATCAAAAAAAAGTTCGACTTCCGACATAAACATTCTATACCTACAATTCAACAAATACTCGTACCTACATACATAGGGTTATGAATAAAAAAGATATAGACAGCAAAACATACTGTACTGTGGCACAGAGGTCTTCTATACAAACGAAGTTCTTACTCCTATGTGACTTGCTCGTGGTCGCTATTCCAACGTTAACCCTTTCGGTACATGTTTTTTGTTTTAAGAGTAAACAATGATTTTTTTATTGCCATAGAGGCTGATATCTACTTAAAAGGATGAAAAAGAATTTTTGTTAAATTTTAATTCTAAAGTGGTTTTTGGAAGCGATGCCCTAAAACACAAAAATTATGTCAAATTGACCAGACTTAACGTATACGATTATTTTTATTTTTAAACTACTTATACGTCTATTATTTATCTACAAAATGGCATCAAAAATGTTAATTAATTTGATGATTATCTAAATAAAAAATAAATTATAAAAATGGTTTGCTGATAAAAAATTCGATGTCAGTTTGAAGAACTTTCTTGCACGAGAACTGAATGCAGCAGATAAATTCAAATTTTTTTAGCATCAAATGGTTGAACAGATACATCACGAAGTTAGGAAGGAATAAATTTGAAACAAAAAAGAAACTTTCATAGAGAAAGATTGGGATTAGAGAGTTACAAGAAACCGTGTTTCCATATGGCATCAAAATACCGAAAGGGTTAAGCAAAACTCTAATGAGCCATTCACCCCTATCGTGGAATCCGCCGGATCGGAGATTCCCTTCACTTGTTCGATTCACTTTCACTTTAGGGGAAGTTTCCTTCCCGACGTGAATATCGAGAAGGAAGTATCTCTGTCAAGAAGAATTTATGACAGCAAAGTGAACTTGTGTTTTGGAATTGTCGTTTGGTTTTTGCAATAAAAAAAGAATTATAAATAAAATAACAATAAGATGGATAGCATAGCTCAATTTCTGGATTCGTCAGATGAAAAACATGTATTATCTTCAGAAAGATGCTCAAATTACAGTGAATCTTCCCCCCGGGCGGCGAGTTCCACGATAGGGGTATTATCACAAAAATACATAAGTACATTTTCTTCCAACGAAGATTTCCTGCGTATGTTAACTTTGACCACTTCCTCAACGGACACATCGTTCAAATCTGTTCACAAAAAAAAGTTTTATAAGACAATTATGTTATTTGTTTAAAAAAAATGTCGATTTAATTATGTAATCAATTTCTATTTTACAAGGAAGAATACATTTGCGTCGTTTCATTCCTTAAAAATTGTACAGCATTTAAAACACGTGACACTATATGGATAATATGAAAATATATCATGTATGTGCAGAGAAATTCTTGTTTTTATTTTTCTTTAATAAATTACCTAATTCCATTCATTTCTAATAATTACATAATTTTAATTCTAAATTCTATAAATCGGTTTTCTAAACATCGACCAATATAAATATGTATGCGTTTTATGTATGTACATATGTATGATTTTCGTATCCACATTTAACACATGCATTCGCTTTACAAATATCAAATATTTGATATTTATCTTATGCATTTAAATATATACGTATTATTAATTTATTTATAGAATTGTTTTAAGATGAAAGTCGATATACATACATATGTATGTATGTACATAGAAATCTGCCCCCGACTTTAATTTATTTTTGTCTTTAAATTAAAATTCGACTTCAACTGCATATTCTAAAGAACCGAGTCCAAGGATAATTTTCCTTCTAATGAAACAATTCTTAGTTTTAAAATTCTTGTTAGCTTTGGAAAATGCCTTCACTTAAGAGTTACAGTGGTCTAGTTTCAATTTCAAATTGAAACAAAGAAAATTGAGAAAAATTAATTGAATTTTAGCTTTGTGGTCCATTTGATTAAAATATTTTATTTTTTACAAATACTCGTACATATAGTATCATAATCTAAATCTACTCGTAATCGTAAGTACAAAACGAATTCCTAATTACATAAATTCCTATGGATTTGATGTCTTTGGTGATGGCGTTCGGTCGATGTAGTCTATGCTGTCGTGTTCCTTCGAACAGCATGGTACTTCACTGTGACGTTCTTTAATCGGTGCTAAACTGTTCACAATAGAATTGGCCATTGCGAATTCGAGTTCTTTCTGCCATTCGTTCTCCTTTTTCTCCATTGCTTTTCGCTTTAGTTCCTTATAGCGATTATAGACGATAAATTCTTTAACTAAAATTGTTTCCGGATCACTGTCCCTCTGGGCTGATCGCTGTTTGGCCAGACGTTTTTTCTTTTTATGTAACGGTCTTGTTTCGACAATCATCTCCTCTAGTTCCAAACAGGGATCACAATTGAGGTGATCTTCAGGTGGTTTAAAGGGTGGCTTTGCTTTCTTTTCAAGAATTTTTTTAAAGTCTACTTGTCTTAACATTGGTGTTTGTTGTAATTCTTGTTGAGAGCTGATGCGACCGCCTGGATGAACACACAGTAACTAGAAGTAAATATGAGTTTGTATATACATAGGGAATGTGAATATTATTGTAAAAGAATATTTAGTAATAAATATATGTATATTTAGGAAAAACAAAGCATGGAGAAGGGAAAGGAGACCCCTCAACTGCTCCAATTAATGGCCTATGAGATCTTGTCTGTCATATTGTGTGAATGGCTGAAATCTTTCGTCAACAGCCTGATTGGCCCCTATCAGTGCGGTTTCAGGGCAGGAAAGTCCACCATAGACCAAATTTTTACACTTTGGCAGATCCTGGAAAAAAACCCAATAAGTTCAAATCGATACCCACCGCCTGTTCGTCGATTTCAAGGCCGCCTATGACAGCATCTGGAGAGATGAGCTGTATAGAGCCATGTCTAGTTTTGACATCCCTGCCAAACTTATCCGTCTGTGCAGAATGACGATGGAGAAAGTTCTCTGCTCTATTAAGGTCGGTAACGACCTCACCGAGACCTTCGATATTAAAAAAAGATTTAGACAAGGTGACGCACTGTCATGTGACTTCTTCAACATCATACTTGAAAGAATTGCTCAAAACTCGAAGAACGATCTTTAAAAAGTCCGTTCAACTACGTACATATGCCAACGACATTGATATCATTGGTAGAACACAGCGAACTGTCACCGGTGCGTTTGCGAGTATAGAAATGGAAGCGGATAAAATGGATCTGGCGGTGAGCGACGGCAAAACAAAGTATATGCTGACAATGAAAAGGGACACTCAACATCGACGAATTGGACAGATCGCCACAATAGAAAGTTACAACTTTGAAGTAGTAAAGGACTTTGTCTACCTCGGCTCTGCTATAATCAGAAGAACATCAAAAAATGACACCTCGTCGGAAATCGAACGAAGGATTACTCTTGCCAATCGCTTTTTTTTGGGCTAAGAAGGCAAGTGAGTAGGAAAGTTCTTTCCCGATCGGCTAAAGAGACTCTATATACGACCCTTATCATCCCAGTCTTGCTATATGGATGAGCTTTATCGAACTTTATCGAAGCGGATGCAGATATCTTTCGTGGCTTCGACAGAAAAATCCTTCGTAAGATATTCGGTCCCGTTGATTTGGAGAAGAAGATTCACCCACAAACTATACGAACTGTAATGGAATATCGACCGGGTCAAAAAACAGTACTTGATCCACCCGGACTGTAGCGCCACCTAAGTAAGTAAGTAAAGCATGGAAATAATTTCAAAACAGCGATTAAGATGAATGCTGTATGACGTTCCAGTTGGATAGAAAATTATCGCACTAATAAGAAATACAAAATCAGGATCTAGAATGAGGAAATTTGTACTTGTTTAGACTTAGTTCCTTGAAAAATTCGTCCATGAAGTTGGCGTTAGTAACAAGGTTAAGTGGAAAACAACACAAAATGAATTCAAGCAATATGGACGAAAACAATAAAAAGGTTAATACCATTCCCCTTCGATATCCGATATCATCACAAAATGGAAATAGACTCCACCAGAAGGTATTGAATGTGCCAAGGTCGATCGCTTCTTTTCATCGCATTTATTGCTTCAAAACAGTTTGAAAAGCCGTTGCGAAATAAATTTTCTTTGATTATTTTGGTACGATTTAAATACTTCGGGTAGACTCTATAGGACTGCATTTTCTGGTGGTATACAGGCTTGCCAGATTTTTATAAGCTCACAACGCAAAATTTTAATTTATTTTCGCAAAAACCGCAAAATCAAAAAAAAAATATTCGTAAAAGTCGCAAACTGCTAGACATTAATAATAATAACAAATAACAATTTCTTTAATTTTTTTTTCTATTCGTTTAGTCAAAAGAAGACAACGAAGGAAACGAAAGAATAAATATTTTCTGGGGTTGGCTCAAAACTGGTGGAGAAAATTTGATTCACATTGGAATGAATTTTAATGCGCATCAATGGTTCCAAAAATTTAACTTCAATCTTAGAAAGGCTTTTTATTTTAATTATATTCATGCTTGAACATGCTCTTTCCACTATTGCAGCCCTTACTGGCTAAGAAAGTGCACTTAAAGCTAAATTATTGGTTTTCGGAGAAGGAAGACGTACTTTGAAGTTTGAACGGAAAGGAATTAATTGAAGTGGATAGGATTTACAGTTAAATGTTTTTATTTAATCAGTTATAACTGCGATTCTACGTGTCGATGCGATACATGTTTCTTACTTACTTACTTAGTTGGCGCTACAGCTCGAGGTGAACCTGGGCCTGCTTCTCGCAACCATTTGTGTGTGCGTGTTATATTTTTGCACGAATGGAAGGGACCTACAGTTTTTTGCCGACTCCGAACGGCGAGTTGAGAAGCTCAATCGTGACAAATGATACTCTTTGATGCTTGTCAGACATTCGAAAGAGGTGGGCACTGTGAAAAACTTTTAGGTGTTTGCGGCGGGATTCGAACCCAAGACCGCTGGCACAGTAGTCCGACGCACTAACCACTTGCGCTACGGTGCCCACGATACATGTTTCAATGACACAAAATACCGCAAATATCGCGCAAAATATAAGATATCGCAAAATCAAATTTTATACCGCAAAGTAAAAAAAATAACCGCACGTTTTGCGATATATCGCACAATCTGGCAAGCCTGGTGGTATATAAAAAAAATTGCTGATTTGCTAATGTTTAAGGGCAACTATGTTTTCTCAGGTTGCAGGGTTTTCTATGCTGTAACTGAAGGGTGTCAACTAAATGAACTCTTCAGTATAATGTTGGCTTGAGCATTATAGGGCAACCGCGCGCCGCGACGCTCCGTCCCTTTTTTGCGACGTAAAATACAGTGCTGTTCGAGAAATAAGTTCGGAGACCTGTGGCATTAATTTGAAAAAAAAAAAAAAAAAATATATCGTGATACCGGGACTACCAGCAGAAGGAAACGCTCAGGGAGGCCAAAAAAGACGTCAACAGTGGAAGATCGTTTTTTTTGTGCTCCAAAACCGTTGGCATCGGTTTAAGACTTCAGTGGATATTAAAAATGGTCTTTTTCGAGCTACATGAAAAATAATTTCAGCAGGCTCCGTGAGAAAAAGGCTTGTGAAAGGTGAACGTAGAGCACTCAAGCCAGTACTGAAGCCTGATTTCCTAATAAGAATCAGAGAAAAACGATTAATTTGGGCTAAGAAACATCTTATTTGGAACAATGTTATCTTTTCCGACGAATCCAAGTTTAAGCTGCATGATGGAGATGGGAGCATTCTTACGCGAAGAGAACCAAAGGAAAAATTAAGCCCTGAATGCCTCCTATGGATGGATGAACCAGAATTGAAGGTATGATGGCCTGGGGATGCTTCTATGGAGATGGAGAAGAAAAAATGTCCTCTTTAGAATCGAAAGTAGCTGCAGCAGTTTATCTACAGGTCCTAGAATATGAATTAGGGCCCTCCGCGATAGAGCTTTTAGGTGACACCTGCACATTTATTTTTCAACTGGACAATGCTCCTTGCTATATAGCCAAAATTGGAATCATGAAATTGTTTAAAAAAAATAAAAGACTCATTTGTAGCTTTTAAAATAAGCTACAATTTTAATGATTAAAAACTACATTTGTATTTTTTTTATTTCTTAAGTTAAAAGGTACATACTTCGAAGAAAACAATGTTGATGTGCTAAGCTAGCTTCCCTACAGGCCAAACCTCAATCCAGTTCAGAATATCTACATCTGAATATTGCAGAGGAGCGCACAGAGTCAATTGAAATCCTAAAACATTTACTAATCCGGCTCTGGAACATCATGCCTGTATCCACGTGAAAATACCTATCTGATTCAATGAATCGCAGATGTGTAGCAGTTTTAAAAGCAAGAGAAGGTCCAAAAAAATGGATACCTACTGATTAAATGGACACTGTTTCTATGAAGCAACAAAAAAATAATATATAACTGCAACAATTAAACATTTTTCATTTATTATTAAAATTGAACCAGGTACTCAAAAAAACCTCTCAACATTTTGCTCCCTTGCTCACAAGTAAAAAATTCTAATACTTTAAAGTGTCATGAAACGTTTGAAAATGCCTAAGAAAACAAAACCTTAATTACAGAATATTTAGTTACTGCAACCAATTCGCCAAACTTCGAAAAAATAGTTTGAGCAAAATTTTTCAACGGCTCTGTATGTATGTATGTATGCCTCTGTACTCTTTGACACGCCACTCCGATGTAGCCAAGCAGCTGAATGATCCTGCCGAGAGTATTGAATCCATTAAGACATTCTGGCACCAATTAAGAGGTGACTCCCCAGGAACAGGATTACCTACTAGGTATATTCACATTTTTTAAATGTTTAGAAAAGAGATTTTAATCTCCAAAAAAATAGTCCAATTCCAATATCATCTGCTTGCATAAGTAATTCTTTTCAGATAAAGTTTCTGTTTCCGAAACCATCGTGTTGCATATTTTACAGGCTGCCAATTTGAATTGCACTAACTTCACCTTCAGGCGAAAACTTTTCCTTTTATTTAAACTTTCCAGTAACTTAGCGCTAGTAAAGAAGGGACATCTTTTAAAAATGATACATGAGAAATGTAAATGAACATCCGGTCTATTCGGATAAGACTTTTCCTGCCACTTAGAGTATTATGAATTGCATCAACCAGATTGCTCGACGTTATTGTACCACCAAAGGTGATTATACAAGTTCAGTGTAAAATAACTTACCTTGCTCAGCAGATCGACCAGACTACTGCTCCAATACCTCGGATAGTGTACGGCGCTGTTAAGGATGTTCTTCACCTCCGTCAGTGGTGTATTTGAATGAACGATAAAGGGTCGGGAGCCGGCTCTCATTTCGTACGCTACCACCCCCAGTGACCACCAATCGACCGGAAAACTATAACCAGCTAGAACGGAGTTTTATTTTAACTTCCAATAAAGACCATCCACACTACTTACCAATTTCATCCAACGCGCACATAAAAACCTCCGGTGCCATGTAGGGTTTGGTCCCCGACATACTGCATGCTAGGCCATCCTTTTGCAGTCTTGTCGCTATGTTAAAATCAGTCAAATGTGCGTGACCTATATTAAGACAATGATTATTTAGTTTTTTTTTTTGACTCAAGAGTTATGCGTCTAGATTAAATAGAACAATAGCGGTGTGATAGTCATCGGATTTACCTGACCCTAATTAGGGGGTATACATATGTATGTATGTGCGGTAGTAGTGACTTAAATGGGCTGTTAAGGAGAGCTTCTTGGCACATAATTGTACAGGTGGGATGATCAACTAAATGCCAAACTACGTACATGTTGCGCATATTAAAACAATTTGCGGGTTTATGTGTAATAATTTACGCACGTTATGGTCAAATATCATAGTTTTCCAAAGCGTAGGTGTACCACCGTGCGCTACATACAGATGAGGGAATAAGTGAGTGTTCATGTTTTGCAAATTTCACATAATGGGAAAAGCTGTTGCTACTCTTATGTCCAAAAAGTCGAGTGAATCACTTTTATTTGGAGTAACTTAATACATTTATCATTGAATAAGAGGAGCTAGAGTTGAATAAATTCACTCTAATCCGTTAAGTCACGTAGGATCGATTGACAGGCAGGTAAGAAGGTTTTAACCGGGAACCGCTTAACTTCATAGGTTATGGGAGATGAAAAAGGTGATGCTGGAATAAGAGTGAGTTAAAAGTTAATATACGTTTATTCACTGCGTGATCTGCGTTGAAACAGATCAACATTTCATATTTAACGGTACCAGAACTATTTCATATGAAATAATCCTTATTCTCTTCAGAGCACTTGACGTAGATACATATGAAAATCCAGTACGCTCTGTCATGGACTGAAGGTGATAAGTTCATTTGGAGGTAGTTGACACGTTCAACGCATGGATTATGTAGCTTATTCCTGTAACCTAACCCAAATAGGTATCTATGATAATCAGAATTAATTTTCTGTGTTAATTCGTTTGTGAGACTTGGGGACTGTAATAATCAGAAGGGTAAAACATTTAGTAAATTGTGTGAAATACATAATAATATCATCAAGGGTGTCAAACGGCACTCAATTGGGTAGTTGCAACTTCCATTGGACGAAAGGGGACATGACATCAAAACAAATTGGTGTCAGAGAAATTAACGTGAAAGCTAGAAGTTCGTATATACATATATGTATGTACATAGTATATTTATGTGCATACTATGTACATGTAAAAATAAGGAAAAATGTCCAAGAGCATGATAGGTTATTGTAGTTAGACCCACAAACATTTGTTAGTGTTATGCTTTTCATAAATGTATATACATACTTATATATTCTGTATTTCTGTGGCAATAAGGAAGAACAGCATAAGTCGACTTATGACAAAATTGAGTTCTCGATACAATCAGATGCGCTATACTTGATTCTATTGTTATAATTTCGTTTCATTATCTCTAACGGTTGCTGAGTTATAGACCAGGAAAAAAACAACATAAGTAATTTTCCGGAAATAAAAACATGGGAAGACATCTAAGTAAAAATTTCCCATAAATCTTTTGATATATGCTATTATGCTCCAACGGTTAATGCAACTAAAGCAAGCGTAAGTAATTGTATAAAATTCATTTTTTCGCATACTTATCTTTACCTGTGTCAGAAACTTTCTCATATTCTTCAACTGGTCTCCTGAAAAATTGTAAAAAAACGCCTTATGCTGTTCTTCCTTGTTGCCACAGTATATAACAGCAACGTATAAAGAGCAGCCAAAAACGACTTTGAAAGCGAATATCTCGGGGTTTTATGTCAATTTATGCTGCTTTTATTCAATGGACTACTACGCAATGCTGCCCGGGTTCAATCCCAGCAAACACCTAAACGTTTTTTTCACGGTGCAACCTCTTTCGAATGCCTGACAAACATTCAAAGAGTATCATTTGTCATGAGTAGCTTCTCAACTCGCTGTTCGGAGTCGGCCCTTCCATTCGTGCAAAAATATAACACGAACACACAAATGGTTGCGATAAGTAGGCTCTTGTTCACCCCGAACTGTAGCGCCACCTAAAGTAAAGTAAATGTGGTGCGGGCGGTGCAAACTAAATATTATATCTGCTACTGAGTCATCGAATAACGTCTATTTAGCAATTTTTTACCAATAAGTAAGTATAAATGAAAGAGTAGAAGAGGACTGTAACATACAGAATACAGTAGAGACAGACAGACGGGGAGGCCGAAACTATGAGTGCTCTTAGTAGGATTTATGTAGTGTCTGACTCTAGAAGTCTAGAGTTTCAGTTGGAAATTGCTTAAATTTTGAGGATATCGAGTTGAAAAGTTGAGTTTAGAATCATTGGAAAAGTGGACCAAAGGTCAGTTTAATCCACAGAACACGTTTGAACTTAACCTGCTTATTTCACGTATTTCAACAAGAAAATAAAACATAAATGTCTACCTACCCATTCCTTGTCAAACTGCACTTTTTTAACAAACAAAAAAAAAAATACATAAATAAAAAATAAATTAGGCGTAGGCGATCCTACCCCTTTGAGTGCAACACTCGTATGCTGTGGAAGGTTGGAAAACAAACTCCAATCGGTTCAACCTTTATTTTACAGTAAAAAAAAAGAATCTATCAGGAATTCTATTACGATTTTGCTTGTTCATATGAAATTTTTGTTTATTTTGTGTGCGATTTTGTCAACAAAATCCGATTCACTAAGAAGAATTGAAATACTTCCTAGGAACTGCAAACATTTTTTTAAGTAAAGGATGTTTTTTGTATGAAAAATCCAAAGGAATGCAAAAAAAAGTCTCCAAAACCCTGAGTTTAGGGAAAATTCATCTTTGAGGGATTCCACTTAATACCTTAAACATGTGAAAAAATAACCATAAGATGACTTTGGCCTCATTGCAAATGCAAATACGGTGATTTCAAAGAATGTACCTTGTAAATATTTCTCAGCTTTTGAGCTCAGACCCAATAAATTACATTACATAGCAGATTTTGACATTTTTTTTTTTAAATCCAGCATTACGAATAATGAACTAAGTAGCTGTTTAAAACACCATTATTTAGTTTAGTTTTCTAATTGTCTATATACCAATACCATAGTCGAAACAATGCGTGTAACAGCTGACGGTGACAGCATTTCTGTGTGCCTGAGGGAATTATCCATCCAAGGGATAAACACTTTTGTTAAATAAATTATCTTTATTTGTCAAAACACAACAAAAATCGAAAACAAAACAGAACAAGATTAGGAATTCTCGTCAATGACTTCTGTCGCAGCTGTATGGATGAGAAGAAAGAAGAATCCCCCTATCACCTCCTGTGTAGCTGCCCTGCACTCTCATCCTTCTGGGAGAATATTTCATAATAAACCTTCAAGATATTTTCTCAACATATATCGATAAAATATGGAAATTTATCCTACTTTCAAAATGATTCCAAGCGTACGTTACGTTAGGATAGCCATCGAGCCTTACCTAACTACGCAGGCTGGATTCACGATATAATATTTCTGTTTTCTGCAACATGCAGTTTTGTTCGTCTAAGGCTGAAAACACACCGGATCAGTCAAAACGTTTTTTTGTGACTAATGAAACATCAGTGCATTGATTCTTATGAGGCAACAACACCAAAGCTGGCAAAACAAAAAACATGTTTTTGTTTCGATGCGCTTCATGACTGGTTGTCAATTGTACATGGCTTTGCATATGGCCAACACACACCGAATGAAACAAAAACGTTTCAAACCAGCGTCGTTGTCGATTTTAACACACTTGCTTATAGCGCAACACACACCGCATACGGCAAAACAAAAAAACAAGACGAAAGAGAAAAACATGTTTCGTTGTCGATAGCTAGACATTTGTTTTTCAAAAACAAAATTTCCTTGTTGTTGTTTTTGCACTGGCGTTTTATTTGTTTTAAAGAGAATGAACGTAGAAGCAAAGAAATTATTATTTAATTGAGGAAAGAAGCTCAACATACATTTACAAAGATAAAGATCATGCTGATAAAATAACTATAACAACTGTTGAAAAATTGATTTTTTTTTACTCAATACACACCGAACGAAACAGAAAAGTAAAACAATTTGGTTTGTTACATTGTGTTTCGGTTGGTGTGTGTTGTAATAAAAAGCGTTTTCTTGCCTTCTGAATCAAAAATGATTTGACTGCTCCGGTGGGTTTTCAGCCTAAAGGACCTGTCCGTAATGGTAGATTCCACTGTACCTCTTTTCGATGTTTGTGGTAAAATAAAATGTGGCAATTATTCATTATTATTTTTTATTAATTAATTACAGAATATCCAACCAACTACAAACGCATAAACGCACACATGTAAACTATATATTCCAATAAAGTTTATGTACATATAAGTAGTAATTTTCTTTTGACAAACTACATTATTCAATCACATTTTGATTTTAAAAAATAGTACATTTAATTTTCTTGATAAAATTGAACTAAAAGAATAATTATGGTTCACTTCTTTATGTAAATACCCCACATTACGTCATTTATGTAGATGAGCAAAAATATTCATCTGTTTGACGAAAAGAGTTCTCTCCCCGGAAGGCTATGTATGCACACAATCTCATGTCATGAACAAATATATACATTTGTTTATTTAAGGACAAGGGATTCACTTGAACCAACACATGTTTCTGCATTGGCGTCCATGAGTTGAAAACATAAAATGCAATCCCTTCAACGAGGTGGGGGTACATTCGATTGTGTGTTGACATTAGAAATGGAATAAATGCGTCCAGTATCCAAATATAGATTTTATACATGTCACGTTGAAAATGAACACTTAAACTTGTCATAATTCTAATTTTAAAATAGACCACATTGCATCAAGGTTATTCATTTGATTTGTTCTTATTGTCATCTCTGTATATCTTAAGAAGGCCAAAATAGTTGAAATAACAAGCAAAATGAAAGCAATGACATCTTCTACATCTCATACCTGGTCCACATTACGTTTAATAATTTCATACAGCTGAAGTGGCAATTGAAAATTACATAGTCCACAAGATGAGATGTTCTTCTGACTATCACTCTATGTATTTTACTGGCAAGTCCTGAATAGCTCATCCATTTGTCGAAGAGATGATAGATGGACTCAAGGCAAGAAACGCCATAAAATAAATTCATATATGCATACTTATGTATATAGTGATCTGGAAGTGCGAAACCGGTGCAAATGCTTAGCTTCATGCAGATAACCCTTCCCTCCATGCCTTTTGGAGCCACTGCATTTATTTAACTTTGTCTCAGAAATATTCGAAAATATCCACGTGAAAATGACTCTAGGTGGTTTGCATTGCTCACTTGCTACCGCTAGTAGTTAGCCACATTTTTAAAGCCTTCTTGATATGATATGTTTTGAGTTTTTTTTAAAAGTTCGTTTGAAAATTAAAAAAAAAGTATTTATGAGAATAAAAAAAAACAACCTACCAGCATCATCCAAAAGAATATTGTCTGGTTTTATATCCCTAAAAATAGAACGAACAAATTCAGTAGTGCGTTTTGTTGTTAAACAATTTGACTTACCTATGTACTACTCTTTGCTTTTGCAAGTATTCTAACGCTGAACCTAGTTCACATACTAATAAGGCAACACTTTCTTCAGAAAACTCCACCTGTCAAATAAAAAAATGAAATAGTTAGCATTATGTAAAGTTTATATTACAAAAGTGAGTTCAAATTTTAATAAAACATAAATTGAATCACCAGTTGGAAGAAAGGAAAAAATTCCATTTTGATGCTAATGTCATCTGTAGACATAGACGCGTCTCTTAGGTCAAAGAAAGCAATAAAAACTCGAAACATAGTGTTCTTTATTTCTTCTATAGGAAAAAAAAATCTTAGAACAGTTGTATGAAGAAGTTATTCAGTTTTTTGCGATTTCCCAAAAGTTATGGATGGATTTACTCCCTTCTTTTAACTGGTGATTCAATCGAACGCTTGAACATAAAAATGTACATTTTGGCGGGTAAGCATCTAGAGACGAATATACCGTTATTACACAGTGTACGTTTATTGGATGTTTCAATCCCCGCAAATCCGCTGGTGAATTGTTAGCGAGAAACCGAATAAGGAGTGCCATCGAAAAAATTTACCCACAGAAAATTAACAAAAAATGTAATAAAAAGATAATTTTAAAAAATTAAAAGTATTTATTTACATTAAGTTTTTAATTCCAAATCTATACAAATTAACAAAAAAAAAATTATTCCTTATTTTTAACAAATTTTCGAACTTTTTCCGGAACAGCTTCCATCATTGTTTTTATCGTCTCATCTGTCACTTTTTTTGAGCTATTTGTCCAGATTGTTTTGAATTCCTCCATGGTGTTGACAGCTTTTTTGGTAGCCCTTAACTCTCTTTTGACCAGTGCACAATATATTTCAATTGGCCTAAGTTCTGGCGAATTCGGCGGAGTGGTCTCTCTAGGCACCACCGAAACGTTATTTTGCTCATACCAATCCATCGCCTTCTTTCCATAGTGACATGATGCAAGATCAGGCCAAAATAGGGGACGTTCTGTCCAAATTTGCCAAGTTCGCTCAGAAATGTTCGGATTTTTTCCAGAAGCTTCAAGAGTTTGGTGACCTTATTTGGTTCATAAACCCGGTTTTTCGGCCAGATCCCTCTTTTCTTTCAACTGAGAGATCCTCCTTATAAGTTTTGATAGCAGAAGCAACTGTTTTTCTGTTAACTTTAAGATTTTTTGAGATTTTTAGATACGTCGACCCTAGGTGTGCTAAGTGAATTTTTATAATATTTGTTCTTACGTCCAATTCAGATTGCATGTTGACTGTCTTAACTATCCGTCAGAAATGGCATACAAATTAAAAATAATATATGGAGTCCCAGTCCTAGCTATATAAACAGTCCTAGCGAGCATTTCATTGATTTATCGGTAGTTTTTGGAAAGTAAATAAAATATGAGAGTGGGTAAATTTTTTCAATGGCACTACTTATGTCAGTCAGTTTTCTTTTTAAAGACATGTTTTCTGTGTAGGTACGAGAACATACTGACAACATTATGATAGGTGGATATGCCTCTAAAGTTGTACTCATTATGTATGCTACTACATTCATTCGTATCGTGAACACATTTCTCCATGACTAAGTTCTACCTTCCCCATATAATCACCTTTCTTTCCAGTTTAGTGTTTTATAAACTTCAAAGGACACAATCTTAAATTGTGCAGAACAAGACAAGGAAACTAGAAGACACATTTATACATACGAGTACAACATACCCTCTGCTGTAGATGGTATCTGAGATCTCCTCCAGTGAGCAAGTCACACACCATAAATAAGTCCTCTTCGTCTGCAATGTGAAATAAAGTTAAATGAAAAAAAAAGGAAAGATCCAACGTAACTGTGAAAATGTAAGTATTTCAAAAAATGGCCATAAAAAGCGAAATTTCAACTTGTAACTACGAGTAGTTAAGAGCTGTCACCTGACATCTTTCGATGGATATGGTCACGTACATTCTTAAAATATAACTTACCTTGAAAGGAAAACCATAAATTGACCAAAAAGGGATGTTCCAACGATGCAAGGAGTTCAACTTCTTTGATGACACCACCCAACGCACCACGGCTCTCACAAGCACCTCGGCTAACATATTTCATTGCAAATAAAATTCCACTATCACGTTTCTGAACGATGCACACCTATTGGAAATATATCCCTTTATTATGCCATGATGTTTTTATTCGTTTTAATAAAATATACATTCAACCACCCACACTTAAGTCAGAAATGAGTGATATATATAAAAATGATAAATTATACAAAAAGGATTATGTTATTATGCCCAGTCCCAGTACCCGTTGCTAAGGATAATATTATTTATACCTCACTTTGAATGGTTTCCTTTTCGCAAAGCTTTTCTCCGAAAAGGTTCAATTTATTAAAAATAGAAAAGAGCGGCATAAGGCACATCTTTGCACCATTCATGACGAAGGACGAAGTTGAAAATGATATTTATGCATGTACATGTACGTACATAAATTTTGATATGTGATAGGACCTTTAACAGATATACATATGTATATTCAGATGAAGGGATTTTCTATGGCGATATCAGCTATTCAAGGTGTTGATGTGTGCAAAGGTGGTAGAGATTTCTTTTCTGTTTATTTGATAATTCTTCGGAGAAAAAATAAAAATATAAAAGCGTTTGTGGAAATACGAGTATATACCTATATCAAACGCATTCAGGGAATTTGTTTTGTACAATTTATGTGTACAACTGGCATTTAAAGTCTTTTCATGAGATGTTTAATTCGTGATAAATAGTTAATCAATCCAGAGTTAAGCATTTTAGTTCACGATAGAAATCGTTTCGTTCTGTTTAGATTTTTTAAAGTTCGAAAAGCACACCATATAATGTTAAAAAACCTAACATGGATTTATGATACTAAAACAATTACGTGATTAAAATAA
Source organism: Brachyopa scutellaris (assembly GCA_949775065.1). Taxonomy (NCBI): domain Eukaryota; kingdom Metazoa; phylum Arthropoda; class Insecta; order Diptera; family Syrphidae; genus Brachyopa; species Brachyopa scutellaris. The sequence continues at coordinate 96,201,514 of OX459114.1, read as the reverse complement.
AAGCGATTATACCTAAAATTAAATGTAATTAAAGAGAAACGTTCATGACCAATTTTCAACCATGTATGACATTTCGTCGCCAGTCGATCGCAACAAATTACTCACTTTTTACGACCACCATTATCGATGATAGCGATCAACATTTTCACAATGGGAAATGCTAACCTATGGATCACATACATACCTAATGACATCTTTTAGGTAGCTAGTATTAGGTTTGTTTGAGGCCTTCAGCCATATAGGGCGCCCTGATTAGGTAAGGTTAGGTTGAGAGGGGTTTAGAGGCTGAGCCATCCCAAAACACCAGGCACGATCTCCTAGAATCCATCCAAGGATGGCACGTTAGTTTCCTCAAAGCATTTTATTACCCTGCAATATTTTAGAACGAGTCTATAGTTGATTCGGCCTACCTCCTCCAGGTTACTAAAGAAGTGGAAGCCTAAAATATTCCTGAGACTGCGTGCTATACCCTGACATTCACACAGAATATGTGCGATATCTTCTGGTACACCTACATATATCATTACTTACTTACTTAGTTGGCGCTACAGCTCGAGGTGAACCTGGGCCTGCTTCTCGCAACCATTTGTGTGTGCGTGTTATATTTTTGCACGAATAGAAGGGACCTACAGTTTTTTTGCCGACTCCGAACGGCGAGTTGAGAAGCTCAATCGTGACAAATGATACTCTTTGATGCTTGTCAGACATTCGAAAGAGGTGGGCACTGTGAAAAACTTTTAGGTGTTTTGCGGCGGGATTCGAACCCAAGACCGCTGGCTCAGTAGTGCCCACACATATATACATATATCATTACAGTATCTGTAAATATCCGTGTCTTTAAGTCCGAGCCTCTTGGCGCGTTTGCCCAAAAGGCAGTGCCCGGATATTATTCCTGTAGCTATTCTCATTTGTTCCCTAATCTTTTTACGATCCAACGCCGGCCAAATTTCCTTGGAAAACCTATGTCCTAAAATGTTAGACCATCTTTGGTCAGCCATGCTAGTTAACATATCTTTTCCCTTTGATTTGATGCAGCAAAGTGGTGGAGCAACTCCCACCACCTCTGGTAGTGGTATTCTTCTATACCGGTCTGACCAGGCACATAGTCTTACCCGGGCGGCGCCCTGATTTGTGCTAGAGTCTATTACAACCCCCGATTTATCGAACACAATAGCCCAATCTCGAATCGGGAATAAAGATGTCTTCATCCATATACTCACGGATAATCAAGCAGCTATAAAAGCAACAGGCTCAAACCTGATTGACTTCAATACAGTCCGAACTGCTTTCATACTCTCCAAGACTTCTCACATAGAAACAAAGTCTAACTTTGGTGGGTGCCCAGACATGAGGGTATTGATGGATATGACAAAGCTGACGAACTGACTAGAAAAGGGTCGGCTAACTCATTTATCGGCCCTGAGCCCTTTTGTAACATTTCATTTCAGCTATAAACTTGAAAATCAAAATTTGGAAAAACAACTCTCCTACTGGGAAATTACCCAAGGTCTTCACCTACACCTACTCCTCAGTAGAAATGATATCAAGAGATTATTGGGATTTCTAATAGGACATTGCCATCTTTGATATCACCTAAGCAAAACAGGTCTCATTTGGGAAACTGAATGTGGTCTCTGCATGGAAGACGACGAAACTGCGGAACATATTCTATGTGACTGTGCATGGCACTATATGCCATCAGGAGACAACATTTCCACATAGAAATCCTAACTCCCATGGAAATTCGTAAAGTACCCACCAGCGAGACCGTCAACTTCATCAAAATAGTTGAACATCTTCTGGTTCCCCAAACTGACTTTGTGGTATAATAGATATTCTAGGTCGCGGTGCCGTTCACAACTAGCTGGTCAGCACCTTTACAAACAAAAAAATTGCCCAATCTGATTTAAATTTTCGACAGCGCCGAAGAAATACCTGGGGCGAATTCAGTGTTGAGCCAGTGCTCACATCGAACACAGTGCAGCAAATTGCCATTAATGCTAACGTATTAATACTAACGTAGCCAAAATAAAAGTAGGTGGATATTATGTCAATAAATTTAGCAATCTGCAAATGTCCTTGGAACCAGAAGAAGTGCTGTTCGATTTAAAAAAAGGCAAACAATCTTGCACTCTTGCCGACTTGTCCGTTGTCCCTAACTCGAATTTCCTGGATGGCGTTTTCAACATGAGTCTGGTTGTTAGCTTAAAATTGATGCCAAGGTATTAGACTAAAACTATAAATCAAAATTAATATGTCGTACGCGTACCTATCAGAATCATTGAAAATAATAGTACTTATCTGGATACGCGCACGGAGAATAGACAAACTGGGCAACATATTAGAGAAAGTCAGCTACAAAGGACTAGTTTATATGTTAGGCTACGAAGGAAACAAGATAAAGTGCCAATGCTCAACGAGTATTTATTTTTATGCGAGTGTATGGATTGATAAAAATAAAGACCCATAATATACCATCATCTTGAATTGTGTATTATTTATTTCAAGCATTTAATCCTCAACCTAAAGTGGATTACGTCTCTAGTAAATCTTTTGGCTTTTAAAGTACATTTAGCAATTTAACAATTGAAAAGGAATAAAAAAAATAGCTTAAAGATGAGCGGAAACCGTCTGCCAAAGTGAAAAAAGGACACACTAGGGTTTGAGACTTTGGATACAGAAAAAAATATATTTCTGCGTGTTCCTTTAATGTGATTATAATGACGTATCTAGTACAAATTGTATATAAGAAGAAAAGCTGCCATCGAAGGTGACAAATAGAACTTCCTTTAGGGTGGATTATGATGGCTTATGGATTTCAGAGTTGAGGGAAGCAAATGTGTGCTTTTTTTTGCCTGCGGGATAAAAATGGTGCGAGATAATTTGATTTTCTCTCTGCTTTCTGGGATTCTATACTCTCAAACATTCCTACGAAAATTAAATAAAAAAAAAAGAATAAAGTTAAAACTGCTATATTGAAACACTTACCTTGCCAAAGCTTCCCTTTCCAATTGCTCTGAGTATTTGAAAATGATCGAAATTGACTGAAATGGCAAAAGAATGATAAAGTAAATTATTTAAATGTTCACATTTTGAAAGGACGACAAAGTATGTATAAAAAAGGAGCGCGAGTTTAATTTACATAATGGCTTTACGTTATCGGGATATACTTAGGTAGCTACTTCAAACATAGTAAAATAGATTTTACTCTTGAAATATATACATATGTATAAGAGAAGGAATCAACATTTTGACAGTTGAATGAATGAAGGTTTTAACCCCAAAAAACCCCGCGTCAGTGGTTTCTTTCAGTGACTTTTAAAATTGGAAGAGAAACCTGTCACAAAACTAATTGCGGTTGACTAATTATAATTTAACTTTGTGATGGTAAACCGCTGGATGTATGCATTCAAATGTAGTAAACCTAAGACTACGAGATTAGACATTTCAGACACAAAATACGGTAAAAAAAAAACTTCAATTGAAAGGGTAAAAAGCAATCATCAAACAACTTTGAGAGGTTTAAAGTGACACTTATTATTCTTCTTATTACTCGTAGAATATTTTATTCGTAGAATATTTTATTCGCAGAATAATAACAACCATCAGAAAAGATTCAAATTTCTGAGAATTCTCTGAGTTTCTGGAAATTAAAAGCAATTAGAATTTGAAGCCAATGCAAAAGTTACGCGTCTTGTATAGTTCCTCCCAAAATTGAGCGTACATAAATTTATCTTTATTTTTTATATCAAGAGATAAGAGAAATAATTTATTTACAGAATTCATTTTACACAATCTATATGTATGTATATTTATGTATATTTATGTATATAGGTACATATAAAAATGAATTGGTGTCTGTTCGTACGCGCATAACTTGGCTGAACAAACCGATTGCATGGGAATTTTTTTGTTCCATTCGTATTGAACCAGGTAAACACACTATGGAGCCGAAAATTGGAAAATTTTAATAGAAAATTGAAAAAATGCTTTTCCATACATTTTAAACGGGGAACCTTAATTTTTTTTTCTTTTTGACATAATACAGTTAAAATAATTGTCAGAGCTCCAAATTTGGAAAATTTTTAAATCGAAAAAAATCTTTTTTCACACATTCACATGCAACAACATTGCTCAAACATTCGGATGCAATGATTTTTTGTTTGCAAGGTCAATAAGAGATGGCGCTGTTAATCCACTTGACATTTGCGCAATTTGACAGATGTCCTTTTTGCTTCGTCATTTCACCATAGCTAAAATTGGTCCATTTTCACCTAGAAGCTTGAATGTATTCTGACGTTCCAGGAAAATCGAATGGCAGCCTCACTGCACTCACAGATTCTTACAAGTAGGTGAATGATGGGTGCAGCCATTTTGAATAGATCATTATTTTACATTTTGTTGTTGTTAATGGAATTACAGGCTGCCCAAAATGGTGTGTTCAAAAGGAAAGAAACAATGCGCTACACTTTTAGACAGTGCTCATTCACATGCATTCACAGACAGAAAAATGTAGGCTTCGCATATTGATTGCTGCATATTATAGGTACTCTGTGCTTTTGACATTAATCCGGTATTGCTACAGTTGATTCTGCATTAAAATTACTTTTTGAGCATTAATTATCGGACTTTCAATATTCAAATTGTGCCAAAATCATTCATGAATGATTACTTAATCTCAATCAAGTGACTCATGCAGTCGCAATGCACGGAGATTGGCGATTCACCGTGCAAATCAAACCACTCAGCAACGCGCCGAAGCAAATGAATAGTTTCGACCACCTACGTCGAGATCGACAGTCAGGCCGCGCTCAGAGCACTAGAATCATGTATCGTCAAATCGGCAATTGTAGAAGGATGTCGCTCTGTGCTCAAATCACTAAGCAGATGCCTGGAGACTCTGGCTTAAAGGGTAATTAACTTGCGGATCAACTAGCAAGGAAGGGTGTGGGCATTGCCTGTAACCGAGATGGATATAAACATAGCACCTCCATCATCAGGCAAAACTTAACAACACAATTATACTACATCACAGATGGTCAAGAATAGAGGGGCGTTGGGTAGCCAAAGCTTTTTGGCCGGCCATAAACCGCAAAAGAACCAAGGTAATCCTTGGACAGAGCAGGGCAAAGTTAAGAATTTTAATAAGAATATTTTCCGGGCACTGTCTCCTGAATGAATGGGTCTTTCGAACACGGACAAATGCAGAAACTGCAATGACATAGGAACATCGGAGGATTTTGAACATATCCTTTGTTATTGTCAGCCTATTGCTCATTGTCGAAAGAAATTTTTGGGGAATTACTTCTTTAAACTGGCCAAAAATAAAATCGTAAAATTTGCAGGGAAATCAAATGTTTTGACGAAAATGTTTCGGTTTAGGTAACATCATACGATGTCCCCAGGGGATTGCGATGGACCCGTTATACATATATACATATGCATGAGTGCATTATTATGTAAGCCTTGAACTGAACTGTACGATCCTAACAAATGTTTGTCTTTGCTTTTGGTTTGATATGTATGTAGGGGAGCATTCATAGTAGTGTAGGTACTGGTAACGGGTACATTTTAATGAAATACACTCAACTTCTATTCGTGGTCAAATATGTATTCGATTTTATAACACAATTCCAAATAAAACATGATTCCGTTGTAAATTGCAAAATAAAATTTCAAATTTCAGTTCCACAATTTCATTTGTCAATCGTTGAAACGATAAGAGGAACCAAAGAAAATGGAGGTTATGGAGAATTAACCAAAAATAATAATAATAATGCCCGAATAACTGCTGATTTCAAATCACAGTCTGTTGCCGGATGTTATAAAAGCATGGCAGTCTTACAAACAATAATGGATAAAAAACAAATAAAAAAGAAATAAACAACAAAGCCACTGTTAAAAAGTTTTCATCTCTTAAAACTGTCAGCGGGTAGTCAAAGCTTTATTATGGCTTAAAAAAGGAAATTTTCATGTACAAGCGAATGCTCTTGACAGTTATGGGGCAACATAACCTTAAGACCCGCTAAAAAATGAGTTTAAATCGTTATGGTCTATTATTGCTACTGACATTTAAGAGGACGGGAATAGATTTGGTTAGAGCCTTAATATTTTCTTTAAACAAATTTAAACTCATCCAGTGCTAATAAAACCCATAAAGCAATATCCACCCGGCTTTTGAAAAACAATGCAATTTGATTTTATTGTGAATGGAGCAGACAAGGAATGCACTCACAATACAATTAGTATCTACTTAAATAAAATACTATATATGTACTTTCGGAACAGACAAATGCAAATAAATTGATGTCTGACATCAGAAGAGTGAGTATAAATTGTAAATATAAAATAAAATCTCACCATCATCATCAGAAAGCAAACTGGCGTCCGTTCGGGAGGATGAATTCGCTCCCATAATGCATTTGCTATTTTACGGATGAAACGCAATCGAATCAGCCGGCGGCGTCTGTATTCGTCCTTCTTATTATCCTTGTTTAACTGCAGTGTCTGCAATTGATTGAGAAATAACTTTCCTCGTTGCGCACTGAAGCCACAACATTATTTTTTATGTTTCTTTATTTCCTTCCAGCTATGATCTCATTTCCAAGCAGTGCCGCAAAGCAGTCAGTCTCTCTGGAAATGGAAAAATTAAAAAAACACAAGATAAATACATAGAGGAAAAAGAACAACCAATATTTTACTTTGGAAATTGAATGGATTGGTTTGAAATGGATAATAGTATATTATACACTCCTTGACAACAGGTTAGAACCCCTCCCTGATTTCGGCGCTTGTCGATGATTCTGCTCCGTATGTGCTGCAAATAATGCTGTTAGGTAATCAGTACCAATTTGCCAAATTTCTAAGAAAATTCTAATCACCATTAATCCTTTTTTCCATGAATTTTCCTGGAATTTGTTATTTGTCACTAATTAACGGCGACAAGTGATTGAGACAGGGTATAAATACTTTGGAATTTCAGTTGCGGATTCCACTCGCAGTGTGAAATGTTAATCTGTTTTAGTGACTTGGTATTTAAACATGTCTTCGAACTAAAAAAGTTTAAAATTGGGTCCGGAAAGATGTTAAAATAAGCCATGATCCAAAACATTAAAAAAAAATGCGCACGAAATTACAAAACTTTTGAGCCGCTGCGCTGTCGCAAAGTTGCTTTAAAATTTTTAAAGGATCCAGAAAATGACGGGAAAAGATACATACCCGGACGTAATTATAGCTTGACACCAGTAGATTGGTGGTATCTACTAAGAGAAGCGTCAAATTCTACTGTCATAACAAAACTAAGCCTTTGAAAGAAAGAAGAAAGCGTTTGAAAAGAATATCCGATCAACTACAACGTCATCGAAACGCCCATTTGACCTTTGCCTAAAATCATTTAAGATGGAAGAAGCGTTGGAAAACTGTCATCTTCACCGATGAGAATCGCTTCTGCCTTGATGTACCTGATGGATTTCGTCATTGTTTTCATGATTTGAGGAAGGGCGAACGAAAAATTCGCAGAAAATGTCATCCTGCAACAAGATAATGCTGCAATCCTGGAAGTTAAAAGAGTACTTTGAGCATAACAAAGTTTCTATTCTGGACTGGCCAGGCCAGCATTGTCTCCAGGTTTCAACATAATTGAGAATATATGGGCATGTCTCTCCAGAGCTGTCTCCTAAGGCGGCCCACAATTTAAGAGTGTTGGAGACCTTGCAGATGCCACTGAAACTGAATGGGACAAAATCTCATGAAAATTAACTAAACAACTATTTAAATCGCTTCTTGGTGAAAGCTGTCAGATGTTGTAAGTAATGAGGGAGGAAGTACATGTCACTCAAAAAAGTATTTTTTTTAACCGTAGCACTTAATTCAAAAAATTACCACTGAAATAAAAATCAAACTACTGACAAAGACGTTTTGTTTTTGTAATTTGATCATGCGGCTGCCATCAACCATAGATGTGTGTATGGAAAATAAGAACATCTAAACAGTAAGCCAAATTATGCAAGTCGTATTTGCGAGCCATATACGAACATAGTCGTATTTTCTTATTATGGAAGTCGTGTCACTTGGAACATGCTCGTATGCAAATGACTTTTTATCTGTCAATGGCATCGGATGCCATCGCATACGATTTTCGGTTTATATCAGCTATAATGCAAGTCGTATTAAGTCATATTCTAAAAAATTTTAGTGGTATTTTCGTCGGCTATGATTTCTTAAAAAAACATGAAAATAGACAATTCTAAGTTCTTAAATTGAAACTATTAAATGTTTTACGAAGTTATTATACCACTACATTTAAGTTTTGCAAAATCTTAGAACAGAAGCCAATTCGAAGCTTTTGATCTGCTATGCCTATTGCCTATGGAGGATCATTTGGTCATCACATAAAAATTTGATTTCTTTCCGAAGATACTGCGGATAGCGTAGCTGATAAAAGTATCCACTTCCACTAACGACAAGTGTCTTGCTCAACTACAAACCGCATTTCATTCAGAACGTTGGAAAATGTTCGCTGCAATATTCCCAAAGTAAAATAGAAGTTTCCAACACCAGATTATTATTTTCGCCGAGAGCAATTTGTAATTGGTGTTTTAGATGTTGAATACACTCTTATATAAAACTTGGGGTGAAAATTCATTACAATTCAAATTTCAAAATTCTTTAGGCCAAACAAATTTGAATTCAATTTTAAAAATTACATACAATTCATGCATACCTACAATGAATTTTGCAAACTCATTGGATTTGAACTATACTATATGTGAATAATTATTTTTAACGATATTCCTTCATATAAATGTGGTCATCAAAGAATAAATCTATTGAATTTGTGGTGACATCTTTCGGGAGCAGTTGTAATATGACATCACCTTGACCTCGCCCGTAAGAAGAAGAAAGTGTGTTTTGAAGTGCGGTGCGATGCGTTGCTAACATGGGTATTCAACGATACGACTTGCATGATAACAAACGAAATAAAATACGATACGAGTACGACGCGAAGTGAGATACGAGCTACGACTTGGGGTGACTATTACCATTATTAAGTCAAAGCATATCTTCACAGATTTTTCTGTGGTTTTTGTAAAAGAGATCTGGGATTTTGAATGAATAAATGAAATTGAGCATGTGAGGGTGTTGCAGCTTGGTTAAAATGCAGTTAAACAATTTTTCGCTTTTTGTGTTTTATAATGAAGATTTATTTGCGCGAGATGAATATTGCGTGCGAAAACGAATAGGCAATGTAAACTAATTGTTTCCGACATAGGTATAGCAGTGATCATCAGACTTAAATGTCATCAAAATCTAGGTGGTATCCACTGTGTACACAATTATTTTTATTATGTTCAGAAAATTGTATTGTTTTTAAATAAGAAAATGGTAACCCTATGGGTATTGCTCTGATTTGCTGATTTGCGGCGAATTTTCATGCATACTACGGTAATCCAGTGAGAGCTGAAAAAAGAGACAGGTTTATACGAGCTATTGCAAACAGACTAATATGCAAATATCCTATCTTCCCTGTACTGACAATTCTATTGGAACAGAGTATGTATAGTAATAAAATTACAAAAAAAAAAACAACTTAACCCTGCAATGCAATGCAATGCAAATTCAAATACAGTGGTGGTCCAATATAACGAATGATATAATGTCCAGTTGCATTCGCTATATTGAAAAATTCGTAATATCGAACACATTTTCCTTGTACGAAACATAGATATGTATATGTAATTATGTACATAGATAGAAAGATAGACACGCATTTATTTATGAAATTCTCACTTGGTACATTAAATAAATGTATGTATAAATATTATTTCTAATTTATAACATTTCAATACATATTATATTTCATTTGGAACATTCTCTGAACAAGAGTGATTGTTTTCGTAACAACGAACATGTCTTTTTTGCGTTGTAGAACTGAAAGATTTTTAAGCTCTGTTTCGGAGCTTAGAGTTAACAAATGTTTCCAGCACTTCTTAAGCACAACCGCTGATATCTATATAGAGACACTAATGGGTTTGAAAAAAGTGTACGTTATATCGATCATTCGTTGTATCGGCGTTCGCTATACTGGACCACCTCTGTACTTATAAAATTGGTATTATCTAATTTAATAATAATTTTTCAACTACCTTCCTACAACATTGAAATGTGTCCTCATACGTATATATACATAGGTATGCAACTGGAATAAGCTCAGTAGGTTTTCGCTAAATTGGGCCACATTACAATATTGACGTGTGCACTGAAGGGTTAATGTAGTTTAAAAATCTGAGCCATATTTTTGTCATACGAGCTCTTACAATCGGACACCACTAAGCAATGAATTATTATCAGTTCTAGGTTGTTCGGCTTATCTTGAAAATACTGTTGAGTTTAACAACGAGGACATCACTGTGACGTCGGTCGTTCGTCAATATGTCGAAGTTTTTCGGTATGTTTCCCATTTCATTTTACATTAGCGACTCATCTCGGCTTCGTTTGTGTCAAAAATTAATTTTTTTCTTCTAAAGTGAATAAAGTATACTTTACAAAACGAAGTTATACAACTTCTGACGAATTCCCAGAACATTAAGTCTACTCAGGAAAATGTCCTTCACTAAGTTATTTATTTCATGTACTTTAAGAATCATAGCATTTACCAGCGGAAAACATAAATAGCATTTTCGAAAGTTTTTCATTAAAAATACTTAGACCGCTACCGCTGTGTCTTAAAATGACGACTATCCACAACCACGAAATTTTAAAAAAGCACTCGTATGTCTCACACACACAAAACGCGAATTTAAAGTACAAAAAAAAAAAAAATCAAAACATTTATTTCTTCATAAACTCATTTGAACAAAGGTGTAGATCCGTCACTTTCACTTACGAAACCCTGCCACTTCATATCCTTATTAAAATGTGTATATAAAACGATGGTTGTAATTATCATTAGCGTTTCGCAACACTGAAAGCAGGGTTTACCCCCTTTTTGTTTTGCTGTAGTAGGTACATATTCAAGAAAATTAAAGTGAATAGAAATGCCAGTGGATCAGTTCAACACTCGCTGGTGTAAGCGCTTCATAAAATTTTATTTGCAAAGCTGGAAATCCTTTTGCTGTGCTATTCCAACTAAAACCACAAACATAGAAAATCCTTGGAAATTCTATTTTATTTTCATATTTCCGTGTTGGTAGGGTGAAGTGGAAACATGAAAAAATAAGAAAATAAAGGTGAATTCACTCTTCAAAAAGATTCAGTTTAACAACATGCGAACGTAGTTTCATCCTTTTTTATATTCAGTACACGTATGTGTGTGTGGTACATCTGGATGTACTAAGTTTGCACTTGCAGTATGTTTCCGTACGCAACTTAGTTGAAAAGTCGCTGAACGAGATAAACAATTTAAAAAAAACCTCAGTGAGAGTTGCCAATTAATTTTAATTTAAATTACTTAATAATTTATTTTATTCGTTAAAAGTTAAACATTGATATTTATTTAATATCGTTTGAATGATTTAAGTTATTCTAATATAGAGCCTCGTGTATGCATGTCATTACATTTTCTTCGAATAAATAACAAATGCTATTTAATATTTCATGTTTTCCCTTTTAATTAGAGCCCAGGCTATTCTTCTAACAACTAAGTTCATTTGTTAATTTTAATGAATAATCAATGAGTCGATACGGCTATCCTATGTCTACTTGCATATTCTTTTTTGTTTTGTTTTTATTTTTCCAACAGTGCTGAGGATGAGACGAACTTACTTTTGTGCGTTGCTGAGCAGCCCGACCAGTAAATGATGACAAAAAAATAAAATCGATATGCTTGGATGAACAAAAAATAAAAGATGAAGTGAAATTAGCGACTCATCAATCCGACGGAATGAAAAAAAACATCATGGGACAATTGAGTTGATGAACTCACACTCATAGGATTAGTGGGGCGGGAGGGGTGGATTTTCGTGATTAATCATCGGTTTTAGGTTGCGCGCTCATCGATACTAATTAGAAATCCCTCCTTTGGCGGTTGCAGCATCAAGTGTACCTACTTCGTTAATTTTCTAAGGATCCTTCATTTTCCCAACGATTCATCAATTTGCATTTCAGGATGTTGATTGCTCTCCAACCGCTGAACCGATGGCTCATTTGGTAATTATTTTTTTGCATATCTGTTGTTCATTTTTAATTTATGAATGGCCCTATTAGGTTAGGTTAGGTTAGGAGGGTCGTTTGCACTAAATGTAATTTCACCCTATTTGTGCATGTAGAAAGATGCATTTAGCAAAACCATTTCGATCTTTTAATAAATCTCATTAGGTCTGTAAGTGGTATTTTAGCCAGGTTATCTAGGCAGTCGAAGAACCGTGCTCTCATACAAGATAGGCGCCGTTCTTCAAGAGACGGGCAGTGGCATAGAAGGTGTGCCACAGATTCTATTTCACCCTCATCCATGCAGCTTCTACATTCCTCGTTTGTGAGGATTCGTATCTTCTTGCCATGTTTTCTATTGCACTGTGCCCGGTTATAACACCGACGAGTAGGTACATGGATTTGGCTTCTGCTCATAGAAAGAAGGGATATTGTTCTTTTCTGGTTGATTGCGGTTCTGGTTGCTTGCGGGTTATGGCACAATCGCTAGAGTTGCGACATCGGTCCTCGGCAAAATTAGTGGTGATGAGGTCTATTAGATTTTTAGCTGTGTTGAAAGCCTGTACGACTTGTCTGTTAGCTGGTGTTATATCCATATCAGGGCCTTTCCTGGCCAGTCCGTCTGCTGTTTCATTCCATTCCATTCCCGCATGCCCGGGTACCCAGCAGAGTAGTACTGTGTGGTGTTTTATCGCTCTAAGTGGCGTGAGGCACTCCTTAACTCCTTATGTAAAACAGACTTTATGAGTCAGCACTTCTAGATCAAGGTGATCACTGCAAAGGGTTTAATATATTTTGTTGTTAATCTTAAACAGATGCAAGGCTCACAGTATCTATCAATTTCTGTCGATTTTCATTTACATTTTATTTTATTTCTTTATTATTTCCTCCTTCTATGCCAAGCAGTTTATTGTGTTAGATTTAAGAAATGCATCGCGGGGAGGCGATGCACTTTATCGCTCAAGAGAATACTCGTATTTCGAATAAATAGATACTTAAACATGAATTTCTCTACCTGGTCATAAAAGGGACTTGAATTTAAATGTTATGATATGCAACGGTTCTGCTCTTGAAACAATGTTAAATATGCTTCCGTTGAACATTTATTGTAGGGACATAGCAGCAAAAACGGCGTTACGACTTAAAGAAACCTCACATTGGGATCCTTCTAACATAGGACACGCCAGAAAACTCTCAATTAATAATCTAAATACAGAAAGTACGGCCTATATGACTCCGCTCCTAAATTTCAATTTAACATAATTAGGACTTATGTATATTCACAGTCGACAGGAATGGGTAGAAAATGACAAATCCGCATTGGAGATCTACACGGATGGATCCAAGATAGATGATGGTATAGGAGCGGGTATTTTTTCGGGCCAGCCTGAACTTGTCCTTAAGACTTCCAGATCACTATACTGTCTTCCAGGCGGAGGTGATAGCTTTACATGAGCTGCTGAGTGGCTGTGGATGAAATCGATATATAATCGTAACATTTTCAACTACACCAATAGCCAAGCAGCTTTAAAAGTACTCGAATCACCAATTGGTTAGGCACTGCCGCACCTCTGAACGAGATATTGAGTAGATGCATGCTCACACTGTGCCGGGTTCCTGGTCATAATGATATACCAGATAACTGTGAATCAGACGACTTAACCAGAAAAGGTACAAAATTGGGGAATTTTACCACAGAAAGTGAACCCCATGTGCCAATAGAAACAATAAAACATAAAATCTCTATGCAAGCGCTGCAACAGCCCAATGAAAGATGGCGTAACTTTGATGCATGTAGCCACACCAGGTAGACTTAATCGACCTAAAACTTAAAGCCTTCTTAAAATTAACAGAGAACATATCGGCATCCTAGTTGGCAATAGCCAATAGGCAGACATGCCAGCAAGCTGGAAATCCTCGCCAACGACTTCTATCATAGCTGCATGAGTGAGGAAGAGGAGGAATCCCGCTATCACCTCCTATGTAGCTGCCCGGAACTCTCCTCCCCTAAAAAAAAGAAAAATGATTCTGGGAGAATACTTCTTTATAGACCTTCAAGATATTTCCTTAACGGATACCAATAAAATGTGAAAATGTATTCAATTCAAAAAATGCTCCCATGAGTACCTACGTCGTCTCGTGTGGCAACACAATGGACCTTCTTGGTCTAAGTGAATCCTACCAAATACGGGGATAGCCTTTGTTTGTTCTAACTTCTTTGTTTTAAATTTCAATGAATTTTGTTTTCCTGTTTTTCCTGTTACAATTTGACCGCACATATTCATAATGTAAGTTTCCAGAAATGGTCTACACAAACCTCTGACCAACAAGTGATGGCCTTGGCCTGTACTCATCCCTCGTATTTAAACATACTAAAATGATTATACTCTTTTCTGAATACAAAACTATTAACACAGCCTACAATAACAAAATCATCACAAATAACAGGGTCTACAATATACAGTGGTGTGAAAAATTATAGACTCAAACGAAAATTTACAATTTACTCGGTGAAAACATTTTAATGGCATAAATGTCTTTTTTACCAGGAATGGTATGGGGACAGGAGTGGTAAAAAGTAGTTTTCTCGGATGAAAAAAGTTTAACCTCAATGGTCCGGACGGGTTTCACTACTATTTCCATGATCTGCGAAAGGAAGAGCGATTTTGTTGAGGCATCACAGCAGGGAAGGTGGCCTTATGGTTTGGGGAGCTGTCTCCTACTATGTTGTGATACTACTGAACTCCCAGAGTACAAAAATGACAGCGAGATCGTACCAAACGGTATTGGAAACAGTTCTTCCGCAATGCTAAGACGATGGATATATCAGCAGGATAATACTCCCATCCATGCAGCCCGAATTATTAAAAACTGGATCGATGTTCAAAATATGGATTTGCTGACATTGCCCCCATATTCCCCAGAGCAGTATGGAAAATGTTTGGGGATGGTTAACACGAAAACTGTACAAGGACAAAAACCAGCTGATTGAGGTCATGAAAGTCGCTTGGGGTTAAATTTCCCTAAATTACTTAAAATCTTTATACGATTCCATGTGGTATCGAATTTTTGAGTTATCTATTATACAATACCTTCGGGGTGAAGCCCGATGACGTTATAACTCGATAACCGCTGCACATAGGGGTGTTTGCATCGAAAAACCGCTCATAAATCAATATTTCAAAATGCAGAGTTCAGAAGTAATTTTTTTCCCTTGCTGTAGTTAAATACCCATGGCATAATGTACCGTAGTTTTTTTTTCATTTTCATGCACCACTTCGCACAGCATCAGTTCAAAGTCATCGATCGTAAACTTGAATTGTGAATCTGCTGTTAAATAATTAAATTTCAGTTTTTTTTTATATTGTGTACCAATTTTTTTTGCTATGGAGGAATTAGCTGCAGGTGTGTACTTTATTTAGAAGCTATTTTAACGTTTATTGGAGCTTTAATTTAGTAGATATTGGATTTATTTGAAATGTATACAAATGGGCATTTTTTTTTTATTTTTTTTTTTAATGGACATTTTGTTATATAATTCGGTGTTATTCGGTAACTTATTTGATATCAGCTTATAGAGCAAGATGTCAGGAAGCAATAATAAAAAAAAATGCTGCCCATAACTGCCCCCCTAGATTTTTTCATCCCTGATATCTGTCTAGTTTAATAAAAAAATCAAAAACTTTATATGATAAAATAAATCATTTTGCTTGAAGGATCGGTTGGGTTGTGCATTATATCTAAAAGACAGTTATATAATGTTTTAAGTGAGTGTAAAGAGAATGATTTTGAAGCTAAACTGGCTCATCTTCAGAGCTATTTGCTCAATAAACCGTCTTGCACGTAGGAAAAATAAAGAGATTTTAAGCTTAAAATTTAATTGTACCTTAAAGTGACTGAAATAAGCTTAGTCATACTTTTAAAGTTGTTTCATACAATTATCACTTCATTAGGACAAAAAAATATTTTTGATCGGTTTTTCAGGGCAAATACCCCTATGTGCGCTGGTCGATTTTCATGATCCTTTTTTTTTCATATTGCTATATTTCAAGTTTAGGAAAATCGATTCATTCGTAGTTTTCACATTTTACGCATGTTTTGCCTTATAAGTAACGCGACTGTTTTAGTACACGGGCGAAGCCGGGCGGGACAGCTAGTTTTTAATAAAGGAGGAAGTACTCATTATTAAGAACATAAATACATGCTTTTTTTAATTACTTTTTATGGGGTAAAAGCAGAATTTCACTAGTGTCCCTATTCTATTGACCTATTTTTAGTTCATCAACATTAAGTTATAGAAAAAATAGGAAAACATAACGAATGCATAAGTATTATAGATTAAGTGTGAAGGCAATTAAGTAACACTTTTTATCGTAGAAAGGTAGAAACGAAAGATATAAAGTAAAATCATTCCTCCTAAATAGGTTGTCCCTATTCAAATGACCCCCAGTGTTTGTATGAAGGCCCCGTTAAGTTATTCTGCTAAGAATATGTGAACCATATTGTTCTGCATTCCACAGATCAACCAACAATACCACTTTATGAGTACATATTGTTCTCATATAACCAAAGAAATTCCATTAATCAACCTATACATGTACATATATACATATTATGTAAATACAAACATGTCATGTACATGAGATGAGTATTTCTAATTATTAAAAAGACATCACCCACTGCAGTGGGATGCAATTACACAAGATGTTTCCATATACAGGTACTCGTATGGAAGGCAAAATAATTTATAAACTTTAATGAAAGCAGTTGTGCTACTTGACGTCTCATGGTAGTCGTATTATAATTATGTACACTTATGACTATGTATGTCCTTTAGTCTGTTGATAGCTATACCTTCGAGTGCCTACAACTTTTATTTTGCTGGAAGACAAAAGAACATTAACATTTCCTTTTTTGCAATGAAGAGTCCACAAAAAAAAACTTTGCAATAAAAGGCATATTTCATGATACTTCGTTGAATTTATTGCTTGAGTGTTTTTTATGATATTTATCAATACAGACAGATGAACACATACAACATATGTACGTGTTTGTTGTTCTCCACCGATTAACTTTTCACTCTTGTTTGCATATCGATCGATGTTGTGTGGCTGAGTTATTAGAATAAGATTTTTTTTCTCTAAAATGTGTAGATATAGCGTTAGATGTTAATGCTCACGTTATTATATTATTTAAAGGAAAAACGAAAGTCATTTCAAGCAAAATGTAATACAATACGTGCTCATAAATTTTAGTCATGCATATGCTTTTTTAAAGGATGCGAGAGTGTATACGCAACACGAATACGACTTTAACATGTTTTCATGAGCGACGTTGTTTTTATTTTTAATTTATGACAAGGTGAGGTATTGACAGACCTAAGATAATATGGAATCAAGGCAATTGTGGGCGCCAAAATGGCATATGACCTTTTTGCGATTTTGGGATCGATATATGTACAAGTGCTATAGAGTACTTACCATTTTATACACAATTTTGTATAAGGACAATTCATTTGATAGTTCTCATCCTTTTGCTCATTAAGGTTCTGTGTCATAAGAATATATATATGAATTCAAGGACTCTTTTGGAAGTGAAATGAAATTCCCACTTAAATATTTTTCGATTGGAGTTTGTATATGTACGTAGTTTTACTCCCTAAGAGTTTCACTTAAGTCCCAATGTTCGGTGCAAATTTTGCAATTGATAGCTTCCCGATAAGGTAGAGACTTGAAAGAAACTTTAAAGTTTAAACATAGCTCAGAATTGGATGGCAATGCAATATTAACTCGTAACTTTTCGATAAGCAAAGTTTTTCTTGTAATCTTCATTTCTGTGATTATACTTAACATTTTGCATTGCATACTTTTAAGCTATTTAATTACATAGGTGCATAGCTATAAAGTTAGCACATAGATTAGGCATAGCTGGTATTCATAGAGAATATGGCAGCTCTGTTTAATTAGACACGAGTCTAATGCCTATTCTACGTACTACAAATTTTAGTCAATCTTTTACGAAAACATTTTTGGAAAGCATTTTGTTTGCGGTTTTGCTGTTGTAAATAAAAATAAGGTTACAATAATACTGTAATTATACCTATATTATGTTTTAAAATAAACAAAAAATTATAAAATTACAGATGAGTGGCAAGGAAAATAAATGACACACTAATACTATTGCAGAAAAACAGATCAATATCGTTTGTTTTTCACCCAGCACGAAAAATCTGAAATCTGAGAGCGAAATCCGAAAAACCCAATCGAAAATGACATTAAAGTCGTGGACGATAAGAAAAACGACGTTAAGATGATTGCACAAAAAAAAAACAGCATGGCAAGACATCCAAACAAACGTGCAATGTGCAAATAGCTGGGTACATCAGGGGAACTTCAAAGCTAAGAGAGCAGCTGAGGAGTCTACGCCTACGCAAGACGATTTAGTTTTTAGCCTACGTAGTATATACACTATTTTTATTATTGTGAAACTTTAATCAAATCTCCATTTCCAATCACACGCGCCTCGCCTTTTAAATATAATTTTTTTTCGTTCACAAATTTCTGACGTTTAACAGAGTTAAATACAATTTATACATAGGTTCTGTCGTGATTAATTTTAGACTCGAGTTTTTCGTTTAGACATGGGTTTAATTTTTCAATGAATTACATAAACTCCGGATTAGCTAAGCGATAACATATCAAGAGCTTATCAAACATCTATGAATATGCGAGATAATATATAAAGTTCACTAAATTATAGCAACTTGTGGTAAATGTTTGGATTTTGTATTTTAATTTGTGAGTTTTTACGAGACAGGAGTAAATAAAGTACTAATTATGAAAAAAGTGATATTTTAGTTTTCTTTGGTAATGCAAACTTTCTTCTTGGTAATGCAAACCCCTAAAATATTTATGTTTATGAAATTTTTCTTATAAATTTAATTTATATTTTAGAAACTTGCAGTACCAAGAAGTAATACTACTAAATAATAATAATACTAAAAACATATGTAGCTACCACGTTCTTAAGACGGAGTAAGAAGTATAAAATAATTATTTAAATATTTTTTTTTAATACCTATACTACGTGTTTAAGACAGACTAAAAAGGATAAAATACTATTTCACAGCCCGATACAGATTCCTCACTCCATACAGATAGTCCTGAAAATGTGTGATTGTGAAAATACTTGTAAGATTTCAAAGGAAAAAAATCTTACTAAATTTAAAGTTTTTTAAAATTTATAATTTTATTTAAACATAAAATAATTTTTAATACATAGATGTGAAAACTTTATCAGTTGGAATGCGGTCAGTAAAATAAAGCTTTAAATAGGACGATACGGTATGTTTTCGGGATACACTCGCTACTCATTCCTTAGCTCAGATCGATTGTGGAATTCACTACCACCGAATACAAGAATAATTCGAGGTACAAACACTTCTTCTTTCTTTAGGGGGCGCTACAGTTCGGGATGATCCGCGACCATTTCTGTACGTGTATTATATTTTTGCACGAATGGAAAGGACCTACCGTTTTTTGCCAACTCCAAGCGGCGAGTTAAGAAGCTCCTCATGAAAAATGATACTCTTTGAATACTTGTCGGATATTTGAAAGAGGTGGCACCGTGAAAATTCTTCTTTAAAATTTTGCAGGGACTGAACCCGGGCAGCATTTCTGTCCAACGCACTTACCCCTACACCACGGTGCTCACACATAGACGCTTTATTGTTTTATGGTTTTTCACGCGAACTTAGCTCTACAATAGAACTCTTATAAAAATAAATTAAATTAAAATGCCGATCAAATTCAATATTCCACAATTTATACATCCGCATTAATTACATTAGCTCGTTTATGTCTGTTATTCGATCTTGTTGCAATTTTTTTGTTACATTTACAGTTAAAGCTACAGAAAGTTAATTAAAAAAAAAAGAAACAAAGAAACCACATCACTAAATTATAATTAGTTTCTACAAGCTGATACAAAATATTTGCTCTTGGCAAACGCTACACAAATCATTTCTGTTATAAGAAAGGACCTTCGGTAGCACCCCTCTATTCCATGCCCAGTAGTTAACAGTACAGAGAAAGAAACACTCCCTTCGCAGGGTGCAATGTAATTTATTGCAATGCTTCAGGCGAATCGAAATGAGTTCATTTTCTCCGTTAAGTATGCTTTCACAGTAATAGGACCTTAAACTTTGTTATACACTCGTAGTTTCAACTTTTGTACAATTTCCACCCCTTTGGGGATACAGAGTTTTGCTTTTAAGAGTTTTTTTTTCCCATTACACGATACTTGGATGAAATATTTACATTTCAAATCAATATACATATTATGTATGTATGTATGTAAATACAAATTGTTGTAGTGGGGAAATTTTATATATTTTAGAACTCAGCTCAGCTGCCAACTTCATGTAAAATCGTTGTCCTGTCGTCTCTTATATAAACTGATTTAGAATGCAGTAAATTGCTCATTCAGAAAGTAACGGTCCATTGCTCCTCAGTGATAGTGGCAGTGTCATAAGTCATACAACACTTGAAAGATGATTTCAAATCGATTGATTTATGTATCCAGGTTAGGTTAGGTAGCGGCGGCTGCCAGTAACGAGTACCAGCACACTTAGGCCTATAGAGGTCAATTGTAATACCAAGAATCTTAAGGATATTCTCCCCGCTACTTGAGAAAACCATTTGGTGCTTTGTATAAAGCGGAAAAGGCTTCCCACGTCTGTTTGTGCTAAGATCGTCGAAGAAGTATTCTCCTAGGTGTGGTTTTCTTCTATGAGAGAGAGAGATGGGCATGAACAGAGGAGATGTGTTGGGCTCTCCTCCTCTTCCTCGTCTCTGCAACTCCTACAAAAGTTATTTGAAATGATGCCAAGCCTAGCTGCATGCTTTCCTATAAGGCAGTGTCCTGCAATGATACCGATAGTCGTGCTTATATGTAGCCTTTTTATGGACAAAAGGTAGTTAGAGCGATTTACATCTAGTCTAGGCCAGATCTGTCTGATGGCAAGGCAGGTAGTTCCACCTTCCCATATAGCATTGGTTTTATTGACTGTGTCAAGTTTGAGTGTTAGCTTGTAAGTAGCAAGGAACGTACATACCTTATATTTTTCTAGTCGGGTAGAAAAGGTATTGGAGTTCCTAGTTTAGCGAGCTCGTCAGCTATGCAGTTCCATGGAATGTCCCTGTGCCACGGTATTCAGCAAATGTGAATACTAAACTGCTTAGCCAACTCTATAAGAGATGAATGTTAGTTGGAGTTGGTCTTAGAAATGGATGAGACTGTTTCCAGAGATTTCAACGCCGCCTGAATCAGATATATCGTGTAATATCTGATTCTATAATCTCCGTTTGAAACACTCTACAGTGATCAGAGAGACGGATAGATATGGAGTTTTAATACATCTGAAAAAACAACTCCTCCTACACCATAATTGGTTCTAGAGCCATCAGTGTAGAAGTGTATCGACTAGTCTGTTATATGTACATAGCTCCTAAGTCACCGCAAAACGACCTATTTTGTGTCCAACTAAGAAAACTTTTGTAAGTTTCCGAATGGATTCCTTAAAACAAATTGGAATGCGTGCTCATTTAGATTCATAAAATCATTCCATTCATTATTTTAATTCACTCAACTTGAGCTTAATTTAACCAATTTGGCAGCATTTGTCAAAACTCTTCAAACTGTCACTCGTTGTCGATTAAAGCATTGTTCGACAATCGGTGCTCCAGATTCTACTGTACATATATTGACAGCGCTTTTGTTTTATAGCCCTACGCATAACACCCACGGCAGCACTGGACACATTTCTGTATCTCATACCACTTGAACTGCATATAATGCACCTGGTAAGCAAGAGTGCGATCAGACTTGCTAACTTAGGCTACTTCAAGAATAGAAGCTAAGGTCATAGCGCTATTCTTAATGAACTGAGAATTGGCAACCTCAATAAAACGGATGACATTCTCCCACTTTTGAACTTCGATACACCGTACGAACGCTGTACCCGGAGAAATATCAGTTAAGATATCACCATCTACTACATTGACAGTCAGGCCGCGCTCAGAGCATTAGAAACCTATATCGTTAAATCGGCAATTGTAGAAGGTTTTCGCTTTCACGCTCAAAATCCTAAGCATAAGCAGACATAACAGGGTTAGACTATGTTAGATACCGGGACACTCTGGTGAAGAAGAAAATTAACTCGCGGATGAGCTAACAAGAAAGGAAGGGGGGGGGGGGGAACCAAGATGGTGAACTTAGTACCACCATCAGCAGCATCAGGGCGAAAATAGATAATACAGTACAATCCCGATAAATCGTAGTGCCAAGGGACCTACAGTTTATTACGAATTATAGAGGTTTTCGAAATAGCGGAAGTACGAATTATTGAAGGTTTAAAGAATAAAAATTCGAATTAACGGGGTTATACATTTTTAATTAAAGTTCTATGTTTAATAAAAAATATTACATGTATGTATTGTATATGCAAAAACAAAAACCAAAACATTAAAACAAACTCGAGGAATAAAAATCTGTATTTTATTCTGCCGGAGGAATTATTTGCGCTCTTGAGAATTGCATTGTCCAGGGTCACAAATCACAATAGCAGAAAAAACATCGTCTTTTACATTACTTCTGGACATAGAATGACGCAATTATGGATGCAACCTTTCGCTTTCTCAAGAATCAATCGGAAATTTCTCTCCATCGTCATCGCTGTTTCATTCTCATCAAGTTCTTCTGGTAGCGCCAAAATGACGTCGTCTGTAAGAATTTATGCGATGTGGCCTTGGCAATGTAAACCATAGAAAGAAGAACTTAAAATAACGGCCGTAAGTCGTAACCCTTTTTGCCAAAAAAAGTCAGTCTATAAATGCATGTGAGAGAATTACCATTGAAGCAGAAACATCAGCCATTCGCAGTGGTAATCCCATTTAAAATATACATATACATAACACACATTCTTAAGTCCGTAAGAGTCCCCTCTCTGTTCTGACTTTTTTCTTTGTGATGTAAACATGAAGTAATATAGCAAACGTGATTCAGAGAATTTAATTGAATAAATTAACGGGATACGAATTATCGAGATTATACTGTACTATCATTAGGGTGTCGAAGGCTCTTTGGCCGGCCCTAGATCATAAAAAGACCAAAGTAATACTTGCACTGAATAGGGCAAAGCTAAGAAATTTAAAAGGAACTAGTGTGCCCGTGTGAGAACTCTCGCAAAAGAAAATCCAAACTTTTTTTTTTAATTTGCTAACATTTATAAAGTAAAAGTGCAATTCGTCAGTGCTCCAGGAAAGTCTCTTTCTTTTGACACCTCATTTGTGAAGATTGGTTAAGTGTGAAAGCCGCAAATGGTACCTATACTACAGAAATCCTTACTATAATAAAAATGTAACTTTTTTTCGACTGCAAAGACTTTTTTCCCATTTGTCATAAAAACTACTGCAAGAAATTAAATCCGGTTTTCACAGTTGGATTGCAAAATGTCTGGAATACAGCCATAGGATATTTTTTTTCGTTATCTACTATCCAGAAGTGAAAATCTAAGCTGATATCTGAGCAGAGATTATTTTTATGAATACCTTCAAGCTCCTAGCTTTAGAATGCCTTGGCCGATGGGAATGAAATTTATTTTATTATAAAGTTCAATTTTGTACAAACATTTTAAGATATAAATCATCTTCGTACATTATACAGAAGTTGAACAATAAGCACTAAATTACAATTAACGATCAATTAAAAATGACATACGATTCAAGAAAAGCTTAGATCGTTGGATTTTACCAACGGCCAGTGCAGATAATTTCGTGTGTGCGCAGGTTTTTTTTTCTGTGTTGTTTTTTTTTTTTTTTTTTGATCTGTTTGAATGTACATAACGCAGAAACTAATGGACGGATTTTGATGAAACTTGACATAGTGATTGCTTATGTTCTTGGTCAACATTTTTTATACTTTTTATCTCCCAAAATGATCTGGTTTTAGAAAAATATTGAAACACACTCCATATCTGTAACGAAAATTATAATTATTCAGCCCTAGCTCAATAGTAGCTTATCGGATTGAAAAACAAAAAAAAATTTTCCACTGATTCATTTGAGGTAATCATACTTCTGCGTTATACTGGAGCTGAGCTATGCTCAAAATAGTTCATGAAATGTTCGCCAATAATTTTCCATCAGTGGAGACCGCAGACAACAGCCGTGCAGCTGTGGTTGAAGTCATAGTGTGTGAATGCGCGCTTAATATATCTTATACAATAAGTATGTGCCTATATATATGTATGTATGTATATGTATATTAAAAGTAATGTTTGTGTGTTCCTCTTTTATTTATTCGCGCATCGTTCATCCGAACGCGGTAAAACTTGGGGAATGTGCAAAAAAACATTGTTAATGTGCGTACGCCGAGGAAGATTCCTTCTACGTTGGGGGAAGATTTCTACTTCATTGCAATCCTATTTTTTATTTTTTCCCAAAAGCAAACGCCTTAATCTCGAATTTGCACACGGTGATATAATACAGGCGAATTCCTGTACAATTTTTTTTTTACAATTTTACAATTTTTCTTTATTAAGACTTAATAATCAATACAATTATTTTTTTGTACTTAAAATTAATTGTAGCCGACTTTTATATTATATGCCTGGCTAGGTAAATTAAGGAATATAGCTTGTTAAGCATTTCAATAGTTATTAATGAATTATTTAATAATTACAATTTTTCACACGGTATACTTGCTCACGGGCGATCAAAATTAGTGCAAGTTAGAGGGATTTTTGAGAAAATCGAGCTAGAACGATTAATCCTTTTTTTTGAAAACCCATTTATTCATAGTGGATGTTAATAAAAAACAGAAGGAAGAAAAACTTTTAATAAACATTAATTAATAAAAGAATAATTTGTGATACAAATATAATTCCCATTGAATTATTACCGGTCTATTAGAGTCTCCGATTTCCTGGTATGTTAGAAAGTTAAAGAACATTTTGTTAATATTTCAGCTTTGAAAAATATTTGGACCTACCAAAAAAGCATTGATATACGAGGAAATAGGTCAAGTTTTGAAAATCAGAAAAACATGGCAGGCGGGCGAAGCAAGGCGAGTACGGGTCAGCTAGTAATATATATGATGATACTTTTCGGACCTTGTCTCCTGAGAAAACATGCCAAAATAAGGGGATATCCTAGTACGGACGAATGCAGATACTGCAATGACTTGGGCTCAGCGGAGGATGTTGAACATATCCTTTGTGAATGTTATGCCATTAGTTGTTAGCGCGAAAAGGTATTAGGGAGTTACTTTTTTGATACATTGGAAGAGGTGGGCCAAATTGGCAAATTTTAAAATTTTGTGGGCAATGTTTAGACGGATATGTTTTGGTGCTTAGTATGTTGTGATGGCGCAGCCTTATAACCCCGTTCTAATCTAATCTCCATTCTCTTATAAAATAATCAATAGGTGATCCTTTGCCTTTACCATTTTCGACATATTTCTATTCTAGATGGGCGCTTCAAAGTAATCTCATTTCCGGAAGACATTGATATGATTTGGTTCTTATAGAAAATTTAGTCATTATTTTTGGCTTTAAATTCCAATTGCCTATCACTCTGTTTATTTCATATCCAATGAATAAAAGATAAGATACGTATGTTTCACTCGACAATACACAAAAGATAGACCTCATGTCAAACAATTGACATGTGAAAAAGAAAAGAAAAAGAAGAAAAAAACTTTCACCATAGGCTTATGCCTTAACCACACTTTGGAACTTAATGACAACGTTGTGCCTCATAAATATCCTAATAAATATTAATGGCCATACTACGAGACAATCCCCTTGCCAATGTTCAAGAAAACCTTCCTAATGGGAAGCACTGGCACATAGTCCCGTGCGTTTTATTCACAACATGTATTCGTCAATGAGCGGATTAAATATTAAGTAGATTATTGTACCGCACACTGTCCAATTACAAACTTTACTTTATTATTCAAAAGTTATTTCAGCCAGGACACACACAAAATTTGAGCTAAATAGGATAAACAGAAAATGGCATTATTCATAATCAAAGCTAGTATTGTGTCGGGATCGAGACCCGGGATACTGTGAAAAATTATAATTTGTGTATCAACAGAGTTCAGCGCAGACATGAGCAGTATAAAGCATTACCAGGAGACCATTAATATTATGTCGGTTTATTATCACAGTCTACAATATTTATGTTGATAATCCGTTGAATTATAATTTCCTTTTGAACTTTAATTTAACTATTTTAAACATTTTATTCAATTTTAATGGTTTGATGCAATATTTTGACATACACATCACAGAGTGTTTTTTACGGGGAGACCATTTTGATGTGTTGCCACTGTTTGTTTATTTAAACCTTTGCTGTCAGTTGTGATTGTGATATGACTGTCGTTAAGAGCGGGCGTTGACCTATTTTCTATAGTAATCTTGACATTTGAACAAAGTATTTTTGAGTATTGTAATCATTTTATGCAAATAGATCTTCTTTTGTATCTTTCGGTCAAATTTTAAATTTTAAAACACTTACGGCCGATTTCTTGACAGAGTACTTGCCCTAATACTAGGGTTTAGACCAAATGCTAGTACTCAAATCGGTACTAAGTCATTTCTTCACCAGGTACTAACTGCCTAGCTCCCTGAATTTGATACCGAGTACTAGCTAATACTCGGTACCAGCTGGTCCCTCAAAATTTCCGGACTAGTAGCGTTAATACCTAAAAAAAAGTCAATTTCATTTCTTCACAATAAAAATAGTACTCGATTTTGATATTGTCTTGACTGCATTCTATAATTTGTTATTAATTTATTGTATTCCGTGTACATTGATATAATGGATTTAAATTTTGGCGGTGAAAATTTATTTCGCGATTTCGATGACGTCGAAAATGATGAAGGAATCGAAGTTCGTGGATTTAAACCGCCGCATCTACCACGCCACAACGGAGTACAGTAAATAATTGGGACGATGTGAATTTTTCCGGTGTTTTCGGTTCTCGAAAAGTACATTTCACTTCGTTCTCCAATTGGTAGTGGACGAATTGCAGCACCCACAGCCACGGTAAAAAAAGGAATAGTATGTGTTTAGAAACGTCGATTTCCAGTTTTGGCATACGGTATGCGTATGAAGACCAGCACAGTGCAGAAAATAATAACAGCGTGCGCGATTCTGCACAATATATTCATCGATACCAAGGAATCACAGCCACCAGAAAACGCAGAAGAGGAAGATCGTTTGCGCCGCATCATATCAAATGGACAAATATGTTAAGTATCGATGAAATAACAGATGCATCCAATGGAAACAAAGAAAATCGATAGCGTACAGCAAGAAAGCAAATTCTTTTGCAACTACGATAATAAGAAACTTCTTATTTCAATTCGATTCCTCAGGTGATAATGCTTCGCACTCCACCGAATCCAAAACCTCTGCATGTGTTATATCGAATGCGTTTACATTCGATACTGCATCTAATGTAATCGCATTCGACACTGCATCTGATGGGTTTGTATTCGATGGCATACTGTCGCAGTCATACGATGCCAAGCCGGAAAGAAGATGGCCATAATATGGACAAAGCTCCAACATAGTAGTAGTCCAACGCACTAACCACCACGGCCACGGCGACTAGGATGTCCTTGTAAATAAACCGGTCCATAATTCCGTCTATTTTATTAATAGGACCAACTCCATGCCCAGAAAAGAATTCCCAAACCATAATGTTGCCCCTCCGTAGTTTACAGTGCACTTTTCGTATCGAGGGCTCAGTGCTTCATTGATTGGCTGGCGAACACGGCAGAATCAATCCGATTCCTTGAGATGAAACTCCGATTCGTCAGAGAATAGCTCCGTTTTCTATTTCGATGCTGTCCAATTAATGTTGTCACTTGCAAATCTCAATCTTGCTTTTCTGTTTTTGGACGAAAAAATTGGCTACTTTACAGGTCTGAATAATGAAAGGCCACCATCAACAGCTCTCCGATGAAGCGCCTTGGAGCTTGCTTTTGTACTGAGCTTATTTTTGAATTCCCTGGATGACATAAAGGGATTACTTTTAATCGTCCTAATGATGTTTGAATCCTCCCTGTACGTGGTAGCTCTTGGGCGGCCACCTTGGTGAATCGTTTTGACGGAGTTGTTTAAGTTATAAAATTGAATTAAACGGCATATCAGCAATTTTTGGGATTGAATAATTATTAATTAATTCGGTTTAAGAAAATCCTCCTTTCACTTATTATTTTTTCTTTTACCTCATTTGAGTACTTGTTTCTGGCCATTTTAGATGAAACACTTTTCAATATATTGCTGATACTCGCGCATGAGTCCGTTTTCTTCTGTTTGCATTTTGACACATCCTTTGGAGTAGTAAAGTTCTTTTGAGCATTGTTGGGTAGTGGCAAGTGCGTTGGACTACTACGCAATGCTGCCCAATCTCCGCCCGGGTATAATCAAAGAGTATCATTTGTCAATGAGCTTCTCAACTCGCCGTTCGGAGTCGGAAAAAAGGACGATAGGATATTTACCTTCCTGCCCAGTATTTTCTTAAATAACGACTAAATTAGTCCTGCTTCATCGACCGAATCGATAACAAGTGTATTCACGATTTATACCGTATTATAAGTCAAGGCCTATGGTTCAAAATGAAAAGGAAGACAGAGGAATCTCCGGATAAACAAAACAACATGAATTGCCATTGTGAGCTAGAAAAAAACGTGTTCATGATTTGTAAGGAGAATTTCCACTCACTTTATCAGGAACCCCGAGGCATGCCTCAATTCTCGGAAATATTTATCTATTCAGTGGAAAATCATTTTCATTTTTGTTACACTTCATTAATTTTTCATTCATTTTTTTTTATTAAATAATAAAACCATCTACAAAATGTCCGACTCCCTTTTATTTTTTTTTGAAGCCATCCACAAGAAATCTGCTTTCATTGTTTTCGAGAACTAAATAATAATTGCTTTTCAAATTGAATACCATTATCGTTCTCAAGGTAAATAACCTAGTTAGATGGAAATCTTAAAAGTCAACGTTTCAATGATACACCTAGGACCAGGCATTCACCACCACCACCAGAGTTCTCCTGAAGGCGCGGAAATGGTTTGGCGTCAAAGATTGATCCTAAGCGAGCAACCATCTGTTGGATTATATTGTTTTCCATTTTTTTTTATGAAATTAAAAAGCAATATACCTCAACGTTTTGTTTTTATTTTTTTTCCTCCTGATGAAGTTTTGGATTATTTTCCGATTTCTTGAATAATGATTATTTATTTAACGTGGTTTGGTTTTTCCTTTATGGAAAAAACGAGAAAAACGGAAGAAAAGTAAAAGGAGGAAGAGTAATTGATTTGGGGGGTTGTTTGGCAAACACGTCCGCATTACTCTGAGGTTAGACGGTAACAATTGTAATAAGATAAGTGGTTATGGGATTTTTTGTTTTGAAAATTTTCCAAAACAATAAAGATTAAGTGCTTGTCTGGAACAGGTGAAGGAATTGGTAGCGAAAAGGTCTCATTACTTTTAATCAGACATTTAAAAATTACTACTTGTTTAATCCGCGTACCTACTGCCAGTTGTCAGTCGGGTTTTGTTTTTTGATGTCACTCCTTGTAATTACAAAATTGTCTTATCATTTATTGCAGAATGAATCAAATAGGGATGTTTGTAGTCTCTGACCGCAGCTATTTGCTTTTCTAAACAACTTGTTTTATACAAATCACCACACATTACAGGGACAATTAATTCGCGACCCACGCATAATGCCTTTTTACTCAAACAGAAGGGATTCACCACCAGCTGTATTGTCCTTTTATATTAAGTGGCCTACGAGTACCCTCATCGCGATTATCTGTTTTGAGAAAATAAATGAGGGGACTACACGCGCCGTATAAAATAAAGAAGATATGGGTTGGGAAAAAAGAAGCTAATTTTTAAATATAGCAAAATAAAACAACCCTTTGAAAACATGCTGTCCTTATACAGGGTGCGACAACATAATTTCCTTTTTTGAAATGCATGCCATTCAGGCTATACGGGTCGCAGTAGTGCGGGTGTTTTGTTTCCTTATGTCAGTCAGGACAGTCGGTTTTATGTGTTGGAATAGTGGGGAGTGTGCATTTGCCATCGAGACCTACTTTTCGAATGTATGTATGTTCTATAATCGTAACCAAGCGCGATCAATCGCTTTAATGTAGCCCCGTTGGACCCTGTCCCCGGCCGGAAGTCAATTATTAGATGGGCCATTATGTTCAGACAAACCGGTTTTGAGGTAAGTTTTCCCGGAGCGTCTCATCTCAATGTATGATGGTGGATAAACAGAGAATGCATTAATACTTAGAGAATCATATACAGAGAACGCAAAAATACTAAGTTTGGTTACGCGTGAAGGACCACGGCCAAAAAATTACCCATACCGAGAGCTCAGTTGGTTACACATCAAATTTACATGTTGGCCATCACTGCAGCCCGTCAACACTTCCGTTTCTGCCAGATTTTGTTGCTGAATTGAAACTCTAAGTCGGGTGCCGTTACATAGCTTAGATAGACTCAAGTTTCTAAGATGAAAAAAACGTACACCCACTTTTAGTTTACATTTTAGTGATGAAAGCTCTGGAGAAGATAGAGAATTTAAAAATTTGACCAAATAGCTGGTTGTTACTTCATTTTGACCATCATCACGTGCCAATATCTCGCTATTGATTGCTGCAGCTTGATCATTCCGAGGCGACAAAATAGCTCGCTCACAAAGCCAAGAACTCTCACGCGATATATCACCGCAAACGGATGAGATAAGTTCTTCGGTAGAAGACACTGTTTGGCATAAATAATGTGATAAATTTTCTTTCCCATTTTCTTTCAGAAGCGTTCCTCCACCAATTTTAAGTAACAAATCAGAGAAATGTTGTGCGATTGGATTAACGGTCAGGTACATTTGAGTAATACTGGACCAGAGACTTGACTTTTTCAGACCGGTGTGGGGCAAGAATCCCTCAAAGTGCGTATTAAAGCAAATATTTATCTGATTATCATGAAATTTGCAGCACAGATAATATTACAATTATTATGTGTGAATTTGAAAAAAATCGAATGAGAAAAAACGGAGATATTAGGCAAATTAAACAACAGAATAATAATCCCCTAAAATCATTCGTTTTGCTTTTTGATTTTAATTGTAACAGTTTTAAAATATATCTACCTACTATGTATTTTTTTTTTTGTAATGAAGAGGGAATCCTTGATGCACCATCAGGGTCCGCCATGAGTCCTTGATGTGTCTACCGATTAAACCCTCTGCATCTTCAGGCAACCCAACTATCGAATTACTTCTTGCATTACTTCAGGGTGTGGTGCAACTTTTGTTTAGTCTCTTTGCTGCTTCAATCCATTATATCTTCATATTTTCATCGGAGTCCCAACCATGTGAACCAGAAGAGGATTATAACAAATCAAGAGCTTCTTTTGGGAATCGTTTTTGTTCTTTTTGTGTTGGGTAATGGTCTGGTGCACGTTATTAGTGGGTCCGAACTTAGTAAAAAAAAAATAAAATTCAGAAACCTCTGAAAATCTTTATTTGGGGCTTCTTGGGCCTGTTAACTGTTAACTGGCCTATCGGTAAAGGGGCAGTTTAAATTATTTCATGCCCGTGAATAAAATATCTGTGGAGTGTTCAGAACATATAATACCAGGCATACATATAATACAAATTGACGAAACTTGTTAACAGATGTATATGTACTACTATTGTGTGCATCTTTTTGATTAGTTTTTTCTCTGGTGAAGAGCAGAAGACTGAAAAATGAAGAAAAAGAAAATATTCCTCAGTTATACGAGCCTTCAACCATCTAATTTTGAACTGGAACCTAAACCTATAAGACTTTTTCACTAAACTTGCATCATCAAAATTGTTCGTCTTTCTATTCATGCATTTGGATGGACATCTATGTTTTGTCCTCCTGAGCTTCTGAGAATCTTGAAAACCTATAGACGCGTTAATCTCAACGTTTTGGACAAATTTGCTACAGACAGATATTAAATTGATGCATGAGAGTTTGATTTTTGATTTCTTTTAATTATAGCGCATCTTATAAACATTTTTTTTTTTAAATCAACGGCAAAAACCGGCAACAATTGGCAACACTTTTTCACAGTTATAGAAAGCACAATAGACACTGAATAGAAAAAAAAATTTACTAGCTTAATGTAGCTTAAAATACAACTTATTCCATCTATCTTTCTAAATAAGTGCAAAAAAACGTTCATATAAATTTTATCGAAAAAGGACCCTAATTATTCGAAATGTAAATATTTGTATACAAAATAATAATTATTTGTAGATCAATAAATACCGAAGCTTAAAGGATCTATTTCAAAAAATAAGTTATCTTGGACAATAAGAACACAAAAAATCATTAACTGTTGGTAAAAATTAGTCCGCGAAAGGGCCACAAAGCGCTCTACTGATAACTTTTGCCTAAAGTTTGTCAAGTGAAACATTTGCGCAAATTTTGCATTTTATATAATTTTTCGGGATTCCGTTTTCACGACTTTGGTTTTTCGGGATTTTGGCTTTTTGGGGATTTTTGATTTTTGGAATTGTGGGTTTTCGGGATTGTGGATTTTCGGGATTTTGGTTTTGGGATTGTGACCCTAACCCGGCATTTACTACTCTGAAACCGCTAGACTGCTCCGGATATCCGAAAGACATTGCAGAGCATTTGATAAGTCTAAAATGCTTTCTGCCAAGTCATGTCACTAAAGGAAGTGCTGGCTGACTGAAGATGTATCTAAAAAAAAAAACAACTGCAAAACCTAGAAGCAGACTGGCATACCATATGTATGTAGATATTCCGTCTCTTCCACTTCTTTTTAACTGCTTTATGCTATAATTTGAAATGCAATGAAAGCGCTGTATACCTAAGACATAGCTATAGAGGAGCAAAAAAAGCTATTGAAAAATCTGTATGTTTGTTCCCACTAATCTCCCAAGCAAATCTTCATTTGAATAAGGTGGAGAAATGAGTCCATGTTAGCCGAGCAGTGTGGAGTTCAGTGAAGAAAATTGTTTAAAAAATGATGGTAAAAGCGTTCTCGCAGCCAACACTGCCTATTGCATGTATTCTATCCAATAGATATGTGTGTACATATATGTATGTATACATAGGTACATAATATATGAATTCATTAAAGTAATTGAATTATTTTCTGTCTTTTATTTTTCTTTTCAACTCATGTCGTCGAATTCTATAAGTTACACTAAAGGACTGAAGTCTACCAACAGAAAAAACCTTTTTTGCAGGAATTATGCAAATTAAAAACTATACAGAAAGAAAACAGAAGAATTTCACTTAAAATCCCATTTTGGCCTTGAGACCAATCCAGTCATTTTTACATTGCCTTAGGTCATTGTCCTTATCACTGAAAGGATATTTACTAGACAGAAACTCTTATTTCGCATTAAAACAAGACAACATTTCGATAAAAATTTAACGCCTTTCTTTTCAAAAATCTTTACTGCCTCCGACGATGAATAGTTTTTTTTTTTTTAATTAAATCAATAAAAGTTTATTCTCTATTCCAAATATCGACCAAAGCCCAAAACATGGCTAATAAATGGAAGAAACAAAAATAAAGCTATCAAAAAGTAACATTATGTTGTATTTGCACATCAACTTTTTGTTGGCATGACGCGACGTAGGGCGTATACGTAACAAAAACGACGAAGTAAACTAAATGCTATTTTCTAAAATTTAAAAAAGATAAGGGTACCAACTATTTATTTTGTCGATGTTAACAATTATTCATGATAGCTGTCATCTGAAAAAGAATGCATTAATTCAGAAACAGACCATTTGCAACGTCGGCATCGCAAATTGGGTATCTTGTTTAAACTGTCGCAATATCGTGTTTTTTTTTCAATTGGATTATTTCCATTTGAACGGCATACATATATCATACCTAGTTTTATATTATTCATTCACTGGTACTACATGACATCAAACTAGCAACGATTTGAGTGTTATAGTAAAACAGAATATATAATCGATTCTGATACGCAAATACGCAAAGAAATGACAATTCCTCTGCTGGGTAAATATTGCCTTTGACACATGTTTTCTGTATTGGTGAGTTCATTTTATTTTAAATTTATTATTTTTCAGTCGCAATCGTTAACAAATTGAAAAATTGGGGATAAAATTAGAAGTTTCTATAAGAAAAAAAGATATGCATCTATAGCATAGCTTAAAGGTTTAACGTACAGTGCGATTCACTTGATTAGACGCATATAAAATAATCTTGATTTGTTTCCTTTATTTGGATCATTAAGCAAAAAATTTCATTTAGCAGAAAGGTTACTTATTACTCTGCAAAATAAATAAGTAAACATTCTTGGTGAGAGACACTTAACGGTACTTCTGTTTTATTTTTTCTCAAACATGTTAAAACAGCAGCATTTTTTCGGCTTTTGATTAGTCACATGGGCAAATTTAGTTAATAGACAGAGAGTGATTGCGAAAACTGCAGTGTCGTTTATTTGAAAAAAATGGGCAAAAAACCGTTAACCTTGGGGGGAAGAGCAAAAATCGATGCCTACCATTCGGAAGGTTTTTCAAACCGCGAAATAGCCCGTGAAATAGAGCGAAGTGAACATGCTGCACGAAATTACATTATTAATCGTGATTCCTATGGAAGATTACAAGGGAAGATATGTGTTAACAGTGTTAACGCCTCAAGACAAGCGAGAAATTCGTTAGCATCCAATTCAGCTCACTCACTCACTTCAGCAACAAGATCAAGGTTGCTGGGGTTACTGCCAGCAAATCAGCTGTTCGTCACCCAATCATGAGTCCCCAATAAAAGCTAAGAAAACTAAGTAAAAACCACCGCTTAACCCTGCACAGCGACTACAATTAGCAAAGATCGCATTCATTTTCGAATGAAAATAAATTCAATTTGGACGGACCAGACGGTTACGGTTGTTGTTCTTTCGAATACCGTCTAAATCTAGTTTATTTTCGAACACAAAAGTACTAAAACTAAGATCAGCTATCATGGCGATAATAATAGCAGTGTTTTTTTTAAACATAGCTAGCCAGTAGTTGCTAGCAAAGTCGAATTTCACACGTAAAACAAATGCAACAACTGGCTACAACTCTTGATTTTCTGACCAGCCAAAAGCAGCTGGCTAGGAATTTTGCGATATCTCATGGCAAGGTGGCGCTGAAAGCGATTTGTGCAACATTTGACAGACTGCCGTGTACGAAAATTATATAATTACAATTACAAAATGATGTTTCACAAAATCAACAATATAATGATTTTATACCTCTTTGTGTAAACTATCCATTGAATTAATTACCGAAATTAATTGTTTTCACAATAAATAACAAAAAATCAATTTGGTTGAATGCCGAATACTTTGACAGTTGGCACTTAACAGCTGATTTCTTACTTACTTAGGTGGCGCTACAGTCCGGGGTGGACCAAGGCCTCAACCAACAACCTCTTCTAGTTAGCCCGGTCCTTAGCTAACCGCTTCCAGTTGCGCACTCCAAGTTGGTTGAGGTCTTGTTCTACTTGGTCGCGCCACCTTAGGCGAGGTCGTCCTCTGCTGCGCTGATCCTCCGGGTTAGAGTTGAATATTCTCCGAGCCGGAGCGCTGATGTCCATGCGCTCTACATGTCCTAGCCATCTTAAACGCCCAATGTGCAGTTTTTTGACCAGGCTGATGTCGCTGTATAGCTCGTACAGTTCGTCGTTGAATCTTCTCCTCCAAAACCCGTCAACGCAAACGGGACCGAATATCCTACGAAGGATTTTTCTCTCAAAGCGACCAAGGAGATCTTCATCCGCTTTCGATAAAGTCCATGCTTCAGCTCCATATAGCAAGACTGGGATGATAAGGGTCTTATATAGAGTCTCCTTAGTCGATCGGGAAAGGACTTTACTGCTCAATTGCCTTCTAAGCCCAAAGAAACAGCGGTTGGCAAGAGTAATCCTTCGTTTGATTTCCGACGAGATGTCATTTTTTGATGTTATGGCAGAGCCGAGATAGACAAAGTCTTTTATTACCTCAAAGTTGTAGCTGTCTATTGTGACGGTTTGTCCCATTCGTCGATGTTGGTTGTCCCTTTTTGTTGACAGCATATACTTAGTTTTGCCCTCGTTTACCGCTTAACCCATTTTGGCCGCTTCCATTTCTATACTCGCGAACGCGCCGGTGACAGCTCGCTGTGTTCTACCAATGATGTCAATATCGTCAGCGTATGCAAGTAGTTGAACGGACTTTTGAAAGATCGTTCCTTGTGTGTTGGCTTGTGAGTTTCGAACAATTCTTTCAAGTATGATGTTGAAGAAGTCGCATGACAGCGCATCACCTTGTCTGAATCCTTATTTGACATCGAAGGTCTCGGTGAGGTCATTACCGACCTTGATGGAGCAGCGAGCTTTCTCCGTCGTCATCCTGCACAGACGGATGAGTTTGGCAGGAATGTCAAAACTAGACATGGCTCTATACAGTTCATCCCTCCAGATGCTGTCATAGGCGGCCTTGAAATCGATGAACAGGTGGTGGGTATCGATTTGGACTTCTTGGGGTTTTTCCAGGATCTGCCTGAGTGTAAAAATTTGGTCTATGGTGGACTTTCCTGGCCTGAAACCGCACTGATAGGGGCCAAGCAGGTTGTTGACGAAAGGCTTCAAGCGTTCACACAATATGGCAGATAGGATCTTGTAGGCGATGTTCAGGAGACTGATGCCTCTGTAATTGGAGCAGTTGAGAGGGTCTCCTTTCTTATGAACCGGGCAAAGCTGATTTCATATGACCGAAATAACACACACCAACTTGGAGATAAGTCAGCGTCGTTATAAGCGACGAAAATGATTCTTTCTTCTCGAAAATTGGTCTTTATATCCGAACCGTCATTATATACGAAGAAGCTATAAACAACGGTAGCATAGCTTACAATAGGCGTGTTTATTTTTAAGCCTATATAGAATAAAGATGTTTCAGCAACATGTTTTCAATATAAAATACAACAAAACCTTAGCCCGGATAATTATCGAGGCTAAGGTTTTGTTGTATTATGTAATACAAAGAAACCATCCAAATGAAGAAAAAATGGTCATTATTTGCTTTTTGCAATTTTACAACTTTTATATTTTCTCTGCCTTTAATCCTCTAGTCAGTGGCCCAATTTTTTTATGCCGAGCTAAATTTAAAGTCTGTAGTATAGAATAGGATTGCCAATGTTACATTTGTTTATGCATTGTATGAAATCGTATAATATTCAAAAAGTTTCTCCTTCTCTCAAAATGGTAAATTGTATTTACTTATTGTAGTCTAAGTTTGCCAAAAGAATTTACAATTTCATGAAATGGTTGTAAGAAATTATGGGGATCCGAAAACTAAAATACTAACGATTAATTTAAGGTTTCATTTGCAAAGCTATGTTTTATAATATGCATCATGCATTTAAAGCAGGGGTGGCCAACCTTTTCAGCAGGTGAGCCAAATTTCAGGAAAAATATTTTCTGCCGGGCCACGCACCAAGTTTATTTTTTGTTAATTAAAGTAACCAAGCATGCGTGTTACATGTTCGAGCACATCGTCGTTTCGCAGTAGATGAGATAGTGGTCAAACGTTTGCCTGGTTTAATGTACTAATAGCCCAGTCGAATAAGATAAAAAGAGGGGCTGACACGGGAATTTTTTTTCAATTTTTCCCTAGGAGCGATCTTTTTCGATTTAGACCCGAAAAGAGGTGGGGGTGAATTTTTGTTCATAGAAGAACTCGTTTATTTTCAATTTTACATGAAAAATGGTCATTACCGAAGTTGTAATAACCCCTCTTTTCGGGTGTAAATCGAAAAATATCGCTCCTAGGTTTCCCTAGAATGAAGACCAAAATTGTAGAAAATTTAATTCAACAGCTTTGGTAATTAGCATTTTCGTTAAAAAATAATGAAGATAAATGAGTTATTCAATAAACAAAAATTCACCCTCAAATTCAAGATGGTGGATAACGCAACAGGGTTGGAGTCCCCCCAACGAGTTCCGAAGGAAAATTGCTGCGCGGAATTTGTTCCGTGTCAAATTCTAATTTGACTGGGCTTAAAATACATTATGTATTTGTTTTTTTGATAAAAAATTAAACAACTGAGAATCAAATAATTTAAGAATAGTTAAAATTGAGACAGAGCAGTACTAAATGCATCAAAATTGATCTCGACTGATGTTGTCGCTATACGCAAACACTTTTCCAAATTAACATCAGTAATTCGTGTTCTCACTTGTGATTTGATGTACTTCATGCATTTAAAAATCTGTTCACACGCATAAGTGTTTCCAAATAGCGAAAAAGAGCATGTTTGTAAAACGCAGGAATTTTTTTTATAGAACTCTTCCAAACTCTTCCAAAATATGTTTTTAAAAGTCGGACGATCTTTAAATGATCTCTCCAGGTCCAAACGCAGTGGCGATAATAGCACAAAACTACAAAATAACACGGAACTGGACTGAAAGTAGTTATGAGTATGAGCCCGATAGCGTCGCGAGCTTCCCGAAGACACAGATTTTATCAACACCCAGAGTCGGACAAAAAACTAATTAACCTTGAGTGTCAAATAGCGGGTTATTTGTATTAGTTAAAATCGATGAATTTTTTCAAAAATGCAGGATATTTTAAAATAGCCCAAACCAATTTATTTTTCCCAGAATGCGAGATATTTCAAAATTTCTCTTAGCTATAATTTAAAAATATATGATACAAATGGGCCGCATGCGGCCCGAGGTCTTCGGGTTGGCCACCCATGATTTAAAGCATTCAAATTTGTACTTCGGAGATGTACATAAAAGCGTCTACGATTTCAGTTGATTTTGCGAAAATACCTCTGCAACGAATTAAGTGAGTAAGACTTGTTACAAAGAGTAAGTATTCAACGAGTACCGCAAAAGGAAACACTCTGTTCCTTCCAAAGTGGCATCACAATGGACAATTCCTGATTGTGCGCCTTATCGAAAGCCACTTCACAAACAGCCAAGTATCCTATTGTACTTTTATACTACATGAAATGGCATGCCTTTAAGTTGCAACTACAAATGAAAATCAGATTACCACTTGAAAAAGACTAAAAGGGAAGGGTATAAGAAGCCCTACGTGGGTAGGGTAGGCTACCTTTGTTGAAGAATTGTATGTAGTAAATTGATCCCCTTTTCTCTAATTTGTTGTTATTGGCTTGGCCAAATATTTAATTTTTTTTTTTTACTCTTACCATTGATAATACATATTCAGACCGGTTCTTTTTGCATCCATACGAAGAAAATTTGAAATTAATTTCCTTAATTTATTTGCCAATGACATGACATGAAGATATTTAAGTACAACCTGTTTTCTTGGTAAAGTAAGAATTATTTTCCATATTCGTTCCACAATTTTATTAAAAAAAAAATAGTGCGTGAGAATCTCGCGCGTTAGAAGTGAAACTTCTTAGGTTCTATACTCTGGCCCACAAAAGTTATCAGTACAGTGAAGATAGGACATTTGCCTCTCAGTATTGTTACAATAACTTGCATAAATCTGTCCCTTTTATAAACACTCACTGGATTACCGTAGTAACATGTCGATTCGGAGAGCAATCCCCGTAGGGTTACCATCTCCTTATTTGAGAACAACACAATTCGTTGAACGAAATAAAGATAATTATGTCCAAAGTGGACACCACTTTGGCATCGATGCATAAAGGTACTCGAAAAAATACCCTCTACATCATACAAACATTTCATCAAAATCGAGGTGTTATCCATTTTGTACACAATTACCGAAATAGATCTTGTATTGCAATGTGCATTGCACAAGAAAAAAGTCTTATCTGCCACCAAAAAACTATCGAAATATTCAAAAGGGTATTGCAAGCTGAATTTTAAGGTTTGAATTAAAAACGACGTTATTTATTCTTCATATTATCTTTAGGAATAAAATTAAAGAATATACTAACCCAAGAAGTCGCATCTCATATAAAATTTTTGTATGAATACATTTTTAACGGTATGCAGAAGAAATTGTATACATAAACTCCATTTCACTGTGGTAGTATTTTTTCAGATCAAAATATTACGAAAGTTGTGTAGTTGGGTATGCATTAGTTTATTCCTACATGCTACATAATTTAACTGCTCAAACTCTAAAGAAGATTTTCAGTCGATTCTTACCGCAGACCTCAGTCCCTTCGCCTACAAAACCGATTTTCTGTCTGCAAAAATCATCTCGTGTCCGGTGGCCCAATGTTTGCATGGTGGGGTTGAAAATAAAAATTTTATTTTCTTGGCTTGTTTTGTTGTTGTTTTCTTCGCTTGCTTGTACTTTAGTAAGGGGCTCTTATTCTGTCGCACCGAAAATTAATGGCTAAATTTGTCCAAAGACTGTCGATGTCCACTGCTTACCAGATCAGGATTACTTTACTTCAGTCGCAGGGTTGATTATCTCGGTTTGATGGAAAAAAAAAACCCTAAACGAGAATTTGACGAGAACCCGTGACGTTTTTCTTTTTGTTTCAGTTGTAGAAAAACCGTTAATCATATGCTTATTTGAGTAAGAACACTCTCGTGAGTGTGAGCATGAACGGCACTAAAGTGATATTATTGATAAGTTTGAATCTATTCTGCTACTTGAAATCTTTTCAATCACGCTAATTACGTCACCTCAAATTGAATATGGCACTTTTAGGAGACTTCATTTCCAATTAAGAAGTTTCCTGGCATTCCACAAGAAATTAGTTTTTCTTCCAGTGCGAGAAACAAAAGCTGGTTAGCATTATGAAAGTTGCGATTGTTCGTCAAACCGCGATATGGAAACTATTTTCTTTAAAGCTCTTCATTAAATATACTTGCTACCCACCGTTATTTGACAAAAACTTTCTCCTAAGCCGATTATAAAGTTTTGGAAAAACTTTTCTACCCAAAGAAAGTGTTTGTTTTTGTTGGTTACATTGTGGCATTCAAAAACCCTCTGACCCCGTTTTTTCGATATACCTCAGTCACATTTCACTGATACTCGATTTATTTTCTGAGGTTAAACTCTTTCCTTTTTATAACCGAGAGCACCCGCATTTGAACCAAAATTTGCATATACATATGTATTATGTAGGTACCTACTCGTAAAAAAGTGTTTTCGAAAACCAGTAAAAGAGAAGAAGTCAATCTAATCGTATCCACAATCCTTCAACGAACTGTGCTGTTTCCTTTTTTGTTATTTTTTTACTTTCTGCTAATCCATCACGCAATTTGCATGTTGGGCTTTTGGCTGTAATGGTACCGGTACCGGCTTTGGTATTCGAAAACCGGATTGGCACTTAGAAGAAATGTTTCAAAAGCATTTCCATCGGAAACTGCAGGAGTGTTCCAAACGATAACATTTGTCATTACGTTGTCCTTTTTGAACTCACGATGAGTGTTAGTGGTGGTGTCGGGGTGTTTTCACCTCAACCACTTTGTCTCATGTAGAAAGTTTATTGCGGGTTCCTTGCGGAATTTCTTTTTCTCTGTTTTGTCCTTTTTCATTTGGGAAAACTCTGTACAGTGAGTGTGATGTCATCATCAATCTTAGTAACACAAAGGGATGGGTAATTTTTCTTCGTAACATGATACTCCTGTCATCGGCAGGTCGACAACAAATTACCCAAGAATTGTGTGTATAGCTTACAGGCATTACATTGTTTAAGTTTCTATACGTCATACGTTTTCCATGTTAAAGCCAGGCGTGCCTGTCGAACAAGTAATTAGCTTACCAGGAGCCTGTACCATCGTCACAGATACACATGCATACGCACGTAGAGTTTTGGGTAAAATGATGGGGCTTATAAAAGTACTTTATCGATAGAAGAATACCTATATATTAGTGCAATGAAATATGTATCTGCTAACATGTTTACATCTCGTTAACAAGTTTAAGTAGAACACCGTGGGTGGTGGTAGGCTTTTGGTTTTCTTATGCTCTGTGTAGATGGATATTTTCGACTTTAGTTGGATTAAAGAGGCCGAATCAAAGTGGGTTTATGTACGGGTGTGTACAAATATTTCATGTGATAATGTACATACATACAGCTACATATATGTAGATACAAGCTTTTTTGAATTCGATAAACACAACTTTAGTGGAATATAATGCTCGCCAAGTGATTAATGAATGTTTAATTGGTTTTCTAAAAAAAAAAAACAGAGGAAGGGAAATGATGTGAGTACGTTTGTTTATTTACAATGAATAAATTATTGATAGTCAATTGGAGTTAATGTGGATTGTTTTTATGAATCCAACTGTAACTAAATTCATTCTATTCAGAACTCTGCCTGCCCAAGACAGGGTCCACTTTTACTTAAATGTCAGTGCATTACGTTGATTATACTTTTTAAAGACATCCAATTAAATGTATTGCTAGTTAAAAATGTAAGTAAAACCTAATTTCAGTACGAGTACGTCTGTTGCTTAGCGTTAAAGATATGATTTTAAACTACCCATCGTTCAATCAAGAACGAACTACCGATGCATATCCCTGCTTAATGTCGCATATAAGATCCTATCCAGCGTACTGTGTGAACGTCTAAAGCCTTTCTGCAGCACACTAATCGGCAGATCGATGATCGACCAAATTTTCACACTAAGGTAGATCCTCGAAAAGACGAACGAATTTTAAGTCGAGACGCACCATCTCTTCATCGACTTTAAAACTGCATATGATAGCATTCATCGTCTTGAACTCTACAAGGCTATGGCCGAATTCGGGATCCCGGCTAAACTGAACCAGATATGCCGCGTGACGCTGGAAAACACGTGGTGCATCGTGCAATTCGGAAAAAGTTCCTCCGAACTATTCTAAC
This sequence comes from Brachyopa scutellaris, assembly GCA_949775065.1. Lineage (NCBI taxonomy): Eukaryota > Metazoa > Arthropoda > Insecta > Diptera > Syrphidae > Brachyopa > Brachyopa scutellaris. Next base: position 96,158,444 of record OX459114.1, on the reverse strand, counting down.
ATGCACCGGATTTCGGCAAGGAGATGCGCTATCATATGACGTCTTCAATCTTGTCCTGGAACAGATAGTGCGCAGGGCAGGTGTCAACACGGAAGGCACTATCTTAAACAAATCTGTCCAGCTGCTGGTGGGATATGCAGACGATATCAACATCATCGGTCAGTCCCAGCGCGCCGTGCTAGAGGCTTTAACAGCAATTGAAGAACACGCGAAACGAGTTGGCCTGGAAGTGAATGAGGATAAAATGTAAAGTAGATGTTGTCAACAAACAAAGAAACATCTGTCCACCGCCTAAGACAAAACGTCACTTACCCTAGGAAACCGCTGCTACTTCGGTTTGGCAAAATAAATGGGTTCAAAACTTTTAACTCGGAAGGCGAATTGCATGCTCTACAAAATATTGATCCTGGCGTATGGAGCCGAGTGTTGGACAACAAGCAGGAAAGAAGATACAACCGCGAATTCTATGTGCTGTACAAAGAAGTAGATGTAGTCTAAAAAGTCAAAATACGTCGACTACACTAGCTCGGCCACATCGAGCGAATGGACAGCAATGTTCCAGCAAAAAGAATCTTCGAATCACAGCCCCAGGTTCAAAACGACAAGGAATACCGAACCTCCGTTTTAAGGATTAAGCTATCGCAGATGCCAGAGCGCTTGGTCTAAACAACTGGAAGCAGCGTGCCCTGGACCGAAGAGAACGGAGGGCTGCCGTGTCTCAGGCAGAGACTTTTCACGAATCGGGAGCCCGTTAATCAAGTATGTCATTCAATCAACCGTTATTGTCAGCTTTGGAAATGGCATTCCGTTAAGCATAAAAAAAAAACAACATTGAAGTCCATAGAAATTTTAAGCCATACGTCGCCATTTTGTTGGTAAAAGAAACTAAGGATTTTCTTCTTTGTTCAAAATGTATTGTATTGATTTTATACAATTATGTTAATCAAAACGGGTTTTTTAAATGAAACACAGTGAAAGCTCTACTTGCAGATAACTCCGATAAGCGAACAATTCCCATAAATGTGGACACTAGGGTTCCCAACTTTGATTGAAACAAAAGAAGGACACCAATTTTATGAAATAAAATATATATATATGTATGTAATTATTGGAAGCTGTCTTTTTCGATAATTTCATACCACAATCCAATTACCTCTACAATAAATTGGAAAACATGTGCACCTTCCAAGGCAATTGCTACTAATTATTCGGCATTATTTTCAGATGCGTTAAATTTAGTTAGCCTATTATTCGAAGCTGCGGCTCTTGACTTTTTAATATGTCGCTCTTGTTCTTGGTGCTCAGTTACCGAATGGTATCCCGTATTAGGAAGCAATCAATTGTCTATTGAACGAGCTAACTTTGGTTGCTCTAGGTTCAATATACTAGATGACTAGATGTTATAATTAAATAATTGTTCATACCTAGTTCTCTGAAAGATCTTTTTTAAATACATACCCTGCAGCTCAGTAGATGTTGAAGATAGTCCATAACATGATCCAATAAATCAGCTTCCAAAATATCTGTATCCCAAACCGGACCACCCTGTACACATACCTTTTAATACTATTGTGTTCTTTTGAAAGTTACATTTGCTCGAAATGATAGATAGAATTAATGACTACCGAAAAAGAGTGCACACAGCCAAATCATCGAAAAAATGTGCGTGCAATAACAATAATAACAAGATAAAGGTAAAAAGTTTCTAATCCCATTTTTGATTTTTGGCTTTATAGTATATATCATTTTCGAAATGACATTTTTTGCTTACAAATTTGCCTAGACATTACCGCTAATGCGTCATTCTCCACGAAAAATGTCAACCCTCATCATTTCAATCATCGTTTTTCATTCCAAGCTACACACTGTTATTTTTACATCATTTCATCAAAAATGTCATTTCGAAAATGATAGTATGTAGCTTACGAGCAAAATAAGAACAATTTTACTTAAAGGAAGACGGGAGGACAAAGCGCTAAAATGCGCGAATGGTTGGAAACCCTAGTGAACACGTTTTCTTACTTACTCATTTCAAATAGAAAGTCTCACATAAATGGACGCATTTATTTAAATAAAGGGTTATTTTTGTATTAACAATTGAAGCAGAAATGCATAGGATCCGTTTTCAGTACAGATAGAAACTGTTAACTGCTTAATATATGTACAAGCAAATCCATGGAAAACTTCCGGTAACCAGACCCGAAGCTTTAATAACTGGACAGAGCGATGTTACGCTGTGAGCTTATTATGAGATTCCCCCTGCGTTCCTGAATTGTACCTATTCTTCAGCTCTTATATTTTCGCAGTCAATTCATTGTATTATGCCAACAGAAGCAGGCTGCAGGATGTTATTTTGAATAATAAATATTTAATATGAAATTAATTAAAAAACGTGTTTTTTTTTCCATACCCGTCAAAATTCAGGGGACCATAGTGGCCACTTACGGAAGCTTTTACTGTATATTTATTTATTGTTCTTGATTTTACGATATTGTCACTATTTCTGCGGCATTTTCGTGGGACAGTTCCTTTGAATCCAATAAACATTATTTCACTGAAAGCATTCGAACTCGTCTATGTGTGTATGTAGTATATTTTATAGCATTGTTCTTTTTTGGCATCTTGTTCTATAGATGCCATTGATTTAAAGTACTAAGTACTAACAATTCCCATAAATAGATATATATGTCGTTTACTTACTTTATATATTAATTTATGAGCTCTTGCGAGGTTTGAGTAAATCTTGAAGTGTGTGAAAAGTGTATTTCAAAATAATGAACAGCTCCGTCGCACTTTGCTATTTTGAAAAGGTCTCCATTTGAAGGATTTCAGTCTCATTAGGGTGATTCAAAAAGAGGTGTTATTTTATATATTGTGCCATTGTTCAACTGTCAACATTAAACTATCATACATATGGAGATACACACTCCCCCAACGTGCTGAAATAGTGAAAATTTCCAAAATTACAAACTACACAAAATTATTCTGAGTGATGAGGCTCATTTCCATTTATCTGGGTACGTAACCAAACAAAACTGTCGCATCTAGCTTCGAAACCCAAAGAGAAATATTGGAACAAACTTTCCATCCACAACGACAGTTGGGTGCGGTTTTTGAGCTGGCGGAAAAGGATGGTGATGCGACCGTTATTGAATGTATTGCGTTACCGAACGGCGATGACTGACTTTTTTTTAAACCTGAAATTGATGCTATCGACGTGGATGATATTAATGTTTGGCAGGATGACGCGACGCGGCGCCGTATATCTATATATTTTTCTGAAATTCTAGCACAGTTAATGTAGGACTCTGTATATGATTATAACAAAGTTTGTTTTTCTTCTTTTTTTTTTATAAAACCCTTAAAATGTCTTGCACAGCGCGGGCCATATGGAAATTGAGGGAGGATGAAATAGGAGATACCGATGCGCATTGGTCTTAAATGCTTGTAGATCGTAACGGGAGGAAAAAATTGTGTTTGGTAAAGCATTCCACATTCGTGTTGAGCGGTTAAAGAAAGAATCTTTATATTTTACTGTACGTCCGAGGTTGGGCTTAACTGTAAACTGATGGGCATTCCTTGCGAGACGCGTGTTGCGAGAAAATTGCTGAAGGGAAGGAATGGAACTAGCTATTTCACTGGAGCACTGTTTATGAAAGAATCGATAAAATAGGGAAAAACAAGAAACATTACGACGGTGTTCGAGGGAGTCAATTGACTCAGTGATGTTTCTATCCCCTATAAATTTTATCGCACATTTTTGTATTCTATCGATCAGGTGCAGTGATGATTTTGGAGCACCCGACCAAATATGAGCATTGTACTCGAACTGGGTGCGAATACACGCCTTATAAATTGTAGGAAGGAGTAAAGAATTTCTTACATCGTTGAAGGAAACCTAGGCATTTCGCGGCGTTAGAGTGAGAGAACAAAAAATAAATAAAATAAGCAGTGATTGCAAAGTGGCCCAGCCCTGCGGCATATTTACATGAATTAAGAAAACAATGGATATAATTCTACATATTTGTAAATGCCGTCATTAAAATATCTCAGCCAAGTAGGCCATTAAAGGGAAAGCAATAAAGTTAGTAATAAAGAAAACTCCTTGTATATTTGAAAATATCCATAAAGTAGTATGTAATATAATCATAATCTTCAGTACGAACTCATTTAAGAGATTTCATATTTCATTACATTTTTTTATACTTATATATGTGCGTAGAGAGTGGAGTTTATTTTTTTAATGTCACTTCAACATGTTCAACTATCAAACACTTCATGACATTAAATTAACCACCTCCCTTCTTCAAATACAATTATGTCCTTTATTTTATTCTGTTGGTACATTTCGTGACAGACATTGACCGGTCCTTAAATAAGCTGTTGAACATTTTATGACTACAGAAAGCATCATGGTCGTTAAAACTTTTCCTGTTGTGCCACACCCAAATGAATCCATCTATTCCAACCATTTTAACCGGTTTTAGTAGTTTAACATACAATTATAAAATTATACAACAACGTTTCAAATGCAATTTTGATTATTCCACTACTTTAAGTGCATTATCATCGGTTTATTCGTTAGGTGAATGAAACGTGAGAGTGGTTACAATAACAGTATTTACCTCATTTAAGGTGGGAAATGGACATCCATAATTTAAGGCGATTGTCAAACTTCCAAAGTAAAACTGATAATAACATTTGTGTTTTGTCACCATTTGATGCCAATAGATTATAATGTAACATGCGTGTGAAGAACAACGTAGACTTCTTCGGTTAAAGCGAATAAACATTCGGGGTGAAAGTTTTGAAATTTGTAAGAAGAAACTTTTCCGGTTGCGAAAACTAAGTTTTACGTATTATGTTTTGTGTTTTCGAGTTCTTGGTTATTCACGTTTAACTTATGCATTTGCATTACCACGAGTAATGCATACATACATATGTGGTTTGGTTCTATTTACCATATGTATGGTGTACAACTATTAAAGCTAAGAAGGTAAATTTAATGAAAAGGAACCGAGAGAAGTTATTTTTAGCTATGATTTATTAAAACTAGTTAACATTTTGTATTTAATAGTTTGCCATTTCATTTTCTTAGTACTCGTTTGGAGTTTGTTTTCTCCATTATCGGCAAAATATTTTCCCATTAACTTAAAAATTGTTTTTAATAAAACAGATCTAAGGGCATCAGCATGTAAGCAAGAACGAAAAAATCTCGAAAATCAATTTTATAAAACTCGAAAGCAAACACCTCAAATGAAACAAAATCTAGAAAGTACAAAAATTTGGAAAGACTCTCGAAACGATTTTTAAAATCTCTTCATTTTACTGTGAAAATAATTAAAATTAATTTTAATACCTAAAAAACCTCACAATATCGAATTCACCGCCAATTCGCCAACGATACACAATTGCAGCTCGCGAAGACTGTAACTAACCTGATTTTAAGATTGACCGCCTCTAACTCCAGTAAGCCACATTAAAAAAATGTTGATTATTCGCAAGTCTCACTCGTCACTCCTGTAAATACGAGCCCTATTGACCGTACACAATGGTGAAGCTGCAGCCGAAGTATGCAGCGCTCTCAAAGTTAAAATACACGTAAACCCTATAGCGCGAACACAATACGAAGATGCAGTTGCAGTTGCAGCTGTAGTATGAATAGATATGCTGAAGAGCAAGTTGACCCAACTTCAACTTTCGAACATTCTGCTGCGACTTGCCATTACGTTCGGGCAGTTACTAGTTCTTTATATTGACTATGCATCGGCTGTGTACTGCAAACTCGACTCCCTATCTCAACATAAATTAGCTGTCACATTTACAGACATGATTAGATATGTATCTATGTGAATGGCCTCCGGCGACACGATCACATATCCAATCACCACAAAATGTCCTGGGAGTTCTTGCATGTTAGGTGCTGTATCTTTTTGCTTAAAATTATACAGAGCAGATCGCCACAATACCTTTTTGAAAAACTTTAAACTTCGTTCGGCTAAAACGCTTAGTCTTACATGTGACTCTCTTGAATTCCTCGCGTCATTTCATCGTCTTTGCCGCCAAACTCTGGAACTCTCTGCCTACTGCAGTGAAACAAGTAAAATGAGCCACACAATTTAAATATGCCGCTTTAGAGTATTTCTCTTAAAAAAACAACAACTTTTCATTCTTTACTCTACCATTCTATTTTTTCTTTCTCTATTCTACCATTCTATTCCCCTTTTCCCTACCTTCTTATTCCCTTCCTGTTTTCCGTATCATTTAAATTTATTCAATTATTGCTTCTTTTGTTTTTTTTTTATTTTTAAGTTATATCCTGTTAATTTTCCATTATTTGAAGTACTATAGAATTTGAACATGTTTAAATAAATTGAATTGAATTGAACAGAATTGAACGGGTAAATTCCGTAACTTTTTTATATCAAATAATAATTTACATCAAAAAACTTTTTTTTTCCAAACTTACTGTGCTGCCTTGAAATAATTCTGCACAAAATGTGTATCTTAATACCCAAAATAACTCAGTTATAAACAGTTTTTAACATTAGAAATAAATTGATATTTATATACATACACACATAAGTTGTATGCAATGTCCCTTAAGTATCCCACAAAACTTCTTTTTTCTTTTTTTTCCATAATTTTTAAAATAATTTTTCACATGTTGACCAATTTCTATATGGTATAAAAAATTAATATCAATTCTAGATTTTTGAAATTCAAGATAATTGTTCTAGGTTTTTTCTGTTCAAAATGTTGGTTTTGAGATATTTGTACAAGCTTTATATTAACTTCAATTTCTGTGTGGGCCGAATCTGCGAATCGATTTTACACCCACTTTCAGATATCCCAACATGCTGAAATTTTGCACACGTGTATAAGTGACAATACAATATAGTATATTTGATGACGTTGTAAGTCTAATATGGCGGACGCCCTAAGATGTTGGATTACCGTTATATTCACGATCTCCTTAATATAGATATCAAATGAAAGGGATTGACAAGTAGATATAGATTAGTTAAGTGATGTTCTTCTCAATTCAATATAGTGGGCGCCCCCAAGATGGCGGATTATTTTTTTTTCACAACCGCCATGACATGGGTATCAAATGAAAGGGTTTGACGAGTAGAATCGAAAACAGTCTGAGTAAACTTTCTCACATCAAACCCACCCAGGCCAATATACAGTGCATATGTACCTACCGACGTAACTTTTGTTAAACAATTCAGATACTTAAAAGTAGAAAATATATACATAGATAAAAAACATTTTTTAAAAGCAAGCTTTAATGAACTATAAAGTAAAAAATAACTTTTTTTCCGAGTCACCAATATGTGACTATTAATTAAAGCTTGGGAGGCAACGAGGACGAAGAATTAGCAGAACACTGTTTAATACTGTTTAATTAGAATCATCGTCATTTGGACAAATTTTACCTCGAGCCTGAGCGCCACAAGCTTTAATTAATAGTCACATATTGGTGATTCGGAAAAAATTATTTCATGTCATAATTTACATTTACGATAACATTTCGATAACAATCACCAAAAAATAGCTTGGTAGTACTTTTTTTTTTATCTAGGGTAAGGACCTAAGACTCGATAGATATCCAGATTTCGTTATTTCCTATAGGCTTAGTTGTTAGTGTATTTAAAATGGAAAACATTATCCAAGCATATATATAATACGTACATATGTAAATTCCAAAAAAAAAAACACGCCTAATGTTGACATTTGTCATCGCTTCGTGAATAGTGATGCCAAGTTTGCACATATTATTGGCTGGGTGCTTACTTTCGTCTCATAATAGAATTATTGATCGAATTTAATTCGCAGATTTCCACTTTCACATTAACTTTGACTTTGTTTTTACTACTTAAAAAACACTTTTGTGTTGTGTCCATGCGGTAGAAGTTTTTTGAAGAAAAATTTAAAGTGGATATAATTTATTTATGAACGAAACATATCACGCTATATATTTCACCACCCACATACATACTTACATATATATGTCATAAATAACGAATTATTATTATTACCTTCTTCCAGATTTAGATCGACAGAAATACCCATTTTTGGCTTTCATAATAATTGTTATCGGCTACGTGTTGACTCCTTTTCATAACCCGCATTTATCACATCATTAGGTAATCGTTATAAATGTGTTGATAAGTATATATTCGAGGTCCCTTGCGTACGTACATATGTGTGGATGTACTATGTATAAATAAAAGTCGACGATTTTAACGATGCTTTTAGGGTGTTCCATATATGAATACGAATACGGATGAATCGGATGAGTGCCATGAAGAAAAATTTGCATTCGTAATCGTTATACATTGCTCTTCCATCAATTGTTTGCCAACGTTTAGATGAGAATGTCTTTGTGCTGTTGTCGCATATCCCACAAAAAATCCTTTGTTTCTGATTGAATAAATATTGAAATCATTCAACTAGACAAATATTTAATGAATCGATTGCAATTTTAGGTTAAGAGACATTAATTTTTTGTATGAAGAACGATTACGAGTGGGTGGCATATGGCTTCAGGGTTTTCCAAGGGACTTTGACACATTTATGTAGAATATTCCCATCGGAATTAAGAAAAAGGCTTTGTGTGTTCCTTTTTTTGTGACATATGTGTAAATGTGGGCAGAGCTTGTTTATATTAACATTATATTCAAAAGTCTAAAGTGTCTTTTACGACGAAGGGTCATTTGGAGATAACATTTTTATGTCAAAGGTACATTTTGGTGTGTTTAAAGTAATATCAAAGAGTAATACATATGTATTTATCTTGGGCTGTGGTTTTGTTTTGTTTTCATCTTCATTATGATTTTATTTTATAACATTTGTCTAATCTCTTATTTCCATCAATGAAAAGTATACAGATTTCCAAATATGGCTGTTAAATTATCTTTTTTTTTTTTCAAATTTCAGTTTTTAAAGGGTCAATCACATTCAAATTTATGTGCAAAAAGTTAGAGATGCCACGAATGTTCGGCTACTATTCGGTATTCGGCCGAATATTGCGTACAATTTGGCAGAATTCGACCGAATATCAAATCATGTACAAAAAAACGCTTAATGAAACTACAATAAAAAAAAATTGTGCGTAGAAAGCTACGCGATAGAAGTGAAACTTGACTTCGAAAATACGATGTAGTGATGTAGTATATGTACATAATATGTACTATTGCTATTGCTATTGCTCTGTCATGTTGTTAATAAACAAAATAGGACTGTATACAAAGTAGTGTTTTATTATTCATTCGATAATGGTTCTTTCTATAGTTGTAAGAGTAAGAAAATATAAAACTAAAAATAAAAAACAGATAATTAAAAACTTAAGAGGAAGTTCATTAATCACTTGATTTTAGTATTAAAATATTTTAAGGCAGCAAATACATATTCTAAAATGAAATAGGATATCATTTGTCAAATACAGTGGCGAAAATTCATAGTCAGATAAAGCCCACAATAAAATAATTTATTCATCTACATAACCTCAAATATACCTTTTGCTATTCATAGTCAACTTATAGTCGTCTTTAAACTTATAGCCAGCTCGAAATTTAAAATGAGCCAAACGTCACTTCAAATAACTAGAGTTGGCTGTAAATTTCTCATATCGAATATTTTGACGTTTGGGTTTGGTTCGTTCAAATCACTTAACAAAAACATACCAAAGTCGATACCAGCTAATACACAGGCAAAAATGTGTTTACGAATAACGAACAGTTACAGCCGGCTTTTTTATTTAGTACCGGCTGTAACTATAGTCGGCTATAGGCACTATTCATGGGCTGACTATGAATTTGTGCCTATGTATTTTGTTTTTAACCAGAAATTGTAAAGCATCCAATAATAAACCAAGTGGACATTTTTTGCATCATTCGTAATATAGAACCATCAATGGGAACAAATCTGATTCATTGTATTGGAAATTCGCTAAATCAGATGTTTGTTGTTGTCCACTGTATATAGAAAGGGTTGAAGTCAGTGCCGCATGCGCTGTGGCCAACCTTCAGCCAAATGCAAATGTGAGATTGTGTGTCTAAAATTGTTTGCATTGACGCACTGTATTCCTGTGTTTATATATTTAATCTATTGCTTTACTAAATAGTATTTATTTATTGAAAGTGTCAATGTATGGAAACATTTTTTAACGCAGTTCGTTTTCCCCGTTTTGAAATCTTTTTCCCCGTTTCCCCTTTTGGGTCGAAAATCCCCGGAAACGGAGAAAAATCCCGCAACCTGGCAACGCTGGTCCCTAAGGGAAAGGACTAACGTTGTAGTTGAACTTGAACCATCAAGAAACGATACGAAGTGTCAAGTGGACCGAAAACGATAAAATTGGGTCATACTTTGTAACCCGAGATTTAAATGACACCTTGACGCACGCAGTGTCAATATGCGTTGGAAATATTCCCAGGGATTTTGTATAATAAGCTGAATGATTTTGAAATAAAACTAGGACTTACTTTGATCACAAACCAATGTATTTCTCTCTATGGCAGAGCCCCTACTCGAATCCAATCTAGGAGTAATCTATGGCACTTGTGCTCTGCCTTACGTTAGATAGCATAATTAGTTCTCATTCTCACAATACCCAACGAGAGAACTTACAATAAACACGATTTCTCGCATTTACAATTTCTGGAACATATCGTGCGAGTAACTAAGTAATTATAAAAAAAAAATAAATAACGGCCACGTATAAATTGTCTTAAAAAAAAAGAGTAGAATGGGTTTACATATCACATAGGCAGAAGAAAAATGCAATATTCAAAGTGGGCTCCCACAGGGTTGCACTATTTCACTAGAAGTGTTCACATGGTTATTTGATGAATTATAAAAATTAAAATAAATCCTAAATTGTGGTCTTAATAATAGCTACAAACATGTTCTTATAGTCATTACATTTATTTTTAAGTCGCGGTTGATCGAAAGAAAAATATGCAGCAAGATATATGGCATGGCGAGCAATATGCTCATGCGGATTGAAACCAGACACTTACATTAAGGAGTGGTAGCAGACACAAATTTTATCTTTTATTGAATGTCATAGGGTATCAGTATTGTTTTAGCCAGATTTGGCAACATTATATTACACAGGGCAGACTGTAAAGTCATATGTATGTATTAGGAGTATATATACTTACTTGTAAAATGCTATCAATAAAGGAGTTATGACAAAAACAAAAAGTTTTTCATGGTTCCACCTCTTTTGAATATCTGACAACCATTTAAGAGTATCATTTCTCACAATGAGACTCTCAACTTGCCATTCGGAGACAGTAAAAAAACCTGTAGGTCACAATTGTATACACAAATGATTGCGAGAAGTATTTCAGAAGTTCACTTCGAACTGTAGCAGTAGTAAGTATTAATGATAATGCCACCCATTTGATCCTTTGGCAGATCGAAAACGCTGTGATTTATTTTATTTTATTATCTAGACCTAGAGAGTACATCTAGTACGTGAGATAGTAAAATTGTCAAAGGCTGTGTAGTGTATTCATAAAAAAAAAAAAAAAAAATAAAAAATCCAGTTACATCGTCAAAAACCACATTTATTTGGATTTAAAAAAATTTATTAAATAATATCTAAAAAGAGACGTTTTTTCTTTTATTCGGATAAAAGTTATCCTGAAGTAGTTTTGATTGGTTAACAGGTGTCACCTTTATTCCCCGTCAAACTTATGGGCTCAGTAAAATTGACATACTACCTACATTACACTAGTCTACAAAATTTAATTTTTTTTTTTGTAACGAGAATGAGGCACTGATTTCTGGTAGATTATTTGGCGCTGAATCTAAAACTGGCAACAGAATTGCTCTAGGAGCTCAGAATTTGGAGATATACCAATCCCAAAGTGCTAAAAACACGGTTTTTGGCGATATTTGAAGTAATTTTTTGAGAACAGCAAATTTTTATAATCACTTTTATTTAACTATTTTAGATTCAACGCCAAATAATCTACCAGATATGATGTGTCTTATCCTTGTTACAAAATATTGTAGACCAGTGTTATGTGCCTGAGAAGTTATATATTTTGTAACTTTGAGGAACATATTTGAATCCCCAAACATAAGTCCCTGTTTTGTTTAATCGAGTAAATAACTAAAAAGGGAAAATAGGAAGAAAAAATTACAAAACAAAAAAAGCCTTTCTTTCATAATGAAACTTTGATATGACACAAACCGTTTTCGAAGTAATACCAGGAAATTTGTTTGGTGGGTGTTTTTAAAGCAGCTTTTTAAAATTAACTCTTTTGTAATATGAAAAGAAGCCCGTCGTTCTTGCATGTACATTCCTACACTTCATATTCTACGGATGTAACTCTTTGTTTAAGTGAAATTAATGTGTAAATATCTTCATGCAGGAAGACACACAGAGTGCTCATAGTTAAGGATAATGCCTTCAAATGTGTTTCAAGTATTCTCAAGGGATTTCGCCACCCTTCAATATGGGGACTCATACGAGTATAAGAAAAAATATAAGAAAAAAATGTCATAGATGTAAAAATATATGCGCGTCATTTAACAGTGGCGTCTTTGAGGACTAAGTAAGGGATACAATACTATCTACCTACATACATCGAAAGAAGTTTGTGGCTTCTCTCTCTCTCGCGCAGGAAAATAATTCCGAACGTAAGCTTTTTCATGGCCTTTAGTCAAGAAGAATATTTTTACAAAATGTGTTTATAATCTACATAAGCGCCAGCCTTATGCACGCAAGAATAATTTATATGTCATCCCGTGAAAAAATGTAATTTAACTTGCCCGCATGAATATTTAAATTTTTTTTTATGAAATTAATGTGAAAGGTTATAAAATCGTGCAGCAGGGCAAGATTTATAGTGCAGATCTGAATAAATCAACATGATGATGATAAGGCCACGAGACGGCTTTGATATTTTTTGTTTGCTATTCTGTCATCACGAATTATTTTAAAAAGTTCCACGGATTCTTTTATCTTGTGTCCAATCGTTTGTGAGTCAAATTCGCTTTGAACGTCAAAATCAAGCGAATAAAAATGTTCAATGACAAAAAAGGTTAATGAAAAACAAAGCATTAAAATGAACTTCTGAAAATGGAAAACCTGACTACTGAATTCGTTATTGCTGGCAACATATACACAGACAGTGATGAGAGAAATTATAGACTCAAACGTAAATTTACAGTTTTCTTGGGATGAGTAAAAAACTTTTATGATTAGTTTTGTGATAAAATATTGCCAACCGAACCGACCCATCTCGGGGAAAACCCTTTAATGGCTTAAATGCTTTTTACCAGGAATGGTAAATAATTTTTTGAAAAAAACTCACTCAAGTATAAACTCAGGCCTTTTGTTCGATCTGAGTTGTAGAGCGTAATTCTGGGTGATAGTAGACAGATTTTTGTTCTACGCGGAAATAATTAACAGACATTGAAAAACAAAGAATAGTCGAATTACAAAATAGTGGAATGACGCAGACAGATTGCCAATAAAATAAATCACTCTCAAGGTGTAGTGAAGAATTTTTTACAAGCCAGTATTGAAAATTACGGAACAAATAAGCATTCTGGGAGACCAATAAAATTTTCACCGACGCGATGGTAAGACCAGCCGTTGTACGTGAAATGTCTAAAACAGGAGCTTCTTTGCCCCAAATGGTTCGATATTTTAATTTGGACTGCGATTCTAGCCTCATTAGAAAATGGGCAATAACCTCAAATAACTTGAAGTATCGAAAGTGTTTGTGCATACCACCACTTAAGGGGTTAGATGGGTTTCACGGATTTAAAAAGTCGAATTTTTTTTTATTGTCTTATTAAATTCTACTACATCAGAATATTGTCCGAAATTTTCAAGTCGAGTAATAGTAATAGTTTCGAATATAGAGCCCTTGGGAAGTTACTTACTTACTTAGTTGGCGCTACAGCTCGAGGTGAACCAGGGCCTGCCTTTCGCAACCATTTGTGTGTGCATGTTATATTTTTGCACGAATTAAAGGGACCTACAGTTTTTTGCCGACTCCGAACGGCGAGTTGAGAAGCTCAATCGTGACAGATACTACTCTTTGATGCTTGTCAGGCATTCGAAAGAGGTGGTACCGTGAAAAACTCTTTTAGGTGTTAGACCCAGCCAGGAGTTGAACCCGGGCAGCATTGCGTGGTAGTCCAACGCACTAACCACCACGGCCATGGCGACCAAGTTGCGCGCTCATATAAAAAATAAAATGTAGAGCAAATTGTACCGAAATCTTTAATTTTTTGTAAAAATGTCTGTCAAAAATCCAATTTTCACTTTTTTTGTTTTTCCTTCGTTCAAGTTCTAGTTTAAGGTATTATCTAAAACACGTATTTTTGTTTTTGACTTCATTTGATCCTGTCATGAGTTCTGGAAATGACGTCACGATGGCAGAGTTTTAAATATTTTTCTACAAACATTTCAGTGATTCTTTGTCAAATGTGTATATTTAAGGCAGTAAAAAGTTTGAATAAAATATTTAATTTTTTATACAAAAAAAATATTATTAAAAATAAGCTGTTTTTTACCCGAGGAAACCCATGTTACCACTCAAACAGCGACATAAGGAAGCAAGCAATGAATTCGCTGAAACACGCCTCCGACACGGTGAAATATATATATATCTCATTTGATCTTCAGTGATGAGAAACATTTTAACCACGGCTCCGACGGCATCCAGTATTATGGGCATGATCTTATGAAAGAATGGAGGACACACACAATCACGCTGCAGGTATACGGGAGTCTTAAGGACACCTTTAAGTCTGGTTCCACACAATAGATACCAGACCCTGTGTCGCTTGCAGTTTTTGACCCGTCCGTGAAGACGAATAACTGTGTTGTTTTTCCACTCTTCACACACAGGGTAAAGGTTCTGTACGGTCGGTGTGTTAAAATCAAGTGTGAAGAGGGTATCATCGGTTTTTATTGGACTATCCATTTAGATAGATAGATAGATAGATATTTATTTTGTGTATAATTTACAAAGGGTTTGTTACCGTACATTTTACAATACAGAGATTTGATACGCTTTATCTTTCTTCTGAAACATTATTTTATAAGTAGAAAATACGACAAAAACCTTCAATTTAATTTGGACTGTCCATTTGGATTTCTGTAAGAAAAGTACAGTGTCCTTTGCCGCTATTCTTAAAAATACCATGGTTGGTGATTCTTAGTGCACTTTTACTCGTCAGTTGCCGCTGTGGGTGTCGTGCGAAGCGAGCCTGTAATGGCAAGACCAGCTATTCTCTGTACCGCCGCTAATCTTACCAGTATCGTTGTCTTGTTTGAGACTTTGGACTTGCATTTGCAATTACAATGGCTTCGAAAGGTCACATCAGACGACTTAAATGGCGTACATTAGTATTGATTTAGGGTATACCCATCTATAGAAACGCAAGGATCTACTCGTACACTGCTTAAGAAAAAGTAAAATTTGTCCTTAGCTGAAGGTGGTAAAACAAATCAGTAAGTTTGGTCCTTACCTTGGTGTTTCAGGCGCCTTTAAAAGCTTGGGATTACAGCACATAGTATTTCTGATTGTTTAAAAACTAAAATAATTAATTAATAATTATTTTGTTCTATTCGAAAAAAGGGTGGCAAATTGTTTTTGTTTTTTAGTCGATATAAGCTGAAACTACTCTAAATGCAGTGCATTGACATTATTTATTCAGTATATAGAAATTGTTTAATAAGAATTTGAGGTTAAAATCAGCAGCATTTGCAGCTCACATGTTCTTCTCATCTCGAATGCGCTTTTACCATGCAACGTTCAATGTATTTTTTTTAAAAAAGAAATACAATTCCCCAAAGCAGCAAGGAAAATGTGTACTTAACTTCATCCTGGCCATTATTTACTTCTCTGACTTCTTCTTCGTTTGCAGCACGTTTGCCTTCGATTGTGGTCTTTTCATTTCCCATGATAACACCACGTGCAGAATCCAATTCTACTTTCTGTAGGTATTACGTTTTCAATTATCTGCAATAAATTCTATTCCATATTTAATTGGTTTTCTAAGTTCTAGATACATACATACATACCTATGTATTAAGGTGCCTCTGTATTCATGTTCGAATCGCATTCAAGAAGTTTTTATTAGCCATTTCGTACTTCTAAGTACCATGGTACCTTTAGCTCAGGTGTACGCTTTGTGCTCGTTATACTCGTTTGCAATACTGATACGTTTTCTTTGTTTTTATTATTTGTTCGTAAACAATTCACAAGTGATAGCATTTGAACTATAAATGGAAGCTTATCCAATATTTAGATCAGCTAATGATTCGCAATGGATCCCATGTTCCCCATTTTCTGGAAGAGAACGAGGTCATGTAGGCTCCAATCTTCTCCGGTAAAACAAGAACTTATTAAGTACTAGTATCTATACCGATGAAGTGTTTATTTTGTTCTGCTATTTTATTAAACGTGGGATTAATCCCACTTAAGCAGTTAGCAATCAGATAGTCCATTGAACTAATTCATTTGAAAAACAGAATTTTGATCAGGAGAAGAAAAAATAAACGGATTTAAATATCCCAAAATACGTCGATGCAAAAGCTACATAGTGACAAACGCGAATTTTCACAATCCAGACTCAGTTCTCAATGGTTTTCAGAGTTATATTTCGATCCGACTGAATTTGAAAATTCTAAAAACTAAAAACACATTTTCGGCATTTTCCATGTTTGTCAGCGTTCAAAATTTGTAGAGGTGTATAGAGAGGGCTATCAAATTTCACAGCAGTAGTCATACACTGTTTGTTTTTATGACACCTCACAAAGTTACCTCCACAACTCTTTCCAACATTATTATACATATAACAATTTGTACCTACAACAGGAAAACGAAAAGTGTTTACTTGTATATTTTAATAAATCAAACCAGTCAATCACCTGTCAAGATCTTATGAATTGGTCCCATAAGACAGTTCCCCCCCATTCCCTTTAGTTTGAGCTGTTGGTGAAACTTTATTTGAGATTTAAAAGTCCCATTTGATTTGTGTCGGAAAAGTGTTTCATCACTTCGTCACCTGGCTACTGTCACGTCACTCACATTTCCAATTTATAGCAATTTGTCATTTAAATCTTGTTTCTCCTTTGGTGATGACAGCTTTGGATACATTTGAACATGATGGCTCAGTTTTAGAATAGAAAATAAATTTGTTTTTCACTTACAGTGAAGCGGACTTCATGAAGTCCTTAGAAAAGGCAGGCATTCTTTTTATTTTATTGATTATTGACAACATACATAAGTACTCGTCCTTGATTTCTATAAATGTTTTGCTGTTATCAATCTGTGATCTGTGTCTACTCAGCTTAAAAGCGGTACCCATCACTTTTTCTTTTATTCCCAAAAAACTTCTTGTCATCCAATTTATCTGTGACTTCCCAAAATTAATGCTAATTAATGTTATTTCAGGATTATGTTCCATGAATTTGTCACTTTTAAACTTTCCGTTGTAAGGAAACCCCAGCATAATGCTTTTACAGAAAAGGCTTAACACTGAACGTTTGCTTTCAGTGTTATTTTGTATTGAAACATTAAACTCAATCGGTCTGTTGACATTTACAAATCCAATTAATCTGAAGATGAATTTAAATATCCTCCTAAGCATTGGGTGGTAAAGCCGTTCGTAAATTTTAGCTTTATATATATTAGTTAATAGCGGACAGTAAATTTGTGATTCTTATTACATGGTATTTCTTAATTTAAAAATTAAAGCGTAATTTGTTAGTTAAAAAAAATCCACAATCGTACACTTGACTTTTGTTTTAAGTAAAATAGAGTAAGCAACTTTATTGACAAATCAAATAAAAATCAATTGCCTTATGTATGACTGATCATTACTTGAGAACGGCTCAATCGATTTGGCTAATATTTTTTTGGTTGTGTTCGCAATTGTAAGAACAAGGTTTGTATAAAAGAAATTTTTTTGAAAATCCACCGGAAAATTGGAAATTTCTGAAAAAACTGAAAGTTATTTTTTCCATGAGACGATTTGGTTCAATTCTTTTTTTTAATGTTCTCGTATGGTTAATTGTATGTGTCGCCTGTTCCCGTATCGGAAAACCATCAGTTTTTTTGTTTACGGACTGGACAACAAAATAAAATGTTAATGAATCACCTTGAGATTCATTGTGATTTCAAGTTAAATGGGAAAAATAAATTATTTGGTTGACGTTTTTTTTCTCATTTTTACTTCGTCGTTTCATGAAGATTTATAAGTTTTCAGATTTAGAGCTCCCGCACACTACAGACTTTTTATCGACCGATTGTTAAGTTGGTTTGGGCTGGTTAGTGCACACACTGGGTCGATTAATTAGTCGGGTTGGTAGCAGCTTTGCCGCTTGGGACGCTTTTGCGTGATTTTGACGTTTTTTCGGCAATGGGATCCGGGGCCCCACTTCTAAAAAAAAAAACTGCGATTTTGACGCATTTTGAAAATATAGGATCTTTATTTCAATTTATTTTCAAATCATGTCTCTTTTACTTATAAAACATAGTAGGTACTTCACTCTTTGTTCAACCACTGATGAGATCAACAAAGTATTTGTGTTAGTCAGAATTTCCTTTCCAAAAAACTCGTTTTGCATACATGCTTTTTTGTCTCTGTTATTTGTATCCCAATATTTTGTTTACTTTATTAGGTTCACATCGTTCATATTTAAATACGAGGAAATATCCAGAACTTAAAGAAAATTAATTTAAAACTCAGAGCAAACAGAGCTAGCGAAAAAATCGGCCGACTTTATAGTCTGGAGTGTGCGCACGTAGAAGAGCGCCGTACTGATTAAGTAGTCGGCCGATAGTTTGCCGATACCTTAGTTTAAAGGTAATCGTGTAGCCTATCAAACTTATTCATCGGCCGATATCGAATCGTTGTAGTGTGCGCACTCTCAAATATTTTCATACTGATTAAGAGCCCGACTAAACTGTCGGCCGACAGAAAGTCTGTAGTGTGCGGGGGGCTCTTAGGGGACAATTTAAAAAAAAATCGATTTTTCGAAAATTCTAGAGTGACCTAGCCCCTTAAATAGAATTGGTAGCTCAGTCTTAGATGTCTTTTTCGATATTCCTGATAAGCTTTAATGTACGATGAACGGATTTATATTAAATTTTTCGGAACTCGTTTAAAATTATTTATTTAAAATTTGTGGCTTATGAACGCTGAACCTTAGCCGCTTAGATTACAATCATTCGAATACGGATAAAACGGCAGGGCAGGCAAATCGCCGATTGAAATGATTTCTTTTCATTTATTTCTTAGTGTACTTCTCCCACTTGCAGCTTCCTTGAACTTTAATTTGCATTTCGTCCCGATTTCGTCTTATCTGTTCTCGACTTCTGGAGGTAACATCGTTTTTATAAAAAAAAAAATAACGTTACTATCTTTTTTTTTATTTTTTATTTAATCCAATTGCTCTAAACTTGCCCTGCATTTGGGAACGCTCGATAGATCAACGAATTCTACATTTTTCGATTTGAAACTGAGAAAACCCCCTGTAAAGAATACGCATGAACCGTTTTCGAATTGAGGGGTGCACTGACAAACGAGCGTAAGTTTTGACATTTTCAATCCAGTGAATTTGTCTTGCCAAAAGTGAAAGCTCAAGAAGATACTCGTAAAAGAGTACTAGTATGTAGAGTATGTAGATTTCTCAGATATGTGCACCTCTCATGTTTTTGATTTATTCACTTCTTATATAAAATAATCGCATAATCTCGGAATACCATATACGAAAATTTAGCCATACATGTATCGTTCGCTTCGAATTTTAAATACACATCTAATTGCCGAACATTTCCCTCTTTGCAATGTTTTTTTGTTTTGGTTTTTAATTTGCAATTCTATTAAAATATTTTAACAAGAGAATCATTTTATTTTCGAAAACTACAAGTTGAAAAAATAATAAATTAATTCAATCTAGTCATAACTTAAAATTAAAATAAAGAACAATAATTCGCTATTATTTAAAACAAAAAATAAGTTCTTTAAGACAATTATCTCGTTAAAGATTTGCTATTACAGTGAAAACTCTCTTGCGCGGACAGCGACCGTCGGGCATTTTTCGTTCGCTCAAGTGGACCACCGCCTTAAAGGGGTGGGAGGATTAGCCTGATATAACCCTCAGATATACATAAGGTTCAGTATCCGTATCATTGTTGTCAATTCTCATCCTCTGAATTTTCCTTCGCCATATCATTGTCTATTGGAGGAAATTCTTCACAATCGGAATAAGACTCACTTAGACGTACCACTACTGAATAAGGCCGGGAAATCCCCAACTTTGGGCTTTCTACGATGCATAATTTTGTGCCTCGCGGCCGTTGGTAAGTGGTTCGCGTCCGGCTAAGAGAGGCGTGTTTAACATTTCATAAAAATATGTTGTTCGCGTCGGCCCGTTCAAGCGAGGTAAAAAAAAATATAAAAAAAAACAAGGCCTAAGAGAAAATGCCCGCGCGAGCGGTGTCCGCCTAATAGGAGTGTCCGTAAGTAGAGTTTTCACTGTAATTATATACATAAGTGACAATGATGACTACAAGATATAACTTATGTTTTTAGTGTTAAATGACTGGGTCGCATATACTCGCATGTTATGCAATGAAGTCCTTATTTGTGGCCTACCAAAATGTAAACATTAATCTGCTGATTATTCACAAAATTAAGTCAAAGTACATACATACCAACGAATATTTTTGAATAATACGCGCTGACGCCATTCTGGTAAAAATAAGCATTTAACCACGAATGTTTCGAGGTAAATCCCTCAGCAAATCTGGCAAAGTGCTTTGCATAAATTCTAAATAATTTTCGCCATACAAATTGGTCGTTAAAATAAGTGGTTTAAATGGCTTTTTGGTTTAAGGCACCTGCACAATGCTCGACAGTGAAGTGTGTTCGAAATGATTTCACACGTTTACAGTGAAAATTTTCACCCGGCCAAGTGTGCAGGTAATGTATGCAAATGTATGTGCCATCGTCACGTGTAAATGCAATCATAAGCAATAGGATTATTTATTTTTAAAAGTTAAAAGGTTTTGAGCACGCTTGCAACTTTGGAGGAAATTATTTGTATGCTAGTGGCGCTTATTTTGAAGCGAACTCAGTTAAAAGTAAAACAGCTTTGGTTTTTTTTTTGTATAGATATGATCGAAACTTGTTATCATGTACGATGGCGGCGTTTAGGGGATTGAACATTTTCTTAGAATTAGTTTTAATGGAATGGAATGAAAACCAACAAGGGGGTGAATTATTCAATATGGACAAACTTTTCATCGTATTTAAAAAAGAGGGACTGTTACAATATTGTAACCTAGGCCGTCGTTAGCTGTAACAAAAATAATGAAAACTTGTATCATGAGTTTTTTTTAACGAAAAATATTAACTTATTAAGAAAACTTATTAAAAAAGTATAAAATCACAATTCCCTTGATAAAACAACTTAAAAATAAATAAAATAAGGTAGGTACATAGGTAGAGGTGATGTTTTCGGTGGAAAGAAAGCCTCAGCTAACCCGTTTATTTGGATATAGTTTGAGAGTGGAGTTTAAGAAGAGGATCAGTTCTCCAATCCTCTTCTCAGATATCTCTTCAAGGTCGCCAAACAAGGGTTTGTCCAGTATGCGCTACCTGGCTCTCGGTCATTTGTTTTTGACTTATTGCAATTTGGCCAAATCTTTCTGGATATGACACAGTTTGTAAGACTGGTCCACCTGAGACGTAAGTACATATAAAAAGTGGATTACTTGTGTAGGTCATGAATGCTCTCTTGTCCATGCATATGGCATTCTTTTTAAAGTACAATATCTTTTTCAAGCCAGGAATCAAAACTGTTGAGTACATTTTGCGCAGTGCAGCTTCTAACAAGACACAGTATGCTCAACAAGTTCACTTTGTTTGTTGAGTTTTGCAGACGATATTGATATTGACGAACAATCAAAAAGAGTGGATTTTGAAGCCAATCGAGTTAAACTTAACCTTCCGATTGTTAAGAAAGCGTCTTTCAAAATTCTTTTATGGTCACGTACTATATCCATTGTCTAGGTAAAATGTCGAAGTAGTTTTTTTGTCTGAACAACTTTTTTAGAAAAAAATAAGGACGACAATTTGCGGCTGTACAACTACTTCTTATTTGATTTGTCAAAGCTTCTAACCAAGGATGCAGTGGAAATACAAATAACGATAAAAAGCTGCAGTATCTCGTGCGATAATCCTATAAAACTTCACGGTAACATAAATATACTTCAAGCACTATTGTATCTTTATTTCTTTCTATTTGTGACTAAAGACTAATTTGTGAAACGATAGAATTTTATACAAATTTAAAAAGATTTTTTGTCGTTGTTGCAAAATCATTATTATTCAATAGTTTTCAAGTTGCTGGCAATAATTTTAGGATTAAATTTAAGAAGTCCGTCATATATTTTCCACAGCTCGAATGTGGATTGATAGATTTGTTAAATCGACCACACCTTTCAACTAATTAAGCATGTAAGTACAACAGAAATCCGTGTTCGTGCCAATTTGTGAAGAAAGTTCATGAGATTGGCATGCTAATTGATGACACAAGTTATCCTCGTATGTGTACTGACCCGAGAATAAAGCTGCTGTTGCCGAAAGAGGAATGCCGACATTTTTGGCCCATTCGAAGTTGAAGGTGTTAACAACGTTACGGTCAACGGTGAGCGCTACAGAGGTAAGCCAGTCTCGGCAGCCATTAAAAATAAAATTATTTTTCAGAAATAATAGCAAAGTTTATTCTCTTCAATAAAGCAAACGACTATTTTGTCACGGCAATTAGACATTTAAATTTGATATTGTTGATATGAAAATTCTGTACGGGGAAAACTAAATGTTCGTAAATAGCTGCACCCCAGCACCACTACCATCGGGTCCAAATTTTGCAAAAGACTTTCTTTTTATTTAAATATTATATGGTGTGAATTTCAGCCAAATCGGTGCATAAATAAGAATTTAGAAAAAGCGATTCCAACGCCACCTAGGGGGTTATAACATAAACAAAAACCATTCGGAGCACCACACAAATATATGATGTGAATATAAGATGAATAGCTTCAGTGGTTCAGCCGCGATAGTCGGACATACATACATACGCACCAACGTTTTTATATATTTAGATTATCTATCATTATTTATTAAACTAGGCTGACCAGACGTACTCTTTTTTAAGACAAACTACTCTTTCCTTTACATAGATTTACTAATTCTCTCTTTTCCTAAATGATTGGTAAATATACTCTTTTACTCTTTTTGCCGGTTGCCCTTTGTCCAATCATTTCGAAATTGAATTCTTGCTAGAATAATGTAAAAATGACAGTGTATAGCTTAGAATGAAGAAGGGCTATTAAAGTGATTTCGTGGATTTTGCCGGAATGACGGAGTGATGCATTAATGATAATGTGTATGTAGTGTAGGCAAACAATTTTCGAAAAAATGTCATTCCTGGAATGATAGTGTATATAGAAACTTGAAACTAAGCATTACGGTGATCCACATATTTGGGACAATGTATCACTCAAAAATATTGTGAAACAACTGTACAGGTGGCAAAATGTAAAGTTGAAAAAAAAATCTCCTTAATTTTACAGAAAAAAATTCAGCTTGTTACTCTATTCTCTTATCAGAAATTAAAAAGTTAACGTAGATATTGTTGCAAAAAAATGCAACTAAAATGTACAGATACTCTTTTAGTTTCAAAAGTGTCCTAATTAAACTTTACATTAATTAACAATATAATATCTTGAAACAGCTATAACTGACAGCAACAGACTTTGGAGTAATCCTCCTGTTGGCATGGAACAAGCCCAGAAGAAGTATTTCGGAAGATTCTATTTGCGCATACATATTTATTTATGTAGTATTTGTTTTTAAATCCTTATTTTCTTATACAACGACATCATGTGCCTTAATTTTATATATTTATGAATAATGTATTTATTAAATTTAAATATTTTATTTAATTTATCAAATTCTTAACTTACTAATTATTTTAATTTAGTCTTGTAGTGCCATGTAAAATCTAAAAAAAAATAAATAAACAAAAAAAAAACCTATAAATAAATCGGGATCTGACTGAATCTGACTTAAATATTAAAAGGAAACCAACAGATGGCGCACCTTTTATAACATCATTGAAATTGGAAATGGATGTTTGTCACTCATAATGTCTAAGAACGTCCACTTTAATAGCGCGATTTTCTTCATTTTTATAACCGATTCATTTGAAAAAATAGATTGGATACTATAGCATCATTTGCAATTTAATTTTGGAATATTGAAGCTCAGTGACGACATCAAATATTGGAGGAAACCTTTTGTTGTTATTTTTCACAGTATTTCTGATTTATGTTGATGACATTATTATTGGAAACTTCTCTAAGAAGATGATGGAATTCCTTATAGACGGATCGTAGTCCCTTTCCATTTTCCCATGTGTGAATACAGATTAAGATTAGATACATAGCCGACGAATAATGTGAGAATATGTTAAGTGTTTGTGTATGCTCAACTTGAAACTGCGTGGGTTATAAATGATGGGAAATCCAAGAGATCCTAGTCTGCTCTACATCCATACATTTATGGGGTGTCAGAAGCAACACTTTACATGGTTCGACAGCTACACATGAATGTGCCGAACCATGGAGTGGGTGTTAGCTGACGCAAACGCCATTTGAGGGGTGGATATACATTACATTACCTGGAATAGATAAGGTTGGAGATTGAATGGTAGATAATAAAACAAATGTAATGACGTGGCAAGGTGTTTAGTTTTGAAGTTGTACTTAGGTCTTTTTGAGATTTAAAAGTTTTAGATTTGCGTCATATTTCTATTGGAAAAGTATACGAGCTATTATACTAGTGACAGCTTTGAATTCCACTTGATTTTAATTTAAATTTCAATACAATCCCTTTAAAGCTTTAAGTTGGTGTAAAGTGTCGCTCCTAGTTACTCAAAATCCATGCTGCATAAAAAAGTCCGCCACGAAAAGTACTGAAAATATTTCCCATCTCATTACTATCCACTAAGGGTTAGGTGATACTTGTACATGTACATACTTCTATAACCCTCTTTGGTTAAACTCTAAGCTAACTTTGATATTTTCAAAGATTTTGTGGCACACCTGGGACAAACCCACGACACACCCTTTGCGAACCACTCTCTATACTTTATAAAGTGGGAAAGGCGTCAATTTGATACTTTACCTAGTGCCTGTCCTGCAGTTGTCCCACAACAACAACAAAGAAAAGAAACGTATTTGCTGCCAACTTTTCTTGTTTTTATGTCAACACCAGCATAAGATATGGTATACGACACTAATTAAAGTAGACGAAGGAAGATGTGTACTTAAATTTAAAAATAAATATATATATTTAAAGGAGCCATCGAATATGGAGAAATACGCAATGGAAGATGGAACACAATGGATTTGAGCGAAAGTTTATACAAGCATTCATACATATATACGTACAATACAGGTGAAAAGTTTCACAATATTGCTAGCCCATTGAGATGAAGTGATATTTAAAACCATTAACACTGATGGCAAATCAATTCAAGAAAATACATTATGACGACTCCAAACGAGAACCCAAAAAAAAAAGATTTAAATTTTTATAGTATACAAAAAACGAAAACCGTTAAAATTGATTTTCCACAAAGGGAGTTAGCTGTTTTGAGAGTTTTCCGCTGTATTCTATAGTCAACATTTTTTTTTTTACAATGTGCCAACATATACAACAAGAGTAATTACAACGAACCCTTATGGCATTCGGGTGAAATTGCACCTGTTGCAAAGGACCATCCTAACCTAACCTAACCATTGCATCTACTTAAAATGTTTACATACTTATTTAAGGGTGGACCAGGGCCAACAACCCCTTCCAGTTAGCTTGGTCCTTAGCTAACTACCTCCAGTTGCGCACTCCGAATTGGTTGCGGTCCTTTTTTACTTGTGCGCTCCACTTTATGCGAGGTCGTCCTTGCGCTGACCATCCGGGTTGGAATCGAATACTCTGCAGACCGGAGCGTTGATGTCCATTCGCTCTACATGTCCTAGCCATATTAAATGCCCAATGTGCGGTTTTTTGAGTAGGTCGATTTCGCTGTACAGCTCGTATAGTTCTTGGTTGAATTTTCTTATCCAAAACCCGTCAACGCAAACGGGACCGAATATCTTACGAAGGATTTCTCTCTCGAGACGACTAAGGATTACATAGAGTCTCCCTTGTCGACCGAGAAAGGGCTTTACTACTCAATTGCCTTCTTAGCCCAAACAAACAGCGATTGGCAAGAGTAATCCTTCGTTTGATTTCCGGCGAGATGTCATTTCGAGAATATAACTTTTTTACTTCAAAAAATAGTAAACAAACCACATGTCATCAATGAATGTTTTGGTTTAGAAAGAATGATGATTACTGTACAGTTTTAAGACACATTTACAAATTTCGTTATAAACGAAGACGTTATAAGCGATCTTGACTGTATCTTATTCATTAGTATCGTATTTAAGGCCTGCAAGGTCATTCTTCACCCTAGAGATGCGTTGAAGATGTTGATAGCCCTAATGTGTATAGTGTTTCAAAACTTTTTTCCTGCAGTGTATGCTCACGTGTCTATCTGCAGATAAGAAAACAGACGCCATTTAAATAAGCCTCAAAGCAGTGGTAGCAAATGGCACCTTTGGGCCTTTTCACTTTTTTAGATAACACATTGTTTAGATAAGTTTTCCGATAAATGAATGTACACTCGAACATACACATGTATGTTTGTATAGTAATTGAGTTTATTGAATGTTATTACGATGTCACATATCTATTTACATATGTAAGTATTTCGGGCGGTTATTGTAAATAAATTTTTCCTAAGCATGCTATAGGAGACAATTTATGATTCGATATAAAAAAACACAATTATTATATTCTCATGCTCATACAATATAAAAACTTCATTTCCTTTCTTTTCCCAATTATCTTTGTACTTGTACCTACCCACTTTTGGTTCCGAAGACTTAAGCAGCCACACGTGATTTTTTCCCAATTGAATGCGATGAAGCAGACAGCTTCCAAACAAAATATCTTAAATCGTCTGGAAGGATTCGAGTGAGGATAGGAATTACGAGTAAATCGACTCCATGTATGTTTCCTTCGTCTTGTGCAACTCTTATTCACTTATTGCTTACACACTCGTCAAGATGAAATAGAATTTAATAAAAACAAACTATATTGAACTACATAATAACACACACACATGTTTTACATATGAATGAAGCTATTAAGCGCTAGCTAATTTGGTATTTCTGCAAGGGGCAAGGACCCCAACTCAGTTGACACAATAGCAAAGCAACTTCACCATAGATTTTCACTTTTATTGCCCCCGCCTGAAACTCGATGTTCGTACAGTAGCAACAACAAGATGCAGAATAAGGACACACAACAAAACCGCCGCCACGTTTTACGTCTCGCGATTTAAACGATAAAACAGTGTTTTGCGGTCACAACACATTTAACGGTCTGCGGAAATACTTACACCACAGCTAGCGGTTTCGTTTCGCAGCCAAGTCCTTCTGTGCTAAGGATAAGAAAACCGAACATCATACAAGTAACGTAGCGCGGAATGATGGTTGTTCGCTTATTGTTTTATCGATTGAACCGTAACGTGCGAAAATTCCGTTTGTTTGTTTGTGTGCGATGACAATGCCACCAAGAGGATGATGATGATGATGATTGATGATGAATGTTTGGCACTTTTCCAGTATAAAGAAAAATAAACCGGCACTAAACAGATGTTAGAAAATGCGGGTGGGCGATGTTGATACGAAACGAATTTTGTGGGAAACCGGAAACGTAAGTCCGCAAAGTGAACAGCTTAGTTTCACTGCGTTAAATGAACTGGCACTGGCACAGTGATGAATATCTACGATTATCTTGTAAGGACTCCAAGTGTTTTCCTTGGTGCACAATTGGTGTTTAGTTTGCTGAGTGAGTTATTAAAATGTAGGGGGTGCTGTCGAAATGCGCATGTCCTGTGAATAGCTCAATCGAAATGGTTTGAGTGAAAAGGTTTGTTGGGGTAACAAGTCAGACGAGTTGTGTTGTGTTAGTTGTTAGTACAAGACAGTTCGATGGTGGATGTTTGATCTAATAACATAGTTTAAAGATCAAAGACTGATAAGGATTAGGTACATAAAATAAGAACGAAGTGATATTAAAGGGCTTATACAACCCGTAGTGTGGATAATGTTCTTTAACATTATTTTGATGTTTTTCTTTCCAATGTCAGACCTTTGATTTTAAGGATTGGGGAATTGAATATGCCAAAACACTTTTCGGGTCTTTATTTTAAAGGCGACTTCTCAATAAAATATGTCAACAAGTCTATGTACATTTGAAAGTGGGCTCGTCAAAAAGGATTTAAGTTAACTGTCGCATAGACTTAAACCGGAATTAGGTTAGGTCGTACATGTACATCACATAGATTTCGCTATTCTTCATCAGTATCGCTTTGACATTTCAAATTTGTCATGAGTGCAATGCAATTAAAGATATGGGAAACCTCAAAATCACAAAATTAGGTATGAATGCGTTTGGCGCATTACAAAAAAAAAAAAAAAATATTATAGTGATAATATTTCATTCTTGAAACGAAGCAAGAAAACCAGCAGAAGTACCGTTAGATTTGTTGTTAGAGAACACAATGTTAGCTCGTCAACTAAACAGTTGTGCAAGTTTTGTTCATTTAATCCTCACTTCTATTGTAATTAAAATAGTAAAATAGTGGCGCAAATTCATAGTCAGATAAAGCCGACATTAAAAGAATTTATTCACCTACATAACTTAAAATGTACTTTTGCTATTCATAGTCACCTTTTAGTCAACTTTAAACTTATAGCCGGCTCAAAATCTAAAATGATACAAACGTCACTTTAAATAATTAAAGAATCGGCTCTAAATTTATTAAATATAACAAATTCAAATCACTTAACAAAAACATACCAAAGTCGATACTAAATAATACACAGGCAAAAATGTGTTTATGAATAACGAAAAGTTATAGCCAGCTTTTTTATTTATTGTAACTTAAGCCGGCTGTAGTAGACCAAGAGCCCGCAGTAAATTTTGGACGTGAAAGGCAACCACATGAATTCTACTTTAATATGTAGCTATGATGCCAAAAATTCCAAATATGCCAGTCTGGCAGCACAAAATGGCAGCTAAAGGGTGTAACTGTATATCAAAAATCGCTATTATTCAAAACAGGAATAATTGGTGCAACCATTTGAAACTATTAGTAAATAATAGAGTATGACCCCCTCAGCACCAATACATGTATCCAAGACGTTTGAGGTGTAGCCAAGACTCTGACAGACGCAACGGAAATGCGTAAGAATTCCAAATTTTGAATAATCAATGCAACCGAACCAATTTTTCGTGTAACATAGAATATTACAACATGAATACAAATATGAAGGTCTAAGACGTTTTGGGTGTCGCTAAGGGCTTGCCAGACGAAGTCAAAATATTCACAAAATGCAATTTTGGAATAATTGATGCAACCGCCTAATTTTTTTTTCAGAACTTAGAGTTCAACTCCCTGATTACAAATATATAACTCCAAGACGTTTTACTTGTCGCCAAGTCCTTGCCAGACGAATCCTTAGAATCAAAGATCGCTTAAAGTTTCTAACTATAAACACAAAACTTGTAACTCAGTCTGAAATAATTGATGCAACCACACAAAACTCCCCCAAAACATACAATGTTATACCAGAAACATAAACACATAAGTCCAAGACGTTTTCCTTGTCGCCAAGTCATTGCCAGACGCTCTCAAACTATCGAAAACCGATAAAATGCACTTATACACTCACAAAACATAGGACCAAAACTTGGATAGTTGGAGTAACCACACAAAACTTTCCCAAAACATAGAATACAACTCCTTGCACAAAACTATATAACTCCAAGACGTTTTACTTAACGCCAAGTCCTTGCCAGACGAATCCAAAAGACCGATCAACACCCATGCTGAAATGAATGAGAAGCTAAAAAATTAGTTATGAGAGTTTCTCTCTTAAAACTGATTTTGTTGAACGATTGTAAGTCATACTATTATACTAAAGAGTCTGATCCAATAATTAATTGTATAATCTCGAGTTAGAGAGAATCTATTTTGGAGACAACAAGTTGGTCTATTTTGATAAAATGATAGCTGTAGTGTGCAGTTGCAAGGTGTTTTCTGTGCCGCGAATATGGGTGAGAATATTTTACGAAGTGAAATTAAAGAACTAGAAAGTTTTCAAGAGGAAGCAGATACCTGTATGATGTTGCATCTTTCATTCTTGCCAAGGGACTGCTCTGTTGTTCTTAAATGCTCAGATACGGATGTACTGATCATAACACTATGTAATCTACCTAACCTGAAAAACAATGTCAAGGTTTGGATGGAAGTTGGAACATTATCCAAAAACACTTTAAGATACATTAATATAAACGCACTATATGAACAATTTGGACCAACACTTTGCGCTGCGTTGCCAGGTTTTCATCCTTTCTCCATCCATTTCTTCCATCCTTTTTCAGAAAAGGAAAAATTAGGCCATATAGCATTCTAAAAAACAGCCCAGACCTTCAATCTGCATTTGCAAGACTTGGATGTGGCACAGATTTGCTGAAGAGGATGTCACTAAAATAGAAACCTTTGTCTGTGCAATGTATAAAACACAATATTCAGAAGTGGATGAAGCTAGATACGAGATTTTTTATAAAACATGTAAGCCTGTATCAAAAAAGATTTTTAAAAATATTAAAAGTAATTGATATTAATTTAAATAGATACATATGTATATCCTACAGGGTGAAATTCTTACCTTAATTAATTATTACCTCCAAATAGATCAACGTTATTAGAGCAGATATGCAGAAGTAATTACATGTGTTATATATGGAAAAATGCGGTAGCAAATCAGCCAATAACAATCTCACCAGTACTAAATGGCTGGATCTTGAAGGATAATATGTTCCAAGTTAAGTGGTTCGAGGGAAATGTGACGCCTAACAAATTAAATGACATTTTGAAAAAAGAAATAAATGAATCTGATAGTGAAGGTGAAATCCTTTGCTCCGATTCATCAGATGAGTCCGACAATGAATCTCAGGTTTTTTTTTCGTTAATAAAAACATATAAATATGCAAGAAATGCAGTTTTATTAATATTTGTTCCAGCATGTATTTTTTTCTCTTGGATTCGTCTGGCAAGGACTTGGCGTTAAGTAAAACGTCTTGGACTTATGTAGTTTTGTGCAAGGAGTTGTATTCTATGTTTTGGGAAAGTTTTGTGTTGTGTTTGGGTTACTCCAACTATCCAAGTTTTGGTCCTATGTTTTGTGAGTGTATAAGTGCATTTTATCGGTTTTCGATAGTTTGAGAGCGTCTGGCAATGACTTGGCGACAAGGAAAACGTCTTAAACTTATGTAGTTTTATGCAGGGAGTTGTATTCTATGTTTTGGGAAAGTTTTGTGTGGTTGCGTCAATTATTCAAGTTCTGGTCCTATGTTTAGTGAGGACTGATGAGCTTAGTGCATTTTAACTTTAAGAGCGTCTGGCAATGACTTGGCGACAAGGAAAACGTCTTGGACTTATGTGTTTATGTTTCTGGTATAACATTGTATGTTTTGGGGGAGTTTTGTGTGGTTGCATCAATTATTTCAGACTGAGTTACAAGTTTTGTGTTTATAGTTAGAAACTTTAAGCGATCTTTGATTCTAAGGATTCGTCTGGCAAGGACTTGGCGACAAGTAAAACGTCTTGGAGTTATATATTTGTAATCAGGGAGTTGAACTCTAAGTTCTGAAAAAAAAATTAGGCGGTTGCATCAATTATTCCAAAATTGCATTTTGTGAATATTTTGACTTCGTCTGGCAAGCCCTTAGCGACACCCAAAACGTCTTGGACCTTCATATTTGTATTCATCTTACTCTTACTAATATATAAATGTGAAAGTTTGGATGTTTGGATGTTTGGATGTTTGGATGTTTGGATGTTTGGATGTTTGGATGTTTGGATGTTTGTTGCTCTATAACACCTTAACGGTTTAACAGACTTGAATGAAATTTTCGGGAATAGATAGTCTACTTCCTGGATTAGAGATTAGGCTACTTTTTAATCAAAACATACAATTCCTTGATTCCATAATTCGAGTTATTCCAATTTCCGCTTTTATTACTTGGTCATTATTTTTGGGTACACCATTGCCATTGATCGTCATTCTGTTGGGAGAGGGTTGTTTTTGTAGATGTTATGCTCTTCTCTTCGCCACAAATCCATCGCTATCGCTTATTCTTTAATTCTCTTTCTACCCATACGCGCATTGAACGATGGGTAAACCATTGCCATTGATCGTCATTCTGTTGGGAGAGGGTTGTTTTTGTAGATGTTATGCTCTTCTCTTCGCCACAAATCCATCGCTATCGCTTATTCTTTAATTCTCTTTCTACCCATACGCGCATTGAACGATGGGTAAACCATTGCCATTGATCGTCATTCTGTTGGGAGAGGGTTGTTTTTGTAGATGTTATGCTCTTCTCTTCGCCACAAATCCATCGCTATCGCTTATTCTTTAATTTTCTTTCTACCCATACGCGCATTGAACGATGGGTAAACCATTGCCATTGATTGTCGTTCTGTTAGGAGAGTGTTGTTCGTGTAGATATTATGATCTTCTCTTCGCCGCAAATCCATCGCTATCGCTTATTCTTTCATTTTCTTTCTACCCATACACGCATTGAACGATGGGTAAACCATTGCCATTGATCGTCATTCTGTTGGGAGAGGGTTGTTTCTGTAGATGTTATGCTCTTCTCTTCGCCGCAAATCCATCGCTATCGCTTATTCTTTAATTTTCTTTCTACCCATACGCGCATTGAGCGATGGGTAAACCATTGCCATTGATCGTGATTCTGTTGGGAGAGGGTTGTTTTTTTTAGATGTTATGCTCTTCTCTTCACCACAAATCCATCGCTATCGCTTATTCTTTAATTTTCTTTCTACCCATACGCGCATTGAACGATGGGTAAACCATTGCCATTGATCGTCATTCTGTTGAGAGAGGGTTGTTCGTGTTAATAATTAATGCTCCTTTTTGGGATTGTGACACAAAGTAGAGGAGGGATGATTTTGCTGATATTTGCTACCGACTTTTGTTAGTTGTGTTTCTGCTTCATCAGCGTGCGGATCTAGATCTACAGAAAGGGGGAAATGTACGATTTTTTTTACTTTCTTTTTTTTGTCACTTTACAGCGGTATTTGGTTACCTTAAGGTTAAGTCAGTGGACACCTTAGAATAAAGTTTTTCCTTTTTTTTAAATTCACAAATACATATTATATTGTAGTAGGGGTAGGCAGGCGATGTTGAGTCTTATTAGTTGGTGATTTCAGACAAACCTCACCAGTTACTCGGCGATCAATGCTTACAACAAAGCCTAATATCTTCGGTGTTTACATAATACTATTGTACTTTAAATATAAACATTAAGTACAACTATTAGAGACAAGAAACCAGAAAGTACCATTATTTGATGCTCATAAAATACGTATTATGTACATATGTGTGTAGACGTGTTTGTACACAGGAATATTACATTTCCATACATTTTTTATGCAATCGTTTCATCTATAGGGAACAACCACTTAGTTCAGATAATAATGTATTGGCTTTAGAATTCTTTAGAATCTTAATTTAAATAATATCGATTCCTACTACTTCCTTTCTATCATACTACAATCAAATGACGCGACTGATTTTTAGCACGGGCAACGCCGGGCAGGCAACAGCTAGTGTTGTAATATTCTATGTTACACGAAAAATTGGTTCGGTTGCATTGATTATTCAAAATTTCGAATTCTTACGCATTTCCGTTGCGTCTGTCAAAGTCTTGGCTACACCTCAAACGTCTTGGATACATGTATTGGTGCTGAGGGGGTCATACTCTATTATTTACTAATAGTTTCAAATGGTTGCACCAATTATTCCTGTTTTGAATAATAGCGATTTTTGATATACAGTTACACCCTTTAGCTGCCATTTTGTGCTGCCAGACTGGCATATTTGGAATTGTTGGCATCATAGCTACATATTAAAGTAGAATTCATGTGGTTGCCTTTCACGTCCAAAATTTACTGCGGGCTCTTAGACTATAGGCACTATTTATGGGTTGACTATGTATTTGCGTCAGTATTTTTAATTAAAAAAATAAGTTAATTGGTGGTTTTTGTTCTTCGGTTTTCATTGAAAGTGTGTTTAAAAAATAGCTGGTAATCGAAGCTATTTCAAATGGATCGAAGCAAAGAGAGATTGCTGAACAATTCAAGAATCACGAATCAAGTGTCCCGAGAATAATTGTAAACTTTCAACCAAATTCATCTATTGCAACGTTTCATTCTGGTTGTCGTCACCGAAATACACACTGACAAAAAATCAATTGTATACGATCTCAACTTATCGACCGATGCAAGTACCTACAGTGCATACCATCACAAAAAGTAGCGGCTCTGTTTGATTACAAATTGCAATTCATTTTTATACTATTTGGATTGGAATTTGCTTATAAATATTCAAATTGGCCCTTGACACAATGGAAAACAGGTTTGTTCCTTACACAGCGGATAATGGTACACCGGTTTACCTCGCAAAATGCTGGTTACTTAGCTTTAAAAGAGGAGTGGGTGAACATTCCCTGTGAGGTTACAAACTCCCTTATTGCTTCCATGCCAAAAAGTGCGAAGAAGTAATAAGTAATAAGAAACAGTAAGTAAGTCCTTAGCTAACTGCCTTCCGTTGCGCACTCCAAGTTGGTTGAGGTCCTTTTCCACTTGTGTGCGCCACCTTAGGTGAAGTCGTCCTCTGCTGCGCTGACCATCCAGGTTGGAATCAAATACTATGCGGACCGGAGCGTTGATGTCCATTCAGTTTATATGTCCTAGCCATTTGAAGCGTACAATGCGCTGCTCCAAAACCCGTCAATGGAAAAGGGGCCGAATATCTTACGAAGGATTTTTCTATCGAAGCGACCAAGGATATCTTCATTTGCTGTCGATAAAGTCCATGCTTCAGCTCCATATAGCGTCTCCTTAGTCGATCGGGAAAGCGTTTTACTACTCAATTGCCTCCTCAGCCCAAAGAAACAGCCATTGGCAAGAGTAATCCTTCGTTTAATTTCTGATGAGATGTAATTTTTTGATGTTATAGCAGATACATAATATATGGAAGTATGTAATCTAATCATTCAATTTTTTTTGCGTATGTGACACCCTAACCCTATATACATAATATAAATAACAATCATATTCCACATTTGCATGCATAAAGTTATACACGTCTTAATTAACCAATATAGCAATGTCATGTTAAACAAATGTTTTCACCTTTATCTTTAAGACGTTTCTTTCATTTTCTTTTAATCACAAATAATAAATTTCCATAAAATAGAAAAGTTTTCGCCGCAGAGAATTTAATACGAATTTTGAATATTGTTACCTCCTCCTCCTCCTCCGCTGCCACCCCATCATGGGTTGCGATACTCGTTATGATGATGGATTCGTTGGATAGAAGTTGCAAGCGTAGAAAGTTATGTATACAGAGACGCAAACATGAAGGATATCGTTAGAAGAAAATAAGAGTAGATATGTACATTTTCTTTGAAAAGTTTTGACATTCGTACGCTTTGAAAAGTAGTTAAAGGTTAAAAGTTCAGGTAAGTGTGTTTTGTTTCTTTAATTTGGAGATGCAAAATGGTTTCCTTTTGACATTTACTTTTATCAAATTGAAAACAACTTAAGGCGAATGTGCGACACGTAAAATTGCGTATCTATCTTTTATAGAATTTTTTTTTTTTTTTGCTTAAATTCTTTTCACTGAATTCCTATTGATTTGCTTTCTATAACAGTCAATTACAGACGCTATACACGACACGGTAGATGGTAACATCCATATTCAAAAATTCAATACGAACAGGTTCCTTTCAAACATAGTGGACAAAACCGAACAAAGAAAGAAAACGTCAAAGGAGAACCATTTCATCTGCCAATTTCCCATTTCAATTGATTTCAATTTCCATTTCTTGTCAGATGCAGTCGAAACGGTATTCCCACAATTGAATCCTTTTTTTTTGACATCCACTTGAGTTTCGCTCTACCCAATGACCTTTACGATAAAATTTGTATTCAAATTGACATTTTGATTAGATCATTTATTGAAAATCCATAATAAACCGTATTATGAGTGCCAAACAGGACAGCATAATGTCGCAATGAATGTAGTGAAACTGAACTCAAGGACTCATCTTGTTACATATTTCCTATTGAATTTATTAAATTTGGGTTTAGATTTAATGCTCGGCGTGTTTTTTTTTTCCAAATCTGTATAGACCTAAAAAAGCTTTCAAAAGCACTCAAAGTAAAATACAACAAAACCTTAGCCTGGATAATTATAATTATTGCTCATGCGTGCTGTAGCGTTTTCAGCTATGTCAGTTCTGAAGTTTTAATGAATTTGTGGTTCGCGATCGAGGATTGGTCGCCGTGGCCGTGGTGGTTAGTGCGTTGGACTACCACGCAATGCTGCCCGGGTTCAACTCCTGGCTGGGTCTAACACCTAAAAGAGCTTTTTCATGGTGAAACCTTTTGAATGTCTGACAAGCATCAAAGAGTATCATTTGTCACGATTAAGCTTCTCAACTCGCCGTTCGGAGTCGGCAAAAAACTGTAGGTCGCTTCCATTCGTGCAACAATATAACACGCACACACAAATGGTTGCGAGAAGCAGGCCCTGATTCACCTCGAGCTGTAGCGCCAACTAAGTAAGTAAGCATGATCGAGGATTGGTAGAAGAGTTGGTCTCAGTAGAACACAAAAGGTTGTTATTCTATTGCCAGTAGAAGCCCTCGATTTTGAAGATAAAATTCTTCAAGATTTAAACAAGTAAACAAGTCTGAAAAACTTAGGGTGCACTCGATTTCAACGAATCGCTTTACAGGCATCATGATCTCTCAAGAAATTGAAATAAAAATTGGTTTCGTAAAGCTGGTAAATATTTTTGAAAGCTTTCTTTCCAATGATAATCAACAGGGACCGATTTAAATTGAAGATATGCAACCGCGATTTTTTTAATTTATTTATTTACATAATTAGCGTGAAATGATTAAAACTTAGTTCATCTTTTTTTACAAGCCTTGTATTAAATTATTTTTTTGTGAAGGAAAACTCTGGGGATCGATTTTACACCAACTTCCAGATACACGTACACGTACCTATATAACTCCAGTGACAACACAATATTGTATAGTAATCCTCACCCTCTTTAACCTAACCTATACTATTTGGGTGGCCAAACCGTATACCGCGGTCGATTGGTCGAACGCGAAGGCACTTACAGTCGACCCCAACGCATATGTTATAGTATAGATTAATACATCATAACAAAAACGCAATACTTAACTAAAGTCTTAAAAAATGTAACAACACTGCACTGCACTCTATGTGTCTTCTTCCTGATTTGGAGAATTTGGGCAGAAAGCTGAACTATTGTGCCGAAAACGGTGTAGGTATTTCGGATACCCACCGTGACAAGATAGGAACTGCGTAAGGTGGTGGTTACAGTTTCCGTGCCTTCGGTTTGTCCAAACGTCTTTGGTTCGAATAAATCTGTATGTCCATCTGCCCTTCGTAGTGGTGTCCCACCGAGCTTGCCACCTGGTCATTGAATTCACTCTTCTTCCTTGATCCTTCTGATGACGATCGCTTCTTGGTTACAGAAGTTCTCCTATTATAGATTCCTTAAATCTCGTCCACAAGGATATCGATCGAAGTGAGGCTTAAAGCTAAGTCTAAAGTCGACTATTACTCCTAGGTATTTTACAGTCTTTCGCTCTGATAGTTTGACTTCCTACCCTTATGTTCACGTATTCCACATTTTTCCGGCTACTTCCGTTTTCTGATCTGCTGATTCTAGGCCAGCGGATATTAGCCAGTCTTTGACGAGGTTGATTGCTTCTTTCGTAGCTGACTGTATCTCGCAAATGTTCCTTGCAACGGTAACAACGGCGATATCGTCGGCGAATCCGATTATTGTTACT
The DNA here is from genome assembly GCA_949775065.1 of Brachyopa scutellaris. Lineage (NCBI taxonomy): Eukaryota > Metazoa > Arthropoda > Insecta > Diptera > Syrphidae > Brachyopa > Brachyopa scutellaris. The sequence continues at coordinate 96,120,269 of OX459114.1, read as the reverse complement.
CCTGGTGGCAGTGTTTTTTATAGAACTCCTTCGTTCATGATATTCCAAAGAAGAGGCTCCAATCCTGATCCTTGTAGGACTCCCCCGGAGAGTCCTTCTTTGGATTCATACTTCAGCCTTCTATTGCTGAAGTAGCTGGATACAATCTTTCGCAAGTAGTTTGGCGTTTCCATTCTGGCTAGTGATCTTCTTATGGTGTGTATGTGTACATATTTATATGTATTTTCTTCCGAGTAAAAATAATGGTTAGGTAGCACGCATAACCAATTTCAGCGAAAAGTCGAACACGTAGCCTGAAAGTTTGGCCACTGCTGTAAGTATACAGTAGAAATCGGTTATAACAACACCTGATATACCGATGAACCAGATATAACGATATAATGTATTTTCAAAGTCCCGACAAAACTCCGTTTAACTCAAAGTAATTTGCAATCGGTTATAACAATGCCGGATATAATGATGGAACCTTTTATAATGATGAAAATGTATCAGATTTAAGTTAAATATTCCTAAATATGTATCTACCTCATGTATGTATGTAGACAATTGTTAAATTTTATTTAGCAACTGCAGTGACCCCGCTTTGAATGTTCTTACATCTAGCCCCTTTCCATCCATATTACTCGATCGTGCGACCATAAGCGTAACGACACAAGGTACACAAATTGCGCTGTGCTTTCTAGAAACACCTTACTAGCAATTTTTTTCATTGCTTCAATAAAATATTAGAAAGCAAGTAATTATTAAATTTCATTCTTTCCGCACATGTTTTAATTTTTCTGAACTTGAAAGGGCTAGCGCTAAAGTAAATTTCATCACATGCCCTGTTTTAATTCCATATCCCGCACTGAAAAGTTCAGTAAGTGTTGATTTTTGTTTGAAACAAATGGTGTGTTGAGATAGTGCCTAAGCTGATGACGTTTAATAAACGTGAATAATTTGACCTTGCCAAAAATATGATCGTGGTATACAAATTTATTGCTCCGGATATAACGGTGAATCGGTTATTGCGATGAAATTCTATGGTCCCTTCGACATTGTTATAACCGATTTCTACTGCATTTATTGACGTTGTAAATCTAATATGGCGGACGCTCTTAGATGGTTGATTACCGTTAACTTTACGACCTCCATGATATGGGTATCAAATGAAAGGGTTTGACGAGCCCACCCAAGCCAATATGTGGTGCGTACGTACTCGCGTAAATTTGTATACAATTTCAGATACTAAAAAATAGAAAATATATGCATACATGGAAAATTAAAAAAAAGAAGCTTTAATCAACTAAAAGTAAAAAATATTTTTTTCCCGAGTCACCAATAATACGTGACTTTTAATTAAATCTTGGGGCGTTCAGTGTTTGCATCTTCATTTGACAAGTGTCAGTTGAAGTCAATGCCCAACGAGGAAGAATCCTAGAATCTTCAAAAATAAAGTTGTCTACATTTAGAACCAATCGCAAATCGGTGCATTAGAGTAGCATAAAGTCCTCTTGATGCACCCTTATAAGGTCCAGGAAACCTACAGATCCATATATTGTAATCAAGAATGCAACCTCACATATATGTACGTACATATGTATGTATGTAGAAGAAAAAACTAAAAGATTTTGTTATGCAAATATTCATAAACTAAGTCGATGAATAACAAATGATTCAAATGAATCCTTGTTCCCATCCATTTGAGAAACTGTTCGAGACATATTCTATAAAAAAAAAATCAAGAAATTATGAAATGGTGTTCTGTATCCGCTAGTAAACAACTAACCACAATGAAATCTAATCTAATCTAATCCGTTCTATTAGCTTCTACAAACTCATAAACATAAATTTACCCCTATTTGAAAAACTTCTGTTATGCAACTAACTTTTTGTCGTAAAATTACTGCAGTGGCCAAAACCATTGCTTATAGTTCGGCTAAACAAATCCAAGCATCGAAACTTTTTGTACATTCTAACAGATACTTTTACATCAACCGCAAAACCCATCAAAATACGAAAAGTCTTTAGCAGATTGTAGACGAGTCATTTTTAGAAAAACCAAAAAAAAAAAAAACTTTTCCAATTAAATTTCTAACACAGAGGCGATTATGTGATTACTATTGGAAATCTGTTTAAAAGTTTCATCGCCATAGTAAGTGTTTCATCCGCTGGGTTTGGATGGTAGACCATCAAAAACACTGGTAAACAGGTTAACTTTAAAGTGCTATAAACTTTATGGCAAATACTTTCCCATGCGGAATAAAATGTTTTCGAAAAGTTATTTTTCGTTGCTGCTATTTTCGTGTTCAGGCGATGACTTGGTTGATTGGTTTTTGAGAATGAGTGCAAGGAATCCTTTGGACCCGTTATTTTTAGATCACTGTTATTGGCGTGGTGTAGAGCGGTGATGATGACGAACACTTAACCTGAGACTAAATTTTTTTTTCTTTTTTCATTAAATTTCAGTACATCAAGATGTGGCTAGATGACTATCAACACATACTGACTCTTTCGGAGTTCCAACGGATGTTGGAAAATAAATTTATTCGCATCTTTAAATGCCACCGTAGAATATTCTTTCATTTCCACTACATGGCATTAATTTTCCAGTTTTCCTAGTACGGCAGGCAGTTAATGCGATTTTACGCTACACCGAATGTCAAAACGCCAAAGCCCACACAGAATATGACTTATTCGAAGGGATTGAAACACTCGGAGGCAACTACTTCGTTAAGCTAATTTAATTAATTTTGGTTTGAAAAGCGCAAATAGACTTTCCGCCGGCAATCCATCAAACTGCTTGCATGTATCTCATCCAGAAAATGCATTAGTATCGCATTCGAGTTACCCTAATTAGACTTTGCCTGGATATTGTTTATTGAATAAATACGTTTGTAGCAATCAATGTTACTTTTTTATTTATTGCAATGAAAATTAAACTTTTCGGGATGAATTTATTTCGTTTGGGAAAAATATTTATTTTGAAATAGAGAAATTACAAATCCATTCTTGTATGATTCTTCCTGACATTCTCGAATATTATGGCTCTGGGATAATGATAAGTTCGCACATGTTCTCGAATCTATAGAATTTTACAAGCTTAATATTAATTTCACTTTCTGTGGGGGCCAAATCTGGGAATCTATTTTACACCCACTTCCAGGTATCCGATCAAGCTGAAATTTTGCATACGTGTATAACTCCGGTGACAATACATACAATACAATAATAGTTAATCTAATATGGCGGACGCCCTAAGATGGTAGATTGCCATTATCTTCACTATCTTTTTAATATTGATATCAAATGAAAGGGATCAGGGCCGGTTTTAACAGTTTTGGCGCCTGGCGCAGGAAAAAAAATAAGCGCCCCAAAAGCAACTAAAAAAATGTTTGGTCTTTTCCACATCACCCGAAGAGATAGAGTACCTAATTGACGTGTTGACTTTAACATAAAATTCAACCCTAAATCTTTCTTGAGCGTCTAAAATTACCTCATCCCTATCCTCATAGGAAAAATTAACTACTTTTTTTCGGGACCGTTAAGTTGAAATTGTTGGAAAAGTGCAAGGAACTTTAATTTCATTTGCTATAAGGCGAGACTTATGTAAATATTCAAAAAAACTTGAAATTAGTTCTTAGTTCGACTTAAAAATTTTTCATTGAGCACAAAATTTCAACTGCAAGCTTAAGGCAAATACTGCTTTGTGTCTAATATTGTGTACCAAATAACAACACAACAAATAAATTTAAATTCGCTAAGCTACCAAGAGATTGAGGCATATTTTGGACTTTTTGGTCATTATTTTCTGAAATTTCAACAAGAGCCTTATAAACATCTCCCAAGTATAGTTTTAGTGGTTTTATTGCATATTCTGCTTAAGAGTCAAACTACTAAGATGTTTTTTTTTAAAACCGACCATCTGCCTACAGAACTTGAATAGAAAACATGGAGACTCTCAACTGTATCGACGAATGAAACTGCAGCAGAAGAGCATTGGACATCATCAAAGCTCTAGGTTCCAAAACCTTAATTCTCGCTTGCATACCACAATGTTTCCCTCTCATATTAGTACCATTGTCATACCATTGTCCTCTACAATTCACTAATAGAATATCCAAATCAGCAAGTTCATTCCAAACTAGGTCAGTTAAGCCAGACCCAGTTGTTTTTTTCGCAACAATACCAAAAAATATTCTCTAATCTTAAACTTTTTCGTATTTTGGTCCACTATTCTAACTACTAAAGTTAATTGCTCCTTTCTATTTATGTATATCAGGCGTACAATCTTCTATTATCGAAGCCAAAGTGAATCAACGCATAACTAAACGCTAATTTTCAATATTTTGAAAAATGTGCTATCTACCACTTGATGTGCTAATGTTCTGAATTGAATAATATCTTTTGTTTTCGTAACCGCAGGTTGCATTTTTTTATGTAGTCTTGTTTTGTTATCAATTAAATATTAAATGCACAACATATAAGAAGGAAATGTTTTTTTATTGGTTGAAAACACGACAATGCAAAAGGGATCCAAAAAAAAAAGCAAATGTGCTATCTTTCTGTCGCGATCTGTACATACATAATGTAACAATAAATTTTACTACGTATGACTTGAGTTTGACTCTCTTTCTCTTCAGTCAAATCAAACGTTTTGATATATCGAACAAGGTTGCGAAACCAAATTTGAAGTTCGCATCGTTTTAGGTAGGCGCATTGCCTTGGCGCAAAATTTGAATCCTGCTCCACAACTTCCGACATGTTTGTTGATTTGTATGGATTTTGGTAGGCGCAAATGGAGCGGTATGATAAGACTGCTCCACAGCATGTTGGCAGTGAAAATTTCGTTTTTGGCAATGGGCTGGATATTTAATATGAAACAACCGAGTCTACTATGGTTGCAGCAGAGACAATGTTTGCCTCTGGTTGTAGTTGGGTACAGATAAAAATTCTGCTAACTGGGCTGTTATACCAAACCAATTAGCAGCTATGAAGAGAAAGAGAATAAAATGTAGTGGGAATGGGAAGGGATAGAAAAAAAAAAAAATTATGTGCTTATTTATATGGAAATTTGGTGATTTTAATGGGTGTATTTTTTAAAGTACAGTGATTGAAGAGTGTGTATTGTTATTTGAGAAGTACGGTGAGAAATATTTGTTTATGAAGAATATAAATATGTACATATTATGTAACCGAGTAGATCTGTTTTTTGGATAGTATTTTTTTTAGCTTTTACGCCTCTTGCTTTCTAGCGCTTGGCGCAGCTGCGCCACTCGCTCCTATGTAAGGTCCGGCCCTGAAAGGGATTAACAAGTAGAATAAGATTAGTTAAGTGCCGTCATTCTGAATTCAATATGGTCGACGCCTCAAGATGGTGGATTACATTTTCTTCACAACCGCCATGACATGGGTATCAAATGAAAGTGTTTGACGAGTATAATTTCAAACATTCCGAGTAAATTCTTTCATATCAAACCCACCCAAGCCAATATACGGTGCGTACGTATCGACGATTTCAGATACTAGAAAGTAGAAAATAAATATATATGTATGTTGTATGTAGATACATTAAAAAAACGCTTTGAACTAGAAAGCAAAAAATAATTTTTTTCCGTGTCACCAATATGTGACTATTAACTAAAGCTTGAGCGCTCAGGCATAAGACACGACATGAACGGTGTGCAACGAGGACGAAGAATCAGCAGAACAAATTTGTGTCAACCTAACTGTGGGCACCGTAGTGCAAGTGGTTAGTGCGTCGGACTACTGAGCCAGCGGTCTTGGGTTCGAATCACGCCGCAAACACCCAAACGTTTTTCACAGTGCCCACCTCTTTCGAATGTCTGACAAGCATCAAAGAGTATCATTTGTCACGATTGAGCTTCTCAACTCGCCGTTCGGAGTCGGCAAAAAACTGTAGGTCCCTTCCATTTGTGCAAAAATATAACACGCACACACAAATGGTTGCGAGAAGCAGGCCCAGGTTCACCTCGAGCTGTAGCGCCAACTAAGTAAGTAAGTAACTGTTTAATCAGAATACGTAATCATCATTTAGTCAAATTCTATCTCGAGACCAGCGTTGTTCTGAAGTACTCAATTGGGTAAATCGGCTGAAGTATTTCTTATTTGGCTCAATGCTCCGAGCTACAGAGAAATAGCTCACATTTGGCTCATTTGGCTCAAAACTTTATTGTCTTCAAAAAAATTATTAAAAAGCAATAAAAACGAGTTCAGGAAATAAAAATTCAATCTACTATAATATAACATTGAGACAAATAATCACAATCGCTTGAAATATGAAGTACACTTACTTATGAGTTTTAGAGAGCCTTCAAAAGGATCAACAAGAACATGTGGGAATTTTGAACAACCTAAAGATGAAATAAGGAAATGTTAGCGGTATTGTTTCTTTCCTTGGTTATTTTCTTTTCGTCTTTATTTATTTGCTATGTTATGCTCTGTTATGGTTAGCGAATCCGAATCGAATGTTTGAATTTTCGCGAACTGTAAGAAGTTGATATCGCATTTCCCAAATTTCTGACGTCAAAAGCGAATGTAATTTTTGCGATTTCCAAGCCGTAGTACCAAATTATCGCAGTCGTCCTTGCACTTGCACTTCAAAAAATGAAATTGTGGGCCCATTCATAAATGCAAGTTTTGCATAGCAAACGCAATGCAAAGCAGGAAAAGCTGCGCAAATGAAAGTTTAAGTCCACTGCAAAGCATGGGCAAATGCAATACGACTATGACAGCTGCACGATTGCGCTTAAAATTGTGCAATGAATAGAGCTCTACTACATTTATGAATTCTCTGCTTAGCAGTGATGCCTTTGCATGCATTTGTGAACTCTCTGCCTAGCACATCTTGCGCAATATTGCATTTATGAATTGGCCCTGTGATACGCTGTTGCTGTGTTCGTGTTTACAAAGAAGAAACATGAACCAATTATTATTTTTCGGCCGCAACCTCCCTCTCATTCATATTCCGATTTTCAATAATTTTACAAAATTGGCTTAACCTGGTGTGAAATGGCTCAGAAAATGGCTCAACTCCAACATTGATCTGGAATAACGGTGCTCGAGACAGAGGATACATGTATGTATGTATGTTACATATCTGTCAGCTCTCTCATCAAAGACATTTCTGGTTTATCTGGTATCATGACGGACATATATATGTACAATGTACATACATACATACTATGTACATATGTATAAATGGAGGAAATTACATTAGGCCAGAGTATTATGGTGACACGGTTCCACCTCTACCAACAATCTTTAAAGTTTTAAAAAAACTTCTGCGCGCCGAGCTTTAATTATTAATAGTCACATATTGGTGACTCGGAAAAAAAATTCTTTTAATTTTTAGTTCACTAAAGCTTTTTTACAAAAAAAATATAAAATTATCTGCATAGTATATTCTTAAAAGTCTAACTTGGATGGGGCTTTGCTTTCATTCTACTTATTATCTGTGCGAGGCTGAATACCGCGTCTCCACGAGACATTTCTGGCAAGATTTCATGGGAAGAGAAAAAAATGTAAAGAGAAAAAATGGCTTGCGAAAAATCCTACTATTGATGGCATGCTATCGGCATATGGCGGTCCATTTTGATCACTTGCAATCTTTTATATTTTCTCTTTTTCTCTTCAAATGAAATCCTGCCATCAGAAATGTCTTGCGAGACGTGGTGTAAGGTATGACCTCCGTTTAGGCCGTTTGGATGAAAAAAACACTTGAATCCCTGTATCACTGCATGTTTTTACCGAGCTTAAAAGAAATTGTTAAATTGTTAAATTCCCAGCTGGACAATTTTGAATTGTTATATAATTATCCTGAACTACCATCTAACTTTTCCTGATTTATCATAATTTGACGTACGAATTAATCTTTCGTTAGCTATGTTTAAGTTTAAAATTAGACTTGAGTTAACCTTTAGTTACATTAAAGTTTTTTTTTTATTAAAGAATAAAAATGAGTTTTGGTAAGATCAGTTACCTCCAAAGACAGCTTAAATACGACTTATTTGTCGCATGTGCTATCTTTTAAACTGCCTTTATTTATACATAATGTAGTTATCTACGAATTCTGATTTTTTAAGATCATAACACTAAGGAAAATTCAATCATTTTAGAACATAGGTGATGGGTGAAGTATTTTAACATTCACTTTTTCTATGTTCTCGTTATGGAATTTAATGAGCTCGTTTGACTGGCTTTAGCTCACACATTTATTTGAAATCCACTCGTCAGCGGAAAGCTTATTTTCCAGGAATGAGTTAATAATGCAGTTTTACTAACTTAAGGATACTCTTTTGGAATCTTAATTCCGTTTTTGTGTACCTCCGCTGACGCAGTGTAGAATTTGTATGTCCTGTTGATTAGTTAACGCATTGGACTCCAAATCCTATCTTCAGAGCATAAGGATAGAGCGGTTCTAATATTGAAATCGTAGTACAGTGATCGAGTAAAGAAGAGCTACTTTTCTTCCAGATTACTGATCCTTTAAACTTATTTTTCCTTTTTCTTTTAATTATGACCACTAAGCAAAAAAAAACATCCATATGTTGAGATGTTTCCTGGAAGTTTCTTACGTTGAGAATCTGAGATCTGCTGATACTCAATATTGTTCATTGTCTCGTGCCACTACCACGTGGGATAAAGACATTAGCGCCCGAAAACCCGTACCATATCGGTTTAATTAGGTCGCATTAAGCATTTTCCAAAGAATAAATATCATGATTTTGCCAATTCTTTTTATTGGCGCCTCCCGACGAAGTGGCAATTGGGTAAATTCTTGGCTGTAAAGAAAATTCCTATCATTGATTTATTGTCACGTGTTGGTATGTTTGCCAGGCACATGTTTTTTTTTTTGTCTTAAAAAACAAAGAATGCGTCCTTGTCGTATAGGTTTAGGTACAACATTACTATTTGAACTTAAACAGATTACATGTTAGTAACATGAAAGCATTCATTCAGCCGAAATAATTGTGTTTCCTTGTTGTAGGTACACACTCGTACTGGTACAACGTCAACGTGTCGTCGTCACCCTGAGGAATTTGTTCATTCATCCCTATACGTTGTCGTTACGTTTACGTCAGTCGTGTAAATATAACGTGCAAATGCAAAGGCGACATTGTGAGAGAAAAGGCTCCGTCAAACCACGTGAATTTATTAAGCGAGAAGACAAATACAAGCGATAATTTCATTTCTGTATTTACATATTCAGTAAATTGTTCACAGCAAAAACAAAAGTAGACAATTTAAATAAAAATGTACAAAGTTTAAAGTATTTTCGCTCGGCATGAATGCGATTAAAACTTACTCATGGTCATGCGTTTGACTGGCAATTCATTTCCTCCTTCTCGTTAGCGTATTAATTATGTACGAGAATATTAAATTTTATTTTCACAAAAGAATAAAACTTTTATTCAAACAATCAGTCTAGCTTCTAGCAGATGAAATGTTTTGGTGTGTAGTTAAAATTAAAATGTTACTGCATAACGCATAATAATGGCACTACATCCTGCTTCAAGATAAAGAGAACAAGTACATATTAAATCGTCCTTCGAAAGGGAACTTTACTTGACATTTTCAACTTAAAAAATATTAGTAGCTTCACAGAAATGTTATTATGTACCTAGGTGTATTTTTTTTTGTAACCTATATGGGCCATAAAAAAGCTTTCCATGTAAAATACAATAACAGCTAGACCTACAAACATATGTGTATGTAACATATATAGAATTATTTTAGCCTGAATAGCTTAAGGGTTTTATGAGTAAAGCTATAAAACCTATGCTTCTAAATTACTTTTGGGCAAATTTTATCGAAAAGTGTTATCGAAAATATTAAAAATGACAATGACGTCTTGTCATTTATGAATGAATAGTGAAGAATGTCTTCAAATGAGGAAATATAAATAATCAAAAAAATATAAGCTAAATTAACATTAAATTAATTAGCCAAAGAAAAATAAATACTTCAACTGAAGTGGCATTTATGTCACTGTGCTGGCAGCAGTGGGCATACATTTAAAGAGCTTTAAGACGCGATAATCGACTCGTTGAAGTGCACACATTTTACTAAAGACTAGGTATAAGGAACCGACTTCTGGAAGCTTGCTTCTGGCCCATTGCTTGCAAAAATCCACACGATTCGAAAAAAAAAAAATTTAATACGTCAGTTCGTCAGTCGCATTTTGAAAAATAATATTCTAGAGTGATGAATCGAAGTTTAAAATGTGCTGATCCGATGGCGAAAAATATGGGAGATGGGAAATTAATAAAAAACCTCGATCATAAATACACCATCACCAGCTGATGTGATTCTAGGTTTAGAGCCAAAAAAGTCATCAAACTCCGAAGAACTCTTTAAAAATATTGAGAAAGTATGGAAGAGTATCTCTCTATAAAGATGTCAGACTTGGTACCTAGTTGACCGAAACACTGTTCAGCTATTTTGTTGAATGAGGCTGCCACACTAAGCCCTAGCTCTTCTCATAAAATAAAATGGTATTAAGATACAAAATTTGACTATAATTTATGCGGTTTTATGAGTTTAAATAGAAAGAACATATTTTTGTTTCTAATTATTACTCCTATTGCGATTGCGAGTGTCAGTTGTCATTTAATTGACAATTGATAAAATTATCAATCAATACAATGTTCGGCATTGTGTAATTCAGTTGATAAAGGTTTTGATCATTGTGAATGCAATTTACTGAATGGAAAACACTTTCTTGAGATTTTCTATTGACAATTCATCGTGAATTTCTTTTACTAAAATGTAGAATTGGTTTGGATATTTTGGTCCAATTTTTCTCCATGCACAATGGAAATTTGTTACAAACCGAAAAACGTACTTAATTCTCCATTTGTCAATTTTGATTCTATTTACGGTACCTTTATGTTTCTGTTTTTTTCACAAAAAATAACGTTTAAATAATACATAAGTATACATAAGTATATATAAGTATACATAAGTTGTGTGAAAATACAAATTAAATTTAGTTCATAAGAGCGCTGTTATCACATTTTTGTAGAAAATTTGTTTGTTTGTAATTAGCTTTCCACCACTGTATGTAACCTACATTAAAATAAGTTATTTTTTCCTAGTCTATTCGGTCTTAGGTCTTTGTGTTGACTTTTTAGAGGACTTTGGGCAGGTATCTGCTCTTCTTATACATTTGCATATCACATACACATACATATGGATATCCCTTTGAGTTAAAATATTACTGTCAAGTGACAACGCTCTTTCGGAACATGAATAAGAGTTTTATGAGTAATTCTTTGTCTGAATGAATTTGTATTTTACTCACTGTACAGGAAGTACGTAAGTCATTGACGAATGCTACGTTCATCTGTAAATGTTTGCATATATCATCTGGTTAATTGTTGGGACATTTCTATGTTTCCGTATTAATTTAAAATGCAATCATTTGTTCTACCACAGGACTACTAGAAAAGAACCCATAGAAAAGAATAATACCTCCCTTCGGAAGCTTTAAAGTAATTCACTTTCAAGTGTTAACATTTTTGATTTTCTTCTTTTTTTTGTCACTTCGGCGCATTCCCTTACGATTTATTACCGACGTAATATCGCAACGCAACACAGGCAAAGCAATTTCATTCATGAAATATATATGTATGTAACATACATGTACGGTACGTACGTTCCGTTTCCTATGTGAGTTGAATGAAAATGTCAAGTTGAGAATTCCATTTGTGTAGGTACGAATCGTTGTGTTTCTTAAAATGTTTGAAGTTACGATTTGCGTATTTATGCAATAACAATGTGTGGTAATTATTTTCATGTTTCACTTCACTTTTTTATTCAATTGAATTTTTTATTCAATTGAATTTCAATATACATAGCTTCACCCGAATGCTATTGGGTGTGTTTTTTCGTAACTTATATGAGCTTTAAAAAAAGCTTTTACAATAACAACTAAACCTACATACATACAACATACCTAAACCTATATAGAATTATTTTAGCCTGAATAGCTATAGGGAATTATAGGTAAAGCCGCTATAAAACCAATGCTTCCAAATTATTTTTGGGCTAATTTTATCGAAAAGCGTTGAAGTAATTGTTCAAAATGACAATGGCGTCTTTTCAATTATGTATGAAAAATTTAGGCAGTGAAGGATGTCTTTAAATAAGAAAAGATAAATAATTAAAACATATATAAGCTAATACAGTCAATCTTCGTATAACGCCGTAATTAGGCTCCCGAGAAAGAGTGCGTTATACAAAATCGCGTAATACGATACTTAACTTGGGATACATATTAAAGTTGGAGTTACGTTCTCCGCAAAAAAAAAAAAAAAAAAAAAATGCACCTAAATGTGTTCCACTGTTTTTAGAAAACTAACTCAACTAAAATTCTAATATGAAAACGCTACACAAATGATAAAAGCAATTATGTTAACAATTAAAAAAAAAGGTTAATGTAATCTTTGTTGCTAATTTAAATTCATGTTTCATAACATACATATTTACAAAAGCAAGATAAAATATGGAAGTGGAAGTGTCATGGTGTTTTTCTTAGTTGAGGTTGGATCAATTGTTTTGATTGAGAATATCATTACAAAAGAAATTTATGGTGGTATTCTTCAAAATCACATGCTGCCATACGGCGAGAATAATATGCTACACTTCCAACAGTACAATGATGGTTGAGAGAACAGGGGGTTTCTGTCTAACCATGGCCTTCTCAGCCCCCCGATCACAATCCTGTTCAGAATTTGTTGGAAGAACTTAAGAAGTCCTTTGGGCGGCGATCCAGAGGCACTGAAATGCTATTTCTATTGCAAAATACTTACTTACTTACTTAGTTGGCGCTACAGCTCGAGGTGAACCTCGGCCTGCTTCTCGCAACCATTTGTGTGTGCGTGTTATATTGTTGCACGAATAGAAGGGACCTACAGTTTTTTTGTCGACTCCGAACGGCGAGTTGAGAAGCTCAATCGTGACAAATGATACTCTTTGATGCTTGTCAGACATTCGAAAGAGGTGGGCACTGTGAAAAACTTTAAGGTGTTTGCGGCGGGATTCGAACCCAAGACCGCTGGCTCAGTAGTCCGACGCACTAACCACTTGCGCTACGGTGCCCACTTCTATTGCAAAATACCAAAACTAAATAGCCTCAATCTTATAAAAGTTTCATAAATCGTTTTTTTTTTTCAATTGGGTACCTATTATCAGCACTGTACATACATATGTGAGTATCCCTTTGAGTTAAAATATTCTTGTCAAATTACACTAAGTGACAACGCTGTTTCGCAACGTGAATAAGAGTTTAATTAGAAATTCTTTGTCTGAATGAATTTGTCTTTCCACTCACTGTGGAACAAGTAAGTATAATAATTTACGAATGCATCGTTCATCTGCAAATCTTTTCATATATCATCTGGTTAATTGTTGGGGCATTTCTCTTTTTCTGTATTAATTAAAAATGCAACCAATTGCTCTACCACAGGACTACTTGAGCGCAATGCGGAACTCATAGAAAAGGATAATACCTACATTCAAAAGCTTCAAAGTAATTCGGTTTCAAGTGCTCAAATTTTTGTTTTCTTTATTTCTTGTCTGTTCACCGCATTCCATTACTATTTATTGCCCACGTTTTCCGCAACAGAGAAAAAGCAATTACATGCATGAAATACATGTGTATGTGCATACATACTAATATGTATGCACGTTCCGTTTCCTATGTGGGTTGAATGAAAATGTCAAGTTGAATTCTCCTTGTGTACGAATTGTTGTGTTTCTTAAAATGTTTGAAGTTACGATTTGCGTAGTTATGCAATAACAATGTGTGGCAATTATTTTCATGTTTCGCTTCATTTTGAATATTTTTTTATTCAATTGAATTTCAATTATTAATTCCCTTTTATCCAACATTGCTGGAAGTAGGAGTAGATACTATTTTTATTCGATTCACAAAAGCAGACACTGTCTACTAAAAATTATGTACTACATGTATTTTATTTCGTTTATATCAATTTCTAATGTGTTATCGCACAATTTACAGATACTTACATATGTATAACTACCCAAGCCCAATTTTGACAAAAACTCCAAGGTCTGACCTTGGTGCTACAACAGATAAGTCGTTACACTTCTACACTGATGGATCCAAAAACAATGACAGTATAGGAAGAGGTGTTTTCTCAGACAGATTAAAACCAAATCTCTCCTTTCGCCTCCCTGATCACTGTAGTGTGTTTCAAGCGGAGATTATGGCGATATCATAAGCACTGCCCTGGTTCAAGAGAAATGTAATATCCACTTACGATATTAGCTTTTTCTCGGATAGTCAGGCGGCCTTGAAATCTCTGGAATCAGTCTCATCCACTTCTAAGACCACCTCAAACTGCCGTTATAAGCTAGCACTCAAACTCAATATAGTAAAAAAAAATTCTTCGATGATCTAAGTGATCTAACACAAAAAGACGTAGGAAAGGAAGCCTTCTTCGCATTGTACAAAGCTCCAAATGGTTCTCTTAGTAGAAGCGGTGTAAATATCCCTAAGATCCTTGGTATCACAATAGGCCTTTACAGGCCTAAGTGTGCTGGTACTTTTTACCGGCAGCCACTGCTACCTAACCTAACCTACATGTGTATATATACCTACACATTATTTTTGCTTAATTTTATTTATCTAGCTTTGATAGTTTTAAAAAAAAAATAATTTAACCTTATTTTTGCTGTACTGAAAAACTACCAAAATAGACATAAGCAACTTTAACTTATTGCCACAGAATTGTATGTACCTCCAAAGTACAAACTTTAAATTTCAATCCGCCTTTTCATAAATATACTCAAATATTTCTTACATATTTGTATTTTTACTGGTATCGATTTCGCTTCACTCTTTCCAAACAATGTATTTTCAGCTGAATAATACACATATGTACAGATACAGAAAAACCAACTTGAGTTGTTAACTGGTACTCTTCACTTGAACAAGTAATCCAAACCCAACAAACCAAACCGACCATAAATGTAAGTTTTAAATTGAAATTAATAAACCCCTCCCCCCCCTATCCAATGTACAGAGAGTGTTCACTATCAAATAACTAAGAAAAGGAAAACACATACATACGAGTATGTACAGTGAAATTTGTTGTTGGTTTCCTAAGTTAATGGAAACTGGAGGAGAACCACCGAAAGAATCCATTTGAGGAAGTTACTCCATTTCATTTGGCTGGGGGCGCTTTATGCACAACGAAATTCCTCGAAAGTAATTAAATTTAATACGAGATTGTATTTGAGATTTTTGAGTCGTAAAACCATAAAAAAAACAAATGGCAAAGATATGTGAATATTAGCTCAAAAGATTCCATCCAATATGGCTGCTGTGGCTTTGTCTAGATTGAAATAGGAAATTAAACAATAAAGAAAAGAAAAGAGGAGATTCAGTGTAGGGAGCTTATTATTTGGAACAAGAAACGATATTTGAATAGTTTTCGAAGTAACTCACTTCTGACTTTTGATCGTTAATACAGGTTTTTATTTGCAAGTGCATATACTTCTGGGAAGCAAGTGCCTTGATGCACTTTGGCTTTAAGTGCGTCCTATTTCGTCTTGGGAGATTATGTAAATGGATATCCCCACCTACTCGCTGTGAAGAGGAAAGCAGAGGTAGTAGCCAGAACGCAGTTTCCCAATGAGACTGACTCTGAAGTGACAGAATGCACTTAGCCATAAGGCTGAAGGGCCAGTCTGTATTTTTGCACTCATGTCTTCCTGGGTACTGGTGACTGGGTGATATCAAAATGGCGCTATCTGTGTACTCTGTATGAATCATTACTTTTACCTACATACCTACGAACTTGTGAATGAAAGGATGGAAGATAGATTTCTGTTTTTGTGATTTAATTTTAAAATACACTCGTACGTTATAAGCCCTAAAAATAAGCTGATATCCGTTATCAACGGAGCTCACAAGAAAAATTTGTTGCATATTTCCAAAACAAAACTTCAGAATTCATTTTAAATTCTTTTTTATTTTATTCAAATTTATACGAAAGTATAAAATGGCATCGGGAGGTGTGGAGAAAGTCATTTAAATACATTTGCCCGTAGGTGTAAATCATTATAAGTGACACCACTGTTTAAACGGATGTAACATAAATTACTCTCGAAGTTTTGACAGTCTGACAGTTTTGTTAATTTTCAACTCAAAACATTTAACGTGTTAGATAAGAGAATTTGGAACTTGACTGAGCTAATTGCAAATTAGGTATTTTTGATCGTTATGCTGGAGGTGAACGGAACATTATGTCCTTAAATGAAAAAAAAAAAAAAAAAAAATTAATTTTCTTAGAAAAGTATTAACGTTCACTTTGGTAACATTTTTGAATATAATAAGTCTGACTTAGAGGTTTCTAAATAACGACGATGTAGCGATGTTGGAACAACTTTGCAGGTGAAGGAGAACCTACTAACTTAAGTACTATACGGAATTACCGTCCCAGACATCGAATGCAGGAGTTAGTACAACTTCTAGGCAAATGAAAAGTTGGCATTTTGTATGTTTTGCTTCATTAATTTTCTATACAAAATATTTATTGAACTAAATTTGAAGTGAAACTTCTTAGCTCGCGGTGTGAACTGAAAATTGTGCAACGAAAAAGCGACATTAAAAAGAGATGTACCATTCAGAACGCAACTTATTAGCACGCGTTAGAATGAGATAAACGACGATTTTATAGATTCATTCCTATACTCGGTCTCCTCTTTAGGCGGTGCTTCGCGCTCGTATGGTAGTGTCCCCAGTCCTCAGTCCAGCTCAGTCTGGTGGACGCTTAGGCAGTAGGTGCGTTGGCATGCATAGATGTGTAATAGCAGACAAAACTTTTTCCCCACAAAGCTTAACCCACAACATTTTTTTCAATTGAACTCACCATGCATTGTCGATTTTTCATTCTCACTACATATCTGAAGAGGTGTAAGAAGGAGAAAGAACGAATTTTTTTAATGTGTGTACTATTTCTCGTTTTAAGTCGATGACTCGGGGGAAGACGTAAATACAGAATGGGTGTAGATTATGATGCAAAAATATTTCCTGGCCGAGGCTATCGACGTTCGACGATGAATGATAATTTTATTTATTTGAATGATTTCTCAACAAAGTACAAGGGCTTTCTAAGACATTTGGATTAATATTAATGAAATACAATAATTTTTGTTTACATGAAACGTAAAAAATAAATAAAAGAAACAATAGAATAGAACAATAGAAAATAAAACAATCAATCAATACCATAAGTAGGTATAGATACAATTATAATAATATATTACATTGACTGACAATTATGACTGGAAATAATTTAACAATTAAGTTTTTATTAATGGTATCGACATATTGAAGTCAATTAAGGACGCACAATCATTATACCTACAATAGCAGGAAGCCATTTATAGGGGAGGATCGGCCGTAGTTAGTACGAGAACGGGAAATATAAAAGAATCTGTTATAACGTAAATTGACAGATGGGACATAAAGATTCAAGTCTTAAGATTTCAGGACAGTCAATCTCGCCAATCAATAATCTATGGAGAAAAACAACTGGATATAAAATTTTCTCTCATGGATCAAAAAAACGGTGGATGGGTTTCGGCTTACTGTGTAGTGGGCTGTGGTCGCATGTATGATTCTGGTTGCCTGTTAATTTTTTGTAGAGGTGCGATTGGTTGGAAGGCACCCAAAATGTTAGCAAAGGTTAACATTTTTGAATTTCCAGATAAAGGCACAGAAAAATATTTACGCTTAAATTGTTTGGTGATAATTGTCGAGCAAATTTTCAAAGGTATAAAAGTAGGCTACACAATATCATATTTGAAATGACACTTTTGCTGAAATGATGTAAAAATAACACTGTGTAGCTTGGAATGAAAAATGACGATTGGAATGATGGCGAGAATGATGTGAGTTGAAAATGTTCATGCAGTTTACGGGAATAATGGACAATGACGCATTAATGACAAATTAATGTCTAGGCAAATGTGTAAGCAAAAAATGTAGTTCCTGTATAGCCTAGATCTAGAATGAAATGATGAGAAATGACAGTCTAGGAATGTCATTTCAAAACTGATAGTGTGTAGCCTGTTTTATAAAACGGTGTATATTCAAAAAAATGACATCTCGTCGGAAATCAAACGAGGGATTACTCTTGCCAACCGCTGTTTCTTTGGGCTAAGAAGGAAATTGAGTAGTAAAGTCCTTTCTCGATCGACTAAGGAGACTCTATCTCATCCCAGTCTTGCTATATGGAGCTGAAGCATGGACTTTATCGAAAGCGGATGAAGATATTCTTGGTCGCTTCGAGAGAAAAAATCCTAGGTCCCATTTGCGTTGACGGGTTCTGGAAGAGAAGATTCAACCACGAACTGTACGAGCTGTACAGCGACATCACCCTGATCAAGAGCGTATAGACCATCAACGCTCCGGTTCGGAGAATATTCGGCTCTTACCCGGAGGGTAAGCGCAGCAGAGGACGACCTCGCCAAAGGTGGCGCGCAAAAGTAGAACAAGACCTCAACCAACTTGAAGTGCGCAACTGGAGGCGGTTAGCTAAGGACCGGGCTAACTGGAAGAGGTTGTTGGTTGAGGCCTTGGTCCACCCCGGGCTGTAGCGCCACCTAAGTAAGTATATTCATTTTAAAAAAAAATTAGTTCTACCGCGTGTGACTAACACACACACTTTTTTAATTTCTGGTATTTGGGTGGTTGACACTCAGTGCAATTATGGATATTAATACAGTAACTACAATGATCTTCATACTCCTACATAAGAGTTAGTTAATTGTTAGCCTATTTATTTAGGAATGTATTGTACATATTATAGCTCTTGGTACATATTTTTAAAGGAGTACGAGTCAAATTAATATTTTTAGCGTCACCGAACCTCTTAAGGATGCTACGTCACCACTTTCCTTACTGCTTTAAACGCTGTTTGATTTGCTACCGTTCCAGAGAAATGAGCTCTTTAATCTCTTCCAATAGAGCCCATGGCACGATTTTTTTTTGTTAACAAATTATGCGCTTCTAGACGCGTCTATTCAAAAACCAATTATCTCGTACTACTTGCTAGTCTCATATTTTTAGGTCGAATATTAATTTATGCTAATGACATTCTATTATGTAGAAATGTATTCACACACATACACACAGAAGCAGCGAAAGGATAACAGAAAAAAAAAAACATTGATATGCAAAAACCGTTGTCGAAACCCACGCTCTGTTCTGTGGGAAGTTGACAGGCACTAATCATAAATGAATTGCTAACGTCACTGAATATTCATCAAGCCAAAGCATTCACTTTTTTCCAGTAGTTGCACTTGGGGTTGTTCTTTGAAAGGAGTAGCAGAAAAAGTTTTTTGATTGTCTCCAATAAATTATGTCCTTGAACGTAGACTGTGGATGGTTGACGACACTCGGGGCAGTTACGGAAATTAATAAATTGAATACGTAGCAAGTAGTGAACAATGGATCTGCGATATTTGTTGGTTGATGATTCTACAAAAGAGTAAGTTAATTATTATCTACTCGTTAGGATGCAAGGGTTGAATAAAAAATTAATAAACTAGAAATACTGGTGGAAAGTTTGAAGTCAAAATCAAACAAATTAATATTTTGAAATGTCAATTTGAAGAAAGAAACACCGTACAATTTTAGTATACAGTCAACCCTCGTATAACGCGGTAGTTAGGTTCTCAAGAAACAGCGCGTTATGCAAAATCGCGTTATACGATCCTCGAATGTGTGAAAAAGGGCATTCCCTGAAACACAGGAATGCGATAAGTACGATACATAAACATAAACACGCGCTATAGGAGGGTTTGCCGCAATTTGTAAATCGCGTTATAGCGATTCGCGGGGTGAAAGTACCGCGTTATACGAAGGTTGACTGTACAGTGGACCATGGCGAGTGGCGTTGGACTGGCATTCAAGTGTATCAGATATCGCGATGAGCTTCTCAACTTACTGCGTCGTTCGGCAAAGCAAAATTGGGTTGTTAATGTCTTGACATTTGTAGGCCTGTCAGTTAGTAAAAAAAAGTTTGCCGAAACTCAGGTAAAATAAAATAAAATAAATTCTCTTAAAAAGAAGGGAACTATCTTTGCTTTGAAAAGATAAGAAATACGAGAAGTTCGAGGCAGGCATACTATGGAATAAATTTTATCTGGAAATTTGCGTTGTTCACAAAACATTTTTATTGCATTAAATCTGTTTACCTAGAGGACAACAGGATATTAAGGATTCGTGCTCTTTTGCCACTTATGAAACCACTGCTGACTTTGTCTTATCTCAATTATCCATGATTAGCTCAACTATGAGTTGTATATTTGTGCTTTAGGGAGGTAGCTTATTGACACTCTTAACCCAATGAACACTTGGGATGCTACAATTTCAGGCGCCATTGGCAATTTACTACATTATAATTATAGCCAAATTAATTATCCCAAAACCACTACAGTTTAAATTAGTGGTGTCAACTGTAACGCATACGTACTCGTGAGCACCTACATACATAAGTCCCTAGAGCAATGTATAACACTTAATTATTCCACAACAATGTACTGCATTTAATGGTTGCCTAGAACTCTTTATTATGTTTCCATCTAAACAAGCAAAACAAAGCACACATGGATTAGAATTATATGTACATTGTTCAAAAAAAAAAAGAGATAATACTTTAAAACCACTAATATAGTGTACATTGTAGGCTCCTACTCGTACCTACACGTATTTTATCTGTATACATTTTAATTATCATTGCACAACTTTTCAGAGGCCGCGGACGGCCGTTTTTATGGTAAGTAGCTCGCAGAACTTTATTAAAAAGTACTCGAAAACATTATGGTTGCTATGTAAATGTATGTCACTGTTCACAGCATCCATATAAATATTTGAAAAATGTTGAACTGAGTGAACAGAAAACACGTTGACAACATTCCTTGCATGGCATGTGGCATGCACATAATGAGCGTAATTAATTTAAAACGTATTTAATTAAGGACATTGAAGTTCCGTGGGAAATGAGAAAAACGAGATAAGGTAAATTCAAAGAGCGCAAATTCCCGATTATGGTAAATTTCTACAGTCCATTTGCCGTTGAACATTTTAATGTAGCTTTTCTTCTACAATTTAATAATACTTACTTACTTACTTAGTTGGCGCTACAGCTCGAGGTGAACCTGGGCCTGCTTCTCGCAACCATTTGTGTGTGCGTGTTATATTTTTGCACGAATGGAAGGGACCTACAGTTTTTTGCCAACTCCGAACGGCGAGTTGAGAAGCTCAATCGTGACAAATGATACTCTTTGATGCTTGTCAGACATTCGAAAGAGGTGGGCACTGTGAAAAACTTTTAGGTGTTTGCGGCGGGATTCGAACCCAAGACTGCTGGCTCAGTAGTCCGACGCACTAACCACTTGCGCTACGGTGCCCACTATAATTTAATAATAACATCCTTTTAATAATAACTCGCTGGCCCATGCTCGCCTTGCTTCGCCTGCTTGCTTTTATGTGCTTGTATGTGGTTAATGGAATTTTTATTTACTTTATTCTCCTAATTTATTTAAGTGCTGCTTCCATGTATGTACAAAACATTTTTTGTTGTGCTCTTAGGCGCATATATGTACATATGTATAAATAAATAGATCTTTATCTGAACTTACCCGAGACCACGCTACGTACAACTAACTGACCATGAAAAAAACACGCATTCTCAAGATCAACATTATATTAGAGCTCTGTGGCGATCCTTTGGTTTTGTCTGTGGAAAAGGTGTCACTTAGTTCTGGCCATTTAGGATTTGCACGTAAATGTTATGAAAATATCGGGCAGCCAAAAGTTCTGACATAAACCATAGCGTCCTGGGTTGCGCTCATGCATATACATATACATATACGTATGTAGATATGAATGTACCACAAGAGGCCCACTGTGAATTATGAAGTCAGTATAAGCGGGTACTCACCATCGAAGAAAAGTGTCATCTAAAACTGATATCTTATATCAAATCATCGTTGTTGTTGTTGTTGTCGACCGTCTTAAGCTGTGTCTGCTTTTTTGATGATGGAATTTGTATACACACAATCGAACAAAAACAAAGATGGCCCCTGAGTGTCACGCAGTAGCAAACATTTCTGTGAGCATCATTTTTGAGTGTCACCCCAAATTTCGATCGTACACATTATCAGATTTGCGTGTTATCCTTCAAAACTGACACTCTCGTTCAATGGTGTGTACCCGCTTTATAACGTGTTGGCCTAGATTTTCCACATGTTCATTATTATTCACAACGTCACTCTGGAAGGACCTCAATATGCCAATCTGTCACTTCAGCAAAATCCACGGAAAATTTCAACAGTCTTCATTCTGGCCGTCATTTCAATTGTTATTTTTTCATTCCAAGCTACACTATACTAGATATACACTTCATTCTTACATCATTCCACCTTCCACGAAGAATGTCACTTTTTACTACTAACTTTGGTAGAGTGTACATACATAAATGAACATAGTTCATGTACTGAAAGAAAAAAAATACACACTGTCAACAAAACCTTACGCACGACGTGACGGCAGGAGAGTCAGTGCACTATTGCAGACAGAATGACACAAATCCGAGCACATTTGCATTGCACGTATTTAGTAAAAGGAGAAATATAATTCTCTCGTGCTCTCTTAAAAAATTACGAATAGACCTCGAAAGAAAACTAAAAGAAGAAAACATCACTGAGATTGATTTGAAAGTCTTTCGTAAGGATGTTGTTAATATTGCTCAGCTTTTAGAGAACGCAGAAATGTAAAGCTCTAAAAACCAAAATTAATTTCAATAAAATAAACCTCGAAAGAAAACTAAAAGAAGAAAACATCACTGAGATTGATTTGAAAGTCTTTCGTAAGGATGTTGTTAATATTGCTCAGCTTTTAGAGAACGCAGAAATGTAAAGCTCTAAAAACCAAAATTAATTTCAATAAAATAGACTTTTTTTTGGTTTCAAATTCTAATATTCTTGAGTGCACGAATCTGCTCCTTATCAGAACCTAATCAGCAAACACGGTACATTTATGGTGTACCTATTTATGTACCAGCAAAAGTTGCTTGTATTCAGCACACCACGACACAGTTCTGATAGTGTTTAAAAAAAAAGTATTAACATTCCTAACAACCACAATATTACTCCGATTTATTTGAAATCAGTACTAGATTGATCAGTACTAGATATTTTAACGTATTTCCACCTAGTAGATGTCAGATTCTTGTGCTAAATCGTTTATTTTGAAGTTTTTGATTATGTAAAACTGTAAAACTTTTCTGAATATATTCCCCCGAAAGGGATAAGTGATGTCTTCCTTTACCACAGGACCCTGTTGCAGTTGATTCGTAGACTCTTTGAGCTGGAGTGTTAATGCCATAGCTCAACCCCTCCTGCCATCCGTCGTCCCATACCCAATGTTGCCGATGAAGGATTTGAAAAAAAAAAATCATCAAAAAGTCGTACATATAAATAATAAGAGTTGCCGCAATGAGGATTAGTATGTATAACACAAGATACAATACAGTTTTCAATACAGTGCAAACGCCTCATGTTTTGATGACTGTGCAATTAACAACAATGAGAGTCACTATCTACATCATTTCGAATATTCCCTTTCCTACTCTGACTGTGATCGTTTGCAGCACACATTCTGCCTTTATCCAAACTATGAGGTTGAGGCAGCGAGATGCTAGTTGTAAGCAAATTTTAACCGCCCTCAGTTAAGTGTATTCTCATTTCAGATTCCAAGCGCCGACATCTTTCAAAACCCTTTATTGATTCGATTCCGTATTCCACAAAATGTTATGTTCCTGACATCCGCCAGCTCTCGTCCTTCTCTACTGATATGCTTTGAATACCGTTGGCTTTGCAGCATGTGCGTGCTGTCAGTGGTTTCATGTTTTCATATTGATATCAAATGGCAAACCAAGGATTTAAGTACCTGCCTAAAATACAAGCAATTTTAACAGGTAAAAACAATATGGTCCTGGGATATAACCGTACTCGTATATACCTTTATTGTTTCTACTACTCCTTCCGTTCAAATATCCATTTTATGTGTTCTTTTTTTTTTGCGTTTTATGGAATGTAATATCCTTTTATTTATCTAAACCAAGCACACATACCGCCAACCAATAAAAATATCCTTGTCCAATAATCTGCCTACCCAAAGAGAGAGTAAAGTAAAGTCCTTTACCTTCGTCAATTTTTATTTGCACGCCCCAGTTTTGAAGGCATTCAAGGACATCTCAGCCTCAGGGATGCGGTATACCGGGTACTTCCCTTATAGGGTTATAATATATTAGTGTTGAGGATTTTGAATTAATATATTGGTTCTTCTTCATTCATTTCGTAGAAAAATAAGCTTATACATCGTTAAGAGAGAAAAAGGATATAAAAACGATAAAAAAAGGAAAGTATATTTTTCACACGCCACTTTAATGCGATGAAATAAATATTAAACATCTTTAAAAATAGAAACATTCATTTATGAGCTATTAAATATTTAAGAGGGCAAGGTACTCTCTACTCGATGCCAGGGATATCTAAGGATATGCTAGGTATGAGTTTGTTTTCCAAAAATATCCTTCAATTGATTAATTTTATTGGCTAATATTTGCACGTTTCGATTGGGATGCACGTGGTCTACATATTTTAATTATACATTGTAGGACGTGAATGTCCTTATAAATAATTGTCTATGTAGTCAAGAATAATAAATATTTGTATTGGCTAAAAGTGCCAACGGTAATCAATGTTGGTAGGTGAAAATTGCTTTTGGTCTCTCCCAAAAGAAAAACAAATTTAAGTGGTTTTATCTGCATTCAATGTTATAAATGAAGGTCTGTATATGTATACTCAAAGTTTCTTTGTAGAAGCGATATAAAATTGATGACGGTTAGGTGACTAAAATATAAATCTATTCATGTATTCACTTCGATTCATTGTGATTCCAGTGGCAATGAAACTCCCCTTTTGATAGAGTTTCAGTTATGGGTTAAAAGTCAACAACTCTTGACCATACGGCCAATTCAACATCCTAAATAAATATACATATGTAGGTATGTATGGCTATGTGATTGCAGCCATGATTGGACAGATCTTACGGTCATTATTTCATAGATGTGTTTAGGAAGGAATTTATTTTATCAGTTAACACTAGATACTACAAACTCAAAAAAAAAATTAAAAACATTTTACGAACACAATCGCGTTCTATTAGTCAAATGGTTGACAAAATTGGACAATTGTATGTATATATATACAGTAGAAATCTGGATATAGTCACATAAACTGGGAAGCTGAACTTTTTGTGGCTATAAGATAAGCAGGATGTGCTCTAATCGGGGAAAAAAAATATAATTATTTTTAACAGGATACTGAACGGCACATCATCATAGGAATAAATATTAGTTTTAATTTAACGCTTTTTAAATTTAAACGAACGAAAAATAACAAAAATAAATAAAAAAAACAGTAAAATAATTTTCCATATGAAACACAAACGAACTTACGGACTACTTAGGTAGGGGGATTCCTTCTAAAGTTAAATTCTCTTATTCTTTTCTGTTTTTTTAAGTTTATTTAAAGCATAAAGTATAATATGTATTGAAAATAGAACGAAATTCGTCCCTCTTAGCTGACGTACCCAGTACCACCGTAGCTTCTGGTCATACCAGCTGGACTCTCTCTCTTCTGCTAAGTTGCGGATCTCGAAGCAAACATTTTGTGGATCGTGGAAGTGTTGAATTCAATTCAAACATATATTTTCTGAAATTTACAGAGCTGCTTCTGACAAGCTCTTACATTTTCCTGTAGAGGAATTCTTTATTTTAATTTTTCTTTCAAATACAATATTTCATTAGGCTAATGTTTAGTTTTCTTTTTTGTTATTCTATTTTAGCTTTAGTTTATTGTTCTTTCTTGTTTATTTATATATTTACATCTAAATTAAATTATAATAAATGCAAATTAATGTATAATGATTAAATATTAAGTATAAATTATCTTAGTGTAGGAAAGTGCGACATTACCACTTGAAAGGAGCCAAAGGAAAAAGGAAACAAAAAGAAACGTGGGCGATTATTTTACACTCGAGCCGGCTGTCAATTTTCATTCAATTTTTGGTGCTGCCACTTAGCTATAAAGAGGTTTAATACCAATATAAATTATGTAAAAAAGACATTTGCGGCATAAACATTTTGTGATATAAAGAGATTTGTGCTTCTAAGCGATGTGATATTATTCGGATATCACAAATCGAAATCTTCATCATTTGCAAGAGTTGGACTGAACTAAGTGAGCATCACACTGACTACTACGCATGCTGCCACGGGTTTAATCCCAGCAAACACCCAAAAGTTTGCCACCTCTTTCGAATGGCTGAAGTCTGAAAAGCATTCAAAGAGTATCATTTGTCATGGGGACCGTCTTAAGTCGCCGTTCGGACTTCGGACTTCGGAATCGGCAAAAAATTGTAGATCCCTTCCATTCGTGCCCAAATATAACATGCACACAAAAATGGTTGTGAGAAGCAGGCCTGGCAGACCCCGCGACTGTAGTGCCACCGCCACATAAAGAAAGAAAGTAGAAGGAATGAAATAAGTAAATTTCGGTCATAGTCCTAAGGTCCACCTGTCTACAATTCTCCAGCGTGTTTCAAGCTGAGTTCCACGCGATTGAGATCTGTGCCTTGATTTATCTACAGAGAGGCATCAAGGGCGCTAACATAAATATCTTCCCAGACAGCCAAGCCGCACTCAAAGCTTTGAGCGCCTACCCTTTGGACTCAATACTGATAAAGTGCTGCTTCAATGCTCTTCAATCCGTAGCTACTCACAAATCACAATAAGGTCAAACGTTGGTGGATAACTCGTTACAGAAGCATTAATGGAAATGAGATTGTGAATGAGCTGGCTCGTTCAGGATCTACTGCCAAATTCTGAGGCCCGGAACCCTTTTGTGGCATAAACTGGGCAACGATATCAGACTCTCTCATTGGAGAAATAGCCCAGGGCTTAGATAAGCCAAACTGTTAACTAAACCTTATACCCACCACAGTGAACTTATAAACTACAATAAGAAGGATATTAGGCATCTAACAAATTTCCTCTCCGGTCTTTGAGGAGAGAGCGCGAGACCGATTGTAGATTCTGTTTAGAGGAGGTCGAGGAGACAGCCGAGCATGTTATGTGAAATTCGTAAGACAAACATAATACAGTGGACGTTCGATATAGTGAACATCGATATAGTGAACAATCCAATATAGTGAACACACAATATTTTATACAGGCTATTCTACATAGTGAACAAAAAAAATCTCGCTACAGTGAACCTTCGTTTTTTTTTTTTTATTTTCTTTGAACCTTTCAACATGCAAAAACACGTCTAAAACTAATTAATGCTATGCAGTCGGCACCGGCAGTATCCATACAATCATCCAAATTTACCGTTGGTTCTACTCATCGTATTGTGCGAGAATACTGCATGAATATGTATTAGATTAAATAATATTATGTACAGTTTGTGGTTGTTTTTAGTGCAAATACAAAGTGCGTGTTGCTTATTTTGTTATTTTGTGAGCGATCTTCTTAGGGACCATGTCACTTAAGCACAGCTTAAGTTTGTTGTATTTTTGTTTTTTAAGTAGGTACATGGAATGTTTTATTTTTGTTGTAAGTTACGTTTTTTTACGGATGAGTTGTTTTTGCTAAAAATAAAATATACTTTCCTATAAATATTGGCTTGTTTTTTAGTAATTGCGAAGAAAAATTGTAATTATATTATATTGTCGATGAATTGTACGTAAAAACAATTTTGATGAAATTTTCTTAAAGGAGCTCACGCTCGTTACAATGAACAATCTCGCTCCAGTGAACAGGCCTGGCTTTTATTAGTTCACTATATCGAGCGTCTACTGTATTTTGACCAACGTCGTATTGTGATAAAGTCATTTTGGAAACTAGCAAAATATGATACGCCGAGTTTTTTTTTAAATTGACTGTAGCAAAATGATGTGCGAAAACAGTAAACAGATCAGAATTATTCAAACGGGGGCAGCTCTTCATATTTAAGAGTTAAGTTCCTGATATACATACATATGTATGTATTTCCATTCCCCGCTGTCGGAACTGTTGACGTTTCAATGCATTCACAACCCATAAGTCTGTATGTACATATGTTCGTTATCATGTAAAAATTCTTTACAAACATTTTGTCGCCAATGTAGGTATGTACTGTTATGTCCTGTGTAATGCTGTGCAATATGTCCGGGTAAACCAAAACCCACCAATCATCTGATTGTCAAATTTTGATTGGTAAGCATGTCGCTTTCCAACACCAACCAGCCACAAGTACCACATTTAGGGAACGTGTAACGAAGTTTTGGACGACAAATTCCGGTACAAAGGATAGCCTATGCTGTACTGCATACCACGAAATTGCTATTTGTGGAATTCACTGGCAATGAAGGTGATTACGGAAATGCAGATTATAAGGGCGTTGATTCCGGCTGGAAAATTCGGCAAGTGTGGTCATTGCTGGTGCAGTGATATGTAAAATATTGTTAAGTGTGAGTTCACATGCTTCCTTGCCCTTAATAATTTGCAATCTCATCATCTCAACTCATCTGTTGATGACTGCTTTAGTGGTGGACTCTGTTATTCAACGGAAAATGTATGATACTGAGGCATTCCTTTACTTCATTGGTAGTGTTATTTACTTAAATACTACTGAGAAACTATGCTTTCAACTCTTGAATTATAACTGCGTTATGATATTGGTTTGCATAGATCCTTTATACCTACCTCTGAGATAAATTGATGGGTATATAAATGCCAGTAATCGATGCTCCAGAAATGAGTTCTGTCTTTACCATTACTCATTGTAGCGTGTTTCAAGTGGAGATAATGGCGATATCATAAGGACTGCCCTGGTTCAAGAGGAATGTAATATCCACTTACGATATAAGCATCTTCTCGGGTAGTCAGGCGGCCTTGAAATCTCTGGAATCAGTCTCATCCACTTCTTAGACCACATCCAACTGCCATTCATCTCTTATAGAGATGGCTAAGCAGATTAATATTCACCTTAGCTGGTCGCGAGGCACCCGAGCTGATGAGCTCGCTAAACTAGGAACAACAATATCTATTCTACCGGATAAGAAAAATATATGCCCCGTATCCCCACCGTAGAAACTAATTCCTGCTGAAATTAACGAAGTTTTGTCTCATTTTAGATCCCCGTACTACTTTACTAAATAACTACGTACATGTATCTGTTTAACACAATTCCAGTTAAATAGCAAATACCCAAGCATATGCATGCAATCAGTTAACCAGCCACGAGCTTCTGTGTACATATCCTTGTTTATGAATAATTTAATTAATACATTTTCCTTTTATCACAGATCAGCCAAGTATTTCCGGTTTAAATATCCGCCGATGAGGATGCTGAAAAATGTGGTATCCTTTATCACGTATAACAAAGTAATGAAAATAATCAAATACAAAAATGTTGATTACTGATGAGAGTTATTAATTATTATCTTAGGGGTACACGCGCGAAAAAACCTTTTTTTCCGTAATTTTTTTTTTGACAAAGAAGGAAAGTAGTAGAAAAATAATATTTGGTGAAGTTATTAATATTATATTTAAGTACAAAAAGAAAAATTATGACATTCGCCCGAGGGGCGCTCTGCGAGACGTAGTGTGGAATGAAAAAAAAATTCCACGAAATTCTCATGATAATAGCTGGAGAAGTACCTATGGGATTTTAGAAATATTGGCGCAAATTCATAGTCAGCCTTTGATTAGGGTATAAAATCGATTCTATTTAAAACCGGTTTTAAGTTTAAAACCATATTTTAAATTTTGTTATTCATAGACACATTTTTCCCATCCTCTAACGAGTTCCTACTTTAAAACGTATTTTAAATGTTTTTTGATCAAACAAACATAATCTGACAGAAATCTAATAAATTCACATAAAAAAATAATTCAAACTTCAAAATGGATTCAAAAATAGAAGCGAAGGCAATTTCCGTTATTATTTTTAATTTAAAACAATTAGTTTTTATGCATGTATGTACATATGTATTATGTACATACATATATGTATATGTATTCCGATAAAACGAGACAGGGGACAGAATTGGGAATCGATGGAAAGGGAAAAGCTACGGCAATTTGTGGAACGGCATTTTGGAAGTGGTGGAAAACAAAGGCAATGAGCTTAAGATGAAAATATCAATGGATAGTAATTTGTGTAATTTGCTTATAAGAAAATATATATTTATATATCTTACCAACATTACACTGATTCTTCCAACAAAATGTATATGTATTGGAATTGGTAGCGCACGATTCGTTTGAAGTGGTTTTGTCGAACCTATACCTCGAATAAAATTCTTTTTCATCTAACTCCTCAAATGGGTTCGATCAGGTTTTATACATTTTTGATTTTGTTATCAATTTAACATCTTCGAAAATTTGGAAATCACGATCCCCGGAATCATTTAAATAACTTTCTTTATTGAATGCTGAAAAAAGCTGTTTTTATTTACTTAAAATGACGTTTGACTCATTTTAAATTTAAAATGGCTTTCTAAGTTTAATATGGACTTTATGACAACTATGAATACCAAAAAACCGGTTTTAGCTTAACTAGGTGATTAAATATTTTTAAAATCGGTTTTATCTGACTATGAATTTGCGCCATTGATTTCTGAGTGATTGGCCAGTGTTTTTTTTTCGTCGAAAAAATGGCATTCATTTGCTTATAAATAATGTTTAAATCAACATACCTATCGAAAATCCCCTATGTACTTCTCTTTAAAAAGTAATTCTAAAGATGTGGTTAAAATTTGGAATGAAAAGGATAAAAATTGTTGAAGTTATGCTGGGTGCCATTTTGAAAAATGGTGTTTCGAGCCAAACGCTTTTAAAGTTAAAAATTAGTTTTAGACGTGAAAATATATATATATTTTATCAATGAAATTAGTTTACCATCAGTCTGCAATCCCAGGACTATAAAGTTGTCCTTCTAAGAATTCGGATATTCATCCTCCGACGTACAACCAGACGCTTGGTTAAGAAACAATACAGGGAAAACCATGAGAATATATAACATTCCACCTATTGGCAAAGTAAGATTGTTGTTACTTTTTACCCCGGATACTGTTACAACCAACCTCAAGGTCGGGGCTAAAAGTAACACTCGCCAAAATTGAAATGATTCAAAAAATGGTATTGTTCCATCCACTTTGAATCCTTTCAGTTTCTAAATATCGTTTTAGAGGTA
This sequence comes from Brachyopa scutellaris, assembly GCA_949775065.1. Lineage (NCBI taxonomy): Eukaryota > Metazoa > Arthropoda > Insecta > Diptera > Syrphidae > Brachyopa > Brachyopa scutellaris. Next base: position 96,088,916 of record OX459114.1, on the reverse strand, counting down.
AGATATTCATCTTCGGAGTGAAGTTTTTTTATTTGAATAGAATTGGAGTGAGGACGAATTTAACAAAAAGTGTTACAACCAGCCCCAGTCTCCCCTACTCGGCGTGCTGTATTATATTGGCATTGGCTTCCAAGCTGAAATTGATGCCGGTATCCATTTCCAACATCTATATAATTGGTAAAGTTATTGAAATTGCATTGAGCCAAATTCGTTACTAGACCCATAATTGTTTTGCCACTCGAAGAAGATTTTGGAGCCAGTTTCCAAACGGTAGTATTGAAGCTTTAATATTTCTATACTGCGTGTAGCCACCCAAGCAATGATTTAAGAACTCAAATCAACACAAATCCTCATATGTTGGTTTGATAAGATCAAAAACAACTTTAGAAGGTGCTAACGGTAGGTGTTCACCAAGACCAAGGTACGCGCCGACTCTGCCTTCTTCCAGTCACACCAAGAGTCTGAGCATTTCTGGTGTTGCGGATTCGGTCGAGATTCCGAGGAAAAACATTTTTTTCCGGTATAAGACATTTAGCATATTTTTGAGGGTCTGATTATTTTTTAAGCCGAAAAAAAAATCGATTTTTGAAAGAATTTACAGTGACACATTTCATTGGTTTAAATTGACTTGAATTCTTATAAGTCAAAACTATCAAAACTTGTCTCAAGGCAACTTATGAGTATTATCTATAAAAGGCATGCCAGTATCCTTTGGAAATACATAGTACAAAACGAATAAATATTATTTAAAAACACAAATCGCAATTTTAATACAATTTAACCATATCTACAGCGGATAGCATCTGCGACTCATTTTATTTTGTCATTATAAATTTGGCAACAGCAAGTGACTCAAAGAAGCTTTCCGGTAAAACGAACTGCTGCTGCTCTCATTTCCATCTATTTTCGTTTCGTTTTCCATTTATTACCTTTATTCATCATTTATTCTTATCTTTTGATTACTGCTGTATGTATGTACATATTTGACTACATTTTGTGTCGCAGATATTTTTGTCAGAATTTCCATAAATATGTTCTATCATCTTTTACTTTAGTGTAACTTCCAGGAGTCGTACAAAAAAAAATGGAAACGGGAAGCAGAGCATAGCAAAAAAAATTCTAATGCAAATCCACCTCTGAATATGAATAGATTATTTATATACATATTAGGTATGTACACATATGTGATAACATATAAAATATGCTTTAAATTTCTAATTACGAAAATCGCAAAATTAAATACAATAAAATGTTTTCGACTTATACGAGATACTCAGCTTGGTGTTTCTTCTGCTTTTCTCTATCAATTTAGCAAAAAAAGTTTAACGCGTTATTATTTTGCTTTAAGATAAAATTAACATTAACTCAAATATGTACATACATAATGTTTGTTGCTACATTTATCGCCGATGTCGTTCAAGAAAAAAACATATTTTCAATCAGTAGCACAATAAGGCTTTTGTGTCTGGAACAAAGAATTACAGAGAAGAGGGATATCTTATTTTCAGAATTTATGACACCTGTCAAGTTCATGTGAGCATAATGTAATAATCTTTCACATAATGAATTTAATATGAGAAAATGATGAATTAAAGTGTTATTTACAACGAAAAGTCTTGAAGAAAATTATTGTCTGCATTTATATACATACATGTGTATACCTATATATATATGCAGGTACGTATACAATGGGGATAGGGGATACAATGCGTTCTTTCAATATCCAGGCAAGTTTAGTATTTTAGCTGAAAGGTATCGTCAATCGTAATGAAATATGATTAACTGACTGTAAGCAATGTTTTTAATGAAAGTAAAAATGGTAAAAGTGGTCGCCGTGGCCGTGGTGGTTAGTGCGTTGGACTACTACGCAATGCTGCCCGGGTTCAATTCTAGACCGGGTCTAACACTTAAAGAGTTTTTTCACGGTACCACCTCTTTCGAATGACTGACAAGCATCAAAGAGTATCATTTGTCACGATTGATTTTCTCAACTCGCCGTTCGGAGTCGGCAAAAAATTGTAGGTCCCTTCCATTCGTGCAAAAAATAACACGCACACACAAATGGTTGCGAGGAGCAGGCCCAGGTTCACCTCGAGCTGTAGCGCCAACTAAGTAAGTAAGTTAGTAAAAATGGTACTAGACGAAATGTCAAAAGTCAGATTTAGCTTTGGGTGCATAAAATCGCCTTTAAAAACTGTACGGGCGGTTATCGATATAAACTATACCTGTTTGTATTAAAAGAGTAGCAATGACAAATTAATACCAAGAAGTCTATACTTATGACAAATGCCGATTGATCTAGCGCTTACCGGAGACGAGTTGGTCTCGTACCTTAGCTACCACGCATCTGGCATCGCTCATCCATAAGAATGGCATAGAACACTTAGAACTGCCTACAAGAAGAACTGAACTACAAATAAAAGTTATAAAAACAATTTTAATTTTTCTTAAGGGAGTGATCCTGCCCCAAGGCTGGTACTGCGACCTAAACGATCGGTTGTATTTGAATCATATGATTCTAATTAGTCTAAGAGGCAAACCACCTTTCTAATAAAGGCTAGTGTGTTCTTGGTTGACGCATTTTTTAAGTCACAAGGTCTGAGGAGTTCTTTATGTAGGGTATGCCGTCTGATCCAGAAAAGCGCCGGGCAATAACAAAGGACGTGCTCGGCTGCTCCGACCTCCTCTAAATAGAGTCGACAATCAATCCCAATGCCGTGGAACTCAGCTTGAAACATGCTGGAGAATGATCCAAGAGGAGCTTCTAGTATTGGGCCCAAAGATCCCAGCACCAACACCGAATGCCATTTTCGATTCATTAGTGTACCATACTAGACTTTTTGGATCCACGGTACGTTCGCCGTTTGACCATGTGTCAAACTAAAACATTGATCTACTCGCCACGTACATATTCCACCAAAAAGTATTCGCTAAGCATGTGTTTAATGTGTAACAAAATTGTATGGCGTTTTTATTGGAAACCTACTTTGCAAGAGAATAATGGTGTTGACTTTTCCGGCTCAGTGTCAAATCACCCAAAATCAAAGCGCCCAAAATGCAAAAAATGTCAAATCACACAAAAAAAGAGTTGGGCGATTAGACATTTTTATATTTTGGGCGAGTTGGCATAATGTCGAAATACCAAAAAAAGTGATTTTGGGCGATTTTGTGTTTCGGCTTTTTTAAGGCGGATCTGTGTCATATCGCTCAAAACTAAATCACCCAAATCTGAAAAATGTCACATTGCCCGACATTTTCGGGTGATTTAACATTATGACCGATTTCGGGTGTTTAAGTTCCACTTTAGTACCTATCGTACTACAATATATGCTTCTGAAAATGTGGGTTCTGGCAATGAATTCAAGATCTTAATTTAATTTGATAGAACATATTCCTATACATTTATGGTGTGCTTTTTTGGAAAGAGGCGCTGAAGTAAGGTTGTACTTTTATGGGTTGTTCAATGAACTGACTTGTCATTGGCAAAACTAAACAGCACATTATTTGTCATTTCTGCAGATCAGATATAGAATCGGTCAAGCTATGCACTCCTGAGGTACTTCAATACAGCAGAAGATGTCAAGTTGCATTTACTCATAATGTACGGCCGAGTTACCTCAATGTTATCTTGTCTTCTTTGTACCCAATATTTTATTGCATCCAACACAGTCTTATATTGATCCTTATTTAACAAACATTTTCATCATACAACATAGCTGCTGAGGTAGGTTATAGGAATTTTCCACTCCAACTTTTACAATGGATTAATTGATTTCAAACTTCTGTAATGAAAACGTTTTCATAAGATTAGAACATTGACTTCCTATGTCTTGTTTTCAATCGTTTGCGAAAGCCCTTCCACTTCTGTGGAATTCGGCAGTTACAGTTACAGCAGGCGTTTTTATTTACTTGTTTTTATTTATATTAATCGATTTTATTTTATTCTTGCCTGTTGTTTTGTAAGTACAACAATGTCGGAAGAGATTTCGACAAATTGGCATGACATCACATTGAATTTGATTGACGTAAAGCGTAAGTGAATTTCAAAGAGATTCGCCCAAACATTTTCTGGGTTTCCTTGGTTTTATTCATTCTATTGATTCGTTGTATACCCGTGTCTATAATCTCCCTTAGTTGACTGGCATTGATTTCCCTTAAATTAAGACTAATTTAGAACTTGACGATATACAAACTTCTATTTTAACTATAAATTTACATTTTGGTTGAACATGGAACGGTGTTTTCAAGTCAAAATGTGGGAATAAGCAAACTGTCATATCAAAGACAGCAAATGTGGTGAACCTTATTTCATTGTGAGGAATACCATACCTGCCATCAATGGAAATAGAAGTCTTTTGTGGTACACTTTATGTGGTGTACTAAATGAAAACGACGCAGTTAGACATTGAATGACATACGAATAATGTAGTTGTAGATGTCTTCAGATTAACATCTCATAACCACATATTTAACGTAGAAGAATACGTGTTAAATAGTGATAGAGATTTTATTTTATTTTTATGTATTCATAAAATAAATACATAGTAGCGGAATTTAATACTTAAGAATTATCGAAATACTTTATAGCTTTAAATATGAGCAGTTTTCTAAAAAAATGTTCACATTATTTTTTACTCTTTTATCATCACAAACGATCGCTTTAAAGGATTACAATAGAATGCCTGCTAAGTAGGTACAAGTGAAAGCTTTTAAGGAAGATGGTTTGTCGTGGAACGTAGTAAATTCTTTTCATTGGGGAAATTCATAGGATAAACAGGATAAAAAAACGCACTTAATAGTCTAATGCTGGGGTATAAAAATACCACCAATGCGAATATTTTAAACATCTCAATTGAGTAATTCATGAAAACCTATGACCTTCAGTTATTCAAGAGAGTATATCAGCATTGTATGTTTTCCCTTAACGAACAAAACAAAATATGTATTTTGAGCAAGGCATATTTTGGATGATATTTAAATTTATTTGCAAGACATTATAAATTTTTACTACATTAATAGCCCTAATAAACTCTTTTATTCTATTTGACATGGAAAGGATCAAGGACTCTCATATTTTTTTGAATTTTTTCCTCCTGAAACCACACTTCAATAATAGCTGAAATCAATTAGTTTTATATGGTACAATCTCGTTCCCTGAGCCTCGCTTTTATAATGGCCCAAAGATTTTCGATTGGAGTGGGGTCAGTGGAGTTGCCCAGCCATTTCAGCACCTTAATATTTTTTTCTGCAAAGAATTGTTTAATTTTTTTTTCGAAGTGTGGCATGTAGCAAGTTGGAAAACTGCGTTTTCAGTCGGGAATAGTCTTTGCATGGTGAGCAGAAGCATATGGCTCAAGACGTCTGCCTATTAAATGCTGCTCATCAATCCTTCTATTGGCTTTAAGTTTTTGGGACCCGCGGAGGTGTAACAATCCCAAATCATTACTTTTGGTGGGTGTTAGGGATTCATACAATATGAACAGGGGGCTTTTTGTTGTCATATCTTCTCACAACACTTAATCGGTAGCTCTCAACTTCAAAGTGGCTCTAATCTGGAAAAAGTACTTTTTTTTTCCAGTATTTTGCTGACCAGTTTTTGTGTTTTTCGCCTGTAATTGTTCTGCCTTTTTCAAGGTAATCCATTAATATAGGATCCCTTTCGCATTCCAAGACACGTTGGCCATGACCTTTCCGCAAGACTTTGCTTTTTTGGCGCTGAATCGGCTGTTTTGTTTCTGACGCATAGTGGTAGACCCTTGTCTCAGCCATGGTAACAATTTCGGTCCATAGATTGCTGCGAAAATCGTTTGCGCATTCGCTTTTGATCGGCATTCAGCAAATATGGTACCCATCTTCCGCAGAGCTCTCGCATCACCACTAATGTTTTGTGCAAGATGTTTCGTACCCTTTCTTCCGATATTCCCACAGCCAGCTATTTCACTCACCTTCACTCGCTTATCTTTTTCGATGGTTTCGGATATGGTTGCGGTTTTTGGCCGTCCTCCACGTGGATCATCTTCGAGGGACGTGCGCCCACGTTTAAATTCAGCTGGCCACTTTTTAACGATTGGCAAGGAAGGAGCCCCCTTAAACTTTTAGCAACTTTGGATGAACTTCCTTAGAGTTTAATCCATCCAAAACGAAGAATTTTATGACCGCACTATATTCAATTTTATCCATTTTAACGAAAAATACGCAAGAAGTCTTCTCCAAAATGTTAACAAACTACTAGACAGAACAAGTGGAAACTTGTCATAGGAAATAACGACATGGGTACCCAGACAGGAAACATAAATGTTTGCTGATTTGAACGCCATCTCTGTGTCAGGCCTTCACCTTACCCTCCGATTAATTGAAATCTCCTCATTTTGAGAGCGTTTTGTAAAAGGGAGGTAATATTTGCTGTACTTGCAATTTTATAGTCTCAGTTGTTGGGTCTGTCGGCACTCGACACCGTGGTGTAATGGTAAGTGCATTTTACTACTACGCAATGCTGCCCGGGTTCAATCCCAGTCCGGGTTCAACACCTAAAAGTTACTTCACGGTTCTTATGTCTGATAAACAATCAAGGAGTATCATTTGTCAATAAGCTTTTCAATTCGCCGTTGGGAGTCGGCATAAAACTTTAGATCCCTTCCATTCATGCAAAAATATAACACGCACACACAAATGGTTGCGAGAAGCAGGCCCAGGTTCACCCCCAGTTGTAGCGTCACCTAAAGTAAAGTTGTTGGGTCTTTCAAAATATGGCGCAATACAAAAAATCACTTCTGTAGCCCCAGGCAGCAACATATCACAAATATAAGGAATCTGTCCCTTAAAGCAAATCGTGACTAGTTCAATCATACGGTTGACGTTGATTAAAAACAAAACAAAGCCCTACAAAATGTCCCCACTAAAAGCTTGATTTTGGCCTTTCGACATCGTCAACGGTGAAAATATCTGCACGTGTATTTTTAAATTGGACATTCGAAAAATTCAGAAATACTTTTCTTTTTCTCAATTTACGAGCATTTACTGCAGACAGCACCAGACGTTTCGGACGTACCATACCAGAGGCTAAGAATTGACACCGTCGTATTTAACGTGGCAGTGTAGTGGTTGGGGTAGCCAACACCCGCACGATGTGATGAACCACGTACTATCTAACCTACATAATACATATATTGATGAAAATTACATTTATTGAACATTTCAGCAGGATAATGAACCGAAACATATAAAAATGTGTTTCATGAGGGTGTTTGGAAATACATAGTCCCTTTTCCCCTCATATTCGCAGCGGTCTACTGTGAGGCTCAATTCAAACCTCCTGTGTGTTGTTCATCCCATCTCAGCAACATAAACAGACTTTTACTTAATGTTATCCGGAAGATAAAAGTAGGAACCGGATAAATTAAATTAATTATTCCTTAATTTTAATGCGTTTCTGTACCGTCGGAAAAATGATATTAATAATGGATTTAAATTCTTGCAACAAACTCACCCTTATAGCATATCCTAGTACTATCAGCCTCATTCTTTCTGCCGGAGTTCATATCAAAAATATATATTTAGCTACAGATGATACCAGTCGAAGGACATTCACTTTGTCATCTCATATGAAATTCAGTGTTGTCCGTACGACTTCAGTTTCTTGCTGTTTGTCTTCTCATTTTGCCTTTGAAAATAGATATCTTCCTTTAATGGAACATAATTGATATCCAGTAGTGGTGTTGTTGAGCTCAAGTTTTCTGAATTGGAACTTTTTTATTCGAAAATGTTGAAAATTAACCCTGAAAAAAGACAATAGAAAAGGAAATGAACCAATTGACTAAAACATCATTGTATTTACAAAGATTTGATACGTGAGCTCTCTTTGACATCGGTATTGATTGGTACCACGCTTATGTACAGTCTGTGACGGAAAATTCAACTCATCCTGGAGATGTCGATTATTTTTTCTGGTTTGATATTTCCCGAAAGCCCAAAATCCCGAAAATCCAAAATCCCGAAAATCCAATATCCCGAAAATCCAAAATCCCGAAAATCCAAAATCCAAAATCACGAAAATCCACAATCCCGAAAATCCAAAATCCCGAAAGGCCGAAAAAAATTCGAAGAAAACTTATTTAACATATATTATTGTAGATAAGATAACAAATTTCAAATAAATAAAACATAGCAAAACAGTTCAAGTCCTATTGACACAAAACATTTAAGAAACGATACATGAATAAGCAATATCTAATACAAGTTCATATCGAACGCAATTCCCATTAAAAACTTATTTCAGAACGCTCGTTACGCGTAATTTGTTTTAATTTTGTTTTTTAGTAACGTAACGTTTTCTTATTCTTTGTTTTTTACCGCAAGTAAGTATGTATACATGTGTTCACACACAGATTTGCTCGTCATCTTAAAGAACGATCAGTATACGCTCATATGTGAAACTAAAATCAATTAACTGAAACTTAAATCTAATCTATCAGCTATCATAATGAATGAGATCAACACAACTGAATGCACATTGTGAATTGGAAAATATTACAACACTAACGCCAACGGGAATTGACAAACATTTGTCTACTTTTCTTTTAAAAAAAAGTCCCGAAAACGAAATCCCGAAAAATTATATAGAATGAAAAATTTGCGCAAATTTTGCATTTTATCTATATAATTTTTCGGAATTGTTTTTCGGGATTTTGGCTTTTCGGGAATTTTGGGTTTTCGGGATTTTGGAGTTTCGGGATTTTGGCTTTTCGGGATTTTGGTTTTCCCAACCCGATATTTATTTTACTTTGCAGTGGAATGGAATTAGTAAATGTAATTGGCTGTAAGTAAGTCAAAGTATTCGCTGCTCATGAGGTACAGTATCGCACAAAGATCTTTGAGCCAGCTGGAAGCTTTGCCAAGTCATATCTCTAATTAAGGCTGACTTTGTAACTTCGTCAGGATCTTTTGAATGGATCTTTTTCTATGTCGCTCACTGTATTAAATTCATCTCCGTTTAAGTTAACACATAAAAGGTTCTCGACATCGATTTACCTTATTTAGTACGAAAAGCCATTGCCTGTTGTATTCGTTTATTTCGTTTGCTTTTTCTGCGTGGCGCTCAAGGACAGCCAATGTGATAATTTTCCTCCAATCGATAACCAACATCCAACAAGGGACTAAGGAATATTAGCTTGGGTCAACAATTTTGCAATCAGAGGATTCCTACGAGGGCAAGCAATTCAGTTGATGAATTACACGATGAAGTTTGTTTGCACAGGACCTCAGCAGGAGTTTCATGAAAAGGCGGAAAGTCAAGGACTGTTTTTTTTTTGGTATTGCATAGGACTGAAATTGGATAGGCACTGCACGTGGGAGCGTGCGTTATTTTCCTGTTTTTTAGTTTTTGAAGGACAACCAGCGTGATATGAGAATTCCATTGTGTTTTCGTAAAAGGATCGGTGGGTATAGGTACATGGCTTGGTGCTAATTCAACATTAATGTTATTCAACGAATTTTATTGCTCCTGACATTGAAAAACGGAGTGGTCCTTTGTGTTTGGGGGAAACGTGTTGTGAGTTTGGTCATTCGTCAACTGGGCCCATTCAATTGATGAAATCGTATAAGGATTGAGTACGGTAATTAAAATGAAAAAGTGGTACAAATCTGAACTTGACGGGAATAATTAATAAAAGGAAAAGATTAAAGGACATTTTGTATTGTATTGAGAGAATAATAGGTTTTTCCAAAGCGAATTCAAGTGAGGTTGCCGCCTTAACGACGGTTTTGATTCCAGCAGCAAACGGCTTAGAAAAGTTTGAAGAGTTATTTTTATTTACATTTTATTTTTATTTATTTTTCACCCAAGTTAGTATCCTTGCAAAAGCTAACAGGAGGCGAATTGAGTAAGCAATCGTTTTAAAGTTAAAATTACATTTTCAGGTAGATTTATATTTCATTTCATTTGATTTGTGTATGTGTATTCTTTTTGTGGTTCAAATGGGAAATAATATTCTACAGGACGAAAACTTATTTCAAAGGCAATTACCCCCAGTGAAAAGTTATTGGATTACGTACAAATAATACATTTAAGTGGAAAGAGACTGGCGACTTTCTGTGCCTTATCCCATTTATATAGGGTACTAGCTTAAGCCCGGCCCGCTTCGCAGGTATTAAAAAAAAACTTTTTTAAGAATTTGGGTAAAATTGAAAAATGTATTGCAACTCTTCTTGGCAAACAACATTCTTGGTAATCAACATTCTTGGTTTTTTTTTCATTATCGCTCGTGTAAACAAATAGTACAAATGATCTTCTGACTCGTGAGAACTGGATTTTCCAAATTTATACCGTACATTTCTAAAGATTGTCCTGCTACTTATTGATAGTAATGGCGAATATAAGGCGAACAGGGAATTGAAGACGCTTAAATTCAAATTGCATATCAGATGAAATCATTGGGATGCGAGGAATCAAAACGTCACCGCCTTTGAATTTTCCATTCAAAAATTGTTGTTTCTACCACATTTGCCAATATTTTTTTTGTCGGCAAGCTTGATGCCATTACAAAGTTTTAGTTGGTTAAGCTGCAATATGTGTGGCAATCCTGGCAAAGCAAGTGAATTTAAAAATAAAGTAGGATACTTCGCCACCTCATCCTGATCCATGATGTGGTGTTCTCTGATTTGAATGTGGATAATGGACCTCGCTAAGATCACCGATATTATTGTTCTTTCTGGCGAGTTCTTTCTGGCCAGCAAACATCGTTTGGTGGTGTTTTCTTATCTGTAGCTTTGTCGACAGGCATAGTACCATCTCCCATATTCAACAATTGCTTTGAAAATTCAGCTGCTGATGGATCGTTTTGTAATTAACGCGTACGTTTGTTTTTAGTGTTAGCGTTCATTTCTCCACAGAATTGAAGATTTCTAAATGCGTTGATTTCATGGGCAGCAGTAGGTTAGTGCGTTGGACTACTATGAATGCTCCTCGGGTTCAATCCCAGCCCGGGTCCAACACACAAACATTTTTTTCACGGTTGCCTCCTCTTTCGAATGTTTGACAAGCAATCAAAGAGTATCATTTGTCAATGAGCTTCTCAATTCGCCGTTCGGAGTCGGCAAAAAGCTGTAGTTCCCTTTCATTAGTGCGAAAATATAACACGCACACACAAATGGTAGCGAGAAGCAGGCCAAGGTTCACCTCGAGCTGTAGCGCCACCTTAAGTAAGCAGTAGATTTTGAAGCGACTGGTAAAGTTTGTCTTAACTCTCCAGCTAACAGTATCAAAGCACCGGAAAACAATTCTTGACTTCCTCGTAGAACTTTCATTGTTCTATCCAATGCTTCTAATAATTCCAATGATTTTTTGTTGCCCATTGGACGTTCATCCCAAATGACTATCGCACATTGTAGTAAGACTTTTGCCATTCCGGGTATTTGAGTGATGTTATACACACAATGTCAAAGTTTTTTTTTGTAATGTTTTTTAATGTTTTTTTGCCTATCACCTTTGTACCGTGATTATCTACATTTAAAAAAAACAACTTAATTGGTTGAAAATTACGAGCGGTAGAGGGAAACATACGCATTTTACCACTTAGTTTTGCATATGTGTATGTATATATATTATAGGCCTAGCTCGATACAAATAACCAATGTCCAACGGAATTTTTGTTTTCTTTTTTTTCGACCGCAAACCATCAGCGTCATATAAGTATGTAGACATATATTATTTCTGTAGCATATGTGTGGTACCATTAACACATGAGGTGTCAAAAGAAAGAGAATTTCCTGAAGCAGTGACGAGTTGCACTTTCACTTTATAGATTTTAACAAATTAAAAAACCGATAAAAATAAATATTCTACTGAAAATGAACTCCCAAAAGAATAATCACTTCTCGTATGATTTCCATCTGATGGAAATGAATTCATTTTGATTGGTTATATGGAAATTATATGGCAAGTGCTTGTTGTTTTCAGAGTTAATTCCTTTTGGTTGATATATTTTCTATTGATGCAAGTGATAGTGGACAAATACATACATATGTATATGTATCAACCAAAATAAAGTTTAAAAAAAACAACAAACAAACACTTCCTATATGGTTTTCATCGGATTTCAATGCGTTGACCAGAGATGTGACCCGATACGAAATTGTACTATATGGTACAATTCAAAACAGTTTCGGTTCACGAAACCATGGTCCGAAACTGGTACGAAACCGATACGAAACTAGGCACTAAACTGAGACACGATATTAGCTGGTACGAAATTGCTCGGTACGGTACTAATGCTGTGAATAGTTTAGTTTCGGTTCACATATCGTGATTTAATCACGAAACTTATATGTATTGAAGCTAGTAAGAGTAACAGTTTTCTTTATCAACTTTGTTAACAAATTTCACTTCTGTAAATGTTTGGTATGTAGTGAGTGCATACATATAAACTAACATCCGAAATTATGAAGGACATTTTTACTAGTGAAATGTAGCAGATTATTTGAATGAAAATGATTCTAAGGTTTTTATTTCTGTTAGTCATATTACCAGAGCATTGTACCTGTGCAAATACTAATAAATAAGAAACAAACATAAGAAACTTTAATTTTATTCTGGTACGAAAGCCGGTACATAACGACAGAAATTGTACGCACCAAAACTAAACTACACTAGCAGTTCACGAAATGGTATAAAATGTAACAAACTGTTTCGGATCAGACCGGTACGAACACCGGTTTGAACAATTGAGTTAAGTATTAACACTAGTTAATATACATATGACCGGAAAAACTGGGCAGATATTAAATCATGGTAACACAAAAAATAAAATAAAACTCTTAAGTTACATTACGTAAGAAACATAAATTTTTGATAGTAGTTGTCAATTAAAGCTTTGTTTCAAAAATATAACAAAACAGTGAACATATCATGGTGATGGATATATAAATCCTTATTTTTTGGAAAGAAGATCTTGATTTTTGCATAAATCCCTTGAGAAGTGCATCTAAAGTACTAAAAAGAGTCGACGGACTACACTGTAGGTATTCTCCTTGATTATGTGCTCAGTGACACGGTGGTTATTTCTACCTTTGTGTCAATAAAAGAATTGTCACACAGTGTTTCAAAAGCCACATTTTTTTGATTATGGAGCAGTACAGAAAAATAAAATATTTTTTTTAATGTGGTAAAATCATATAGGTACCCAAGACATTATACTCGTGACCTGCATATCTATATTGTTTTTGGGATTTTGAAAATTCAAGGAACATATGTAAATTATTGAAACTTACAGGGTCAACTGGCGCGACCGGATATGTGTTTTTTTTCTCTAAATTTCCTCAGCCCAATTTTTTTTTACAAAAATTATATGAATAAAATCTAAAGAGTGAGGAAAACACACTTTTAATTTTCTTGATTTTGATGTTCTCCCAGAACTTCCAGGTCATCACGAGTAAGATTCTCCACATGAATATGGAACCATGAGAATTTAATGTGCAACAAAGGAATTTATGTTTCATAAAGAATCCTGCAGAAATATTGCATTGCAAATGCAAATTGTCAAAGAGAAAAATGCATTCTCTAAAATGAATATGAATACATACTATGTATGTAGGTACAACGTAAACTATATATCTAACTTTCGAAAACAAAGAAAATTCCCCCCATGGGAGTCGCAAAAATGCTTTTGCTTGCCTCTGTTATCCTTTCTTTCTTAGATGGATGCAATTCCACAAAATCTATTATATGTACTACCATTATTCAAGGATGTTGATTCTCTATACTTCGAACTATGTACATGCACACTCTATTGTCTTGGCGTTTTTGTAGAAATAAAATAAAAGAATAATAAATTTTATAAAATACTCTGGAATTTTATGATTCGTTTTGCGATGATTGCATACTTTAGGTAGGAGTAGGTGTATTTTATTGAAATGTTTTCATAGATACCATTAGGTTGGGAAAGAAAAACAAATCAAGTTAGTTTATGTATCAAATGTTATCATAGAAATCATAAACTACATACTTTCAAATATGTAATCGTAAAACTACTTGCTACTTTATTTTGAAGGCGACTTCGGAGTAAAATTTAAGCCAAGCAACATTCGGGCTTTGTACAGAAAATCATCTAATAATATATTTATTTTTTTTTATCAAAATGCACTGTTTGGGTTCTTACTGCAGTTCTAGTTTACTACACTTATCGTTTCTGAAAAAAAATCCGACGGTCGGTGGTGCATTGGCACGATGCAATAGTTTAATTGTTCAGTACCTCGATGTTAGTGTGTTAATACATACCCAGCGGGAAAAAAAGGAAGCGCTTCTTAAGTTTGCAGAGAGTAAGCACTTACTCTTCATAACTCCAGGAAGCTTCGTTAAAACACCTACAAAATAAACATCGACTGAAGGACTGCTTTCAGTAAGATCATTTAGAAGCTTATACGAAGCATTTCGATGGAGTGAGTGGGCTTACTGTTCATACTGTAAGGGAGCTCCTGGGAAGCACTAAGCACAAATTGCAAAGAATGAAGGACAAATAATTTTATAGACGGTAGTTGTAACATTTTGTTTTTGAAAAATTGCGAAATTTGATTTCAGTGATTAAGTGGTCTTCAATGGTATTTTAACAAAGTTTAATTTTCGACAAATTTGTGTACCCAACTATTTACGGTCAGATAATTCTTATTAGTCTAATTAGAATCCACTAATTTTTAGGGTTCCGTACCCATATGGTAATCAGGAACCATTATAATTTCCTTCTAACTGTAAAATGTCTGTCACGGTAAAAACCTCAAGAACCGTCCAAGCTAGGAACTTGAAATTAGGCACATTGCCATATTTGAGACAACTTATCACTCAAAAATATTCTGAAACAAGTATACAGGGGGGCAAAATGTAATTCTGGAAAATATATTATGTGGGGGATATCATTCGAACGGGCTCAAAGATTCCAAAACTATTTTTCCAAAGTTTTTCCGTTAAAACTTTGGGAGTTATTGTCAAAAATGTGTGAAAAAATACCATACCAAAAAAGTACCCCCACCTCATCCCCGAAATTATTGAAGTCAAAAATATGAAAATATTATAGTTTGTAGATAACAAGCTATATACTTAAAGAAAACTATAGCGAATCAATTTCTCAACCTCGAACTCCCAACCTCAGTGGTCCTGCGCATGCTTTTGGCAGTGATTTAGGAAACTAGAACACAGCCTACAAATCTGTTCCAAAAAAATGTAATGCATGTATGTATGTACATACATACATATGTATGTATGTACTGTAGATATCATAAAACATTCAAAATTCGTTGATATCATAAAAAATATGACTACAGAACCCTTTGAGCGCGAGTCTGACGCGCACTTGACGGTATTTTCTACTTTAGATGGCCTTATTTCGAGTCATCTTGTGCAGATAATCAATTATTTTTGCACTTCTGCAATAAGGGAAGGTTTTATCATGCAACTCTGATATGCAAATCTTTTTAAAACTCCAAAAATTAACAAATTTGTATTAACTTCACTTTCAACAAAAAAAAATCACATTAACACATATGGGGTGCCAGCGCACTCCAGTCACCCCAATATCTTCTATACAGAGAGAGGAAATTCATTAAACAACTTTCACACAATTGAAATACTTATGAAAAAAACAAAAGTCATGGCATTCTACGAAAACTACAACTTTTATTTTAAAAATTGCAACGGTTTGCTTTTTGAAGTGGGGTGCTCTGGCTCCCCATATACACTCAAGTGCTAATTTATTGGTGCAACGCAGGGTAATGGTTGGTATACCACAGGGTTCAATATTTTCCCCCGTACTTTTTCAAAACTTAAAAATTACCTTCCATTCAACCATTCCTCCTGAGTTCTCTTATTTTTCAAATATTTCAAATACAGCTTCAAGCTGTCAACGTTGAGTGTCCGTAAATTTAAGCTGAATTCAATACAAATATTGATACAACCATATCCTGATCACAAATTTTATTCGGTGTTTTGTGTCAATACTTGCAATTCACATTACAGCATGTAAGCCCAGATATTCTTCGAGGAACAAGATAAGTTTCACAATATTTGAGAGCTACCTTAGAATAGATACGCGAAACTTGTTCATATGTACATAAATGTGTATCATTTTACATTTCCTAACGAGCACACAAAACTATCACAGT
Source organism: Brachyopa scutellaris (assembly GCA_949775065.1). Taxonomy (NCBI): domain Eukaryota; kingdom Metazoa; phylum Arthropoda; class Insecta; order Diptera; family Syrphidae; genus Brachyopa; species Brachyopa scutellaris. Next base: position 96,072,773 of record OX459114.1, on the reverse strand, counting down.
GATTATTCTCCCAGTAGAACATTTCTACGATATTCAAAAGTTTCTGCTTTAATTTGAAACTCCAATAGAGATACAAAAGTTTTAAATTTCCTGAGAGACCCATTGTGAGATACGAGTAAGTAGTACATTCGCCTACGTCATCCAACAGAAAGACTCCATTCTTAATCCTCAGTCAAAATTGTAAACAATACACTCGTTAAACGTAATTATCATTTACAGTTAAGAAATGGTCTATTCTCCATTGTATCTTTTCAGATAAGATGTGAATAAAATGCCAAAGGATCAGTTTATCTCCTTGGATACAAGGAAATTGGTGAGTTTTGGCGGTTACTGAAACGATTTAAGTTTTAAGTGCAGGCTGAATCGAAAAAAAAAAACTGATTTTAACTATTTCTCTTATGCTGCTCTCTGCAAATCAAGGATTGCTTTTTATGATTTCTCAAGGAACACTATAAAATTGTCATTATTTTCCAATTGTACTCGAAGAGAAAAACTGAAATACTATTTCTGCGAGTCGCTTTGAAATGTGGAGATGGTGCATACATCCTCGCACATATGTATACCAGTACATACGAATACATCCTATCGAAATCCTCATTAAATGTAATTCCGTTCTGATGATGGTAATTTTGGTTTAATTTTCGCGTACATATATGTAAATTCGTGTGTGTGAGTAAAAAGTTAGTTCACGATGAAAGATATATTTGAACTTGGAAACCGCCACAAAGTTTGCCTCAATCTTGGTTACCACGGTATAAAGGTGTAACGGAAAATGAGAGTGTTCTCAAGTGTGAATAGAAAAATATTGATAGCAACCACACTGGGAGCTTTTAAAATATAATAAAATTAAAGAATACTCCATGAGATCAATTTATACATTTAGGAACTGTCTCGATGATTTTCAGGGAACATGTGTCTCTAGCTAGACCCAACTGTGAGCATAGAACAGGCTGCGAAAGCAAGAACGGGAGATTTTGGCAACCAGATTCAAACGACATAATTATGTAGTGCATAATGTCGGAAAAAATTTGTTTGTTCGGTGTCCGCCTGAGGACGCACTCGATTCGCCCAAGGCATTTCCTTAGGGCAAGAAAAAAGAGCTGTCAAAATGTAATTTAGTTTTTTCTGCTTGTATTCGAATAATATGCGTAACACAACCGCAAAAATATACAAATATTAACAAAATTGGCTTTCTTTCTGGTTATCAAAGAATGACAGTTATGAGGACGAATTATTTGTGTTAAATTTAGTCGGGTTACACTGGGTTTTGTGACAACCACTAAATACACTGACACTATTCAGTGCGCCCCAGGGCTATGGACACCGAACAAACCTAATGACAATTATAAACTTGTTTTTCCTAATTGAGAAACGTTCCAGAAATTATCAAACTCAGGCATGTGTTCACTGTTGGCTGTGTGTACACTCAGAGAAAAATACTATATTTTTAATAGGAATTCCTTTTAATTCAATGTGATTTTACTATTAAAATTGGTCAATGGTATGTTTCCTATTATTAGAATAGTTGAAAAACCATTGAAGTTATAGTACCTTTAGACTATTAATCTAATTATTTTATAATATTGAATCAATAGTACATACGATTGAAAAGTAATAGGATCTCTTATTATTTTAATAGGTAAATATACTATTAAAACTATTACTTACAACATTAATTTTAAAGGAGTAGTACTATTAACTCAGTGTGATCCTGTTATTAAATCAATTCTGCGCATACTATAGTTTTAATAAGTTTTTAATATTGAAACAATAGTTCATATAATTGCAACAAATTAAAGGATATACCATTGGATTAATCAGGTGATACCATTACAATTATATGAACGCGTACTATTACAGCTATTAAGGCAGATGGTTACCTAGTGTTAAATTTATTGATTTATTTTGTACAAGTCGCACATATCCACTGATACTTACGTTTGAATAATATTCATTTTATATCAATACTCGGCTGAAAATGAAATAAAGCCTTTTATAAAATGAATAAGTGAAAACAAATTTTCCGTTTTTATAACTTTAAAATTTTATTCTGAACCGATTTTTTCACAGTTTTTTAAGGTAATACCTAACTATAAAAATATGTTATAATATCTTAACTACTAATATTATTTACCAATTATTTTTCTTCCACCGCTTCCCATTTCTCTTCTACTTCTGTCCATGGCTCATTGTTGTGACACAGCTAAATAATTGTGTCTTCTATCTTTGTAGAAATGAGGGATTCCTGTATAAAAGTGGGTTATTCTATAATTAAAGAGAACGACCAATCGAACAATGAAATTACCTTACCACCTAGAGATTTTTCTAGTTTCCAGATTTTGACGGATGAATTTACCGTTTGCCAAAAGGATTTAGTCCACGACCCATTTTCTATAAATAATAATCCTAATGTAAAAATAAGAAAAATATGATATAAAAAAAAAAGAAATAAAAAACGAAACAAATGAACGAAAAACTTAAACAAACATTATTATAAAATTAATGAGGAAAGGGGTATACTTACCGAAGCTTTTAGCAAATCTACAGTAAGTGGAGATTAGGGCATATTCCAAAAGTGTTATTTACCGTGTCAATCCTTCTTCCTCCATTTACCTTATTAATTCTTAAAATAACTTATTAATTTGAACTAAGAAATCCATAGATACCATAAAAGCAATAGTATGCATACTGTTAAATACTAATTTAATAGTATATTATATGCATAATAATAGTATACATACTATAAAAAAAAAAATCAATGGCATACATATCACATGAAAAAGCAATATGTATTATGCATTTGTAAAAATGTGCTCAATAGCATAAAAAAACAATAATAATAATAATAAAAAACAGATGAATAATAAAAAAAAAACTCACCTTTTGCACTTATTTATCTCACAAATTTATTATAACGGGAATTTTCACTAAACATTGAAACACACACTTCTACGTATACAGACAGAATGAAATACGCAATGTCGACGAATGGATTTTCTTCAGAAAAAAATCCGCTTTTTACAGTTTCCTTTTTTAACGCTTTGTAATTTCCACGCAAATATTGCAGTTTAATGTTATGATCATATTACTTCAATAGTATATTTTTTTTTATAACAGAAATCAAACGTGTTCCAATATTGAATGAAAAGTTTTTCATTATTATTTTAAAAGGACACATCTTATTAATAATCAATAAGATTGTAGTATTCAATATATTATTACAATACCATTAAAATAATAGTAAATTCGCTATTAAATTAATAATGTATCCTATTATTTCAATGTGGATAATTTGTTGAGCAATCAATAGTACAAAAAACCATAAGAACTATTGAAATAATAGGAAAATCGTATTATTTCGAGTACCATAAAATTAATAGTCGTACTATTGATCCAATATAGGATTTTTTTCTCTGAGTGTAGATATCGAACTGAACTCGCTCGACACACAACTCACATGCCTGTTACACTTTCGTTGTCCTCTGTTTACATTTCATAATCTGTTCACACAATGGAGTAATATAAGCTTGAGCAACTCGCAAGGATAGAACCAATATGTTCTGACGCATGAATTGTGGGTAAAGCATAGTGCCGTATAATCGACTCTCGGAACCAATCTCTAATTTCATAATTTGGAGATGCAGGGTTAATTCCCACCTTCAAGATTTTGTGAGAAAGCAAAACTACCGCGACGGGAGTACCGATGTTCTAATCCACCCTTAACATGGAGTGACAGACAAACCGATGTCTGCTTCATAGTCAACTGATTTTACCACCGACAGATGCTGACTGACGTATCCGCAACTTATATCATTCCGATTGATCCAAGCGCTTAGAGATAAGATTCAAGAACAACAGCAGTTACACCTCGTTGTACACATATCCTCATCATAGTATATTCCACAGTCATATGGACTTCCGGAAACGGATTGTTATTCAGCCTTTTTATCCATGTGACCGGAAAGGTACTTCAAAGACAAGTCTTTAATCAACCGTTAGCGGAACTTCACTTAAAATATCCGTTTCTATATAACTTTGTCACTAGCTCTTGCGATAAATAAACAACACAAGTTTAGCAAACACACTGCAGAGCATTGTAAATAGTCCTTTCTGGCTTATCCGAATACGCTCTATTTCTAGTATATTTTCAAGAGCATCCTTTTGTTCAGAGTTGGATGAAAGAAACTTAATTGATGTATGTATGTATATATCGAATGAAGATACACAAATCTCAAAAAGTTTTTAGATTCGAAGAACGTTGGATTTTCGTGATTTTTTTTTTAAATTAATTAAAATTGATGGCGGTTCTAGGGAGCTGAATTAATAAACCTTTTAGTGTCCTCCACTTATTTGCTAAGGGATCAGTATTTTTTTGTTTAGCCCTTCAGCAAGTCGTGTAGTTAATTGGCTATATAGAGTACATGTATAGGTACGGATAGGTGTAAAGGTGAATCTCTATCTGACGGTTTGGGTTTAAGCTCACACAGATACCGACCAACCAATTTGTTGCCGAAAGATTTAAGGCATTCACACAATCAAGCAGATACATTTTTTTTTACATGGCTGGCAAAAAATCATGCAAAATATAAAAAAGAGAAATGGGTAACGATTTCACAATGAATAAAAAATCTATAATGTTTCTTGTTTTTAAATTTTTTATTTTGTAATAACAATGTCATGTGAAAAATGTTTGCATTTATTAGTAAATGAGCACAGACAAGTATGCGCCGTCAAAGAATTTTAGGTATGTTAGGACAAGACCGGATACCCCGAAGAGAAATACAGTATACTTCCATATATCGGCATTATTTGTCCTACCAGAGACAAATTTTCACTTCACTGTGACCAGCGGAATCATTTTTATCTATACGAGTATACAAAATTTGCACAAAATAATATAAAACATCTCTCAAAATGCTGGAGATATGCGTGTCATTCTAGCGTTCCCCACCGAAAATCATGTGCCCGCGAACGTGTTAAATAGTAATTGGTCCTAAGTATATTTTTTAGTTTCAAAGGAATTTGGTAAAACAACAAAAAGTTAAATTGAAAAATTACAAAATAATTAACATTTAGTTAGTAGTTATATCTGTCAATAATTTTGTCTTTTTTTGATATTGCACATTCATTTAATAAACAGCAAAAGACATCTGTCACCCTGTAGGAAAGCGTTATAATACCTACAATTTGATATACAGGTGGGCCTCACTTAACACGTACTTCTTATAACACGGCCTCGTTTTAGCACGGTTCACTTTTTGCGACATATTTTCGTTGAACACGGTCCAAAGCCTTGTTTTACACGGTTTCTGCAACAATTTTTTTTCTCGATAAGTTGTTTCAACTATGCACATGCGCATACACGTAGAACATAAAAGTTTTTTTAATATATACATACATACATACACATTATGCCTTATGCATACTTATGTACCTAAACTTGCTGTGTTTCTAAGAATATGTACAAGTACATACTTCCCCATATTAACTGTGCCAACGCAATGATAAATGATTGAGGGTAAATTGCTCAGTTACGTTACTGTCTTCTGTTTACTAGGACGGTAGGTACAGCATGTGTAGGAGAATTAGTAACATAGGTGATTGTGACTTAACACATGGAATAGGCCTCGTAGTAAGCTTGGAGTCGCCTTTTTTAAATGCAGATCCTTCAATTGAAAGGCGACTGAAATTTATGAGAGAGTTAGCACCATGCATGTCACCTTATAAGGAAGCGTACAAAAAGGTTTCTACCAATCAAGCAGAAATTACAGATTTCTTCAACAATAAGAACAACATTGTATGAATTAATGAGTTTTAAATAAAAACAATCTAAAAAGTAAAAAAAAAAATATTTTTTTTTTTTTGAGATTATGGAACGTAACTCCTCTTTTGCACTGGTTTCTTGTTTCGTTAAGCACGATTTTGTTTAACATGATATATTTCAGGAACGTAACCCCCGTGTTAAGTGAGGCCCACCTGTACATACATATGTATGTGCAGTGTATGTATGTATGTGGGTGGCAACGCCGACGAGAATGCGGCGAATTCCACAACTGTGGCAACTGAGAGCGTGTAAGACAAGAGAGAAGCAGAGTGAAGCAGCGGCAACCACTGTGCACCTGCATCGATCTCGTTTTTTTAACTTTTTTCTATTCATTTATTTTTTGTAAAAACTCATTTAAACGGGCGTTTTATAAATACATTTATCACCCTCATATCCCCATACGATGTTCAATCATTGGATAACTCACTTACTTTTCATCCGAGCGGTTAGCTGATTTCGTTTAGACCCATTTTACATTACTTACATATACATATGTACATACATTCCCATACATTATTTCTATACAAATAAAGTTATGAGCTTTCTCGTATCTGAAAAAAGTAGTTACCATAGGCAATCACCTAGTTTAAAGAATATTTATAAGATTGAGAGTTCCTAGTGCAAACATTCAATTTATTAAACAATCAAATGATGATGCAGTTTTTTTTTTAGTTGTCCGAAAAATATAATAATAGTTTTAATCTTTTTTACTTTTACCCAAACGAAATAACAACGTATAAATAGTTTTTTTTAATAATATACATATACAACAGATAACAACACGATTTTGATATTTTCATTTTAAGTATTTTTCGGAAAAGTAAATTATATAAATTTAATAATAAAGACCATAACATTTCTAGTGGAATCTGAATGCGTCGCGTCGTCATAAAATTTATGCAAAATCATACCAAAGGGCGCATTCAATTATATACATAAACGAGTACATACCATCACTCCTACTCTAGTTTTTATTTTTATTTTATTTTAATCCTTTTTACTGAATACACGTCATCACCATCAAAAAAAAGGAAAGAGTATCTCAAAAAAAAAGTAAAGCACCCTTTTTCTATTGTAAACAAGTGTGCTGGTGTAGAAAATTCTATATTTTGCATGGGATTTTATTTTAGACAAACTCATGTATCTTTTATACTATACTCTGAGGTGGGTGTTCAGCAGTGTTTTCGCTTTGTCAAGTGCGCTACTACTATAACTTTACTGAAATTGCTCTCGTCTGTTTGCCGTTTTCAATGGAAAAATTGAAAAAGTTTTAAAGAGCTTCTATATACATGTACATATGTATATATATTATGTATGCATTATACATATCTGTATACTTGTGTCATCGACAGAATGATGAGGAATATTTTAGAGGTGGAGGATCCATGAATAGTAACTAGTCCCGTAAAAAAGTTTTTTTTTTTGTAGAAGAATATTCAATGCAGTATCATCGATAAATTTAACATGGCTATTTCTTGTACTTTGGATGTAGTTACCTCGAAGAGCGAGTACGTACGTTTTAAGCAGGTTCTGATTTTATTGAAGATCATTTAATTTCTTTTGATAAAAAATTATAAACATGGCACATTATATGTACATGCATAAAAATAGGGGATTCCCCTTATGTTTGTAATAAAATCTGGCTCTTATATTGTTGTTGCTACAATCCAAAAAGCACTCATTCATTTTCGTAGTGTTTCGAATAAAATCACTCTCTCTAATGTTTGCAAAAGTGGACGAAAGTGGCGGCCATTATGGGCATGGTACACAATTTCTGCATATTCGTATATGTATTTTCTTATACGTGTATATGCAGTATGCACGCAGAAGTTCAATGAGAAAAAACTAGAACAGAAAATCACAGATTCTCGAAAAAGGTCAGACCAAGTTAGAACAGCCATATTCTAATTAGGGTTTTCCAAATTATTTATAGCATTTCACAAAAACTGATTGCCCTTTTTCCGATTGAATTTAATTTTTGTAGTCTTACCTCGTCCATTTACTTTTTACTTCGTGTAAAAAAAATCTTATATGCAATAAAATCTGATTTTGAGATTTCTATTCTACCTCATGATTAGGTGTAAGATCTCCTGCAATTTTTTTTGTTCTGGATAACCTTACTGAACACAAAGTAGATCAGTTTCGGACAGAAATTTTTCTCATTGAATACAGAACCTTGTAGTTTTTTGTAATTTTCTACCCAGAACAGACTTATTATGGTCCTGATTTAACTTTTCTTTTTTTTTTAAAGTAACTCACTACTGCGATGATTCCAACATTTTTTTGTTCATTCGACCATGCTTCTAACATTTTATTTGTTAAAATAAACAAAAAACAACATGGCGCACAACCGCTTCTATCGACAATTTCAATGAAAGCGACTGTTTATATACGTACACATATACAATAATGTAGGTACGTATGTTGCTTTGTTTACTTTCTTATGATTTTATTTTCACATATTTCTTGTAATTTTTTAGTTTAAATAGGATTTAAACTTTTACGATTTCGTACCAAAAACGGAACTATATTATAAAATCACTTTTGTGTCAATCTGTCTGTGTGACAATAAGGGAAGTCCGTACCACTTATCATATTCATTTCATTTTTAAAATGTATTCAAAACAATATCAGTAGATAAACTATTTAAAACTAAGATTCAATATACATTTTTAACCAAAATAGAATAGGTCATGTTCAATTGGGCAGCAGTCGACTGCATGATATATCCCACCGTATTGCTCATATGAGCCACATACATTAACTCTCCTCTTGCATCTTTGCTAGAAACAACTGCATAATCCGGAATATCTCCATCAGCATCCTCTATCCACTTGTATTCGTTCCAGTTGCCAACTAAGACTTGACAATATGCTGCCTGGATTTCATCCTCTCCATTTACCGCAGTTGCGATGCCCAGTTTTCGTGTCACTTGTCCAGGAATTATTGAGCAGCGTGATTTAAGTCTAGCCACGAAAATCTCATTTCCATCTTCAGATAGTCCACCAGATACTGTATTGTTCGGTATATGTACAGATGATGTGTCTGTCCAAAGGTTTTTATCATCACAGAGCAGAAAAATGTGTCCTTCATCAGGGTTCTGCGGATATCTTAACCATCTGAATAAAATAGGTTTAATACGGCCGGAATGATCAATCTCTTCTTCGTAAACATCATCATGACTATATTTCCCGATAAAAATTGGTTCACCATTTGACGCAGTTCCGCCACGTACTACTTATATTTGTTGGAATTTCTTGAAGGTTTTCAAATAGCTCCCAATGACAAGGGTCGCCGCTTACAAGAATCTCATATTGACGTTTGATTATGTTCTCACCGCAGCTTTCAACGACTGCACAGGTGCTGTTTATTTCAGCCAGGAGAACTTCATCGTAGTGTCGTGCTCGACCAACGTATGTATCAGGCTGATTGTTTAAAGTGATAGCATTTATTGGAATAGCGTCTCCCGTTGTTAGTGCAATCCATTTGAAGCCTTAAAGTAAAATGTGATATTTTTTTCAAAATTTAATTCTTTTGTTGTTTTTTTATTGTCTTACCTGTTGAATAGTGGACTAATAGAATTAAAAACACTAGGTAAATTATACGGAACATATTTCGGTCTGCTGCCACTGTGTAGAAAGTATATTTTAAGTGCTCGGAACTCACTTCTTCGACTGAGGATATTTCAAAATATTCGCCAATTTAAATACACGAGTTCTTATCAGCTATGTGAGCTGTATGTATATTCGTGCCAAAGGAATAAAAACGTTTATAAATGTACATATGTATATAGTATATTTATCATTAGTTGTTTTGCCAGTTTAAAGGCCCTATGCACGGTCCGATTTGTCTGTTTGTCCATTTGTTCTTTGTATAAAAACTTAAAGACAAAAGTAAATAAGTTACAAAATCGTCGTTTTCAATTCTTCATTATTCGAATGGGACAAGGATTTTTAAATAATAAAAAATAAATAAAAAACCAGATTCTATGCTCACAAAAGTGAAGTTAATATAAAGCTTGTAAAAACACACAATATATTAAACAAATAGAAACGTTTTGTAAAAGCAAAAAAATAAAATAAAATCATTTGAATGATTGTGACCTCCGAAAATAGTATAATATTGAAAATAAAATAAAAGTAAAAAAAAACATTGTCTTTCACTGTTAAATAATGTTGAAACTCTTTTCGACAAAGCGATATTTTTTACCATATAGGGTCCTTTAGTGAAACTCTTGGTTATTTTAGTTTGTGTACATCAGTGTTGCCAGATGGCTACTATGAAAATAACCTTTATTCAACTGAAAAAAATCCCAAAGCATTATAACATTAAATCAGGAAAAGAAACACAATATTTGAAAAGCTTGATTATGTTTGTGTTAATGTTTATTTGTAAAATTACGGAAAATAGTTTTAATTAGTCTTGAATATAATGTTATTTTTTAGCTTATATTAAGAAAACATATAAATCCTAATAGTGTCTTATCAACGTTTAATTAACTTTTCTATTATATATTATCTATTTTTATCATACCATAAAAGTATTTTAGTCTTAGTTTTATTTTAAATGATTTGCTTATGTTATTTGAGTTAGTTTGATTTTATATTTTTTAATACATATAGTAAATGACAAAACCAATAAAAAAGTGCGTGAGACTCTCGCGCGTTAGAAGTGAAACTTGTTTTTAATTTAATAAGCCACTTTGATCTCGAATTCTCAGCTCCTTTAAGAAATAGGGTATTTAGAATATACTTATAACGTCCGCCTGTAAATGCAGATCATAATATTGTGAAAACCGCATCCAAACCCGTTTAGTGGTTCTCGAGATTAGCGTGTTCATACAGAAAGACACATTTTTGGGACTTCCTTTTATACTATGTATAGATAGATCTGCAAGCTGAATTTTAAGGTTTGAATTAAAAACGACGTTATTTATTCTTCATATCTTTAGGAATAAAACCAAAGAATAAACAAACCCAAGAAGTCACATCTCATATAAAATTTTTGTATGAAAGCATTTTTAACGGCAGAAGAAATTGTATAAAATAAACCTCTTTTCACTGTGGTAGTATTTTTTCGGAGCAAAATATTTTGAAAGTTGTGTAGGTATACATTAGTTTCCTACATCATTCAACCGCTCAAACTCGGTAGACGATTTTCAGTCGTTTCTTACCGCAGACCTCAAACCCTTCGCAGACAAGCTACAAAACCGATTTTCTCCTGCAAAAATCATCTCGTGTGCGCGGTGGCCCAATGTTTGCATGGTGGAGTTGAAAATAAGAATTTTATTTTCTTCGCTTGTTTTGTTGTTGTTTTCTTCGCTTTCTTGTACTTTTGATATTTTGTGGCTCGATATTTATGTGTATTTTTTTTTAGAATTTATTTTACTGCCTGTTGAATTTGGAGAAGGGGAAGCGTTTCACTTTTTCGTCTGATTCAGGCAAATTTGCCCTACCGCGGCTAAAGAAGTTTCACTTCAATAAAGAGACAAATCTCACGAGCTAAAACACTGTTTGTCTCACGTCATTGTGAGTTGGTGAGCTAGTGATGGGAATGCCGGGTATATACCGAAATATTTTATTACCTACCCAAAGATGTTGGTATTACAAGTAAATATCCCATAAAATCGTACGTTGTTTGCAACACATGAAGTGGCATAGTAATTAGAAAATAAAAAAGTGTGTGTGTCAGTCACACGCGGTAGAAGTGAAACTTTTTTTAAAAATGATGTGTAACATAATGTTAATAAAAAATGAGAGAACGAATGGGGAATACCGAATTTAATATACAAATTTAATTCCATAACTTATTTATTTTGATTCACCAAAATTACTAAACGTTTCTGGGATAGATATGTGAATTTATATTCTAAATGTTCCTCAAGTTGACTTTATCAACATTGCCTTGGTAAATTTGGAGATTGTGAATAATGTTTCATCATTCCTATAACATAAAAACTTCCTTAGGTATATTTGCCGACGATATAAAGATTAGAAAACCATGCAACCATAAATATCTGTAGACTTCTGTAATCAGATATTGATAGCTTCAGTATCAGGTGACGTAAAAATGGTTTAATCCTTAACCTAAGGTTGCACAGCTAAATTAGTCAGTTTATAAACATGAGCAGGAAATTAGTCTTCCTAACTTCCTTAAGAACTAAACTGAAATCGTTAAAATCGTTGAAATAGTAAACCCCCAACCGTTCTAGTATCAATTTTGTTGAATTTTTGAATTGAATTTTTTGTCTGATACTGGCCCGCATTGTGCTTAGCATAAATCAAATGGATTTTTATGTTTTTGATTGAAGTAAACCGCGTTACGTACACGTTAAAAAAATTAAGTTTGAGTTCAGAAAAAATTGTCGGCCGAAATTTGAAATGAAATGGAAGCGGCGTTGGGTTTATGTATCTACTGAATCTGAATGCAGTAATTTCCAAGATGACGAAAATTAATATGAGCCAACAGCAGCAGAAATTGCAGACACCGAAGCATTATTCGAGTGGCAGTGGAGAAATTGCAGACGAATTGGACGAGACAATGTTGGAGGCTTCAGCTGCTGATCCAATTACATTGTGTAAATCGAAAGATGGTAAAATGTAATATACATAGGTACCTCCGAGCCAGCGGTTTCGCATATTTTGGACATATTTGCACTGAACGCAAAATTATTTAGAACAAACGTGTTCCATTATTGAATACGAAGAAGATACACATCATGGGAGCTATACAGTAACAATGTGTTCTAGTGGTGATTCGGCCAAAAGACCAATGTTGATGATGACCAACGACTACGTGCTTTGCGAAGCTTTATGTAAGTTAAATTGAATAAAAATGACGTACACGTGGTCGATGCAATATTTGTCCACATTTGTCCGCGTTTCCTCGTATTTATGCTTACCGCCAACAGGGCCATTTCTGATATATACTAATCTGGATAAAGAATAAAAATGAGGATCCGTTGAAGGTTACAAAAATAAAAACAAACGAATTCATAAGTTGAATCTGTTTTTGAAAAAAAAAAGTAAACACTGCATGATATTGAAGTATGTATGTATGTACATCTGCTAGAAGACATTATGTGGGAGAGTTGAGATGATTATACAAATTTCTGCCGAATCCATGCATTTTTTTTTTCAATCAAGTCAGTTGTATTCACTACTGTGATAATTCCAACAGATGTATCTTTTATTAATTGCATTTTTTTTTTTTTTATTTATATTTTCCATAAACAAAAAAAAAAAGCACCGCGCATACCCGCTTCTATGGATGATTTTAATGAAAGGGACCGACTGCTCATGGCAATCTATTGAAAATATTGCTATAGAAGTATCTTTATATAAGTTATGTTTATAGGTTTCCTGTCTCTTGTGATATATATATTGTGACATATTTCTTGTTATTTTCCGGTTTAAATAAGTATGTAAGTCTTACATTTTTAGGATTAGGTACCAAAAATGAAAAACAAAATCATTAAAAATCACTCTGCGTCTATTACAACTATTTATCTCAGAGACGGAAATTCATCAAAGTTATATGAACATTTTACATTATGTTAATTCACTTATTTTCCAATATTCATTCAAAAACATTGCGAACAAAATTAAACAATTATATTATTTTTTTTGTTATAATTTTAATTTTCAAAATTAATTCAAAAGAATATCAGTAGATAAACAAGACAACACTAAGACTCAATATCCATTTTTAACCAAAATAGAATAGGTCATGTTCAATTGGGCAGCAGTCGACTGCATGATATATCCCACCGTATTGCTCATACGAGCCACATACATTAACTCTCCTCTTGCATCTTTGCTAGAAACAACTGCATAATCCGGAATATCTCCATCAGCAGACTCTATCCACTTGTATTCGTTCCAGTTGCCAACTAAGACTTGGCAGTATGCTGCCTGGATTTCATCCTCTGCATTAACCGCAGTTGCGATGCCCAGTTTTGGTGTCACTTGTCCAGGAATAATTGAGCAGCGTGATTTAAGTCTAGCCACGAAAATTTCATTTCCATCTTCAGATAGTCCACCAGATACTGTATTGTTCGGTATATGTACAGATGATGTGTCTGTCCAAAGGTTTTTATCATCACACAGTAACAAACTGTGTCCTTCACCATGGTTTTGCGGATAGCTTAACCCTGTCGAACTTAACAAAATTGATTTTATACGGCCGGAACGATCACTTTCATGACGGTAATCATAATTATGACTCCGCCGACTAGTTTTTCCGATAAAAATTGGTTCCCCATTTGACGCAGTTCCGCCACGTACTATATTTGTGGGAATTCCTTGAAGGTTTGTAAATAGCTCCCAATGACAAGGGTCGCCGCTTACAAGAATCTCATATTGACGTTTGATTATGTTCTCACCGCAGCTTTCAACGACTGCACAGGTGCTATTTATTTCAGCCAGGAGAACTTCATCGTAGTGTCGTGCTCGACCAACGTATGTGTCAGGCTGATTTTTCAAAGTGATAGCATTTAATGGAATAGCGTCTCCCGCTGATAGTGAAATCCATTTGAAGCCTTAAAGTAAAATGTGTTATTTTTTTTAAATTTACTTCTTTTTTTTGTTTTTTTTATTGTTTTACCTGTAGAATAGTGGACTAATAGAATTATAAACACTATGTAAATTATTCGGAACATCTTTCGGTCTGCTGCAACTGTGTAGAAGTATATTTTAAGTGCTCGGACCTCACTTCTTCGACTGAGGATATTTCAAAATATTCGCGAACTTAAATACACGAGTTCTTATCAGCTATGCGAGATGTATGTGTGTATATTTGTGCCAAAGGAAAAATAACGATTATGTATGTACATACATATGTATATATTTACCATTAGTTGTGTTGCCAGCTTAAAGGCCCCATGTATGTCTGTTGAACTTGGGCTGATAATTATAAATGTATTTAAACTATTTCAGTACACAAACACATAGATACTGTTCGATGATAAAATTGCTAGTGATTTAAAAAAAATATCAATTGTAGAAAAACTCCTGAACACTTTTCTGCCTGATCGGATCGAAGCGATTCTTTTACTACCATACAGTGTCCTTTGGTGATACTCTTGTTTATTTTATTTCTATGTACATCAGTGTTGCCAGATGGCTACTATGAAAATAACCTTTATTCAACTGAAAAAAATCCCAAATCATTATAACATTAAATCAGGAAAAGAAAAACAATATTTGAAAAGCTTGGTTATGTTTGTGTTAATGTTTATTTGTTAAATTACGGAAAAAGACTATGATATTTTTTTTTTAGCTAAGATTAAAAAAACATATAAATTCTAACAATGTCTTATCAAAGTGATTTACTCAGGAAAAATATTGTTTAATTTACTATTCTGTTATATATTATTTATTTTTATAGTTCCATGTATTAGTCTTTTAGTTCAATTTTTATTTTAAATTATTTGCTGTGTTAGTTTCATTTTATATTTTTTATTATTGTATTATCATTTTTTATTTACTTTTTAGTAAATAACAAAACCAGTAAAAAAAGAGATGAAATATCCCGAGCTAACAACACTGTTTGTTCCAGGTCATTATGAGTTGGTGAGCTAGTGATGGGCATACCGGGCATATACCGAAAAAATTTATTACCTACCCAAATAATATTATGGTATTACAAGTAATTATCCCATATAATCGTAGGTTTTTCCATCACTTAGTGGTCACCGTGGCCGTGGTGGTTAGTGCGTTGGACTACCACGCAATGCTGCCCGGGTTCAACTCCTGGCCGGGTCTAACACCTAAAAGAGTTTTTTCACGGTACCACCTCTTTCGAATGCCTGACAAGCATCAAAGAGTATCATTTGTCACGATTAAGCTTCTCAACTCGCCGTTCGGAGTCGGCAAAAAACGGTAGGTCCCTTCCATTCGTGTAAAAATATAACACGCACACACAAATGGTTGCGAGAAGCAGGCCCCGGTTCACCTCGAGCTGTAGCGCCAACTAAGTAAGTTTTCCATCACTTGAAGTGACATAGTAATTAGAAAATTATATAAAAAAGGAAACATAAAATGAATACAAAGCGATTAAAAGTAATATTGCAGAACAATTATATGATGCTCAACGTATAGTATATATGTATATACCCGCAACGAAGGTATAACTATTTTTGCTATATCAGAACCTTATCAAGTTTTTGTGGACTTTTACTGATTAATGATGACAACAGGCACACTTGCAAATATCTGCATAGACAAATGAAAACGATAATTATTGAAAAATATCAGGCATATACATTTTTTGTTATTTTTTGGTGACAATGCTGCATGCCAAAAAAAAAACGTTACGTTTGCTTACAGAAAACTTCATAAATCTTATTCTAGTAGATTGCAAAGCACACTGGAACTTAAAACTGAGATTTTACAAGAAGATTTTTTTGGAATGATATTCTTGTATAAATAAAATTTATTAAGTCAATAGAAGTTCGGATTACGAAATTTGAATCCGATAAATGTTTGATTCACAAGATCCTTCAAGTTCTTATAGAACTGGAAAACTCAATATCTACAATAATTTATTAGAACCGGAAAAAGTAAAACTTTTGAACGATTTATATTGTAGAAGAAACAACTTTTGGAAAAGTTAAATAGAAGGGAATGTGATTCTCAGGAGCAAGATGAGACGAAAAAAGAAAAAAAAAAAATAGAAAAATAACAAAGTTGCGGTTTCAATGCTAACATGCCCAGCACCTCAAAATCGACTGAATCATAAGAAGGTACTCGTATTTCAATGTTTATGATTCCAGCGGCTTCACTCAATCCTTAACTGGCCATTGCATCAAATACAAGCCTCTTCAATACAAAAGTGCCTGAGAATATGCAAACTTATATTAACAATTCAAATATTACCAAAAAATTAACAGTTGATCGTGTCATATAAGCAGATTTTATTTGATAATAAATTTTATGAATTCGGTTTCAAAAATTTTACACATGACATAAGTATGTATTCATTTTCACGATATTTAAATATTTCTTCTTTCATAATATATCTTACATCTCGTATTTAAGCTCAAGATGTAGCCCTAGCGCCCGTAGTATCGAATTGGATACATACCACAATATCAGTACGCATAACCATCCAGGATTAAAATTGGATTTTAATGCATTGAGTTTACTTAGAACAGTGTCTTCCGAAAGTTCAATACGGTTAAAAACGTAAGAACAGGACGCATCCAAATAAGTGAAAAAGTTATCATCTATAATTGATTCAGTATCCGAATAGACTGATTGGAAAAATGAAGCGAAACTGTGAAATATATTGTGGGGATTATCGATTGACAGACCTTCGTAAAAGAAAGATGACGGAAAACCATAACTATTTTTTGAGAGTTTATAAAACTCCAAAAATTAATAGGCGATGACTTGATTTTCGTTTCAATATTATAAATATAAGCTGAGTAGGCTTGGTGGAGAGAAGTTTATGCTGGAGTTTTCACTGACCCGTTTGCTTTATATCGTTTGTTCGATCCTTGTTGGAATATGCATCTGTTGTTTGGTATCCTTACTACAGTACCCACATCGTGAAAATCGAAGAAATTAAAAAAAAACATGTTTAAGGTTAGAACTTAGACGACTTCCTTGGTCTGATTCTTATATACCTTACCGCCATACTTGTCTCGATTACAATTAATTAGACTCGATTCTCTTGAGATTAGGAGAAAGTTGTCAAGGGTTGTTTTTCTCCATAGAGTACTGATTGGTGAGATTGACTGTCCTGAAATCTTAAGTCTTGTGAATCTGAATGTCCCATCTGTCAATTTACGTTATAACATGGCTATCTGTATTATCTTCAAATAATTTATTTCATTAAAAAATAAAAATACGACCGTTAAGGGCTTATAAGTTTTATTAATATACGAGTATCTTTCCTGTTGTACTTTTCTTATGACGAAATAAAAACCAACTACTAATCGAATACTAAGACGAGTATGACGAGATAAACATCCTGAGTTTTTTACACTAAGAGGGTATTGTACTCTTACTTACCCATCACTGGTTTGACCACATCTACGGATAGCGTGGAATGGGAAGTGGATATCATATTTTTGTTTACACAAGTGTCTGCATTTAGTTTGTTGGACTCAGGCAATGGCAATGAATGGGCATGATTTGTTTGTTTATTCATCTATAGGTAAACATACATACATATGTTTATAAGAAATATCGACATCGTTGAAGTCAATGCAAAGTTCGTATTGATGGAAATGCAAATCAACGAAATTCGAGATAGCCACAACAGCTAACGGCGCGAAAAGTATGAATTCTAAGTGTGAGGGAAGTTGATAACAAGAGCACTATCGGTTTGTTTCTTAGTAAAACAAAACTATTTTTATAAAACTACATACGTAAATGATACTACAATGTGTGCAAGATAAGTATTTTTGTTTTCAATATACCTATTCAAAACTGTTGATATATGGTTTGCATATCAAGATTTTTTTAAGCATTTTATGTACATATTATATCTGGTAGTAATTTCCATTGAAACATAATTTCTTGGGTTAAGTTTTGAAGGTACTTTTTGAAGTGAATACTTCTTTAGTGACGCATTTGTTTTTGAAAATGTAGCGTTACGATAAAAGTGTTATGATAAATGGTTAAGATAAAGGGGAAATGATTCCATACAGTGGAAATGTGTATACAAAAAACATCAACTCCCTGTCTGTTTGTCTGTCTATCTGTCTGTCTATCTGTCTGTCTATCTGTCTGTCTGTCTGTATGTCTGTCTGTCTGTATGTCTGTCTGTCTGTCTGTCTGTCTGTCTGTGGGTCTGTCTGTCTGTCTCTCTGTCTGTCTATCTGTCTGTCTATCTGTGTGTCAGTCTGTCCGTCCTTTGCCCAAGGTTTTGTTTCCAAGTTGGCAGAGGTTGGGGCAGTGACAGTTTGTAGAGACTTGAGTTAAAATTAAAAACTTAATAAAAAAAAAAACAAGTATGAATATGTGAAATATATACAGAAACTAAGGAGATGCAATCCTGAAATTCTAACCAAGACTTCGGACTACATTACTCTCCACAAAAGCTTCAACTTAAATATTCTGACCCTTTTTTTCAGTAGGAAAGACTGACCATCAAACACGGTGATCGGAGACCGGGAAATAAGACTCTTCACTGACGACGGCTCAAAAATGAGCTTAGGTACCCAGATACACTTAATAATCGGGATTCTTTCAGACTACCGGATACATGCAGTGTTTTTCAGGGAACTACTGGCGATTGCAAAGGCCTCTCTCCCTTGGAGATAGTCATTCTGGTAGATAGTCATTCAGCTCTAAAATCTAAATCAAAATGCCGCAATGCACTAAATATCATAAGGCATCACAAGGTTAGACTTGTGATCGGCACGCGGATGAAGCAATATCGAAGGGAACGAGATAGCAATCGAACTAGCCAGAATTGGATCAGGTGTAATGAGTAATGCTGATACCTCCATGATGCCAAAGCCGGCTCTTCATCTGTTTAAATTAAAGGGCCCTGTGCCATAGGTCGTATGACAAGCAAATGGCTACCTGAGTCCAACGATATCAGTAGAAGCTGCGAGGATGATCCAACATCTACTTTGCTACTAGCCACCCTCCAAGACCCTACAATCACCAGCACTTCCTAACCTAACTTAACCTAATATCGCAGCATCTAGGCATTATATTGAAGTATCATTGCTCCAAATGGACACGTACCGATACACAGTATCGCGATCGTTTACGTTTTGTGTACATCACGTAGCTTTGTTCTAAGAAAAATGAACATCGATGAGTTTCAATTCTCTTCTTTAAAGCCAAACAATTTAGTCAGCATATTTAGGGAGCAGAACCCATGAAATATATCCTGACAGGTTTACCTTATTAAAATACGCTCCTGTCTGCCTTCACTTGTCTATTTAAATCACGTTGGTATTTTAATCAGTAGTCTGCTGTCTACCCTTGTGAATGTCGGCTCCTTAGTTTCTTCTCAAAAACTCTCAACATCCTATCGTCTGTGCGACGACCTACATATACCATATGTACATGTAACAACGTCAGCCAAATGTTTATGTTCATCGCGAGTGAAAGGACTCACCACGCCACCGGTTCAATGGCCGCAGGACATCATACTGCTTTATCGATTAGTTCTTAAGTTCAAAATATCTGTCGGCGTATGTAGGATGAAAAACGCTTTGAAATGCTTTTACGTTGGCTTCAAGACCTGTAGTCTCTGTGTAAAAGTATCCAGGATGACGACATTCAATGAACTGACACCCCAATAAAAAGGAATATTTGATGAATATTAAGGTTTGCTTCCATGAAGTTGATTCTAATGCCAATGGTAACACATGCGCATGCCTCACGAATTACTCAATGGAAATAATTTGAGTGGGGTTTTCCCCAATATGAATGATTGGTTGTGGCCGATATTTAATGTTTGAATAATGTTGGAAGTAAAATTGTTTGAATAAAGACGTTTGATAGTAAGAAGACGAATAAGCAGAAAAGAGCACACGGGACAACGAAACCGGTATTCAAATTCAATTAATCAACCGATAAAATACATAAAGCTATGGTATTTGGTTCTTTATACATCGACTCCAGGAGAAGGGCCATTGTGTTGGGCTTTTCAGTTAGTAGCTTACATTATGTATGACTTTCGTCGTTTCCTTCTCTTCCAATGGAGTAAAGATATCCACTTAAATTCAAGACGGATAAATGTACTTCTGGCAAAATTACAAGATGGAACTTCATCTTTACTGGGCTCTTCTCTTAGTAAATTGTACTTGAAGATCTCCTAGTCGTAGCAGTCATATCTATTAGCTTTGCATAGCTTAAATGAATAAATTGAATTTACGGAGAGGCGTAATAATGTGCTCTGTGACTTGAAGTAGTCTGAGATAACCCATGTGTTAAGTCCAAAATCTCCACCAGCACGGTATCTATTAATAATTCTTCAGTGCTGATGATACCGACACTTAAGAATTTCAATCTTTTGTCGTAAGAGCAGCTCATAGTTTACTAAAAGATGACTTGGTGTTTCTTTATCATCGTTGTAAATGTAACCTCGGTTTGTTAGTAGTCTCGGTCTGATCTAAATTTCGGTTATAGTTTCCAAGTTGCATCTTGGCTGGTCTGGTTCTAAAGTATTCTTGGTCAAGCATTACCTACTCGTCACTCATTCCGTAAGTAATAGATTCGTACCTTTTTTTATTAAAATTAATTGTAAGGTATGAAATTAGAGGTGGCAGATTGTCCGTTGTATGTTAGGGTAAAACACTTGGTCCTTTTCTGGGTTAATGACTCACATTGCTCCAGAATCTGATCTGAAGTTTCATTGGATTCATTACATCTGCATGAGTTTTCTTCTAAGAAACCCAGCTTCCTGAGATGTCTCTTGATTTTATAGTGTCATGTAAAAAAGTATTAACAAGCTTTGAATCTATTCAAGTTCAAAAAGTTTCTCCGCCTGTCTTAGACCCTGGGCTTTTGTACGGGACTTAGTTCTACTAGTCTTTTCCAATGTGCGGAGCTTCTTTTTTATTGTGTGCTCCCCTATATAGCAGAAGGGTTCAGGACCTACAAACGGTGTAGCAAGTTTGTTCGCCTCTTCATTACCTTCTATCCCAGATATCCTGGTAACCAGTAGTGACATATTGACGTTGATTCCCTCGCTCAGTCTGTTAAAATTATTTCCATGCCATTCTATATTTGATATCTGAAGCTCTGATTGACTTAATAGTTGCCTGGTTATATGACATTATTCCTATGTTACGTCTCTTATAGCGTTTATCAAGATTGAGTTGTGCACATCGATCAAAAAGCGCATATTTCGACTTGAGAGATGCTGGTGCTGGGTTGGAATAGTTTCCAGCCCAAATACTCTTGCACCTTTTCTTTCATATCTGAGCAATGAAGTTAACACTGCTACTTGTAATATAACTCCAAAAATATATTTACCTGAGCTTTAAAAATTTCTAGTATAGGTTATCAGAAAGTGATACTTAAAAATTCCAGCTTTAGTTATACTCGCTATTTGTAGATTTTTGTGTTGAATAAGCCTTATATTCTCAAAGGAACACTGCAATTCACCACTCCTTTCATACCTATACTTACGCATATTTCTGAATAGGGACACTCGTCTACTCCTTATATGTATTCTCGTGCACACGTGAGGCGTGATACAAGAATATGTTTAGATATACACTTATACGAGTACTCATGGAAATACTCGTTTATAGGATTTCATTTCCAATTTCGCAGTTGGGTCTGTTGGAATTGTGTTGAATTAGTGCTCCACAATTTTATTGTGTTACCGAATTGCGATTGCGACGAGCAAGGCAAAGAGGAAACAAACAAGTGTCCATGGCTTGAGCGGTAAATATTTGTGAAAGGAAATTGGTTTTCGGCTACTAAACGTAGAAAGCCATATCGTAGATTATAATGAAACATGAAATTGTGTGAATTACTACGAGTATCTGTGTTATTTTGTGGTTAAGGTTACGCAATTTGTTGTTGCTTATGGTGGACTAATAAACTTTTTCAAAAAATAATTACAAAGATGAAATGAAATTGGGTGAAAGCATCACATCACTGGAGTATGTCGGTAAAAACACAAATCCTTTGATGCTAAAAATGGCAACATACTGTCATGGCTCAAACATGTATACGTATATGTATGTTGTACAATAATAGTGCGTTTGTTGATATCTCAACTTTGACAGAACGTCATCGTAGGCAGATATACATTGGTTAAAGACTAATCCAGGTTCGTGTTGAAATCGTTGTGGAAAGTCTAGAAATTAGTTTGAACTCCCACTGCCAGTGGTTTTTTAGTTATCTGATGAATGACATAATTCTCATTTATTTCTTGGATTCTTTGCGTCAGATATAACCGGAGAGCTTTTTAAAATAGTACCTACTCAATTACCGAGAATAGGTGCCAACACTGGTTGTGGTTATAAAAAAGGAGCGTGAGATTGAAGAAATTCATAATTTTTTTCTGTATAAATGAGGACCTTATAAATATCCAACGGTGGTCAAATACCAACAGTCTTAGGCTCAATCTTTTAAAGACCATGAGAATGATCTGCTCACGGCAGACAGTTGACTCCTCAGACTATACTGCCCTTGTTCTAAACAACAATATTATTCAGTATGCTGACAAAGCTAAGTATCAAGGGTATCAAATCAATAGCATCTTAGCCTGTTATGATGCCGTCTCGGATACCATTAGAAGAATATATTTTGGCCTACGCGGGCTAAGGTTGTCATCGTACTCACTGGCTATAAAAATCAAATGCCATTTATTTAAAAGCTTGTTCCTCCCCTTATTCACATATACTGTTCTGTGTATCCTTGTGCCTATTATGCTTATAAGCGTAACATGAGTGTAGCTTTTAATGACTGTATTCGGTTAATTTATAATATTCTAAGATCTAGGATATAGACTAAATGTATACAGTAACTTTTGAAACATTTTAAAGCTTTGAATATTATCCACAGCTCCGGTTCAATCCCAGCCCGGGTCCAACACCTAAAAAAGCTTTCACGGTTGTCACCTCTTTCGAATGTCTGACAAGCAATCAAAGAGTATCATTTGTCATTGAGCTTCTTCATTATTCGCCGTTAGGAGTCGGCAAAAATATAACACGCACACACAAATGGTTGGCCCAGGTTCAACTCGAGCTGTAGCGCCAAATGAAGTAAAGAAGGAAGAGTTGAGAAAAAGAAAAAGAAAAGGGTGACACCGTGAAGTGAAAAACTGTTTGATTGTTTGCTGGGATCAAACCCGGATAGCATACGTAGTAGTCCAAAGCATATACCACTTTACGGCGGAGATATAAGCCTTAAAAATGAGCCTTGTGGTCACCCGAATGGAGTTACTTTGAATGACGAATTGATTAGATTATTAAAATCAGCTATACGTCCAAGCATTTAATATATCGCAAATAATCTCAAGGTACATTATTCAACAGCTTTCCGGTATTTACATTTTGATAAATGGGTATCACAAGATAACGACAGCGAGGTCAGATGTTTCGACTTCAACTATCAAACGATGCATCGATTGGAATATGAGACTCTTCCCCACCCACCCATACCCACCAGATTTTTCACTAAAAACTGACTATAGGTATTGAACAGCTTTCCCAGAGTTCATCGCTCCCAGAAATCCCAATTTTTTTCAAAAGTAGTATCAATGCACTTTCATCTTGTTGGCAAAAATGTATCAAAGCTAATGATGTATAATTTCAATTAATGAATGTTGCTAATTCAAAAGTATTACATGGCATGTTCATGTCAAGTAACCTAAGGCCTACGTGTGTCCGTAATATTTGTGTGTGTTAGCACAATAAATCAACAACAAACAGCCTTGTCTATGATGACTTCATCACTAGGCATCAATTATAATCCATTAAAAGAAGATATCAATTTGCAAAATTGAAACACGACATGAGTAAATATGCATGTCCTTAGGGCAGACCGCATTATTTTTTTTGTTTTACATTTTTCATGCGATGGCACATTTCTTGCTTTTATCTACTCAAAGAATGAGCGGAAAGTTCAAGGACATGAACTCAACAGGGTGGGGGAATGGGGGAATGGGTGTTTTAAAATGTCGCAAATAAGTATAAATATACCCAGGGGTATACTTGATTGAAATCAATTTGGCGCCTTGTCAGCAAGACGTATACACATCCTGTAGCTAAATTCTATATTTGCATTTCATTATGTACTCAACGGAAACTCAATAGTACACTCATTCACAAGCTAATAAAGTGACGACATTTTTGATACCTCCTAAGTGGGCTTCACGTGGTCTATTTGTATTTATCAGAAGTGAGTCTGGTCAATAGATATCTAAATCCGAAACTCAAAAATTCTAATCGCTATTTTTATTACAATAAATTTAAAATCAAGTACTCTCGAATCGAATACCATTACAACTAAGTGAGTTGAGTTTGTATAAAGATACAGATTCAGATGAGTCATCGTGGGTGACAGCAAGTAAATTTCGAATGGAAATTCATTAAGGCTGAACGTGAACATCCACCCAATTCTAAGGAAAAAAAACAACTTTTAAGTGTTGGAATCGTTTAAATTTGTTTTACTTACCTCCTGCTTTATACTTCATACTTGGTATTTTGTTGGTGGTCTTGGTACATCGTTAAATCCATTAGCTTCCGTTAACATAATTAGAGGTAATTAAATAATATTTCTTTTGTAATGTTTCTCGTTAAACATAGCGGTAAGTGTTGCGGTAAGTTAACTCCTTATCATAATTTTATAAGAGGAGACGACTTTCACTTGAATTTTTAAATGCGAGTCCAATAACAGCTCTAGGGGTAGTGCCAACCGTTACATCGCTTCATATTTCTATGAAAACAAAGTTGATCAAAGTTTATCTTAGGTTCCAAAATATATCAGACCTTAAATACTAGAGATTTAAAAAATATTTTAGGCTGAATCTACTCTAATGATCTTAGATAGAATACTCGAAAAATTCCGGTTTTTCATTGAAATGATCATCTTTAACAGGCTTACATGGAAGAATAAAGGTTCCGTCCACCACGTTCATCAATTGATTATGAAGACGCCAATGTAGCATCCTCTCTGACAGCAAGCAGATTTGAATGCCGTTTAATCTTACACGATAGGGAACTAGTTCCATGTCCTTCTCAAATTTTGGATGGCTGTGGAGTAGTGGTAGTCATCGTCGTTTGTCACGCTGAATGTTCACGGCTCGAATCCAGATGTGTCCGAAACATTCCCATGAAATGAAAATAAGTTGATCAGTTTCAGAAGCTAATGTCAACCCCACCACGAAGGCATAGCACTGGCAGTGGGATATTGCTATGGCTGAAGAAATTGATCGCATAAACAATAATAATAAACATCTGGAAAAAACTTCTGTGAATCATAAGCAAAGAGGCATTTAAAGCATTGGACTCCACTTTTATGAATTCAAAATGCGTAAAGGAGTGCCTCAGGGGCACTAAGAGTGATAAAGCACCGCACAATTTTACTCAGCTGGATACCCGGACATGCGGGAATAGAAGAAAATGAAACACCAGATGGACTGGCCAAGAAAGGCTCCGATATGGATGTAACACTAGCTGACAGACAGATCTTACCGGCTTTCAAGACAGCTAAAAGCTTAATAGACCGCATCAGCACTAATTTGGCCGGGGACCGATGATGGCGCAACGCCAGCGATTATGCCATAGCCCGAGTTACATGCTGCAGCTATGTACATAGATATGTACATACATATGTACATACATACTCCACCAGCAGCAGCATCAACAACAAGTGGAGCCAGTGTTGATAAAATGCAGATGTCTTGCGCTTGGCTAGTGCTCTGTTTAGCTGTTTCTTTCTGTTGTTTGTGATTTATGTAAAACTGTTAAGTCTTGTGTGTTGATTTCTGTTTCAAGTAAAATGTCCAGTTGGTAATTACTAATTAGTCTGTGTAGTTGTCAAGTGTCGTACATTATGTGTTCGTACAATATTATAAATGTTTTGTGTTTATTTATTAATAATAAAGACATACTATAATAAATAATATAAAGTTTCGTTATTTATTGTTTTCCAAAGTTCCCAAAATTCGGAATCGTAACTCCCGCAACCTGTGACCCGTAGTCGATCAGAAAAGATCATTGTCCCTACTTTCTATGAGAAGAAGCCAAATCCATTTACTTGTGGGTGTTATAACCGGATACTATATAATAGGAAACATGGCCAAAATATACGGCATCTTTACAAATAACTTCTGTAGAAGCTGCATGGATGAGGATGAAATAGAATTATGCCACTGCCCGGTTCTTCAAGAACGGCGCCTATCTTGTATGAGAGTACGGTTCTTCGACTGTCTAGATGACCTGGCTTAGATACCGCTTGCTTACAGACATAAAGAGATTAATAAGTCAATCGAATTGGTTTTGTTAAATGCATGTTTCTACATGGACCTTTATTCACAATGGACCTTTACGGGGAAATAGAATTTACTGCAAACCACCGTCCTAATCGAGGGGACATGATCGCGCACATGATACGTTGCCATTAGTAGGTTTCATGTGAGCGCACTTACATTGAAAGCTATGTGTTCTATTTTATGCGACTGAATAGTCGTGCGACTGCAATCGCATGTGTGTACAAGCCTTAATCATAATATTTATCAGGATCTCTATCACGAAAAGTAGCGCTTATTTTTTGGAAAAAGGTGCCACTAGGACACTAGAGGCCAGTAGGTAGCCATTTTATTTGTAAATAGGTTGTAGGTTTTCTACATGCGAGATTGTTAATAATATTTATAAAATAGTCCAAATCACTGCTCTAGAAAATCCTCTTTCTTTTGACACCTCATTTGTTAAGATTGGTTGAGTGGGAGAGCCGCAAATGTTGATAATGATTGCAGAACATTGAAATGCAAAGCATTATGATCATGTAAGAGCGCGCACATATACTCACACATACACTATTGCAACGATACCCACTGCTACCCGACTGCTGGCGGTGGTTTCTACTGAAAGAAAATTGTGGGCGATGCTTTGAATAATGGTTTTGAACATTGCTCAGCTTCAGGACAACGCAGGAGGATGTTTTATAACTCAAATTAATCAGAGACAAATTTACTAATTTCACCTATTTATTTTGTTTTTCAATCCGATAAGCCATTATTGAGTTAGGGCTGTATAACTATAATTTTCCCTCCCAATATGCAGTATTTTCACTATTTTCTGAAAATCATGCCATTTTCCGGGATAAAAAGCGTATATATAAAAGTTGACCAGGAACATAAGCAATCACTATGTCCATATTTTATCGAGCTGCTATGAAATTTGAGTTATAAATTTCGTAATCGTTCGGAATTCGGTCTCCGAAATCGCGGATTTACTCCACTAGAAATTTTGCTAACGCGCGCTTAGATGTTTACACATCAAAAACGCCAGTGCAATAGGAATAGACCTTCGTCTGGTCAAATCGTGTCGTATCGTAACAATCGTAAATGCGTATATGTATCTATGTCTTATGGTATGGTATCAAAAGCCCCTCATACGAAACGGCGTCATATTTTAGCGTTCATAAAAAGCTGTTTCGTCGGATCTGTTTTTTTTTATCTCTTATTATTATTTTTCTATAATTCACAAGGAGATATTATGTTGTTTCATAAACAAAAGATTCCCTTAAAGAGCTATTAAATTGCCATTTTTCTACCCGCATATGGTCGCATTATTATCTGAAATAGCAGCTCCCCAATCAATCAATAAACGGTTTACTTTGAACACAAGTAGTAAACCATGCTTCCTAGCCGACATGATCATATCGTCTTTACTACTAAAATTTCTATAAACGATAATTCTGGACAATAGACTGTTCAGTCAGTTCCTTTTATAAAAATAAACAATATTTTTATATGTTTCAACATATCTATGTGTGTTCTCGTTTTCCAATAAACTACAATCTGGCCATGCCCCGATGAGCAAACCACAAAAATGTATTATCTGGTTATGATCCTTTACCTTCCTCAAAAAATTCGTCGATTAATACTCATACCACAAACGGCAGAAACAATTTAAAATTATGTACTCTGTGTACATGTGTACAACATACATACATATGTAACCAATATCATTCATATGTATCTCTGTAACGTTTTCACTAAATCGTTTCACGTTTCTAAATCACCCTACAGAAATATAAATGCTTAGATCTTTGAATTTATAAACCTATTGGTTTTCCTTTATTATATTTATGTTCGGTTATGTATTTCAAAAAAAAAAGAAGAAGAACAAAAAAAAAAAAAAGAATTACAGAAAAGCTAGAAATTGTTTTTATTTTATTTAGAAATAAAATCTTATTTCGTTGATAAATAAATTAATAATTCATTTATGGCCAGTTTTTAAAAATGTTCATTGAAATTCTGTTAGCAACGTGAAGTTCGTAGGTATCTCATTTTCGAGAATTCGGCCTTTTACCAGAATAAAAGCTGGATACATTTTTTCATAGTAAACAAGTTTTCAAACACAATCGGTTTCATTTCTTTTTTTGTGTTTTACACATTGGCATTTAGATTTAACAAAGATTGACGATTGTGGTGATAACATTAGGATTTGGATAGTGCCACGATATCATGCCTTGGAGTCTGTGATTTTATTTCAAAGAGAGTTCAGGCGGACGTTTGGTAGCATTCCTTAACCCTTATGTGTGTGAAGAAAAAAACACCTTTATCCGTGTGACAAGGTACCCGGGTACTTTCATATGAATTCAGTTCAATATTAACGATTTTTCTTATGTTTTGATCGTAATAAGATCGAAAATCATTCACAAACATAATATATATATATATAGATTTTTTTTGGTTCACATTCACAGTGATCTTCCCATTCGGTTTACTAACTTCCAATTAATTAAAATATGTACCAAACATAAAGTCAGGAGCTCTCATAAGCTCACGTGCATATAGCTAACCATTAAAGTAATCTAATTGGTGTTTGAAAATTGAAAAGGTACCCGGGTACCTCGTCACACACATAAGGGTTAAGAAAGCTTTATCAGCGAGATTCTTCAGTCAGAGCCCAGGATACGATTGCTGCTGTAGCTGCTGCCATACAAACCAATCTTAAGGTTTTTACGCGGAACTTATCTGCTCAAATGGGAGGATGGACTGCAGGCAATTCTACATACAAATTTGAGCTTATTTACCTACAAAGTTAAAAAAATCAACAAATTGTCAACTTTGCCAGAAGCTCATATAAATGGAGGAAGAGAACAACATTTTAAACTTCATTTTTATGCCTGACGAGACCCATTTTGATTTTAACGGAAATGTAAATAAGAAAAATTGTCGAATATGGAGTCACTCTAACCCGGCGATACTACATGAGACGTAACTGCATCCAGCTCGAGTCACAGTGTGGTTTGCAGTTTCAGCAAGCATTGTCGGGCCATACTATTTCGAAGAAAATGATCGCACTGGATACCGATATTTAAAGATGTTGAAGGAGTTTTTCTTCCAGAATTAGGCCGAAAGGGAATCTCTTTCAACTCTATGTGATTTCAGCAAGATGGTGCAACTTCACACATAGCCAGGCATGTTATGATAGTACTTGCGCAAACTTGCCCAAATAAGCTGATTTAAAGGAACTCCTCCAATGTCTCCTGATTTGGTTTGTGGAGTTATTGTAAACAGGAAGTCTACAAAACTAAACCCACAAATTTGAATGATTTGAAGCAATCGATTCAAACAGGAATTGAAACAATTCCCGCTGCAACTCTATAGGAGGTTATGAACTACTTTTTGATAAGATGTCGCACATGAGTCACCTAGCGCGGAGCCCATTTGAAATCAGTAATTTTGAAAAACCATTAAAAATTACATAATCACCCCTGTGATTGATTCCGACCGGATTGAAATCAAACGGAAATACAAGGGATGTATTCGAAAAAAATGCGAAAACAACAACACCGAAACATTGAAAACCGAGCGGATTGGAATTCGACCGAAATCGATCAGAGCGGTAAATAAAAATGGACTAAAAGTCAGATTTTTTAGGAAATCGTAGAAACCATACATATCAAAACAGGATAAAATCAGGAGTTTAACAGCATTTTAGACGTAATTGTAGGATGAAAAATTTTACAGAATTTGGGTTGGAAGATCAGGAGTATCCTGTGAAAAGCAGAACAATGGACACATACGATGCTTACTTAAGTTGCATAAAGCAAAAATCTGAAAATTTTTTTTGGAACGCATTGAACCAAATTAGTATAGTGTCTGCAAGAAACGTCATGTATCCAATTTAGTTTTTCGTTGACTTTTTTTTATCTCGTTCGATTTCCTTTTTCACAGTTTCACACTTTCCCTTACGACAGTTCATAAATTGTTTGTCTATAAAAATTTCGTAGGCGACAATTGGTAACTTGGTCCATTGAGCAAAAATATTTGACCTTATGGCTATGGGCTCAAGTTGTGTATAAAAAAGTTCGCCGTCATACCTGCGTAGGTTTTCTTTGAGCATTTGTTTAGATCGCAAATCAGGACGTTTATAATGCAGTCCACTGGACATGTTTAACTCGAATGTGCAGGTTCAAATATGCATTCTTTCAATTCGTCAGCAAATATTTTTTATATCTATCTGTATTTGGAATATACATTTTAAGCAAAACCTGGAGAGATCCTGAACTTCATACTTCCTATTCTGGATGCACCTAATAGGCCCAGCACAAAAATGCAGATTGGTCTCTCATTTTACTGGTTCTTTAGAAACAAGTCTACAGCTCTGTACATTTATCGCAAGCAAGAGTAGTGATCTTAGTTGAATACGCTGCTTTAAGATACCTTGGCAATGGTCTTTAAAATTGTATAACTGCAGTTTTCATCATATGATGTTTTTGTATGAATTTTCTTTTAATTATTTAAATGTTTTTAATGACCCATATACGTACAATTGAACCCATATATGCTTTATTGGCAATCACATAATTCAGTGATGAAAGGATCCCTTAAAGATAAACCCGTTTGCATATCTGAGTAGGGAGTACCGTGGTTGGACTACTACGCAATGATACCAGCGTTCAATCCCAGCAAACATCTTAAAGTTTTTTCACGGTGCCACCTCTTCGAATGTCTAACAAGCATTCAAAGAGTATCCTTTGTCAAGAACCTCTCAACCCACATAAGGCATTTATGATAGCATAATCTTTCTAAATGACTTACATCTTTTCAATGTTAAGATATATTCTGTCGAAATATTTATCTAAAGCGCACTTATGTATGCGTCACTATCGTTGAAGAATTTACATATTTGTAACTTTAACAGGTTTTAACACTTTCTATTTCTCTGCGGTATTAACACCGGAATGAAGTGAATATACCCTAGAAAATGATAGATAAGCAAAAAAGAAACTCAACCAGCAAATCTCTTTTATGTAGGTAAATGTTATACAAATGTCGAAAACAGTCGACAGGATATTGGGTTTTGTCTCATCCATCGTATCGGTATCATCATTATCTGGAAAATGGTTATCATCGAGTCCCTTTTTGAAAAGCATTTTAATCTGTTTTAATGGAACCACAACCATACAAATACATATTCGAGTATACTGTGTATAGCATTTAATAGCCTATCTAATGACGCAATAACTTGTGGTTGTTAACAGACAATCCAAATATGCCACAGATTGATACTTTGATTTAATGGTTTGATACCTTTTCAAAACCATTAAATGCCTATTCTATGAGTTGTATAGAAGTATAAATAAATGTAGGGCAATGGTCTTATATGTACATACAAATAGCATACATATAGTTTACAGGACTAACTTGAACATCTGTCTGAGTTGCAGGACTATATTGGTGTGTTTTTCTCCTCATTATATGTACATATCTAATGATATCTCTGCATGTAGAAGGTGGAGCACCAATCCATCAATCTTTTGAGAGTTGCCGTCTGTCGTTTTATGTACTTCTTGGACAAATAAGACCAAATATGCGTAATAGTTTTGTGAGATACAAATAGAAACAAACAAAGCGATGGGGCTAGTCATTCACGACAAATTTCATAATAATCTGCCAGACGAAATAATTACAGTCTGCAAATTAATTACAGATAATGACGTTAGGACAGAAATAGGGCGACATGATAATATTATGTCACGGTGTGTGATGAAGCCCACAAAGTTTTAAATAGTTCGAATTTGGGTAATGCTCAAAAACGAATAATTTGTACTTTTATATGAAGTTTTTGAAGCACAGTAATTGGATTGATTAGGAAAAAGGGGGTGGCGGTAGGCGTTAATATTAGATCTTGTGTGTGGTTGTGTGTTCAAAACGAATTTAACCCTTAATTTAATTTTAAATCGCTGATACGTCCAATGGACTCATTATATATATTTTTAAAAAAAATTTCACGAAATCACGATAAAACAAGACAATGTATGGCGATAGCTCATCGAAATCTCAAGATTTTGTCCAAAATCTAGAATTTTGCTCAAATCTCGGATTTCTCTGTTCCTGCAGTTTCAAAATTTGCAGATGAAAGAGGCGGTAAGGGACCAATCCACTGCACATGCATTTGAACAACTTTTGAAGAAAAACGGTATTTTTGACATTTTGCGGATATTAGCCGTGTTTTTTTGAAACGTAGCTAGCCAGTAGTTGCTAGCAAAGTCAATTTTCACACGTAAACCAAATACAACAACCAACTGGCTACAACTCTTGATTTTATCCGCAGCCAAAAGCAGCTGGCTAGGAATGTTGCGATATCTCATGGCACGGTGGCGCTTAAAGCGATTTGTAGAACATTTGACAGACTGCCGTGTACGAAAATTATATAATTTCAATTACTAAATGATGTTTCACAGAAATAATCCACTATATTATGATTTCATATCACTTTATGTAAATTATCCATTGAACAAATTACCGAAATTAATTGTTTTCACAACAAATAACAAAAAATCGATTTGGTTGAATTCCGAATACTTTGACAGTTCACACTTAATAGCTGATCGAAATCACACACATATGACCGAAATCACACACACCAACTTGGAGGTAAGTCAGCTGGGTTCGGCTGGCTGGGAATCGTTTTAATGAACGACTGGCTAGCTACGTTTCAAAAAAACACGCCTATTGGCGCCTCTATGAGATATAAAACGTCTCTTGGAAAATTAACACAATGCGATATAATATAGGTACCTACT
The DNA here is from genome assembly GCA_949775065.1 of Brachyopa scutellaris. Lineage (NCBI taxonomy): Eukaryota > Metazoa > Arthropoda > Insecta > Diptera > Syrphidae > Brachyopa > Brachyopa scutellaris. The sequence continues at coordinate 96,039,248 of OX459114.1, read as the reverse complement.
GATAATTTTTTTTGTCTTAATTTTCAGCAGTTTATGAGAGAAGTCAACTTTAAACGCGCAAAGCAGTCTTTTTTGAAACTTTTGAAACTTATACATCAGACAGAATTTAAAAAAATACTGAAACGACCTTTTTGCGCCAAGCCCACAGTACATATCACATAGCTTTCTCATGATACCGGAATAAAGAGGTTTAATGGAACGTTGCATTTAACACCAAGCTCACACAATCAGCAGTGTGCTTATTCCACCGACGCGTTTACTAATGAGGATTAAAAATTCGCCTAAAAGAGCCCGAGGACAGCTAACTTTTTAAGAGGATTAATTCGAAGCGGTTAAGTATGTGTACACGAGCATTCGTATAATCAAAGTTTATTCATCTGCAACTGAATTTCAAAATCTATGTTCTCTCTGTTGTTTAACTTTAGTCTATGTAATTCCAAATATTTGTCTAAAATTGAAATTCCACGAACGCATTTACAATAAATAAAGTGTTCTGCCAAATTATATATGCACAGCTAATCAAATTATCCTAAAAGTGCACATTTTACCCAGTCATCCTTTGTACCGCACAATTCCGCGTGCACACATATTCCTAAAATGAATTAATTATACATGCCAAAGCAACGAAACAAAATTCCGAAGCTATGAAAGGTTTCATGTATCCGTACATATGTATGTACATATATATGTAGATATGTGCATGTATTTAAGTCAATTATCAGAAAACAAGGATATTATTTTGTGTATATATTTGCCGTAGGAGGCTCGTATATCCATTTTATAAATGCTACATTTTTAAAATATTGGAAATTAAAGCGGTAAGAGATACTGTACCAATATATTCTGTTAAGCTGTATCTGCTGTATGATCATTACATTTTTTAACCGCCTAAGGCCGTCGGGTCGGTGGTACTGTAATGTTACAATAATAATAATGTAACAATCTACATCTACACCTTTGTTGCTGGGATTGTTAATGGTGTTCGCCGGTGGCATGCATGAAAAACACGAAATAATTTTGTGTTGCGACCGAAGCCACATGATTCTGTGGATAGTTGGTCCACCATCAGGGAAGATAATCGTGTCAAATGGAACCTAATAATGGGATATGCCGCTAACTGGTATTATAAAGACCAGATGTGTTATTCCTTTTTAGAATTTAGCGGTTATATGCAATATGCAAAGTTTTAGATATTTTGTTACTATGTATTTCTCCGAAAGGGGTATTAAGTATATTTCATGCTAAATTATAGAATAACGGTGACACATTATAGATACCTACCATAGATGCCAAAGTAATATTGTCATTTGTATCAATGCCCATCTGTATAATCATCACAATAAAGTATTTTCATTCGATTCTGATTGACACCGTCCAAATGAAATGTTTCTTTACTTAGAAAATAAAGCAAATCATCATATATATTATTTCTGTAGTATAGGTACCATTTGCGGCTCTCATACTTAACTAATCTTAACAAATGAGGTGTCAAAAGAAAGAGAATTTTCTGGAGCACTGACGAATTGCACATTCATTTTATACATACATTTTAACAAATTAGAAAAGAAGGAAGTTAGGAATTCGGGGGTTGGATTTTCTCTTGCGAGAGTTCTCGCATGGGTACACTAGTTTTATTTTACTTCCCCTATTTTGTTTTCCAAAATTCGAAAACAGAATCAAATGCAACTGTGGGTTACTAGTTACTACAGTCGTTATAGAAGTCTACTCGACTGAGTAAAATCCTGTCTAAAGAACACTTCTCCCCGACTCTCCTCAAAAGGACAGACGGCGGATGAGCAGACTCAACTGCGGAGTCCCTCAATTTCGTGGCTGTAAATATTACAGTAGGGAAGCTCTCCGTGACTGCAGTCTTTCCTCACCCTGGCAGTATTGCCGATGTGGCACGATCGTGCCATTATGACACTTTTTAATTAAAATGGCACGGTGGCACTTTAGGATTTCATATGGCACCATTTCATATTGATTAGTAAAATAAAGTAAAATAAAATGGTGCAGTCACAAAAATATCCCTTTGCAGAACTCATTTTAACGCGGCAACACTTTTTGCATTCACTCACAACATTTTCAGTAATCATCATTAGTGTCAACTCATCTGCCAAGCTATTTTCTAGTTTGAATCATTGTTGTCTGAGAAATATGTCATAACGTGTTATATATTAGAATGACAGAAAAAAAGGTGATTTTTCTATCCATTTTTGCTGGTGGCACGCAATGGCTCATATTGGCACCTTATTCTGCCAGTGGTGGCATGGAAAAAAAAAACGTTCTGCGGCAACGCTGCACCTGGAACAATTTTAAAACCATCATTACCGAGAAAATAACTCCTTGGGCTATTAGCAGCTTACCTGTTTTGCTGCAGAAGGTGCGAGACCTAGCAATTTAGTGGCTAGTCCCGATATTTAGAGGATGCATATTCCAGGACATAGCCTGGGTTCCAGGACATAGCACCATTGAAGGGAAAGAGAGAGCCGACGAGCTTGCCAGGCGAGGGTCAGCCCTTAACAGCTCACTATCGAAAAACGTTCCTATTCCTATAGGTGCCGTTAAGGGCAATATACTCTCACACTTTTTAAGACTAGCCGTTCTCAGGTGGACCAGTCTGACAAACTGTGTCATATTCAGAAAGATATGGCCAAGTTACAACAGGCCAAAAACAAACGAACTGCTACAAAGAGGTTCAAGTACATCCGTAACTTTTGGAATTAAGGGTTCAATGGAAGTTCAAAGTTCGCAACTTTTCTTACGTACCCACTCCTGGATTAACGCAAGAAAAAAACTTGTTGGAGGGTGGTCTTACGCAAATCCAACCTCAACGGTTTACAGTTATGAACATTTAAAGGTCAAAATATTGGATCCCGAGGATTCATTATTTTCCGTTCTATGGCTTTTTAACTGTGATAGCTAAAACAAAATTAGTAAATCATTAAAATTGCCCATTTCATACTTGAAATAGAAGTGGTAAATGCATTTAATCAAGCCTATTGACTGAAGTAAATTACTGAATTCGAAATCCGCAATTGTGCTTTTTATATGAAATTATCCATAATTTGGATTTCGAGTAATACAAAATCCACTTAATCTTTCTAAATCCGTAGTAGCAACATAATTAAAGGTCATTTCAATTCAGCTTGTTCTCCAAGCTCGTACAAATAAACTTAATTCTATTTTGAAAACAAATTAATCGCTTAATATAATCCGACTAGCGCTTGTTGGGCACATTACTTGCCACATACATCTTCTTCTCCTATTGTTGTACCTATTTCATATCTGTTTCACAAGGTACGTGATGGATCGACATAATCCTTGGGTATTACAATTTCAAATGAGTGTAAATAAATTCTCTCCAAATACAAGAAGCTATTGCTCGTAAATGGCTTTTGACATTTTCGTTACATGACAGCACACCTAAAATTTGTGTAATATTTATAGCTGCAAGAACATAGAGAGTTCGCTTTATATGGTGGATACTATTTAAAGATCGAATTATTAAAATAGAAAGGAATCTATATATACACTGCCGCTCATCTGAATAGGTTCACAATATATGATCTTACTTCTGCTCGCCTCTCTTAATGTATATTAAAAGTACACAACTTTGTTTAGTACATATAGCAAGATTATTTATTTATACTTAATTTGACAGAGAAAAACTAACGAAAAAATAACCGTTATTGTGTTATGCTGCTTTGATCTTATTCTTCGGAAAAAATATGCGAAATTTTTGGCTCATCAGAATAGGTTCAGTAGCAATAGCTTCAGATAACGTTGAGCTAAGCTAACAAATCGTAACGGTTTTTTTGGTATTCGATAGTTATAATTCCATCATTTGATTTGAAAATAGGTCGCGATAACCCTTTAACGTAGGGCGAAAAGGAACAAATCAAAGCGTTTAGTGAATCGGGCCTAAAACACCGTAATTTCGCAAAATAAATAGGACGAATTCAAAATTGTGTTAACAATTATTGGTAAAACGTGTTGAGCAATGGGAAAAATATGAAGGGAGGTACATATAACACAACTACAGAAACAGATAGGAGAGCCATCATCAGAGATGCGTCCAATTCTCACGCCTCTAGTTCGAAAATAAAGGAAACAAGGTAAAGCATGTTATACAAACTGCTTAATATCTAAAGAGGCTGAAACTAAAAAAAAAACCAGCAACTTATTGCCACTCGAAAAAAAATATCTACACCTTAAAATTGTATTCCATTCTTTTGTAGAATATAGATTAAGATAGATTAATTACCATGTATGTTATTATTGAGCCAGCCAGACATACTTTCAGAGTCGGCCAGAATTATAAAATAAGGAAGAATTGTAAATATTTTTTGAAATTGTCTCAATAAAGTTGAATTGAATTAGTTCTTATGAATTAACTCCTGGCGGAGGTACCCATTGGGCACCGTAGCGCAAGTGGTTAGTGCGTCGGACTACTGAGCCAGCGGTCTTGGGTTCGAATCCCGCCGCAAACACCTAAAAGTTTTTCACAGTGCCCACCTCTTTCGAATGTCTGACAAGCATCAAAGAGTATCATTTGTCACGATTGAGCTTCTCAACTCGCCGTTCGGAGTCGGCAAAAAACTGTAGGTCCCTTCCATTCGTGCAAAAATATAACACGCACACACAAATGGTTGCGAGAAGCAGGCCCAGGTTCACCTCGAGCTGTAGCGCCAACTAAGTAAGTAAGTAAGGAGGTACCCATTTAAATGACTGGATCTGTCCTGAAAATGTATGAATTTAATACAAGTACAGTACGCCCAGTACGCCCTCGGTAAAAGCAACCGATGAAAATTCGAGCTGTTGCGTTAATTGAGGTTGTTACAATAACCGAGTCACAAAAAAGTTGAGCCTTGAATTAGAATTTAACGTGAAAACCAGATTTAACTGATGCACCGTTACTCAATCTATTTAAAATCTCATCCTTCTACTTTATAGACAGCTTCTACTGTATATGAAATTCCAAAACTACTAATATCCTTATGATAGAGCGATTTGAAATACTTGTGTGTATTTGTTAACGAGCAGAGATATTATATATACTTGCCAGACTACATACATATATATGTATGTACATACATATGAATATGTGTAGTGCCATCATTTGAATGAGAAGGCATCTTGTATTTACTTTATTCTTTATATGTTCGATATCGAAAATATATTCTGATGCTCATCCATGTGGGTGATTCAAGTCTGGAGAACTGCTGTGGTGGTTGTGATAAATAAGGAACATGCTGTTGGTAGTTCCTGCCTTATAAATGATTGATTTGATTATAATTTAAGTTAACCTTGAATGTTATTTTTAGAATTGAATTATTTCCTACCAACTACAACATGCCATCAATTCAGTGTTGTTTTGAATGGACTATCTGCCCACGCTAATGATGTTTTTTCTTCTTAGAGAAAAAGCTCTTGATGAAGACTGAAGTCCTTCTGTGATATACTGATGCAAGTTTCTTGTTATATATTAAATAAGTAAATGATAAGTAAATGAGGACATCTACATAGTACAAGTTTGTATTAATTTTCATTGATAACTGTTTTCTATTTTATTTACTAAACCATTGGCGCAAATTCATAGTCAGATAAAGCCAACATTAAAAGAATTTTTCACCTGCATAACTTAAAATACATTTTTTGCTATTCATAATCACATTATAGTCGACTTTAAACTAATAGCCGACTCGAAATTTAAAATGAGTCAAACGTCGACTTTAGGCGACTGTTAAAGTTCTCATACAATATTTTGACGGTTGGGTTATTTCGTTCAAATCACTTTACAATAACACTTCAAAGTCGATATTAACTATACACAGGCAAAAATATGTTTACGAATAACGAAAAGTTAAAGCCGGCTCTAGGAATCCATGCTGCGGTCAGATAAATTGTTTACCTAGTTTTAGCCACATTTACGGTTAAGTAAATGAGATAATTGTAAAAAAAAGTATAAAAAACTGAAATCAAAATCTCGATTGTTACGTTCTTATTCCTGCCTATCTTGATTGTTATGGAACCCCTGGAAGATGTGAAACGATTTTCATTTATTCAAATTTTTATTTTGAAGATTTTTAAATGAAAACGAAAAAAATAAAATGTTTTCAGATAGTTATGAGTATAACATAATAATAAAATATTAATTAATTTTATTAGTATATTTTTATAAATTTTTATAAATGCTTCACATCAAAAAGAAACAAAATATAGCGAGCTTATTTTTGTTGTGTGTATATCGTTATATTTGTGTGAACGTAGATATAGTACAACGCTGCTAACTAAACAAAGAAATCGTTTGCATGTTAATGCTGCTTTTGAGTAAATTCGAACCTGATATTATCCAACTTGTTAAAGATCATCAAATTAAGCATTCACATTAGATTATTTTTAAAATTTAAATTGGAATATTTGTTTTAATTCGAATCTCATAAGAACAGTCTCATTTCGTTCGAACTTAGAAACAAGATAAAACTCATACGAGGCGTAAATAAAAAAATACGGTGAATTATTTTATTACGGATAAAATAATAAGCTTACGTCAAATTTGAATTAATCCCCTTCAAAGTACACTCATTGGCTTGCGATGTACTTATCCCAACGTTGCGTTGATTCCATGATGGAAGCGTTTCTGGAAGGATTCTTCGCAAGGGCCTTCAGCTGCTCTGTCGTGTCTCTTTCGATCTCGTATATGCTCGTATATACATGCTATAATTTAACTAAAGTAATGGGCTCAGTGTCAAATCGCCCAAAATGCAAAAAATCAAAATAATGTAAAATCGTCCAAAAAAAAGTTGAATATTTGTACGATTTGGCATAATGTCAAAATACCCAAAAAAAAAGTGATTTTGGCGGATTTTGTGTTTCGGCTTTTTTAAGGCGGATCTGTGTCATATCGCCCAAAACTAAATCACCCAAAGCTGAAAAATGTCACATTGCCCAACAATTTTGGGCGATTTAACACTATGACAGATTGACCAAAAAATAAAAATATCAAATCATCCAAAGAAGAAATGGGCGCTTTATCGGAATCCGAAAAAAACCAACATAATGTAAAAAATTAAAAGTGACACACACATTTTCTTCAGTTAAATACTCAAATTTGTTGGTACTAATAATTCCATAACATTCTATAAACACAGAGAAACCACAACATTCTGCTGTGACCGTTACTGTAATTGTTAGAATTCACTTTGAACACACTCTTAAATCCAATTTAACGAAAATGTCAAATCGCCCAAAATCTGATATTTTTGGGCGATTTGACATTATGATAAGTAGCCCAAAAACTAAAATTAAGGCTTTTGGGCGATTTAACATTTTTTAGATTTCATTTAATTTTGGGCGACTTGATTTTGGGCGATCGGAGAATGAGTTCTGACAAAATGCCCACACTTTCTTGGGCGATTTGACATTTTTTAAATTTTGTTCGATTTGTCATAGTGTTGAATCGCCCAAAAGTTTTGGGCAATGTGACATTTTTGCACTTTGGGTGATTTGGTTTTGGGCGATTTGACATGGAGCCAAAGCAATGATTGCGATTGTGATTTTTAAGATGTGGTAAAGCTAAACATTTAAGGGGGCCCTAGAAAATAATTGATTCTCAAAATGGGCGGCAGACGAAATAAGTTTGAGAACCTCTGGCTCTAAGGTATCATTCGTCGAGGCGATATTTAGATACTCCGAGGTAGGTAAACTCCGTTACCACTTCGAACTTACGTTTTATCCCAGGCGGTGAACAGATGCTGCTTTGTTTAAGATACACTTGGTGTTGTCCTTGTTTACTTCAAGGCTAAATCGTTTTGCCTATTCTTCAACGGCTGTAAACGTTTCTGTGACCTCACTGTCGATGTCTGAGTATCCCAACAATGGGACGGATTTGTTGAAAACAGTAGCTTCACCACACTTGATTGAAAATACAAAACGAATGAGCTTAGTTCTGCTCACACTACAACAATGACTATCTTAAATACATATATACAAATGTAAATCCAACTAAAGTCTACATCTCGAAAGTTGTCAGCATTAATTTAACTCCGCCAAGTGAAAGACTTTCCTTTTTTTCTTGAGTGCAGAAAATTTCCTTTCCAAGTTTTTTGTTAGCTCGACTTCTACGTGACCTAGGAACTTATAAATTGATAATGTCTCCAGCCACATCGAATCGATAACGAACTTCGTAACAAGAGCTGAAATATTTGCCACGGTCAATAATTTGGCAATCAGAATGAGATGCCTTCGACGATGAGCAATTCAATTGATGAATTACCCAAAGAAGTTTGTTTGAACACGACCTCAGTGGTAATTTTATAAGTAGGCAGGATATTTGAGGACAACTTTTGTCTGTTGCGCAGCACAAAAATTAGATGAAAGAAAATGTCCGTCAACTGAAGTGTGAATATCGAGGCATTTGAAGGACCGTGTAGTGTGAAAATTGAATTATATTCACGTCACAGGTTCTGTACAAAGGTTGATGTTAATTTACAGTAAATTTTAATCAAAGAATTTTTATTGCTGTTGAAAGCTTGAAAGTGGGTTATGAAACTGAGTATTATGAACTTGAAAACAAGAAGAACTTTGCAAAACTTATGGACAACAGTATCTCAAAAAAAGAACACGAAAATGGAATCCAAATTCATTTATTTAAGGCGGGGGAGTTTTCAAGGATCGAATATTTTGAAATTGTTTGAACATATTTCCAGAGATATACAAAACGCCTTTCGGTGATGAGTTCTTGACCTCGTCGTTGAGGTAAGCTCTTTTGCAAACGGACTTGAGGATCCACATATACATAAAGGCTATGGAATAAATAAAAAAAACATTTGTAAGCTTTTAACCAAAAGGTTAGGCAAATTGTGTCCCGTCAATTTGTAGACCTTCTAGCTTTTCATTGACATTTTGCTGACGTACAAGTTAGCTACCGCTGAATAGGAAACTAAACTGGAACTTGAACACACAAGAAATAATTAGAAAAGCTTTCACTGCACCATTTGTTGCTGCAAAAGAGCGGCATGTAAAACATGGGTGCTCAAACCGGCAATGATGCAGGTAGAGAGAACAGCTGGTGTTGCCATCACAGGCGCTCTTCGCACGACACCCACGCATGGCTGCACTGGGCATGTTCCTTTACCTTCTGCCTCTAGATCTGCACGGGATCTGGTATCTACTGTGTGGAACCAGATTAATAGATGTCCTTAAGACTCCCGGATGGGCACCGTAGCGCAAGTGGTTAGTGCGTCGGACTACTGAGCCAGCGGTCTTTGGTTCGAATCCCGCCGCAAACACCTAAAAGTTTTTCACAGTGCCCACCTCTTTCGAATGTCTGACAAGCATCAAAGAGTATCATTTGTCACGATTGAGCTTCTCAACTCGCCGTTCGGAGTCGGCAAAAAAACTGTAGGTCCCTTCTATTCGTGCAAAAATATAACACGCACACACAAATGGTTGCGAGAAGCAGGCCGAGGTTCACCTCGAGCTGTAGCGCCAACTAAGTTAGTAAGACTCCCGGATATCTGCAGCGTTTTTTAGACAGAAGTTCTAGCCATACTTAGAGCTGCATGGCTTTTGAACATGAAACTATTAAATCGGCACTCATCAGGAGCTGCCGCATAATGCTCAGGGCATTATGCACGCAGGACCGTGTAAGAGTATGTTGGATGCCTGGGCACTCCGGGATAGAAGGCAACGAGTTGGTAATCAAGGGGGGGGGGGGGGGGCTGCCACTACCCGAGGCGGTGGGAGTTACTCCACCACTTTGCTGCATTGAATAAAATGCAAAGGATATGATTAATAGAAGGACTGACCATAGATGGTCTAACATTGTAGGACACAGAGCTTCCAAGGCACTTTGGCTGGCGCTAGACCGTAAAAGGACCAGTGAAATCCTTAGACTTAGCAGGGCACAAATGAGTATAGTTCTAAGAATATTTTCCGGGTATTGCTTTCTGGGCAAACACGTCAAGAGGCTCGGACTCATAGGCACGGATTTACGCAGATACTGTAATGATATAGGTCTATCAGAGGATATCGCACATATTCTGTGTCAATGTCAGGGTATAGCACGCAGTCGCAGGAACGTTTTGGGATCCTACTTCTTTAGTAACCTGGAGGAGGTAGGGCGACTCAACATTAGACTCGTTCTAAAATTTTGCAGGGTAATAAAATGTTTTGATGAAAATGTGGCAGTTTAGGTGCAATCGTTGGATGGATTTTCGGGGTTCTCGATGGGCCCACACTGGCCTGTTGTCTGAGGATGGCTCAGCGGCTCAACCCCTCTCTATCTAAGCTAATCAAACTTCTTGGCGACAATACATATTTTCAAAATGTTTAAACTCAAAAAAGTTCATACGAAATAAGAACAAAAAGGAGGAAGCAGTTGATTTGTGAGTTTTTCTAAAACTTCGGTAACATTTGAAATATTAATGTCAGACATCTGCCCTCTCTTAGGAAAAAATGCAATTAATTCGTTGATGGGGATTACGGATCAAGAGGACCTTACATAAGTTAAAGATTCCCTGTACAGATTATATGTAGTACTGGCAGCTACTCCTGAATGCCTCTAACCATATGATGATGATTTTTTTCTTATTTTCCAATCATACAAAGTGCTACTATCATTTTTGTTATTTCGAAATATGTAATTGAATTGAATTTGTTCAAACGTCGAAAAGGTAGTAAAACAATTGCTTACAGTGAAAAGATGATTGAATTTCTGAATCCATTTCAAAAAAAAACTTTAAAGCTATAATATAAATTTCATATTTCCACAGAGTCACATTTTTATCCTTTTCCATTTTCCAGTGACAAAGTCTTATTCGTACTTCACGTAGAAATAGAATAACATGACATCATAGTTGGGTGTAAAAATAGACGGCGGCATCATTGCTGTTGATTCCACCTACCATGATGGTAGATACTTTGATATTATGTACATACATATATGAACACTCGCACAATTGCTAGAATGATAAGCTCAAGGAGGACGAAACTGTTCAAATGCTTTGAAGCAAATGCATTATGGTTGAGAATATCATTGGAATGATAGGTCGTTTGCTCTCTGAATGACGGTGATGGTGCAAATTGAATAAAATTCATAGTTTTGTTATTTTTTTAGGGTGCATTTTCCCCCTGGTGCAATATTGTGTATCTAGTATTAATTGATATGATTGCTATACAAGTATGATTCGATTCAACCAGATGTTTGTTCACTAGAGACTAGACTATGACTAAGTTAGTACTTTGTTTATCAATCACAGCAAAAAGTGTCATAATCTTTGTAATTTAAATTTGGCGCATTTCATTGTATAGATGTAAAATCTTCTAATGTATGACAACAGAAATGACAGATCAGATATAATTAGGGACTCCAAAGTGTCTTAGAATTCTTCTAAATGTATTTTTAAATGCACATTTGAGTGATCCTTTACCATCCATCTACGCGACATCTTCACATCAATCTCTTTCCTTTTCAATCTTCTTATCTCCGTTACTCCTGTCTTATTTACCCCGCTACTGGATTTTAAATATGTATATTCCAATGTACATAAATCTAAGTACAGTTACAGTATAACATTTCACAAAAGGAATTGATTGACAGCAAAGAATTTACTGAAAGGATACAGATTTTCATGTCTCGTTTTCACAATAAATAATGAAGACATTTCAAGGACCATTCCAACGTCCCTACAGTTCATTTAACATTCTGCAGAATTCAAAATTAAATTCACTGGATCCCATCTAGGAAAAGAGCAAAGATAGATTTTCCAAAAACCATTGACTCGAAACTAAGACGAGTTTTATTTGCTTTCCTAAAACATTCTCAACAATGCTTGTCCAGCAATACACACTGTCGATTTTCTAGAGTTAAAATGAAAAATCGAGAACTATTATCAACCCACAGGAAGCAAATGCAATGGATAACGGATAAGTAGCATGTGGGGAAGAAAGAAATCTCTTTAAAATTTCATTCTAGAAAGATTGAGACGGGTGTCAAACATCACCCATAAAGAGTACTGGGTATTTTAATATATGGGTGTTTCCACCTTAAGTATGAAAAGATATTAGTTTGTATTCAATTTTCCAACAATATGTACAAAACACATGTTGTACATACATATATTAATGCCAACAATTATGGTTGATTATCCGGCCAAATTGTGTGTTTATGTATATTTTCTGATGCTTCAAGTTTCAAATGAATGTTTTTATTGCCAGTGGCTATGGAGATTGTGGCCACGTAGCCCCAAGCGATACGAAACAAAATGTAGAATAGATTGCATCGAATCTACTATCTACCCACATTCACTGCGGGTGCTGTTGCTGCTTCCATTTCAGTTGGTTTGTTTGTTTGGCGTATATGCGTGGTGAGAGTGGAAGCCGCTGGTGGATAATCACAAAGATACAAAATGAAGAGGAGCCATACATTTTGCGTACTCCATATATTTTCATAAACAAGAGCCAATTTTAAGCTGGTCGGCTAGGTCGGATGGCAGCTGTGTTTTGATGGAGAATGACAGTTTTGAAAAATACCAAATTTTAAAGGTTAAACGGATTTCTTTTAAATCTCAAGCCTCTTTCTACAACTTGTTTTTATGCATTTATATGATATGATATGATGAATCTGGGGTATGGTAGAGATGTCCGCTAGCACTGCGACCAGAGTTGGTCTAGGAACCATAGAAAATCTTTAGAAATTTGATAATTTCTTCGATTGGAATGCTTTTGTGGTCTTCTTCCGTTAGTGTGTTTTGGCTCTTTCTTGTTTTTTTTAAGCCAGTTACAGACGAGAAACTAATCGGCCAACTGGTTGTTGTTGTGATTGAGAAAATTCTTTACGCCCTCTTAGTTGTTCCAGTATCTTTTTCCTTGGTTTGTTGTCCATTCTGCAATGACTTTGTTGGTGTCTTCTCTTGTGAAGGCCTGGTCCGATAAATGGACTGTAAGCTCCTTTTTTGGCCAGGATATCAGCCTTTTCGTGGTGCTCATGTCCTTCATGCCCTGGCACCCATATCAGTTTTACTATTATTTTCTGCGTTTTGAACGAAACCTTATTTAAAGCAAGTAAAGTTTACATACAAGTAATTCAGATGTTTATTTTTTTAGTACAACAAATAAATAAGATCGTTTGGTACCAATTTTTATTTAGTGAATAATTATTGATGCCAACGTTGGCTTAGTTATGTTTTGTGTCCTTTTTTGCAACGACATTTCAATATCAATTAATTTTATTACTTACCTACAGTTTTGTTATTTTTTTAATTGCTGTTTTTTATTTTACAACAATAAAACCGTATAACTAGGTACGTTACAGAGTACAAAAAATGCAAACGAAGTAGTATGGTCTTGTCTTAAAAAAGCACTCTCCAATTTAACATGGTACATATTTTGAAATTTTGCACAAGCTTTTAAAACTGATTTTTTTCTTTATGCAGAATCGACTATTATCAAATCTAACTGCACAACAATTATTATATTAAAAATGTTCGCAAATGTGGGTTTGGAGGCGAGCAAAAAATAATGCAAGCACTTAAAAAAAAACTGCAAAAGTAACGGAATTATTCTTTTTTTAATTTAATAAGTAAAACAGCTATGTACTTTGTTTCGTACCCTTTATTAGCAATAACGGCGCGCAATCTATTACGCATTGAATAAATTACGACTAAATGATGATGACATTTGCACGGGATGCGGTGACGAAGAGGCACATGAGGACATAGCCCATTTCCTCTGTCACCGCCCTAACCTATGTTAACCTGGGCAAATGAACACATCGACGAGTTATCAAATGGATCACCATCTGACCTGCTCGAATTTGCTAGGACGTCGAGTTTGTTGTAACCTAGACAGTGACACTACGGGTGGGAACACACTATTGGCATCACAATGGGTCCACATGGACCTAAGTGTGATGAGGATGTGATCATTCTCATCAGCCTGCAAACTTACCTAACCTTTGAATTCGTATTGCGTAGCGATAGAGCAACTTCCAACTTCCTCGGGTAGTGGCTTAGTTATGTTTTGTGTCCTTTTTTGCAACGACATTTCAATATCAATTAATTTTATTACTTACCTACAGTTTTGTTATTTTTTTAATTGCTGTTTTTTATTTTACAACAATAAAACCGTATAACTAGGTACTCTCCAATTTAACATGGTACATATTTTGAAATTTTGCACAAGCTTTTAAAACTGATTTTTTTCTTTATGCAGAATCGACTATTATCAAATCTAACTGCACAACAATTATTATATTAAAAATGTTCGCAAATGTGGGTTTGGAGGCGAGCAAAAAATAATGCAAGCACTTAAAAAAAAACTGCAAAAGTAACGGAATTATTCTTTTTTTAATTTAATAAGTAAAACAGCTATGTACTTTGTTTCGTACCCTTTATTAGCAATAACGGCGCGCAATCTATTACGCATTGAATCCTGAGATATTTGGTCCCATTTCTACCTTATTCATTCCATCAGCTCAGTGTAATTCGATGGTATTCGCTTTCTTATCCTATAAACTTCTTAAGATCCCATAAACTTTCTATGGAGTTTCGGGAGATTGAGCTGGCCACTCTAAAACATCAATATTCTCCTCTTTCAAGAAGTTTTTCACCGTTTTGGAATAAGCACCTGTCTCCAGTCATATTCGACCGCAAATGTGGAATCATATGGTTTTTCAGTATTTCCTGATACATTTGGGCATTCATCCGACTGCTAACTTGACAAAATTGACTCACTCCTTGACGAGAGAATGAACCCTAACCGGATATGCTCCTGATGTCATATGAGGATACAAACGGAGTGTGTTACAAACAACTCATAAACAACTGTTCATATTCTTGTTTGCTCAGAATTGATTGTTAGTGCAAGGGAATACTAGTTTAGCCCATAAAGTTGACACTGGCTGCGCACAGAGTCTGGTACTTTGTGAAAAGTGTAATTTGGGACGGTGTCTCTTGTTTCCAACCATATCACACCGTGTAAATTTAATTTATTCTTCTTTTACGAGCTGTGAAATACCTATCCTAACCTATTTTATTTATAATAGAATTTTTAAAATTACTTGTATTGTTCGCACACGAATTCACCTAGTGACATACGTATTCATCTATATATTTGGTGAAATTTTATGACCAATACAAATAATATATACACTATTTTTAAAAAAAGTTTCACTTCTACCGCGTGTGACTGACACACACACCTTTTTTTTCTCACTTTACAATTTAATAAAACACACCTTACCAAAAAATATACGATTTTAATAAACTATAACGAACCCTGACTTAACTAAAATTCAACCGATTTTATGAAGTTTTTCAAGCCAAGTCTTAAAACTTGTCAAGTAAAAGTAAATTATTTATGTAAGTAGGTACATAGTTTAACAGCGTTCAGAAAGGGTTTTTGTAAAAATAGAAATTTTCGGCAAAACATTTTACACAGAAAAATGCGATGAATATTTGCTTACAAAAAATAGTAATAGAAAATATGTTACGGATATCCTATTTCTTATTTTCCCTTTATTACAAACAGCCCGACCTCGACTGCGAATTTAAACAGTCGTGTATATACATGATGGCCACTCCGTGGCATAGTGGTTAGTGCGTTGGACCACTACGTAATGCTGCCCGGGTTGAATCCAAGCAAACACCTAAAAGTTTGTTCCTGATGCCACATATTTCGAATGTCTGACAAACATTCAAAGAGTATCATTTGTCATGAATAGCTTCTCAACTTGCTGGCTCCCTTCCATTCGTGCAAAATTTTTAGCAAGCACACACAAATGGTTGCCCCTGGTTCACCCCGAACTGTAGCGCCACCTATATATGACTTGTATGGTCAAGACATATGTATATACGAGTATGACGCAGAGTTGAAGATTACATTATTATCTTATATCCAAATCCAAAGTCAATAAGTCGAAGTACACTAAGCATAAGCAGTTTCCACTTAAGTTAATGAATAGAACGCACTCCATTAATATTGCAGATGGGAATTATTACCTGATCCATACGTCGATTTCCATTTGGTTGAGTGGTCCAATTAGAAATTGCCTTCATATTCCAAGTATGTATGTACGTACACATCTAATGCATTTGTAAATCGTTAATGAAGATAGTTCAGTTTCTATAATTCTAATGATAGCCACTTGATTGTTGATGGTATTTGGATATTCGATTGTTCGCTATGCCTTTCATATGATGATACACCTTAGTCTGTTTATACCTATGTATGTGTACATGTACATATGTACATAAGTATATATGACATCCGCAAATATGTCTGAAGTCTGTTCTTATTGATTCGATGATTTTAGGCCAAATCATTACTTGGGGCAATCTTTAAAGACGGTGACTCAATATTTTTGAAGTGCTGTTTGCGTGTCTTTAATTCTTCACAACATGGCAGTTGGTACCTGGTGGACCAAAAGTCTCTTTCCTATGTAAAAAATTAATAACTCTTTTATTTATATATAGATATTTTTGAGTTTTTTTTTTTTGTTCCAGATACATATAAGGGTTAGGAGATTTAGGATGGAGTACTACACGATCGCACAGCGAACAAAAATTGTTAAATTATTTTTTGAAAATAGCCAGTCAATAGTTTCTACTCAACATACTTACCGGCAATTTTATGGCGTTAGTAATGTTCCAACAGCACCCACTATTCATGCTGTGGTGGCCAAATTTGAGCAATATGGGAACGTTGGAGATGTGATGTTCGGGCAGGCCTCGTTTTGGACGATCGATCGAAAACATTCAGGTCGTTAGGGAAAGTGTTGCTACCGGTCCTGAAAAATCGACGCGCGACGACGTTCAACATAGTTAGGCATACCAGGTAGCACGATTGTTCGGATTTTGAGGAAAGATCTGTACCTATACCCTTACAAGATCTAGTTGGTTCAACAGCTCAGTCCTGGTGACCCAGAAAAACGTCAAATCGTCTAAATCGTATTATCTAAATAAAACGGCGAATTTGAATGGCCGCCGCGATCGCCTATCTGTCGGCACCGGACTTTTTTTAATGGGGTTACCTAAACAAAAGGGTTTACATTAACAAATCACAGACTATACAGGAGCTGAAACTCAACATTCGCACACAAATCGTTCAAATTACGCCGGCAACACTTCAAAAAGTCATGAAAAGTCCCACAAAAGAGCCCATGAGCGCAGCCATTCTCATGGTGGCCACTTAACCGATTTGATTTTCCATACATAATGTTAAAAATTTCCATTAAATAAACTTTTATTTGTTATCTATTTCATTAGTTTTTTTTTTTTTGCTCAAAAGTGAAAAGGAAAAGGACTTTTCGGACACCCTGCACTTGAATACATCGATTCACGGTAGAAACTTAAATTTATATATTACTCCACGGGTGCTGATGGTCCTTGGTCAAGCTATTGGTGCTGTTAGAATATTGAGATTTGTTATGCTCTTCGGTTGATTGTGCCAATTTACTTTTCCTTCTTGATATCTACGTTCCACGAAGGTAATTAAGGCTAAGACCGTTGAATCTATATCACATTGCTGCAGATTATTTAATTTTGTCTATGGAAACTCAGAAGTAGTTATGTCTAAAATTAATTGTAAGACAAAGTTAATATTTATATTAAATGGAATGGAATTAGTAATAATTATTGTTTTCATATGAATTTGAATAGGTTCTTTTTTTTGAAAATCTTGCTCTAATCTGTTGGTTATAAAATCGTAGATCAATAAATGGAATGAAATTGACATTGTCTGCATAAAAGCACGTTAAAATAAACTTCATAAACTACGAAGAGAATACTTGATGGGTTAATAGACGGTTTTTAATCACCAAACACTATAACACCATTTCTTTTGCTGTCAGAAATGACACTGACAAGGCGTTGCCATTGGGCAGGTCCAGTATTTTAAAGATTTTAAATTTTTTTAGTAACATATGGCTCGTATCGGTATCGTAGCATCATCTTCACGTCATGTATGTATTTGCTGTGCAGCTACGATAACGATACGGCTATTGAATTGCACACGACGCAATTTTCAACCGTCAAAATACAAAGCGGAAAGAGTGGTGAAGACGAACTTTTTTTTTGTTAAGTCACCGAAAAAAAGAAAGTATTGGGTACACAGCAAACGATTATTTATTGCCACAGAGGAATTAGCAGAAGACGGTGTAATGTAAATTTCCGGTCCAATCTTTTTCTGTAATATCCTTATTTGAATACTCTTGAATGTTATTGTTATTGTTATTTTTTTATTTTTGTATAAACATTCGCGGTTTTCTATTAATTGAACGCATTTTATAATTTCGTCGCACATTTCTTTTTAATAATACACGTAAAAATGTAAAGAAACTCCAAGCGTGTAGTCGTACACGACGATAAGCGATTGACACTGCCTGACGATAGTCGTCATGCAGCATGCATTCTGCGACGATTACGCGTAGCGGACAAGTCGTGTGCGGTTCTGCCGTTAAATACAAGTGTACGAAAACAAATCAAATGCCTCTCGTACATCGCGGCGCATAAGCTACGATGACAATACGAACCGTGTGCGGATGGTCTAAGTAAGCAATATATAAAAACTTGGCTCTGAAAAAATGATTTCAGTATATTATTATTTATACCTGTCGATTCTAAATGTCTTACCGTCACTCTGCTTATTACTTCCTCTGAACCCACCAGTTCGTAAAAACCGCTTAGTTCTCGTCCTTCATGTGCTCGCGCTCTGTGTAAACATTGAAAGGGTATTCATATTCCCTTTAGCGTGTGTAGATTATAAAAGAAAAAAAACAGATAAAAAATAAATTCATTTTTAAATCACCGAACAATTAATATCAGCAAAGTGATTAACACAAAATAATCAGTCAGAAATTTCTCAACCTGACTAACTATTTAGTCAAAGTTTTCTTGACTAAAAATCCAATCCACAACATCAAAAAAGTTGACAAAATGGTTAGTCAATTTAGAGTCTCCCGACAAATCAGAGGCGGTTGACTAACTGTCAACTAAAATACTGAACGTCCTCATTGTAAGTTAAGAACTTTTATACAATTGTTTTGTAAACATAATAGTTTTTAACTACAAGTTAAAGGTTTAGTTTGATTTTATTGATCATTTGCTGTTTTGCAAAACTAAAAAAAATACGAAAAATAAAACCATTTCTGCAAATCGAATACCCGATATTAATTAAGATCCTGCATGGGCCAGTATCAAGATGTTGAACCTTAATTTGGTTGTTTGTTAATATAATCCTGGATTTATGTATAACGTACATAAATGCATACACATAGTACGTATTTTTGCATAACAAACGCATTGAAATATCCCATTCTCGACTTTCATTTATTCTGATGAAAACGCCCACTATCGAACAAGATAAATCAGCTTTAACTTGATTTAGGCGGTAATGATGATTACATTTTATTGAAGGTTCTTGTGTACAATTAAATCTGTACCTTGTGCTTTGTATTCTGTGATGGGTGAATGAAAGCACATCTGATTAAAGGAAATTACATGCTTTTGTATTTCGGTTTACTACTCCAAGTTCATTATGAGATGAAAGGAAAAGTTTTCCATTATTCTGCAGACTGTATACTCTCTTCACAATTGGATTTATGAGTGTGTGGTGGCTGGTGGCTCGCCAATAATAGATTATGGCCATGCTGTAGCCCACAATATGAGCCGGAGCTTGAGTTCAAATTTCTATAATCTTTTTAGGACAGATTTGAGGTCAGTTGTAGGTACTGGGCGTACTTATTACCTTTTAAATTTCTCATGTATGTAGGTGGTGGGTAAATCCTTAAGGTTGAATAGGATTGCAGCAGTAACTGTTGCTGTAATACTATGTAGGTCAACTTATGGCAGGAAATATGTAATAGGTCGGTTCGCGTACTTTTTGCTCCAAATATGTGCTTTCTGTCAAATTTCGAAGAGTAAGGGGTGAAATGCTCTCAAAGATAGGAAAATTACTAAAAAGTAGACGAAAGCGTTGAACAACAAAAAATGAAAGATATTTGTGATTTGACCTATTTGATAATTTTCATATATGCATCTGCCCAAATAAATTCCTTGTGCTAAAATTCGTAGCATGGGAAAAGTTCTTAAGGCCAAACTACTACAACGTACGTAACTATGCGAACACAGGAAAGCTGTATTGTATGACCACAAAAGCTTTTCACTTCGATTCGTTAACTTATGTTCACTTTTGCTCACTTACGAAAGGAGCAAATGGGTTCGTTCCAAAAAGTTATTAGAGTTTTTTTACACCGTTGAACAAAAGGACAAAAAATTGCGACCACGGCTATACTCTGAACATCATCGGTTCGTTTCATCTTGTTTCGTACTTTTTGGTAAGTGTTTTCCTTACTCGGGCTTAAGTTTTTTAACTTAATTTTTTATATACAACTCTTTAGTTTCAGAAAATATGTAGAGTGTAGATAAGCAATGTCGTGTTCTGCTTAAGAAACCCATTCATTTGATACTCATATTAAGGAGGTCGTACCAGATAACGCTAGTCGACCATTTTGGTGCGTTTGCCATATTGAATATTAAATGACGTCACCTAGCTTATCGTATTCTACTTGTCAAATCATTTAATATGATACCCATATGAAGGAGGTAGTAGGTAAAGATAACGGTAATTCGCCATTTTGAAGCATCCGCCATATTGAATTTTAAATGACGCCCTTTCATTTGACGCCACTATTTAGGCGGTTGTAAGGAAAACAAAAAACGGTAATCCGCCATCTTGCTTGGTGCGTCCGCCATATTGATTTTTTTTTTTTGTGACACCAAGGATACTCTGTCAAGACGAATCCAACGACACCTTTTTTTGAAATCGGTTTCTAAGTTTAGGCTGTGCAAGGTGACATCCTAACATACAAACAAACAAACCCAGCCTGTGAAAGTCATAACACTTCCTTTTGCCTAGTCGGGTAAAAATATAACAATAATGCATTCTTCCAAGGGTTACTTTCCCCACTACCCTGAACTGTTTGTTTTTCAAATGCAGGTAATTACCATCTCACTAAAAAAGCTTATTTGCCTACCCAAATTCGATTTCGATATTTGTCCAGACAGATTTTTTTTCCTTTTCTTTTGCTTCATTCATATGCATCTGCATTGACACGGCAGTAGTGCAATAGCTAGAGAACGTTTCGAAGCAACGTAAGGACTCCCTTGGCACCTTACCGGGAATTGCACATTGAAAAGTATAAAGAAGTCGAGCAATCTGTAGTGGCAGATCTTTTTCAACGTCCACCAAATGTGACATAAGCAGTTTTTTAGAATATTTATTTTTCCTAAATGGATTTTGTAAGTGTTTTGTTGGAATCACATACTGATAATATAGTGGGGTGCTCAATTACAACACTTCCACCCGATATGAGGTTCAATTAAACGATTTATGCTCTCGTCCTTTTAGTTTTCAATACTTTTGTATGTGTTATTTTTTCTTTTTTCTTTGTTTGTTTAAGAAGAGTAAAACACCTCAGACTCAGAACATCGCCACGGCTAATTACTCCAATGGATTCCCCCAATGCTAGGTAAGATCCATCTACTAGATACCTAACATGCTGATCTCCAAACAACTCCTCCACGTGGTTCTCCAAGTGACAAACAAGTTTCCATTTCGGATCGCCCAAGATAGGCACGAGATTACGCTTATCTTTGAAGAACTTAGTCCAACTGCACATAAAATTCACTCATTTTGCGTCGACTTTCGGTTTTACTGTCGACGTTGTTTTTTTCTTTTTAATCGTTTTTTTTTTAAATAAAGTATTTTCGAAAAACTTATCACTAGCTACGGTGTTTTGAATGCTTTTAGTTCACTTTTCAGGAACGCAACCCCCTAAATTACATGAGGTTCATACTTCGCTTTGCGAAGCGAGGTGTATTGATGGCAAAAGTTCCCTTTTCTTGTATTTCCAAAAGATCATTTAACAGAAAAAAGAATCATTAGTCGCTTTAATGACAAATAAATGAAAACAGTTGAAAGGAAATTCACACAGACTTTCCAATTTTCAAAATAAACTAGAAGAAAAGAACTTCAAAGAATAATTAAATGAATTAATATGTAATTTTTGTTAGGGGTTAATTTATTCCAACCACTCTGACAGTAAAGTACTCCGATTTGTTTTTTTGAACTCGTAGTCAACGCTAAATTTTCACCAACGAAAACAAGTGGATCGGATACAAAAGTAGTGTTTCCTCAAGAAAGCAAACAGTCACATGCATGTATGCATATTCTACATAATGTATATGACCGAGTATGTATAGCCTTTGAAGAATATTTGTTCGTAGAAGTAGAAAAGAACACCCATTTGTATCTTTCGACTGAAAAGTCATTTAGCCCATAGAAACCACTTGATGTTAAATAAATAAACATACCATATACACTCATATGTATGTACGTATATTTTGTAAACTCCAAAAAGAATTTAGAAATTTAATACGAAAACTTTTGGGTCTATCGCTTTCTTGTTTTTCCCTAAGGGTAGTTAAGATGAAAAAATTAAATAAAAATAAAGAATAACCTGAAGAAAACAACAGATGGAACTATTCTTTTAAACCCCATCGTTGGTACCGTTACCGTCGACAAGTAAAATGTAAGCCCTTATATATGTATGTATATTTTTTTATTTCCTTTTACTTTAAAACAATCAACATTTTTACCTTAAGAACCCTGTTTTGTTATCAAATTTCAATGTGACTATATGTATGTATACAATCTCAGGTTTTCTTGAATAACATTTATAATAAAAAAAATTAAGTGGGCAA
This sequence comes from Brachyopa scutellaris, assembly GCA_949775065.1. Lineage (NCBI taxonomy): Eukaryota > Metazoa > Arthropoda > Insecta > Diptera > Syrphidae > Brachyopa > Brachyopa scutellaris. The sequence continues at coordinate 96,016,482 of OX459114.1, read as the reverse complement.
ACCATCCCTTGCCATTAATGTCCCAATGGAAATAATTCAATAAAAAAGTTAATGAGCGTAAAATGTATGGAAACGTATTTCCAGGGAAACATTTAAGTCTCAGAAAATGTAAAAACAATTTCATCCTAATGGCAGTGAATTTTAAAGATGGTAGGGGGGGGGGGGGGGGAGTTGGACCTCGCTTAGAGGACTGGAAGGCTAGCATTATTTAGAATTGAATACTTGCACTAGGAAAGCATTTACAGGTGTCTAGCAGTAGTAAGTTAAAGTGTCCTTTAAACTTCAACGGACTTTCAAATACATACTTCTATAATTTAGGTATTTTGATCGAATATGTACAAAGGATTTCGAGAGATTTTAAATTGCTGATTTTATCGATTTCGCAATTAATTAAAATCAATCCCTGTCAAAAACAGTACTGGTAGTTGCCACAGAATTGTATCGACAGGAATATGGAGTTCTTTTTTTTTTTGTCTATCATATTTATTTATTTTTATTTCATTTCATCAAATGAGTACACATCTACTGTTCTCTTTAGATTGCTAGTAAAAATTCAAAATATAAGCTTAGAACTACCTGAAGACTAAAACCACCGGCAATGGAGCTCTAAAACTAATTTATTCTTAAATTAACTCCTACTGAGATGAAAATCTAAGAGACTACAATAATTATTTGATACCATAGTTTGCTCTATGACAAAAAGTAAGGCTTTGACATTTAGAAACATTTAAAATTGTAGATGAAGGTCATTATTGAGGCACCCCAAAGTCTCTCAAGATCTTCTTGTAAAAGAGTACAATCCTGCTCTGAGTTTATGGGCCGGAAAAATTACAAGTCATTCATCGGCAAGTGTGAATTTACGAACAAGTCGGGAATGTCATTTATAAATAAAACGAAAAGCAAAGGGCCGAGATGACTGCCTTGAGGTACACCAGAAGTTACTTAATTAGGTGGTGATATTGTGCCATTAATCCGAACATACTGTATACGTTCATTAAGATAGGAGCTTATCCATTTTATGGTGCTGGAGTTAAATCCAAATTTAGTTAGCCTGCGAATTAAAATGTCATGATTAGCGCGATCAAATGCTCTAGAGAAGTCGGTGTAGATGACTTTATATTGTAGGCTTTTCTCAAAGCCACCCAGAACATAGTGACAAAAAATCGAAAGATTGGTAGAAGTAGATCTTCCTGCGACAAAACAATGTTGAAAAGGAGAGATAAATCTTTTCAAGAGAGGTGTTAGTTTATCACAGACTAGTGTTTCAAAAATCTTGGGTACAGCCGAAATTTTACAAATAGAACGATAGCAACATCATGTCTTAGTCCGGACCTAAAAACTGGTGTTAAAAAAATTAAATTTAAAGAATTAAAACCCGACTATGGGGAAAACTAACTAAAAAATACGAAACAAGATGAAACGAGACGATGATTTTCAGAGTATAGCCATGGTCGCATGCCCCTTTGCCAATGAATGCGTAATCATATAATAAGGATGAAGTAGAAGATAACGGAAATCCGCCATCTTGGGGGCGTCCGCCATATTGAACTTAGAATGACGTCATATCGTATTGTATTCTACTCGCCAAGCCCTTTCATTTGATTCTATCAACCGACTATCAAGGCGGTTGTAAAGAAAAAGAAAACAAGAAAAAAGAGGTAATCTGCCATCTTGCTTGGTGCGCCCGCCATATTACTGTGATGTCACATAGCCTAGGACACTCTCCGGAACCAGACGAATCCAACGACACCTCATTTGTTGAAATCGGTTCCATATTTAAGGCTGTACGAGGTGACACCCTTACATACAAACATGCAAACGAACCCGGGTAAAAAGGAGTTCTTCCTATCTTTAAGAAAATGGCCGATTTGAAGGGATAGCTTAACTTAAACACTAAACAGAGAGGTACAGAAATCGCGATGGAACACTTTTGTAGTATAATCGGCGGGGTGCCATCGATACCAGGACTCTTATCTAATTTTAGGGTTAAGTTGACCTCTGTGTTTGAACTCTCAAAGTTACCACTTAGTTTGCGCTACAGCTCGAGGTGAACCTGGGCCTGCTTCTCGCAACCATTTGTGTGTGCGTGTTATATTTTTGCACGAATGGAAGGGACCTACAGTTTTTTGCCGACTCCGAACGGCGAGACATTCAGATAATTACAAGACAAGGTATCACAAGTAACTGGCAGAGTGGGAACACCACAAGTATAGACAGACTGAAAGTGACTAGCGAATATGTTACAAATTGTTAAAAGATTGGAAAAAGATACAGTTTGGAATACCATTGGAATTGATAAAGCTTTTGCTATTGATAAAGCTCCAAAAACATTTGCTATTAGATTTTAATTTAGACTCGACAGACTGAGCATACTGTCTATAAAGGAACTTGCTTAAGACATCGAACTGTTTTTAAAGTATCCGATATTGCCTCACCAGTTCCGGATCATTGTTACTTTTTCGGAACTGCTTATAGATCTTATTTTTCTTGTTATTTAGGGTAATGATTGCACCATAAATTGCTGCTAAGCTTTATTAAAATTGAGGTGAGTTCCTAATCAAACTTTTGCCCTCAATCGTTCTGCTATGAGTCTATATCTAAACCAACTTCCTGCATTGCACTGTATTATCTTAATTAATGTGCTACATCACTGTTTTAAAGCCTAATTTTAAAAGACTTGTAAATCAGTGTGCGAACATAACATAGCAGAGCAACCTTAATGATTTTGGTCTTGGAAACTCGTCCAACAATTACAAAGCTAGCCCAGGGTAGATAAATGTATGCACTTGTTGAGGAGTTAAATGATGCCATATGCTTTCACTTCCATTTCCACACAACTTGAACGATTTTCTCATATGATGTCCGCTCTGTGTTTTCTTTTATCATATTAATTTTATTTTGCGAAAGGTAAATCTAATAAGATCTGCAAACAGTTAGGCAATGCTCGTTGAGAGTTAATCACATTTGTGGTAAGTGATGTTTATGATTTAACATAAAAAATATGTTTCTTTTACGCAGAATTTATGGGTCTACCTCTCACGTGGCATTGGATAACGTCAACGATTTATTGGAATACTAAACATAAAGTGCTCCAGGTGCTTGTGTTCGCACAATTAATTTAAGGATTAAACGAAACTCATTACGTACGAGTAATTTGTTGAAGCACGCCTATACAATATGTAATTAGGTGCTAATGACGATATTCTGATGAGTAGTCCTTGGGATGATTAGGAGCGAACCAGTTACGACTTTCATGTATCGTGTCAGTTGTATTCTTCTCATTAATTCACTAATGCACCCATTTTTATGTTGACTGCATCCTTCTTCAATCCTTAATATAATAGAAACATTCTGTTACATTTTTTGTGAGCAATTTTGGTATGGAATACAATTTAATAACAAAGTCTACCACCCTTGTTCTACAGGCAACTCCCAGACAGACAATCATAAATCTATTCACATCTTGAGTGAATAGGAAGCTGAGTTGAGACTACACAAAATATGAATACAAACATCTATATAGACATATGACAACTACATCTACAACCCAATGAAAATGTGTAGATAAGGCAAAGCCTCCCATTGTATACGTTTCTTTTGAACTGCATTAAATGGCATGTCTTGACTGCACAACTCCAGATGAATGGCAGATACATAGCTTTTATGAACTGCACAAGTTGGTCTTGTATTAATAATGAATAAGGCATACAGTTTGTATGGTTTCATTTGTTATTTAAAGAGTTTAACGAGATGCATGTTTTTCTTCTTAATGGCTTTGAATTATTTAGGGGCTCTTTCTGTTAGTTTAATACCCCTAAGTGAGGTTGAAAATGCAATTTACTAATTAGATTGCTAAGAAGGATCTTCTGTTCAGCTTTAGAAATGGAATCCGTCATTGTTAAGCTTTGTTGGTGAAAATGGTAATTTTGTTAATTACATAATAAATGTGACTTAAAATATGGCGAGGGTTTGACAATTTGAGTAAAGAGTTAATATTTTGAATTTGAAAATGAATTTATACAATCTTGTTCTTTCTTTTTCTTAAGTGGCGTTACAGTTCGGTTGAACCAGGGCCTATTTATCGCAACCATTTGTAAACGCTTGTTGTAATTTTTGCACGAATGGAAGAGACCTTCAGTTTTTAAACTGATTCCTGATACTTTGTGAATGCTTGTCAGCAGGATTGCCACTGAAAAATTTGAAAAAGTCGCAAAAAAGGGTCAAGGAGCAAAAAAAAGTCGCAACAAAAACAGATAATAGGTCTTGTTCCTTTACTTTCTGCTCCAAAAATAGCAAGCTATTAAATTTCGTGGAGTGGGGGTAAAATTCTCTCAGACAGAGGCAAGATTACGAAAAAGTAAAGGAAGAAATGTCTTATCATAAACATATAAACATATGTGAAATAAACGTAAACAAAGTGGTACAACAGAGTCCACTCTTCTTGATATCCCAGATCCAATATATTGCGAAATGCAAATTTTAACATTGATCTATTTATGTTCCTTTTCTTTCCATTATTTTACTTTTTGCATTAAAATAAAAAAAAATGAAACAGCTGAGTTTGACAGATAGTTCACTTTTTACCGGCAGAAATTTGTTGAGTGCTAAGATGCTTAGATTAAACTTAGATTAAACTTTCTGTTCAAAAGGAACACATTGGAAAAAATAAATTAGTGAGTTTCTTGTAATATGTGTACTGAAATTAGTGATGACTGATTGCTGATGAGCAACTAAATGGAATTTTTGTTGGAAAAATATTTTTTGTACGAAAAAGTCTCAAAAAAAAACTGAAAAGGGTCAAAAAGAGGTGTTTTTTTTTAAAAAGTCGGGTCATAGTCTCTTTGCGTCGATAAAGGGTCAAATTGCGACTAAAGTCGCATAGCGGCAACGCTGCTTGTCAGACATTCGAAATAGGTGGCACAGTGTAAAAACTTTTAGGTGTTTGCTGTAGTAGTCGAACGCACTTACCACTACACACGATGCTCACACATTTTTGGAAACTTACATTTTTTAAAAACATAAAAGTTTATCTTTTGATAATAGAATTTTTGTTCAAAACCTACGTGCCTACTCCTAGCCTTGTTCAAATGCAGTTAAAACCATCCTGGGACACCTATTTGGTAGCCATTCCGTTAGCCCACACTGGAGACGCGTACGCGTAGAGTAGAGCTAAGCTTGTTAGTTTGAACAAGCCGAAGTCTAGATTATTGTGGTTCATAGCTCCTAGGTACCCAATTGCAGGTTCTGATCGAATGGCTTTGACCCCAACGAGTACCTGAATGTATTCCACAACTTTACTACTGGTGACTAAAACTGTTTCTATTTTTCAAAATGGAATGGAAATGACCCTTATTTTAGACATCTTTGTATCACTTCAATGAAGAAATCCGGTCTTCCGCCAATTGCCCCTTCCCCAGGCTCTATTTGGGATTCCATCCATTCCATTGTTGCCAATCTTTTAACTTGCAAGCAGCAATTCTTCTTCTATAACAGGTGGAACTTCTTTTTGGTGTATTCTGTGATTTATCGAGAACAGATTATGTCATTCCACCAGTAGAACAGCGAGTAGGCATATATGCATCACATGCAGCGCTAAGTTCACTGCAGTTTTAGGTTTTAGTTTAACGCCATAGCCTTCCATTTTGAATCAGTGTTTTGCCACGTTCTCGGAATTTTTTTCTATTTGCACTCGAATATGACATCCTGATGGTCGCTGTGGGTGTATTATTCACTGACCCATCATTTTGTGCAAATATTTTGAGGTGGGCTTGTCCTCTTGCATTCGTGCTGAAGTATTCAGTGCCCTACGCATTGAAATCTCTTCGAATATCTACCGTATGTTTTCTTCTTGTATCCGTTATAAAATGTCAACTGTCATTGACAGTATTTATGAATTATAAGTACATACATAGATGTCATACCATTTCGTCTTTATATTTTGTAAACTTACCCAAAAGCAGACTCATACCAGGCAGTTCAAGTTCTTTTTAACAAGCTGAATTGTTTATACCTTATCCTTGAACAAATAAATAAATAAATTTATTCAATTTCTTGTGTTTTTTTGTTTTAAAATATTGCCTGTCAACATTTCGTGATAAACGTAATGAGAAAACATTGCTCATTTCCATTGAGAATGACCAGGAAATTACTTTTTTTTTCGTTTAAGCTTCAGGATGTTAACAACAAAAAGGGAAGATAATTCAATGTTTTATTTTTGTTATCATAACAAAAACATTCATTTTACCGACTGAAATCCCTTCCGATTACGGAAAGTTTTTTTTCGATAAATCTTAATCCACCAGGGGCTTAAACCAAAATAACTGATTCGAAAAATTAAAAAAAAATGTACGAACGCGTCCATCTAAATTTGTTGCTCATTTCTGTTTTCTTTATGGTCGACTACATTTTTCAATTTGAACTTTTTACAGCCGTTTTGAGATTTCATCTTTCCGTGTTCACTCCAACGTGTGTTAAGTGTCCCTTCAGGTAAAATCCCTTGTGGTTAAAACTCGGTACAATATTGCACAAGTAGGATTTCGGAAAAGGTTAGTGATGGCAGATAACAATGTGCTAATGAGAGTTTGTGTTAGCCGAATAAAGTTTTGAAAACGTGTGTTCATAGTGTAAGAAGATAGAAACTTTGTTAACATTTGGATTGATAAACAAATCTTCTGAAAAAAATAACCCTTTCAAATCGAATTTACTTTTGTGGAAGATATAAATGTCAAATGTCAAAAGTAGGTACAAACCAGAACCTTAAAAAATCTGTGCATTTACCAGCCATTCTTTCTTGGCGCTACAGTTCGAGGTGAACCAGGGCCTGCTTCTCGTAACCATTTGTGTGTGCGTGTTATATTTTAGCACACATGGAAGGGACATACCGTTTTTTGCTGACTCCGAACGGCGAGTTGAGAAGCTTTTCATGACAAATGATACTCTTTGATTGCTTGTCAGACATTCGAAAGAGGTGGCACCGTGAAAAAACTTTTACGTGTTGGCCCCGGGAAGCATTGCATAGTAGTCCAATGCACTAACCACCACACCACGGTGCTCACTCCCATTGATTATTATGACATTGACATAACGATATAGAATAACGATATAAATAATAATAAGACTGTCACGGCTGTGTTCGTGAATAGTGAAATAGAAGCGGAAGAAAATGGAACTACCTTTTGAGTGAATTTATGTTGTGTTTAAATTGACAGAAGGTGGAGCTTTGAGGAGAAGAATGTGGACAAACGCTAGAGTTCAGAGATTCTTCGACAAGTGACCAAGATAGTATAGATAAATAGTGAGCACCGTGGTGTAGTGGTAAGTGCGTTGGACTACTACGCAATGCTGCTCGGGTTCAATCCCAGCCTGGATCCAACACCTAAAAGTTTTTTCACGGTGCCACCTCTTTTGAATGTTTGACAAGCAATCAAAGAGTATCATTTGCCAATGAGCTTCTCAGCTCGCCCCTCGGAGTCGGCAAAAAACTGTATGTCCCTTCCATGTGTGCTAAAATATAACACGCACACACAAATGGTTGCGAGAAGCAGGCCCAGGTTCACCCCGATCTGTAGCGCCACCTCAAGTAAGTAAAGTAAAAGACCAAGATAGTATAACAAAACAAATTTTATAAAATCGATCTTCAACAGCTGAAAAACGTGTAAAAACGAGAACTGGATGACAGTGGTGGAGGTGAAAATAAAATGAAGCAATTCAGCGCGCGTTTACAAATTTTTTGTTCTGTTCTGTAATGTATTGAAAATACCTATATTGACTCGAGGAAAAATCAAGATATTAAATATTTACAGAGTTATCGCACATATAGTTGAGCGCATATAGTATTGTATACAGAATATGGACAGTGAAACTTTAAACGCGATTATCTCGAATCCGTATTTTCAAAAACTGCTCGTGCTGTAACTTAAAAAGCTATTGATCAATTTGGCTGAAATTTTGTGAGGCCTTTCTCTATATCATCGCCGGAAGGATAAACCTAAAGTTTTAAAAATTTCATTTAAATAAACTCCTTTTTGAGGGTGAAAAATGTCGAAAAGCAGTATAAAATTTGAACATTTTAAGAGCGTACTTAATTTTTAATTTTAGACTTTTTTATGATTTTATAGGTTATCCTTCGCATGCATGTGTCAGGAATATAAAGTATTTTTTTTTTTTTTGGTAAAAAGATAAATAGAGAAATACTGACAAATGCAGCACTTTTGGACCTCGCGTCAAAGACACCTAAAGAGAAATTGAACTGAGCAGCCATTTTGTGAAAAAAAAAAATTTTTATATTTTCATAGTTCGAATAAAATTATGTTACAACTTCAAAATGATTCAAATATTTTATCACCCTTAAAAACACTTAAAAATTGAGTTATTTTGAAGCGTTCTTATTTACATTTATTTATTGTTTTTTTTATTAATATTCTTTTTTTTTAAATAAAACTTGAATTCTTGAAAAATGATTTTTTGTTTCTTGAGTCCACTCAAAGTAAGCAACTTGTCAAACATCGTTCATAGGTAGGTACTTGAGAGACTTTCTGATGGAGTCCTGGGTGGGACATTTGCCGAGAAAAGATGTTCTAGATATTGAAGATTTTGTTGTCAGCGTTATAGAATCCAAGTTGAAATTATCCTAATTCGTAGAGCTTACAAAGTTTTTAACGACTTTTTTTAGAACAAGAAAATTTTTCTAAACTTTTCTAGTCTTAGGCTATGAATATCTTTTTATGATATATTCACCCATCATTCAAAAAAAAAACCATCCCCACCCCCCTCCTACTCCGCTTTAGGCCAGTCCATCATCCCGTTTATTCCCTGCTGCTGTATTTCCGCTTGAGGATTATTTCCACGCATATTTAAATTACTTGAATTTCTCAATAAATTGCTCACAGTTCTGGATATAATGTTGTTGTTTTCTTTTAACATCCACGCCATTCATTGAAGCATGCATACATACAAAAGTTTTGTATTTTCTTTTCTGTTTCCCTTTAAGTAAAGCGTGTCAAGATTCTTGCTCATTCTACCATCCCTAAGGATATTGTGATATCGAAGGCGTTCAAATGAACCCAAATCCATAGCCATTCATGAATAATAAAAATAAACAGGAAGAAAATGTATTTTCTTGAGGATGATTACTGGTTCTGGATATATTGGACTGCAACTGTTGAACGAGTAGGAAATCAAAATCTTCACAAATTTGAACAAAGTTACATTTTATAAATTCCGTTTCTCTTTTTTACTCACTCGTTAAGTGTCAATAAATCAATTTTACATTCCCTATGGAAAAAAACGTATCTTACAGGTTTTACAGGTTTTCATTCCTTTATTTGTGAAAAAGAATTTTTCACTTTATGCCCTAAATAAGAATACTCACTTGAAAACACCCCGAAACGAAATATACGTATATAAAAAGATCAGCGAACTCATTAGGATTCATATCTAAAAAGAGAACATATTTATAAACGTAGGTAATTCACAATGTCTACCACACCCATCCTGTTGAATATGTGTACATAAACACATCTTATTTATATGCAGATTCCTATATACATATATGGACATACATATATGCGTATGCATATGCTGTAAGTGGTGTAAAAACAACTCCGTAGAAGTTAAATGTAAACTCAAAATAGGGCGACGAGTACGAGTACGAGATGCTTTTGTGATTTACTGCCTTAGAGTACGAGTAAGTTCGTACACCCGCGGACAAAAAACCCTCGCACCACTACTTTTCTTCAATTTTCATGAAAAAATCAAAGTTATTCTTATGTTATAATATTAATTTTTATTTTTTGCTTTAATATGGAAAAACTTGTTAGTTTAGACTTTTAGAGTAACAATAATATATATTAGTCGAAAGTTGACCACAAAATTCAAATATACAGTGGACTCTCCCTAAGTCGAACTTTCTATAAGTTGAATTTCTCTCTAACTCGTCGTTCTTCGCCATATTTTATCATTCCCTTCAATTTTCCATAAAAAACCACTCTGTAAGTCGAACTCCCCCTAAGTCGTCACTCTCTCTAACTGGAACACATTCTCTTGATTATTGGCATCTTTTTCACCCCTTAAGTCGAATTTTGTTTAGCACAAAACAAAATAAAAATACATTTCCCCTTCGGAATTCGTATTTGAGTATATATGTAACTACTAACCATCTAGTACCAATATCCTAAATATGTGTAGCATCGCGTGTGCCATCATCATCAGCTCGTCGTGTTTCTTCCTATTCATATTCTTGGTAACTCCATACAAAGATATAGTTTTTTAAAAGTTGCAACGCAAAAATAAAAAAACATATTTTTCCTTTCCTTTGTGTTGTTGGTTGCATTCAAAACAGGTTTTTCATTGGATCTATCTGCGTATGTATATAAAAAGAACTTGTTTTAGTAAGATTCCAACTAAAATTTCAAAATCAGTTGATTCTAGGCAATTCAACGGGGCTGATGCAGTCTTTATGGGCATGTTTGTAGCTAAATCAATTAACAAAAAATGTAACTTACAGGGATTATTGCGAAGTCAACTGTGTGGTCAAAAGTTTTGTTTATTGTTTGTAAGTACATTAACCTTTTTTTTATCAAACAAACGTTTTAAACCAAAACTAAGTGTTTCTCTCTATTACTCGAATTTTTCCAAAACTCTCTCTAACTCGAACAAATCTGGGTGTCCCGTGAAAATTTGACTTAGGGAGAGTCGACTGTATTTGCATTTATATGAAAAGAGGGAATTTTACGTTTTATTCAGGCAAACAGTTTTATCAAAATTGTATCAGGTGTAACTATTAGAAAAAAGTAAATATTGAATACAACTTTAAAATAATAAAATAACATAAAAGAAGAATTTATTTAATGTACAACTAACCCAATATTTGGTTATTCCGCTTTTTTTCTTAATGAAGTCACCAATCCTGTTTGGCATCTAATCAAACAATTTTTTTATATAGGAGATTGTTAAATCTTTATACCAGATGTCTTTCATTATACTTTCCAGTTGAGTAACAGATGTTGGCTTTGTCTCTCTAATTTGTTTGCCCATATAATGGCAATAGTTTACTCTAGGGTTAAGATCCCGGCTACTACCAGGCCATGGAAGAGAAAGAATCTCCAAAGAATCCTTGTAGTGTTGTACCCAAAATTAGAGTAAAATAAAAAAAAGTTTATAAAAATGTTAGTTTCCGGATCATACGCAGCAGAAGAGCTTAGTGATTTTGCTCTTTATGCAAGACCTGAATCGTCCTGAAAAATCACACTACCAACACTGCGGTAAAGTTGCTATAAAGTAGGGACAAAATCGCTTTCTATAATTTTTTCTTATTCTGGGCATTTACTGAGCCCCTAAGGATTACAATTTATCCAATGCCAAATCTGGGTATTGCTCACCAACCATAATATAAGGGGAATGCTTAACGGTGGGTAAAATGTAATAACCTGAATACCGTTCACCGTTTCTTCGGTAAACCACCGCGTTTCCGTCCGGCCCAAAAAAATTGAATTTGCTCTCATTCGAAAATATCACTCCTGCCCTTTCGGCTTGAGCCCATTCGATCCTTAGTTTTTTCATTCGCGGTGTTAACATTGGTTTTTTATGCAGGATGCCTTTTTTTTATAATCTGCACACACTAAAGGGGATATGAATACCTTTTTTTTTTAAAAAATTCGCTGGATCAGACACTGATCTCCAGGAGATGTCTTGCGGGGCCTTCCGCTTCCATCTTTCCGAGAAATGGAGCTCTCTAGTTGAAATATTTTCAAAATGTTTCGTACACTCCATTCATTAGACCCTAGTCGACTTGCAAATTGCGATTGGACACTTTTTTCCTTACGCAAAGCAACAATATACGCTTTCTCTTCAAGAGTCAACCCTCTTCAAATCTTGAAAAAAAAACGAACCCATTGTGACTTATGACCAAAAAACAAAAAATACAGATCACTTACCAGTAGTCTTGAAGGATATTCACATAGTTAAAATATTGGCAATAACTAAAAAAATATATGCTTATAAATAATTTCACAATGTATAAATTGGCTCCCATCGGAAAGGAGAGAATACAAATTATTGCGAATGCGAGGGTTTTTTTGTCCACGGGTGTATAAGAATGATACCCAACCCACATCCGTTATTTATACAAATTGTGTAGACTTTGTGCGGAGGATATACCTTGGAGGACAAAAATAAATAAAAATATAATAAACAGGCAATCATGATCGTTACTTTTAAAAATCAGACTGCGGTACGTAAAAATGAGAAAGAAAAGCCGCCGCTCAGGAGTGCCACATAAAATATAAAAAAGAGTACTGACATACTTATTATGTCGATAATGTACAATTTTTTAGAACATAATACAGTTACAGAGATTTAATACTATATTGTCATTGGTTTTTAGACTTTATGTTATAAGAAATACTTACATTGTGAAGTATGTAGTATACTTTGTTGAAATCATAGTTTCCATTGATTTTACACAACATCTTATAATGTCTTCAAAACCATTCTACAGCATTCTGACCTTTTCAAAAAGGGAGGGTTAATATAACTCTACTGATCAAAAACCGTGGCGCATGAAACGATCTTTTTTGTCTAGAACGACGAATCCGTCGGTCGAAGTAGGTACTTACGATTTTCTAGGTTAGACTTTAAGGTGACTTTTTAAGTATCTAAGTCTAAGTTAAGTCTTCCATTGGCAATAAATTATCCCAGGATGAATTTATGACATTCGTACTATTCTTTCTGTCACTCAACTTGTAATTTCGTATATTTAAATGACACTATTTTCTGCGATACTTCAAGAGGATTCAACGATACTAGGGAACACAATGTTGTTCTTGATGTTTTGAGTGTGTTATCTTCAAACTTTATTCATATGGGCTTTCTAGCTTGTAGTTCTGGAATTTGAATGCTCTAATCGAAGTTGTTTCATCTTCGCTAATAAAATAGTTATATTTAAAGTCAGACGTCAATGCAATATTTCAGGGGTCGGTAACAGAACACGACAAGTACTTGTAGGACAAGTACTTGTAGGACAAGTGAATTTCGACAACTTGTAAAAAATTGTGTAACACAAGACGACAAGTCCGTGAGCTCTTCGACAATTGTCGCGAGGAAAGATAACAGGTGGGAACAAGTAATTTATGACTAGTCGACTTGTCGCGTTGTGTTAGAGCCCCCAGATGATAACACCTATACACTATATGGAAGACCAGAGATTTCTACATCCTATACGCCATATGCAAAATACCAATATGCCCAAGATATGCTAGAAGTTCCTGAAACCTTGAACATTTATGGAAAACGAGAACTACGTTGTGCTATCCCAATACTTATAAATAAACTCTCTAAATCTTTGAAACACATTCCTAACTTTAAAAAAACCAAACAAAGAATTTAAAACCTTTTTATTTTGTAGAATAGATTATTAAATATTTAATTTATTGAAATATATATATTATTGAAATAATTTAAATCTTTTATATATGTGAGTAATCAGATATGTTACTTAAAATCACTTCAAAACCAAATCTACCAATGTAAATAACCACCTGCAGATAAGCATTTAAAAAAAAAACAATAATAAAAAGAATAACTATTCTTCTTAACAATTCCATATGGAAGACATCTTGTAGTATTCAATTTATAAAAATGTTTTTATTGCTTTAAAAAATAGCCTGGGCACATGCAACCTTTAAATTATGGAAACTGGTGAAGCCCGAAAGATAGGTTTTTGGTATTTTAACTGGGACTTAAAATTTTTCTTGAATTTGTAAGGAATCTAACGCAATGACTGGACTTGAACCAGTGAAATGCATTGAAATTTGGTTGGTTGACATGTCCTTTCTACATCGGATTAATTTGCAGACATTGTATTCGTAGAGTATATTTCGTTCGAATATTATGCAAAATCCGCAATGTTGTATTTCAACAACAAGAATCAACATGTTCGTTTGCTGTGAGGCCATTGCGTTTTCCATTAAGCTTTCCAATATCTTTTTTCCCAATGTTTTTCTATCTGCGGTCTTCAAGTTTGGTAATTCTAAGCATCTAGGTTGAGCCTTATGCTATATTTAGAAACCAGTTTGGATCTACCAGCATACTATACGATGTTTTGCCTGATAGATGAAATGGCTAACCGCTTAGACAGTCTACCATATTCTGGCTCTGGGGGCATTTCTTTATAATTTTTTTTTATGGATATTGTAAACATCTCTTTTATTAAACACTTAAGAAGCGAGCGTTTAGGAAAATACCACAGCAAGTTTTTCGTCTTCTTCATTTTCCTTGTGTCCCCAAATTTGCGCTATACACATTGCCTTAAGTCGCATCGAGTGATTGTCTAGGTTCTTTTGACACAGCATAGGAACTTACTCTTTCTGTTTAAACTTGTTAAATATTTATCATTTTTATTTGGACAGCTAGAAATTGAAACTATTATTAGGAAATGACAATGACAGTAAGATTTGAACTCATTAATTTCAAAATATGTAATCCTGCTCTCCTGTATCACTTTGCTTCTAAATTCCTGCCACTTGCGTAGTGCAATTAAAGGCGTGTTTTTTTTGTAACCTATATAGACTTCGAAAAAGCTTTCAGTGCAAAAATAAGACTCGATAATTATCCAGGCTAAGGTTTTGTTGTATTTTACATCGGTAAACATGCTGCTGAAACATGTTTAGCCTATACAGGCTTAGCTACGTGCAGACGATATGTTCACTGAACAAATTTGTGAGCATACAAAGACAAAACTAAAATGCGGACATCGCGGACATGTTCTTGGTTATGTCTGCAAATTAGGGGTCTCCACGAGACATTTGTAGAAGAACTTCTCTTGAAAAATGCCTCGTGGAGACGGGGAATTACAAAAATGAATTAAATCCGGAAAACGTCAACCATTCAACGAATTTAAATAGGAATTTGCAACCTGGCAACGCAATTTTAAAATATCAAATTGCAAACAAAAATAATAACAAATCTACTGCAAAGTGAGCATACATTTGGCATATGCTCATAGTTGAAACTTCCAATGGGAACATATCTGTGTTCAAATGTCCGAATTTGCACAATAGTGTTCATATGGTCCCAAAAGAGTGTGCACACAATATGAACGCGACGTGAGCATACGTATGTTCACGAGGTGTTCAAATGTGAGCATATGCTTCGTAAACATACGTATGATCACAAAAATATGGTGTGCACACGATATGTTCACGTTTGGGACAAAATTTTACTCAGATATGCTCACAAATTTGCCCAGTGAACATATCGTCTGCACGTAGCTTCACAAAAAAAAAAAAAACACGCCTTAAGTTGTAGATAGGCACATTCTCGTATTTCTGCGTTTCAGTGCAAAAAAAAAGAAACAATTATCCCAAATTGTATCTCAACTTTAAACCGTACGTGAAACGCCTCTTCGACTCTATTTGTAATATTTACTGCTTTTTCTTTTAACATGTTAATTGGTTGATTTATTACTTTACATACCTTCTTCAGCTACGTATTAATGTTGCATCAAAAAAAAAACTACCTTGCTTGTAATGTAATGGCTTAATGGTGTATGCGCCTCCCGTCATCTATGTACATAATATGTATACATGTTTGCATACAACAGAAACTGTCATATTAAAAAATTGTAAGTGACAGTTGGTATAATGAAAATGGGCGTTACGATCCGATATGGAAATACCTATATATATATAATAAATGTACTCGTAGGTACATACTAGAGAAAAAAAGATATTGAAATAAGTTATTGTTTGTCGGCCTCAGTTGTACGTTGCTACATTCATAATTCAAAACAGAAGCTAGCATGACATTTACTCTACAATGTATTTACGAGTAAGTTCTGTGTGGGATACAAATAAAAAAAAAAAAACCCCTGGGGAAATACATAATTCTTGTGAGTTCAACACGTGAGAGAACAATATACATGAAAAATTAAGGAAGGAAGCAGGGTCTTGTACAAGTATATTCCTAATTCCGAAGTAGCAGAATGTTTTCTTATTAATGGTATTGCTAACTTTGAAGAGAAATCTCTGCTGAATTGATGAAAGGAATTCAATTTCAGTCGATTGTGCTAACAAACTTATGTGTACTATACGAATAAATAGAAATAATAGATTAAAATGATGTTTGACACGAGACACATACATGACATGTTAACATGACCAACTGTTAGCTATTTACATTGGTATGCATGTTCAGCAAGTACAAGATGTTAAAAAAAATTCTAACTATAAAAATCGATTAAAGCTATCCATATAACTGGGGACAGGGGCTTTCATAACCACTTGAATATGCTAGTGAAAAAATACGCATTTTCTTGACATTTGCGATCCTATAGTCTTGAGAATAGAGGTCGTCTTGAGCTAAGCAAAGTAGTTTTCGCTATCCTTACAAATTGGAGCTGGAATTCAACAAATTATTTTTTTGGTTTTGGCTTTTCGTCTTTAAAATTGGAGGTTTTTGTTTTCTATAACATTATTTTTTAAATATACAGTTAAGAAAATGTATTCTTTTAGACAGAGAACTACATGTTATGTTTTAGTTATCTTGTTTATTTATTTATTTTTATTTTAATATGTAGCGATGTAGGTAACAGATAGAAGTGGTTGTTTAGAGGGCGCCGTTTTGATACCAAAGCCTCAGGTGACCCGTTTATTCGGATGTAATGTTGAGAAACGTACATATATCCACCCTGTGGAGTTTAGGTAGAGGATTAGCTCACAAAGCCTTTTCCCGGATATCTCCTTAGGATCGTCGAAGAAGAGTTGGCCCAGTATGCGTTGCCTGGCTCGCTAGAGCTGGGCATTTGCACAGAAAGTGAATGAGCTAGCCTTTTTTATTTTCATCTACCCTGTAAAAACTGCCACTACTCTAGCGATGTCTACACAGGTTCTTTGTAGAAGTTCGTTTGTTTTAGACCTGTTGTAACTTGGCTATATTTTTCTGGATATGACACAGTTTCTCAGACTGGTCCACCTGGGAACGGCTAGTTTTAAGAAGTGTGAGAGTAAATTGCCCTTAACAGCACCTATAGAAGTGTGAACGTTTTTCGCTAGTGAGTTGGTAAGTGCTGACCATCGTCTGGCAAGTTCTTCGGCTCTCTCGGAAGAGAGAACCCCGGAACCCAGAGAAGTGTGACTCTAGCCTGAATGCACAAGCGATTGAGTTTTTCCTGGCATCGATCTACTAGCTTTAATTGCACCTTGGCTATCCGTAATAATAGGCGTATTTTTTTTGTAACCTGTATAGGCTAAACATGTGTCAGCAGCATGTTTACCTATGTAAAATACAACAAAACCTAAGCCTGGATAATTATCGAGTCTTATTTTTGCACTGAAAGCTTTTTCGAAGTCTATATAGGTTACAAAAAAAAAACACGCCTCATATCGAAATTATGTTTTGGTGTTGGGTCATTTATTAAGTTGTGACAGGCCTCGGGGACCGCTAGTAGCTTCGCCTGGGAGACGGTAACGCAATTCGGAAGGCGATAGGACTTCGATATGCCGAGTTTTTCCGAGAGAGATTTTATTTTAATACACTATATTATTTGCTGCTGCCTTCAAACACCCGAAAAGTTGGAAATAGGTCGGCAAGTACTTGACCACAAAACTAATGACGATTTCGATTAGGCAAAAAAGCACTTTTTTTTTATCTCGAGCAATTTTTAGCGCTCTAATATAATTTTCACTTTCCAACCGGCCAAAAAAGCACTTTTTTCTTTTTGCTCTAGATCAATTTTTGTGGATCCCGGATTCAACTGAACTTGCACTATCGCCAAAACATTTTATACGAAATTAAAATGCAGCACATCAAAATGTTATCAATCAACACAAATATTATCAGAAAAAATTAGATGATATAAAGAAAGTGTATTTAAAATTGTATTTATTATTTTTCTTTTTTTTATTTATTTAATTTTACGAACAAGATGTCAAATGACACACTAATACTATTGCAGAAAAACAGATCACTCTCGTTTGTTATCCATTCAGCCCGAAAATCTGAAATCTGAGAGCAGAATCTGAAAAACCCAATCGAAAACGACATAAATCTACGTCTAGGGGTATACATAAGTCTTAACGTATTTTTGTGTAACGTTTGAGAATTGGATCACTTCATTTAATTAATACATATATACATACATACATACATACATATGCATGTATATGTACAATTATATAAATCTCTTTGTTATATTTTTTTTCGGTGTGTTTCTACATTCAATATTTTATATTAGTTTTCGAAATTAATTCCTGAAAAAATCATTACATAAATTGGTATGGAACGCTATCAACAACTTAACACTAAATAAATTCTGTGGCTTTGCTATTACTGATGAATGTTTGCCACTGGCATTATTATCAATTAATTTTGATTAATTAAATTCCAATGTGCTATTGACATTTATGAATGACATAAACAATTCAGATGAAAATCAAACTGATTGTAATCAAATTACCCTTTGGTGAACCACAACCATATTATGTTACATGTTATTAAAAATGGTTGATTGGGACAAAGGTTTTTTTTTGATTTTATTTTGTAATTTTAATTTCAATCAGATATTTAATAAATGTATATGAGGATTATATTAAAGAGCTTACGAGTAAACCATTTGTTTTCTAAATATCTACTTGATCTCGGAAACAAACAGTTTTTTTTTTTATATTTATCCCCTGTCACTTGACGTTATTAACGACCTAACTCAAGAACCACTCACCCGTACGAGTGTACTGAATAAAATTTAAATTCATTGTAAACTTGACATGGCTTTTAAGTTTTCGTATCTGAACATTAAGCAAAAAAAAAATACGAGTGTTTAAAAATAAAACATAACCTAAATGAGATTTTGAGGAAATTAAGAAATTTGCATTTTTATAAAAGATTGCATCTGTTCATTTTACGAACAAGATGTCAAATGACACACTAATACTATTGCAGAAAAACAGATCACTCTCGTTTGTTATCCATTCAGCCCGAAAATCTGAAATCTGAGAGCAGAATCTGAAAAACCCAATCGAAAACGACATAAATCTACGTCTAGGGGTATACATAAGTCTTAACGTATTTTTGTGTAACGTTTGAGAATTGGATCACTTCATTTAATTAATACATATATACATACATACATACATACATATGCATGTATATGTACAATTATATAAATCTCTTTGTTATATTTTTTTTCGGTGTGTTTCTACATTCAATATTTTATATTAGTTTTCGAAATTAATTCCTGAAAAAATCATTACATAAATTGGTATGGAACGCTATCAACAACTTAACACTAAATAAATTCTGTGGCTTTGCTATTACTGATGAATGTTTGCCACTGGCATTATTATCAATTAATTTTGATTAATTAAATTCCAATGTGCTATTGACATTTATGAATGACATAAACAATTCAGATGAAAATCAAACTGATTGTAATCAAATCACCCTTTGGTGAACCACAACCATATTATGTTACATGTTATTAAAAATGGTTGATTGGGGCAAAGGTTTTTTTTTGATTTTATTTTGTAATTTTAATTTCAATCAGATATTTAATAAATGTATATGAGGATTATATTAAAGAGCTTACGAGTAAACCATTTGTTTTCTAAATATCTACTTGATCTCGGAAACAAACAGTTTTTTTTTTATATTTATCCCCTGTCACTTGACGTTATTAACGACCTAACTCAAGAACCACTCACCCGTACGAGTGTACTGAATAAAATTTAAATTCATTGTAAACTTGGCATGGCTTTTAAGTTTTCGTATCTGAACATTAAGCAAAAAAAAATACGAGTATTTAGAAATAAAACATAACCTAAACGAGATTTTGAGGAAATTAAGAAATTTGCATTTTTATAAAAGATTGCATCTGTTCCATAGTGACAGTTTATTTTATGACGAATTCTACACTTCAACAACGGCTTATTGATTAAAATAATTGATGAACATGAAGTGCCTGTTCGACACTTTTGTACACCCTAATTCATCACCCTAATTGACCTTAAACAGACAGACAGACACTGTCAACATCAAAATATTGTCACGATACCAATTTGTTGTCCTCTTCTATTTTGCTCTATCAGCACTCAATCCTCTTCGTTCGATAAAATCGTTCCACAATTGCCTCTTTCAACAAAATACTATTGACATTTGTAGATTGCCGACAGGCGGCGAAAAAAGGTCCTTCTTCGACCTCAAAGCTTTTGCCTGTAGCCCGAAGTGATTAAATTCATCAATCAAGTGCCCCAAAAGATCTCCCACTTGGTGTGATAAAATGATTTGCCATTGCTAGTAATTGGAAAAATGTATCTATCCGCCAATCACCATTTGCTGGTTTGTAATTTCCGGTAGAGTGACATATTGCCCGCAGCGTATTCAAACATCGTTTTCCACTTCTTTTTTAATTAATGCCAGCTAATCCATACTGGCTTCATTCTGGTCTTAGAAAAAAATCCGTTCTGTTTTTTTTTCCTACAATCTCAAGTGCTACCAAGTTTATGCTTTTTTGGTTGTCAAATTGAAAAAGAATCGCTGTCAATTGCGTTGTGTTTAATTCAACAGACTAATTTATTTAAATAGAATATCTATTTAAGCAAACATTTTCAATTAGTTTATAATTTATGTCGCCAATGTATTTCACCCAGTGACATTGGAAATACGTTGTGCTTTTAATATTCTTTACACGGTGACATTCAATTTTCAAATTAACATAGAATATATATTGATTGTCCTTAATAACCTTTATTATATTAGAGATTGTGAGGGGTGAGCAAATTAATGCACCATAATAGCCAAATGTGAGCACCAACACCAACTGCTACAATGAACCGGAAAGTTCAACATAACATAACTTTTCGCTGTCAGACTACGTTAGTTACGTCGTAGAACATGTGTAGTACGTACATATATCAGATTTTTTGTCCAAATATAAAATACTTGTAGATAAAGCATTTTAATAGCTTCTTATTAATTGCTACATTTCAGGTCAATATATCACTTAACGGTCGTAACAGCTTATGTAGTATAGTAGACCTAATAGCTTTCAGTAGGTATTAAAACAGTTGATATACCTATGCATGCTTATGCACTTATGTAGGTATTTCGATGGACATGTGTTTGCATATCTATGGACCAAAAAAAAAAAAATAGCAAAATAAGCGTCAAAGTTGTGGGCAAGTGCTACCAAATTTGATGGACCTTGGATCGTGCGACCTTAGTGCAAAGTTGGATTCAAATAAATAAACATTTTCAATCCTATATTTTTATTACTGAATCCAAAAATCATTCTAAGTATTATAACCCGAGTTATCTTATTAGTACATAAAAACATCAATATGTTCCTATACATATTATGTATTATTACGAATAACCCACATGTGATTAGATTACCTTTGGTCACGTGCTTCATGATAGTATGCTATTTTTTCGATATTGGATTATTGGGTGAATACATATTTACTCGTACCTTTTGTATAGTGCAGTATTTCTTATTCGAATCCTTTCTGTCCGTATTCATATTCAACACTAACATGATTGTTTCTTTGTAGGGGAAATCCAATCCCATTATACTATAATAACATTCTTAAACCCTTCTATTCCAATTAGCCAAAGTCGTATCTATGGATGCTATCTGATTTTCCAATAAAATCCTCAGAGAAAAAATTAAACCAACCGAAAAATAAAGGAGAGGAAGGATGTGGATTAGAAATTATATCTTGACTATATTCATTCGTTAAAGAGGAATGTACAATATGCGTTATAGCATTTGGATATCTGCAGGCTATATTGATGTAGTAGACTTACATTTAACTGAATTAACTTTATGAGTTAAATCAAATATTATTGTTTGTTGGATGGAGCATGAGCTATCAATTTGATACACAAATGGGGTTGTTTTCTGATTTGTCTGATGTGTAAATACCGAAAAACAGCTTGTACCTTGTAGCTTATGGTGAAGGGTTGCATCGTAAATGACACGTATAAATATATCTTCTTTGAAATATAACATTTTCCTTATATGACTGACGTAAATACAGATTTTTTTTTTTTTTTTTTTTGAGAATTCAATCAAACCCCTCTTTACTTTACTTTAGGTAGCGCTACAGCTCGTGGTGAACCAGGGCCTGCTTCTCGCAACCATTTGTGTGTGCGTGTTGTATTATTGGACGAATGGAAGGGGCCTACAGTTTTTTACCGACTTCGAACGGCGAGTTGAGAAGCTCATTGACAAATGATACTCTTTGATTGCTCGTCAGACATTTGAAAGAGGTGGCCCGGACAAAAAACTTTTCGGTGTTGAACCCGGGCTGGGATTGAAACCGGGCAGCATTGCGTAGTAGCCCAGCCCAACACACTTACCACTATACCACCGTGTCGTCAATCAAACCCCTCGGTGGTCTTACAAAAGTTGAAAAGGAACAAATACTCTTATTTTTTTGAAACCGTTATACAGGCATCAAAGCCATGTAATCTGAGAGTTTATAATATCCTAATTTAAACCGAATACTCTTCTCCTATTTTTGGTTTTATTTTTGGGAATAGCACAGGAATCACAAGGCACTAGGTCTGAGTCTGAAGAATACAAGGTGCCGGTCAATTGAATTGATACCTGAAGGTTCTAGAAAGTTACTTGTTTTTTCTGCTGTATTTGCGGTGTACTATTAAGTAGTGACGGAGTTCTCCGTTTTCTGGTTTACCAACAAATTTTTGCCTTCTGTTTGAAAAGTTTTTTTTTAAGTAACACCACCACGTTCGCTTTGTAACAAATTTTATATTTTGTGTCGTCCTCGTCAGCCAATGAGATTTATCCTCTACACTGTTTTGAAATATTAACTTGTGGTACGTTCGAATAGTACCGAATATTATTAACCTATAAGAAATCGTTGACCAACATCTTTTCTTCCTAAGCGAACTATTGTTGGCCCTTTCTTAAAATGTTTTTGAATAAGATAAAAGCTACTACGAATTCTGCAAATCAGATTATCTTTGTTTTCGAATTGTGACTTGTGAGCCCACCTTAGCAATGACTTTGCATGATGTTCTCTTAATTTTTCTTAAATTCGTATTTTTATTCATGAATCTTTGAATTTGAAGTCTAAGAATTAATTTTACGCGCTGTGGAACAGGATCTGGGGCAAGTCATATAACTGCCATTATTTTCAGCATTTTTACCAGTATTTGCAATAATCAATAATGCAATAAAGTCAGTTAAGGGAACCAGAAGGGGTTCAATTCTTTTGAGAAGACTGGTGGAGACTTTACGGAATTCCTTGGGAGTTAGGATTTCTCTGTGGAAATTTTGTCTCCTGAGGGAACAAAGTACCATGCAGTCATATAAAATATGTTCCGCAGTATCGGAACCATGCAAATTTTATGGTTGCTAATTAATATTCTAGATATGAAAGAAATTGAAAATGCACAGTACTGAAGGGAAAACGAAAGATTTGCACCCAAACCAGATCGACGAAAAGAACACGAAAAATCTACCTTTTACCACGTTATAAAATTCCGTATTTTATTTTTGTCTAAAGTCCAAAGTGTCCATGCAAAGACGAAATTCTGTTTTCTGAATGAGACCTATTTTGTTTACGTGATATCGAAGATGGCAATGCCCTGTTAGAGATCCCACTAATCTCTTGATATCATTTCTACTGAGGAAGGAGTACGTTTGTTATGAATTTATTTGGGAATGGTTTAGTGGCTCTTTTATCCTGAAGAAGACCCTGAGTATTTTCCCAATAGGAGATGAGATACACATGTTGTTTCCCCAACTTTTGATTCTTAAGTTTATAGCTGTTTTCGAAATGTTGCAAGATGGCTCAGGGCCGATAAAGGAAACAGCCGAACCTTTCCTATTTAGCCAGTTCGTCAGCTTTTTCGTTTCCATCAATACCATGCTGTCCGGGTACCCACCAAGGTTTGACTTCGTTTCTATGGGAAAGGTCTTGGAGAGTATTGAATCAGTTCAAGACTGATTTGGAGTCAATCAGGTTTGAGCCTAGTGCTTTTATAGCTGTTTGACTATCCGTGGGCATATGGATGAGGACACCTTTTATTTTCGATTCGACGATGACGTTGGTGCATACTTGAATATCATAAATTCCAGCTTGAAATACACTGGGATTTTGTTCCATTGGTATTGATATTCTAGTGTTTGATCCAAATATTATGAAGTTATACATATACCTAAAGCGATGTTAATCTCGTAGTTGAAGTAAGTATACAAACATAAATCTTAAAAGTCCTGTATTATTTAAACTAAAATGTAGATTTATTGTTTGGTACATACATAAAAAAACCAAAGAATTATACCTGATTGTGCTCATAGCTCACACCTGTTATTTCACTTCGTATTCATACGTATGTATATACTATACATAAGTATGGTCGAGTAAGTACATATGTATAGAGTTCTACTTCATTAGGCTTGAAATCCTGAAAAAGGACAATGTGACAAAGAAGAGACAACGATAACAACACACCATGAAAATGGAGAATGGTGGGTACCCCCTTTCTGTCTGACACTTAAAATGATAAAAAAAAATTGCCGTCACATTTCAGTCGTGCCAACCCAACGGCATCGTATGGTTGATATCATAAGTATCCACCTATCTACATAAATTCGTAGTCATGTCTTGCATTAATCAGTATTACCTCTTAAGCTAGGTAAACTCGATGTGAAAATTCGTTTGCCTTAAACTAAACAATACAAAATACCGACATTAAGTGAACTGTCGACGCGATGAATAAGAATTAAATTAAAAGGTTTTCAAATAAAACTGGAGGGGCTTTGAGTGTTATCTGAGTGTGTGCTTGAGATTTTACGTGCGCATGCTTTAATAATGTTTTGAGTGAGCATTTTTTGTAACTCGAATTTGTTGGTTGGTTTCAATGTTTGAGTTTGTTTGGCGAATATATGTATGTAGCTGTAGCAATATCTGAAACCACGTGCACAAAGATAGAGAATTTGTTTAGGTGGTGAATATATAATATGGTTACGAGGATTCATCTAAATATTCAAAGTTTAACGCTAATTCATTTTTAAAGAAGAATATACTTTGGTCAGTGAGAGTATATGCTCTTAACCCATTTTAGCCTAACGTTACATAAATGTAACACTGGGTCACCTTATTTGTTTAAAACAATTACTATTTGTTTTTCATCGACTTCTGAGTTTAAAGTTTCTGCAATTTAAAGTGTAAAGGATTCTAAAGAGAATAACACGAAAATACTGCATTTTGGTTGTGATTTTTTTGACAATAGAAGATTTTTTACATATTTGAATTTGAGTTGATAGCAAAATGGGGATGAGCGGAAGGTAGGCATTTGTTTGTTAATTATTTTAGTGAACTTACTGTATATTGTAGGAAAAAATATGAATGTTGTGTTATTGTATCATATGTATAGAAGCAAATGCCTGAAACAAAAATATTTTTTGGAAAACCGTTTGCCTGATCGCTCAGGTTTTTGGATGCTGTTACATATATGTAACGTTAGTCCGCATATAACATAACATAATTTGTGACGCAAAATACGTTTATGTAACATAAGTCCGTATGCAGCAGGCTTTGTATCTGATTACTTTTTATATTATTCGTCTTGGTAGGATAAAACAAAGAGGTTACAACGGAACCGGAACCATCCGGGAAAATTGCATTCCGGCTTCTAGTCATTTAAGAAATAAAAAGGATTTGAGGAATGCAAATCGTGGTACAATTGAATTGTAATTCTGCTGAAATGGGTTGACAGTTCCATTGTGAGTGTTGCGTCTATACTTTTTGGAAAAAATCCAGGTACAAAAGTGTTCACATATTTCCGGAAAGAGCATAAGCTATCGATCTTCCTCGACCCTATGCAAATGCATGGTATAATGCAAACATGGGTGGCAGGAACCGTATGGACCGAAATGTAAACAACTACCGAATAGGTGTTAGAGGGAAGAAATGGTGGTCGTCCATTTTAACTTGGCTTTGACTGATAGATGTTTCAAATCAAAACGCTTGGTTACTCCACAAAAAAGCTGGCTCCAATTTACCCGGAATTCAGTTCAAGCATTCTATAGCACGGTTTTATTGGCGGACTCTTGGTGACCCGAAACCTCCTGATGGTTTTCGTAGACATAAAATGGAAACCGAAAATGCTAATGCTCGCTACGATCGAGTTGACCATTTGATTATTAAGATCCCCAATAAAAAAAGATGACGATGTGTGTTCTAAGTGCGATGTAGGCTTATGTGTAGCTTGCTTCCAGAAAAATCATTACATATCTTTAAATTTATGAAATAAATAAAAACAATCCTGAAATAAAATGCACCGTGGTGTAGTGGTAAGTGCGCTGGACTACTACGCAATGCTGCCCGGGCCCAAAACCTAAAAGACTTTTTTCACGGTACCACCTCTTTCGAATATCCGACAAGCATTCAAAGATTATCATTTGTCATGATGAGCTTCTCAACTCGCCGTTCGGAGTCGTCAAAAAACTGTAGGTCCCTTCCATTCGTGCAAAAATATAATACGCACACACAAATGGTTGCGAGAAGCAGGCCCAGGTTCACCCTGAGCTTTAGCGCCACCTAAAGTAAAGTAATACTGAAATAAAATACATGATTTGCTTGCATGTATACAGTCTTATTATTTATACGATGTTTGTGGTATCAGGATTAACGTTACATATATGTAACGGCCTAGTGTGACCAAACCTTATTAAAAAAAAAAATTAAAAAAATCTGATCTAGGTTTCTGCACACAATACAAGCCGCGCCTTAAAATTTCAGGCTTGCATCGAACATTTTGGACTCTCGTCCTTAATGGGTTAAGGGATTAGGATTCTTAGCTGCGGAAAGCAATTAAATAATTTTTACAATGCTTAGGCCACTCATTATTTAAAATGTTATAACTAATAATAGTAGAACCCTGATTATCTAAGGTTACCGCAACCGCAAGCCATATTAACCCAAAGGATATTGGGTAAGTACGCATTATCCGAGATCCTTTTTTTGTATTACATTTTCGATACCGAATCGAGAGTGCATTAACTTTTTTTAAATGCATTTTTATTTGTCTCATAAAGTTTTCAATTTACCCAAAATTAATTGTTCAATTATGAAAATAACTGAAATAAAAATGTTCCATAATCGAATACAAATTCAAATGTTTATTGATATATACAAACACATACAAAGGAGTACTGAGTCTACAAACGAGTTCTATACAAAAGATACATGTAGATACATAGTGAGGAATCTGAACGTATAAAATGTATCCATAGAAAAAGTACTCGTGGCTAAGCCAATTCTAATTCCAGCAGGCAACCACAGACTAGCTATTCGCAATGGGTATTTCCGAATTCCATGATAATTGGTTGCCTTTAGTATGTATGTATGTGTATTGTACGATTCAAATAGAAAACCAATTAATTCATTCCAATTGAATACGTAGTATGCACAATATGTACCTATAGTATGAATGCATATCCCCGAAATCAATATGTAGAAATATACTTCTTTTGTGCAGCAACACAATTTGTGGCATTGTTTTTGTATCACTTCGGCCATTGTTTGATGCAATTGGAAATTAAATTCGAATGAATTCCCATATGTTGCCGAAATGCGGATGGGTGAAACTGAATCCTATTTCAATTTTATCTGAACAAGGACTAGTGTGGATTTGACAGATAGAACATGTGTATTTGTCATCATTCCCTACGGACTATTACCTTTATGAAATGTTTGTCTATGACAATGGAAATTGAACTAGGGCCACATCTATAGAATTAAATTCCGAATAAATTCTGTTCAATTATTTTATGCGGATAGATTGTAGTGAATATCTTAATATCATATGTCTGTAGCTGGCAATAAATCAACATACATTAGCCAAGTGCCTAAGGTTCGAAAACAATTATGTATGGGATGCACCACGATAACTTACAAAAACATCCTGAACAGAACAGCTTCATCAGAAACAGTGAGTGCACTGAATAACAAACAGTATCGCTGGAAATGTCAAGGAAATAAAAGTTACAAAACTAGATGGAGGGCTTATAAAATAATATGACTTTGTCTTTACATAATCCAACGAGATATGTACCTAAGGTGAACATGCACCAGTTACGGTTACTTAAGCATACAGTGTACTCTCTCCTTACGGACATCTCTCGTAACAGGATACCTCTTATAACCGGGCACCTCTCAGGACAGATTATAAGGAACGGAAATAAATACACGATTTTTCATATAAAAATGCTCCAATAACCGGACTCTCTCATAACCGGACACGGACACCAATTTTCGTGGCCGCAATAGAGTTTCGCTCTCTCTCTCTCTTAAATGGACAAAACACAAATACGTATGGCAAATTTATCAAAATCGATGTCTATTGCAAGCTATTTATTTTATTGAAAAAGCATGAAATCTAGTATAAGTGCCACAACGATACAAAACTGTTTTAGAAAATCTGGATTTAGACAAAACAATCTACAACTTGATAACGATGATTGGTTGCCTTAGGACGAGTTGCCGTTGTCCACAATCTCTGGATATTTAAACATAATGTCAAGGGCTATCGCAGACGCTAATGTATCTTTTCAAGATTTTGTTACCATGGATGATAGTGTTACTAAGGAAGCCGACAATCTGAAAAGTTTTTGCATTGAGCGTGAAGATGAAATCCATAAAATTGATTCCGATGAAGAAACACAACGATTTGAATGATAATAAATCCATTAAAATCTTATGAACAGGCCGACAAAGAAATAAGGAGATTAAAAGAATTTAAAAAAAAAATTATTTAAATGACCGATGTACAGTTGCATTTATCATACATAATATACATATATGTTTTCTTATAATTCTTTTCACTCCGCGCTCAGTATCTACTTAGGCTTGCAATTACTTTATAAGATTGTTAATCTTGCTATTGTAAGTAATAATGATGTGAAATAAAAAAAATAAATAAAAATTTCGATAATACGGCAATTAGTAGCCAAAATGTGCACCAAACTAAAATTTTAGATTTCTTTGTAAAAAAAATGTATTTATTTATTAAATACTATCTACATATGAATTGATACACTTCCACACTTATGGGTCCAAAACCAATGATGTTGAGTGTAGGAGGAGTTGTTTTCCCAGACAGATTAAAACTAAATCTCTCTTGCAAGCGAAGATTATGACAATTTCTGAAGCACTGCACTGGATCAAGAGAAATGTAACATCCACTAATGATATAAGCATTTTCTCGGATATTCAGGCGGCCTTGAAATCTCTGGTACCAGTCTCATCCACTCCTAAAACCACATCTAACTGCCGTTCATCTATTATAGAGATGGCTTAACAGTTTAACATTCAGGGAATTGCAAAGCTGATGAGCTCGCTAAAATAGGAACAACAATACCTATTCTACCCGATAATAGAAATAAAGGTATGTCACTCGCTACTTACAAGCTAACACACAGTCAATAAAACTAGCGGTGGAACTACCTGCCTTGCCACTAAACAGATCTGGCCTAGATTAAATCTAAACCGCTCTAGATACATTTTGTCACTAAGAAGACTACATATAAATACGACTATCGATGTCATTACAGGACACTGCCTTATAGGCAAGCACGTAACTAGACTTGGCGTCATCTCAAATCACTCTGCAGAAGTTGTAGAGACGAAGAGGGGAGGAAAGCCCAACACATCTTCTCTGCTCATGCCCAGCTCTTTCTCGTAGTAGAATACTTCTTCGATGATCTTAGTGATCGAGCACAAAAAGACGTAGGAAGCCTTTTTCGCTTTGTACAAAGATTCAAATGGTTCTCTTCAATAGCGGGATAAATATCCCCAAGATATACCTAAGTGTGCTGGTACTTTTTACTGGCAGCCATTACAATCTAACCCACCTAACCTACATATGAATGTAATAAAGTATGTAAGAGTTCCCTACATAAATAGATTTAAGTACCTACTTTATAAATTATTTTTTCAAGTCTTTGTTTTGGTTTCTGTATTTATTAATATTTATTTTATTTGCATGCTTGCATTTTATAAGATACGATATGCGATATCTTATAAAATAATACAAGCTTCATGTTGAGATGCAATATTTCTCATAAAAATGTGTGTTTATCATATAAAAATGATTTCCTTTATAAAACAAGATTAATACAATATGACTATTATGTTTCTTTTTTAAAGGGTGTTAATTAATGTTCTTCCTATAACCGGACACCTCTCATAACCGGATAAATTTCTCGATACCGTCAGTGTCCGGTTAGGAGAGAGTTCACTGTACATATGTGTGTATAATTTCGAATAAAAAACGAGGTCATACCAATACAATTACAATAGCTATCAGTTGTTAAACAAATTCTTCTGCATCAATACTGAAACAATACAAATCCATTATCCTTGTTGATAATCATCAGTGAGCGACTATGAAAAGCAAATTTATAGTACATCGACTGAATTTTCGTTCGTAATCCATCTTGTCTAGACGACTGACTATCAAGTTTAATTGTTTCCAAATGTACATAAACTACAAACATTGTTTTCAGCTTTTGTTTAACACCACTCAGCAAAAAATGAGAAAACAACCCACAAAACAAAGTACGATGGTGTTACCTAGGTATGTGTGTACGTACCATAAAAAATTAAAATAATAAGGGTGAACGGAACGTAACGGTATAGTACATTCATAGCAAAAATTAATTTGCGTTTTTTGTTTTTATTTTCATCTTACATCCGGAAATATTTTCCATCGTCTGGCGTTATTTCCTGTTCTCTGGTATTTATATAGTTTTCCATTTGCAATTTCCTTTTTATGCTTGTAAAGCACTTTATTTTCCGCATCCTTTTCTTTACAATGTTAATAAAAAAAACACTATTCGTAATATGGTCATTCTTTTAAGATTAAGTAAACGTAGCGTTAAACAAAAGGACTGGAGTTGGTAAATGTTTTCATTGTACATATGGTATGTACTTTAAAAAGTTTACAAAGAATTCATTGCTCTCTTATTTATAAATGTTTCTATAGTATGTACATGTACAATTTTAAAATTCAAAACATTCTTTCAACAATAAAGAAACAAACAAAAATAATTGAATCTAAAATTTTCATCAATAGCGTAAACGTGACACATTTTGTGGTGTCAGGGTTTTGTGGAAATACTCTCTTCTGCACATGCAAAAAAAAAAAAACGGGTAGCTCTTCGGTTCTTGGTTCAAATGACATCAACTATTTAACGTCGTTGTTTTTATCGTTTGCAAAACCCAATGTGGCGTCAGTAACACATTAATGACGTTTCAGTATTAAAAATAATATTATTATAGATCCTTCCCCCACTGTGCCCTACAACCATTTACGATGTGGTCATTATGGACAGCCCAAAGGCATTCTAGCCTCTGGAGAGTGTTGAGTTCAGTGTATATACTCGTATATGCACATACGAACCTAATGTATAAGAAGCTTTGCGTACTACACGTCTCCGATATAATAATTAAAAAAATACTCTTTTTAGTGTCCAATCAAACTGGGACAATACATCATTGACATAAAAAGTACGCCAGTTCACCCACAATTCCTGTTAATACTTCCTCGAGGTAATGAAGGCGACTGCTGCTAGTTCTTGTTTTCACGCTTTTCCGGGATATATTCTTATAGTAAAGTCTGCCAACTCCTAGAGCAATACGTGTTCGAAATTAATTAGATTCCATCAGATGTACATCTGTATGTACTGTTAGAATCAACAATTTTCTTTAAGAAGAATAATCAAGGCTGAAGACATCTGATACAATACTCAAAACTTGAAAAACAAAAGAGCCCGGATTGATTAAAATCACTTCCTGAATATAATAAAAAATTCAAAAAATATATTTTGATTATTAATTTGAGATCGATAGCTATAGCATCGAATAAAACATTCAAAAGAAAAATAGCTTTCTTATTTAATTATTATTACCTTATCTAACAGTACATACATATGTGCTAATGCAGCTGCCATACGACATCTACAAATACAAAATGTGTACAATATGATGAATTGACTCTAAGGTCAAGAATGTATGTAATATGTATGTATATACAGTGCTTTGCCAAAGTATAACCGCACCCTGTAAAAGGCCTTTTACTGGAAATTCTTAACAGATACAGGTTATTAAAGTAATACCTATTAGATCAAAAAAAAAAAATCCCCGATATTTCATTTTCGGATTTTCAGCAATAAAAAACAGCTTTGTCTAGGTTGCAAAAGTATAACCGCACTGTTTCAAAACTGCAATTTCTCTTCAGTTTCATTCAGTTTTAATTCTAAAACAATAATGCTGCGTGGTACGCATTTAACTGAAGTCGAAAAGGGAAAAATGTTGGCTTTTTGTGAGATCGATTCAGGGTTAAAAGCAATCGCAAAGAAAATATTAGGATCGGATCTTGTCATTCGAAATTTCCTACAAGACCTGGGTGTCCACAGACGTTTACAAATTACGATCGAAGGCGAATAATAAACGCTTTGTCAAATTCAGTGCGTTCTTTGTCGGAAATTCGGAATGATTTAGTTTTAGATGTTCATAAGAATTTTGTTCATATTCGAATTCTTGTTTCACTGTGATGATAAATATTTGATAACACAAAATTTGAATGCATGTTTCAAGCATGTATGTATCTGTGTAATATTAGCCGCGTTTTATTATCACCCATGATCCGGAGTGGATCATTGGTTTGTATGCATTACAATAACAATACGAGATCTTGCTTCTCATTAAGATCTATTTTCGTGATCTCAAAATTAGTTCGGCTATATTCCAGTAGGATGCACTTCCGCTTGTGAACTTTGTTTTCGCGCTAAAGGTCTATGTCTGAGCTAAAACCTGTATAATAAAATGGCAATTTTGCGCTAAAGGTCTGTATCTGAGCTTAAATCTCTGTAATAAAACGGCAACTTCGCGCTAAAAGTATGCGTCTGATCTAAAAGCTGTGTTACAAAACGGCAACTTCGCGCTAAAGGTCTGCGTCTGAGCTAAAAAGGTGTGTATTGTAATCCAGTTTGCTTTATTATGCCCGTGAGGGGATTACTTTTTATGTACTAAATTTATGTTGAAATAAAAGTTACTAAAACTAAAAAAAAAACAAAAAAGGTTGGAAACGAGTCCTCATGATTTTTGGTGAGCTTTCCATATAGTTTGCTCTTTAAACCTAAACTGTAAAATAATAAGTCTGCGTAAGGACCTTAAGAATAGATTCGCCTACGATTAACGGGTGGATAGATAGGGGAAGGTGTTGCACCTCGTTCCGGATTTCAGTTTTTTTCGAATAACTTTATTTCAATTATTGTTTTTTTTTTAATTTTTTAAAAGTAACTATCTTAAGTATTATCTATAACATATGAATAACTGAAATCCCATAGGATTTTGCTTACCATTCTTTAGAAAACTTAACTTTTCTTTGTCAACCTCAAACAATCCAAGATACAAGACGTGGTTGTACCTTGGTCCATAGAGGTTTGTACCTTGGATACATCATTAAAATCAAAGAGGAGCAGAGCAAGTTACTTTTGTAAAATTCATGCTTATTTCATTTAAAGTACATGACAGCAAAACAACTAAAGAAAAATATTTTTGTAAAAAAGTTTGTTTAACAAGAAAAAATGAAAAAAATATTTTAAAAAATGACTCCATTGCTTTTTAAAAAAAGTTAACACAAAAAAATAAGTCAATAAGTATATATTTTTGGTGGTCAAATTAAGAAGCATTGTGATGTTTAGGGATGAACCACTATCCGCTTTAGAATCCTTGGACCGGGTCAAGGTATTGTACAATCACTACGATAGGTCCAAAGTACACTAACAGCACTTAGGCAAAAAATATTAACTTTTAAGTTATTTGTAAAACACATACACACGAAAATGTGTTCGAACTAAAAGAACATAAATGCACTTACCCCAATCGACTAAGACACGAAACAAAAAAACGAATTAGTAAGCCACATGACTTTTGGCAAAAAAAAAAAAAAAGAAAAAAACAACTTGTTGCCTTCTCAAACAATTTTCTTTTTAACATGTAAACCCACAAATCCACTAATAAACTGAGAAATGATATACAAAAAAGGGGGAAATTTGATGGAAGAACATGTTCCTCCATGTTTAGTACTTTAATGGGAAATTGCACATGGACCGAGGTACAACACCTGGCCCTACTTATTTAGAATGAAATCCGTGTACAAATCTATGAATGTAATGTAATATCCAAACTCTGCTTAATTGTTCAGTGTAGCTTAGTGACCGCTTACTTGTATTTTGTTCATTTCCTTGCTTTTACTAATTGTCTGTAGACATTTTGTATAATACGAAAAACCTTGACCACGGAATATTCCTTAGTATTAAGCCAGGTTGAAAGGGGCTATGAGACTGAGCCATCATAAGACACTGGCACCATAATAGGCCCATCGTAATCCCCTAAGACCATCGCAGATTTTACCTAAACTGAAACATTTCCGTGCAAACATTTAATTTCCCAGTTTCTTCCGGTATATTAAAAAAGTAATTTCCTAAAAATGTCTTTCGAGAACGGGCAATGGCCTGATAGTCACAAAGAATATGTTCAATATACTCTGATATACCTATATTCCATTGTATTTTTTTTACTCGCCCGTGTTTGAAAGTCCCTTTCTTTTGGTAAGTTTCCCCAAGAGACGGTGCCCGAAGAGTATTAATATTAGAATTCTTAATTTTCTGTAATAAAACGGCAACGGGGAATTAGAAAAGAGGAGAAACCGATGCACATTGGTCTTAAATGTCTGCAAACTATAATGGTCAGGAAAAACAGAGTGCGGTAGGGCATTCCACATTCGTGTTGTGCGGCAAATGAAAGAATCTTTATATTTCACAGTACGGCTGAAAACAGGCTTTAGGGTGAACTGATGGGCATTCCTGGCATAGCGGGTATTGCGGCTGAAATGTTCCAGGGGGGGAATGCAACTGGCTATCTCATTTGAGCACTTATGGTGGAAATAGCGATAAAACAATGTAAGACAGGATACATTACGGCGGTGGCTAAGTGGGACAAGCGATTTCGAGATGTCACGATTGCCGATAAGTTTTATCGCGCGTTTTTGGATTCTGTCCAGTAGCTCCAGGTATGTAATTGGTGCACCGGACCAGATATGAGCGTTGTACTCAAGTTTGGGGCGTATGAACGCCTTGTATATGTTGGCCAGATCAGAAGGGGTGAAATATTTCTTGCACCGCTTGAGGAAACCTAGACATTTCGCTGCATTCTTGGCGATATCAAATATGTGATCATTCCAACGAAGGTTGTCATTGATACACATACCGAGGATGGAAAGTCTTTCGGTTTCAGCGATGCAAGTGCCATTCATGGATAATGGCGAGGTGATAAGGTTTCGCTTCAATGACAGAAGACAGCATTGTGTTTTGGAAGTATTAAATTCCACTCTATTGGTTTTACCCCACTTAAGTATGCTGTCAAGGTCGGAATTTAATGAGCTTAACATACGTTGCCGTTCCAGTTCTACGCCCGAAGATGAGGGACGTAAACCAGGGAACGAATATGAAAAGCTGAGGGTACTGTCATCAGCGAAGGAATGGATTGGATTAGAAGTAACAGACAGGAGATCATTTATAAAAATGAGGAAGAGAGTCGGAGACAAAACGGAGCCTTGGGGTACACCAGCATTTATTTGGTGGATTGCAGACTTGAAACCGTCCAAAACAACTTGAATTGAACGGTCCGAAAGGTAATTTCTAATCCATTGAAGAAGGGTATCATCGATCCCAAATGCACGCATTTTCGACAAAAGAGCTTGATGCCAAACTCTGTCAAATGACTTTGAAATATCAAGTGCAACTATCTTACTTTCACCACCATGGTGAATTGATTGGTTCCACTTTTCGGTTAGATATGTCATCAAATCACCAGTGGACCTGTTGCTGCGAAAACCGTACTGCCGGTTATTAAGAAGTTTTCGGGATTCGAGATATTTCATAAGCTGACGATTTATCAGCGTTTCTATGACCTTAGAAAGAAGGGACGTAAGTGCAATTGGTCGGTAGGAGGAGGGAGAAGAAGATTCACCTTTTTTAGGGACGGGCTGGACAAATGCTGTTTTCCACCTTCTCGGAAAGAGCCCTGAAGAATAGGACAGATAGAAAAGCTTACGCAGTGGTTTTGCTATCGTAGAAGAACACCTCTTCAGAACAATAGGGGAAATACCATCTGGACCAGCGGATTTGTATATGTTGAGGTCTTGAAGTACTCTTGCCACTGTACGAGTGCGAAAATGGATCGGTCCCATAGAAAATTCTACGCGCTCGAGTACAGGTGGAGATAAACCACAATCTGGAAGCGTGGAGCTAGCTGCGAAATGAGCAGCAAGCAGATTGGCTTTATCTGAAGAGCTGACAGCTGGGTTGTCATTGTAAATGAGTGTCGGAACAGATGATGAGGCCGAATTCTTAATATTTTTAACAAACGACCAAAAGTTTTTACTACCCGTGGGATTTTGTAGAATTTTTTGCCTCAACTTTTGATCGTAGGAGAATTTGACACGATTGATATGAGCATTACAGTCATTTCTGGCTCGTTTAAACTTTTTTCGGTTTTCCTCAGATGGGTTGGCCTTATATGACCGAAAGCACACCTCTTTTAACCTGATAGCCTCTTTACAGCTCGAATCGCACCACGCGTTTTCCTTTGGTTTGATGCTCTTTATCCTATTAGGAATAAAGCATTTCATACCCAGGTGGATTATATTTGTTATCATATCGGCAGCAGAATCCACATCGCTATCGAGGAAGCATAGCGACCAGTTAAAACTCTTAAAGAAGCCGTTTAGTTCTTCCCATTTGGCTTTCTCGTATTGCCATACGGTTCTCTTTGAAGTTTGTTCTTTACCTTTGTGGTTGGAATACGAGAAATTCGCCGATATGATACAATGGTCCGACGAATCTAGAGGGGACAATACATTTATGGTGTATTTATCAGGGTGAGAGGTGAGGAACAAGTCCAGAGTGTTGGCGGTTTGACTACTAATGTCAGGAATTCGTGTCGGCTCATTTACAAGCTGGGTCAAATTGTTTACCTCAGCAAAGATCTCAGCATACCTTCCTTCGGGTGTTATCTGTCCAGAATGTCGAAGCCAATTCGAATTGTGTACATTGAAATCGCCCGCAATGACGACTTCAGTGCGAGGATAAAGGGTTACAATTCGCGTGATGGAGTCAGACAGCTCATCAAACTCGTTAAGAGTAGAATTGCGGTCCAGGTTTGGGCTTCTATAAATGAAACAGTAGTGGATTAATTGCCTACGGACGTGAAATTTCAGTCAGATGAAATTAAATTCCGGATTGGAACATTGGCCGTATTGGGGTTGAAGTTGGAAACTACATCACTACGTATATAAATGGCGAGACCACGAAGAGGAAAGAATAAAGGCACTAAGTTATATCCAGGCAGACTAAATTCCGATGAATCAGAATCGATACTGACCTGTGTTTCACTAAGTGCCAAAACAGCTGGTTTATTTTGAGAAACATGGGCGTAAAGTGAAAAAAGATTAGCCCTTAAACCACGAATGTTGCACACATCCACTCTAAAATTCCTTACCATCACAGAAAACAGACACAAAAAACACAACTGCGACGCTACCTAAGCAGAGACGTGAAGTGTAGATCCGACGTTAGCTTCCCAAAACAAATCACCGTAGGTGTTATGCCCGTACAGTAATTTATTTTGGTCCACCAACAAAAATCGACACTGACACGATCCGCTATTCGCCAGATGCCGCGCCTACCCAACCATAACAAGTGCAGAAATGATGAGTGAGATCACAATGCACCAGCTATGGTCAAGCAGAAGCAGCAGCAAACGATGGTGGAGGGGGGTAGAGGGACAGCCACGCACTGAGCACTTGTTGTCGATTTGTTTTTTTTTTTTTTTTTTTTTGTTTATCACACGCGAACGAGGATTAGCGTTTGTTCTAGCGCGGAGCTTGACAGCAGCACGTGTGCACGCGTCGGTGGTCTGATCGGAACTCAATGGTTGCGAGGAGCAGGCTTGTCAGACATCCTCTTTGATTGCTTGTCAGACATTCGAAAGAGGTGGCACGTGGCAACCGTGAGAAACTTTTTTTTAGGTGCTGGACCCGGGAGACTTAGTTATGTGTAAAAAGTCTTGTTTTTCAATTTCCTTAACTTTTTGATAGCACTTTAGTAAATTGTCCTTCGAATTTATTAGTCAAATTGTTCATAGTTCCTTCCTTAGTCCAAATCTCTCGATTTTTTGTCTTTTAAGGGCATTTCATTTTGATCTCTTTTTCACCGTCAAGGTTTATTTACAAAAAAAAAAAAAAAAAACGATAGAATAAATAAATATTTGTATGGATTTACGATTACTTTACAATTGCGAGTGGGTGTGCCATACACACATACTTGTAAGTAAAAAAAATTCTAACAATAAACAAAACTGCCGACAGACATGGTATAAGCATTCCACTTACAATAATGTGATTGAGAGAGTTGACTCCTTTTTCCATTTAAAAAAAAAACATCCTTCGGGAATTTTTGATTGACATTCGAACTGACGATAGCGTATAAGATTTTTTTCATGTTAATAAAGTTATTTTGCCAGTTAAGGAGTGACAGAGAACTCCCAATGACGTCTTTGGAGGCGTGGGTGACGGCAAAAATACTTGTTTGACACTTGTTCTATCATTGGAATAGATTAACTCGTATATCGTGTTACTATATGTATGCATGGAGATGAAATAGCATATACAAAATTCCATCGATATGCATTTAAATTCGTTATTATTTTCTTCATGGAATAACTTGTTTTTTTCCTATTTACAAAAATTACCTGACGCACCATTCTACGTAAGGTAAGCCCATGCTACTCTTTAAATCTGTTTCTTTGTTGTACCTATGTATGTACATCCTAGTGAAATATTTATTGGTAATCATCGTACAGGTTGGTCTTAATATTAGATATGTAGATATGTATGCATGTAATTCTGAAGCTACAGTCAATAAAGTCTTACTTTGGTGGGTGCCTGGTCACAGAGGCATTGAGTGACATGAGATTACAGATAAGCTAGTTCCTTTAGGTTCAACTGTCGAATTCACAGGCCCGGAACCCTTTTGTAGCATAAACTGGGTAACAATTGTAGTCTTAACTAGCAAATGATGGCATGATCTTCGACTGTCTCATTGGAAAACTGTCCCAGGGCTCTGACAAGCCAAACTGTTAACTAAGCCTTCTTCTGAACTTCTGAACTACAATAAGAAGGAAATTGGGTAGGTATCTAACAAGTTACTTCTCCGGTCATTGTCAGTTACGATACCACCTTGATAAGTTAGGCCTGTCAAGCGAGACCGATTTTCGACTCTGTTTAGAGGAGGTCGACACGATCGAGCACATAGGAGGCGGAAAAGCTTCATAAAGAATTCTTCAGACCTCATGATTTAAGAAATGCGTCAACCAAGTAGCCTTTATCAGAATGATGGATAAATATCGTTTCGGGTCAGTTCTTCGAGCAGCTGCCATATAGAACAGATATGATCGATCTTGCTTCCCGCTTTCAAAAAGGCTATTATTGGAAATTGGGCTAGAGTGCAAACATGTAGATAATATTCAAGCTCCGGTCTAAATTGTGCTTTCTTCAGTCTTCTTAACCGATTCATAGTCTTTAAAAGGCGTGTTCGTTCTGAAAATTACAATGAATTCGGATTGACATCAGCCAAGTATAGTCGTACTTTGTTCATCGCAAGATTTTCTGTAGATCTTAATTTAGTCCACTCAAACAAGATTATGTATGAGTAAGCATGCTGAGCACCGTCGTGTACTGATAAGTGCGTTGGACTACTACGCAATGCCTCCCGGGTTCAATCCCAGTAAATATCTAAATGTTTTTTCACGGTGCCATCTCTTTCGAATGTCTGACGAGCATTCATTTGTCAGTGAGCTTCTCAACTCGCCATTCGGAATCGGCAAAAAACTGTAGGTCCTTTCCATTTGTGCAAAAATATAGCACGGCACGCACACACAAATGGTTGCGAGAAGTAGGCAGTGGTTCACCTCAAACTGAAGTGCCATCTACAGAAAAGAACCATGCTGATAAAAGCAAACAACTGGTGGACATCTTGCTTTTTTGGAAATATTTTAACATTTTCAATAATTGTTTACATTCTTTGAACAATTCCGAGTTGAGAAATGGATAAAGTTCTATATTGTAACTGGCCACTCTGCGGAAGATACACAATCAGCATTGAATGGGTATTGGGTATATCTCGAATAACATTGAGTTATACGTAATTCGATAAGCGAAAAAGATAATAATTTTCCGAGAATCATTAATTGCAATCACTCTTCAGATTTGAATGCCATAATTGATGTCTTCATTCTCGGGATAATACGCACTAACCCGATTAATGGAAATGAATTTGTCTTTAAGCAACAAATCGAGTATGTATCTGTTCAATGTTCTTATTAACAAGGTAAGCTTCAAAATAGCTATTCGTAGCTTGCTTAGGAGGAATATGGTTAAAAAAGATTGATTTTTCCCGTAACTGATTATTTTTTTCATTTTGACCCCCAGTTAGTCTTTCAAGCATTCCGGGTGTTATCCTACTTTCCCTTGATTATATTTACATCCTTCTCATTGTCATCGTAGAGGTATCTTCTTTTTCCACTTGACATCACATTCTTCAAAAATGTTTTCGTTGCCTACCGTTGAGTTGATGAGATTTTTAAGTGCCTTTTTTATTTGAATGTTTGCAAGAAATATCATTTGAAAATGAGTAGCTATTCAGTTTAACTTTAACTATTATTACGCCAAACAGTTTTGCATCCATTTAAACTTTAATTCCTTGATCCAATACCGACATTGGTTAGTTATCAACATAAACGAATGTTAATACCGGCAATGCCAACTGCAATGTTACCAACCGTAAGAAAAAAAAAATGCTTTAACTGGCGATAGTGTTCCCTTTTTTGTGTATAATTTGTGGTCGCAAGGCATAATAATCTTAGTCGAGTTTTCACACTTCTTAGGAACTTTAATCTCCTTACTAAAACTCAATACATGGGTCTTTAGTGCCGATAACCAGCGATGGTTATGATGCTCAAGGGTTAGTTCAGGAAAGAATAGACATGCCACTGCGGTGCGCGAGATTAGATGTTCCTCCATGTTGGGTACGGAAGGACGCTAATACTGCTGAGATCCTTTGTTTCAGTACCACGATTGCGGGCCAGGACAGACGGTTATAACCGCCTTCTCTCAGGTCGGTGCATTAGTTTTTGAACATTATAGTTTAGTTATACAGTTTAAGGTTAGCTAAGGGGTCATCGTGGAATAGCCGGGTCCGCTGTTAGGGGCAATTTCTCTAATGGACACACTGCCACGATAGATTGAAGCCGAACGGCAATAATTTATAATAATAGAGTACAGCGTAGAGTACAGCTAGATTAGGCAATTTTATTAGCATTGACTTGTATCTAAGCATTTTCGTCTAGTACGTATTGTTTGTAAGTCAATAAAATGGACAACAATTTTTTTTTGAAATAGTTTAAAAAGGGAATAAGATCACGGTGTAAATTAATTGTATTTTGGCCGAATTTAGTTAGGGTACCACAGATAACACGATAGTTATCACAAATACATTTGAAATCATCTTACGCGGCGCCAGCCACGTGAACCATGAATTACTTGATTAACGATGTAATTTAAGATAATGCCTAGTCATTATTTCTTTAGTGACCAAAACGGTCGGGCAGAGGCCATGCCAGGGTAAAATATACATATTTGTTATTTAATCAGATTGACTGCAAAGCATCAGAATGTGTATTCATATATTTCATAGGTTTACTTAATTGTTTGACAAACACTAAAGGTTTTATATTTTGGAATCAAAGTGAGTGCAATAAGTGCAAAATTATTTCTTTAAAAGACGCGACGCACTGTTTATTTTGTAGATATTTTCCTTGTTTTAAAATCAAAAATATAGGTATCTAGTTCTAGACACTCTTCTAATAGGAGGCTGACCACAAATGACTCTACTTCTTTAGTGTGTTTGACATCAGTAGACACAGATGAACTTTACCAGTCCTCAATATGATTAGATCCACTTTTTAGGACTTACACTAATAGGTATGTCCAGACTATGCTTGTGTCCGAATGTTTTTCTGCGGTAATTACAAAAATAAAATAATTGGTGCATAAAATGCTCTCAAAAGCTTTCGGACTGTAACTACACAAGACATCGTCTCTCTAGAGTCCTGAAACCTTAATCATTCATTAGCAAATCCGTACTTAGCCATAGCCACTAGCAATTATGCAAACTTCAATTAAATCATTATACACCAGCATTTTACTATGCAAATCACCGCTATAGAAACGTGCAACGTCTGAGTGCGATTTGAGATTTTCGAGTCACGTTCGAGTGGGACTTGAAGAGGGTGAAGGACTTTTTAATTTTAATGCTATTTCTAAAATCAAGTATGTGAATGTGAACCCTTTTTTCAGCTGATCCTTTCATTAGTCTTGCAAAATGAAATGAAGGCAGAGTAAGGAAAAAAAAAAGAAAATTACTTCTTTTAATGAATATTCAATGAGGGCATGAGTTTATCTACGTCACATTCACGTTTCACCCGAGGCAAAAGTTTCGGCTGCCATTTTTTGCATAATAATTACTTAAAGAGTCCTTGTATCAGAGTGCTGCGTTATCCTTTTATATGCTTGTTTGACTTAACGCTGATGGAACATTAATTCAACAGAGACATGCATAAATTAGTATTTTCCAACTTTTTGTTTTATTATGAAAAGTTTAAAAACTGATACCAATTTTTTTTTCGATTCAAAGTAAACTGACTATGAAGAACAGTTCATAGCGGACGATGTGGTAATTTTAGTATCAAGGATGTGTCCTACAGTAATTTGTGAAATCACTGAGCTGAGCGGGCTCTGGTTAAGCTGAACACCTGGGCCACAAGCTGTGAATTGGAGGTCGATTCGAGTAAAACTGAACTAATGCTATTTACCACTAAAACAAAAATACCGCCCTTTAAGTTTGCACGACTAAACAACCAACCACTTACATTCCTCCTCCAGCGCTAGGTACTTATGTGTCGTCCTGGATACTAAACTTAACTGGAAAATTAATGTAGAACACAGGTTGTGGAAAGTATGTACGCCTGCAGTAAATTTTTTTGTAAAAGGTTGGGACTGACATGAAAGACATGAAAGACCCACGGAGTATGGTGGCCGGCCCTTAGTTAAGCCTACAACATAATTAATCTTAGCAGAGTCCAAAGAACGGCAGGTATTGATGCCACTGGTGCCATGCGGTCAAGCCCGACCGAGTCATTAAACTCGCTCCTATATAGCCTCTCTAGACACACACTTATCAAATATTTGGTTTCATGTAGACTTCGAAAATCAGGGTACTGGTCCTCGAAGCCTTATCATCGTGGTAGGGCTCTTTATATGTTACCAAGAGATCTTACCCTGACCACTGCCGACTCCAAAACTCAACTTCAACAAATCTCCAAGTTTCATTCCCGACCAGAGTGGAATGGAAAACAATCCTGTTTCTTCACCGATGGATCCAAGATGGATTGCGGTGTCGGATCGGGCATCTTTTCAGTTGAACTAATAATTGCTAAATACCTTCGTCTCCCAGACTACCCTAGTGTCTTCCAGGCGGAAGTACTAGCCATCAAAAAAAACAATGCAAGGAACTTCGTTTTAGCGATACAACCTTGAAGGTGGTAGAAATGTTGGTGGATAGCCAGTCCGATTTTAAAGCCCTTTACTCAACCACCACTTCAATTAAATTGGTAGAACAGTATAAGAAAGAACTGATCCTTGCAAACAATTGGATTAGAATTACTCTCCTCTATGTTCCCGGCCACAGCATCATGGAGGGAAATGAAAGAGCCGATGAGCTCGCCAGACGTGGTTCAGCAATTGCGGTGGTAGAACACCCTCCCATAGGACTTATTAAGGGTAAAATCTTCCAGCACTTTCTAGTTAAAGGCAGCTCCAGGTGGAGGAACCTCAAACTGTGTGAAAGACATAGCCCATTTATAACAAAAATAGATCACGTGACCTGATCAAGAGATCAAGAGCTGAGACCGGCAGAATTGTAGCAATCAGAACTCATGCTTCAAGGTAAGGTATCACTTTTAACCCCCACTGCCGAAGTTCCAAGAATGCAAATTCTCCATAAATGCACGGGTTTACCTAGAGCAAAACAGCGTACCCTAGGTAATTCCTTAAGGACGTTTCAGAAATGTCTGCCATAAAATTATGTTGCCTTCACTGTGTGACATTTTTCAGGTCATCGTATCGGGCCTAAGATTTGATCCTATAACTTTGCTGAAGACAGAAAAAAAAAATCGCTACGGTTAACCCAGATATAGCCATGAGAAAAACCAAAAAGTGCTCGAAATAAAGTTTGAGCCAAATATTCATGAGGCTACTATAAAATACGTTAGGCAGCCAATCTGGCAAAACGAATGATGCACAGTTTCTAGTTTTGGTAAGTACTTTCAGGATCAATGCTCAAATCTTAGGCCCGAGACGATGACCTGAAAAATGTCACACCGTGTAATGGATAGGTACTCTGGAAGTACAACATTTTGGTTCACAGTATCTTTCATATAAACTCGAAAGTATCTACAACATTGAGTCGGCACTTTATTTATAAGCAATTTAACAAACTAAATATTTTCCTCTTATATTCAACATAATACAAATTTGCAAATCACAAAAGTACAACAATTTATGCGAAAATGGAAATCGTAGAAAGGTGCCTAGTTTCTATATCTACTTACACACTAATGTAATCTTAGCCTAATACCTAAACTTAAATCTAAAAGGTTCTAACTATCAAAAAGAAATTAGTGTAAAATACCTTCTGCCTAAATGCCGATACGTGTATCCAAAAATATTGTTAAAAACAATAACA
Organism: Brachyopa scutellaris; assembly: GCA_949775065.1. Classification (NCBI taxonomy): domain Eukaryota; kingdom Metazoa; phylum Arthropoda; class Insecta; order Diptera; family Syrphidae; genus Brachyopa; species Brachyopa scutellaris. Next base: position 95,971,526 of record OX459114.1, on the reverse strand, counting down.
AACTTTGAAACAACTTTGACTCAGCTAGAAAAGAACTTAAACTTTTAATGTTAAATCTTTCGCTGAAAATTCGCTTTTGTCGAATTTTCGGAAAGAGAAGCATTTGATTGGCCTGTAAAGACCCCTAAATATAATAAACGATTCCTTCGAAGGACATTTGCCAAAAACCTTTTAGAGAAGACTTTGATGCATATCACCGTGTGTTCTCCAAAGATTCTTAAAGCAATAATTCCTTTTCAAAAGTTAGAAATAATTTGAAAACTTAATCTAAAAATGGCAGTGAATTTGGCCCGCATGTCTTAAAGTTTTGCGCAATTCAATGGGCCTGATTTTGAATTGCGGAAAACTTTAAAACATTTTCACATGCCTTAAAAAAGATCTTAAGATATACTTAAACCTTAACTTACATAAGTTTAAAATTTAATTGAAACTAGACATCTCTTTACTTTATCTTTAAATACAAAACTAAATAAGAATAAATATAATTTTTTAACAATATGTTAGTTGTGTACTATTAGTTGCATTTCGACAGCTTTCATACGATTGTGATATTGTGTCAAATGCACAGTTGAATATTGGCGCCGGACTACTTGTCAACCTCTCATAAATATTCGCAATGCTAGGCTGAGTCTTGGGCGTATTCAAACAATCTAGAATGTCATTGAATACGGAATCCGCAACACTGTTCGGAGTAAGCGGCTCGCTGAGTTCTGAGTTTGGCGACATCTGTGAAAAATAATCCGAAGTGTCAGAATTGGTCGAGTTGGTTGTTACTGAGTTGACATCTTCTATAGCCGTCGGCGATGACATCCGCGTCGAATAGGGTATGTTGTTGAAGTTAAAGGCCGGCTCATGATTTGTTGTTCTCGTTATAAGAAGTTCTTCTCGTTGATTTTGTTGGGGGAAGGGGAGCTGTGGTATCACTTGATCGTTAAACATTGGATGGAATGAGTGTGGATCTACTGGCGGCGATGGACTCGGAGAAGGAATATGTAGACTCTTGAATTCAGCTGGTGCGTATTTTCTACACACCTTTTGTCCGGCATTTTGCGATCCAATTTTTTTTATTTTGACTCGACGGCGTTGATTCTTAAACCAATATTTTACAGGAGCAGCATCCAAAAATAAATTTGCTGCAAGTTCGTCTGCCCGTTCAGAGTTAATGTAAGCGCATTGCTTGAAATAGTTCTCCAACTTAGCGACTTGTTCATTTGTGAATACGGTTCGGCTGCGACGACTTCTCCGCATGACCACACTGTCAGATGATTTACCTGTGTTGTTTGTTTTAGAAAGAGAATGAGAATAACATGAATTAATAAAATAAATCTAAAACTTAAACATTTCTTAAAATGTAAAAATTGTTTAATATGAGTGCAAGCTCATGGACGATATACGTTGGGTATACATTAAATATGAGGCATTGAATAATGCCGGAACGTATCTTTTTCTGTAAATCGGTCGGCGATTAAGTATAACCTCTGGCTGCCAGATAAAGGAAGGCATTTGTTTTATACAATGGCAAGTCCCAAAACGATAAGACAATACTGTCTGGGAATGCTGTAAAATATTTAAAAGATTTCAGAGTACAAAAGCGTGGCATTGAAATTTACAACGGATTCTAAAGAAAATATCAATATCACGATAGGGTATCATAATTTACATTGAGAGCCAGGCGGCCATAAAAGCATTAGCTGCTACGCAAATAAAATCTCAACTTGTAAAGTGAGGTTATACCAGGCAACAAAACAGCAGATGAATTGGCCAGAAAGGGCTCAGTCCTAGACAGAGAACAAGCAGATGGTATGGTTAAACCTCCACTCTGTAACCTTAGGTCCGAAATTGAACAAATATCACTAATTGAAGCAAGTGGAAATCAATAACCACCTGCGAGGTATCAAGAAGATTGTGGTCAGAATACTGCAAAAATGCAGGAAGTCGCTGTCAGTGCTGATAGGAGTGCTAACTGGCCACAACACGCTAAAATACCACATGAAAAATCTACGCCTGAATGATGATGACATTTACAGGGGATGCGGTGATGAAGAGGCTCATGGGAACACAACCAATTTCCTCTGTCACTGCTCTAACATCTGCTAACTAAGAAGTAGAACCCTTGGCGATTTCATCTTATAGCACATCGACGAGTTTTCGCATGGATCACCATCGGACTTGCTTGAATTTGCTTGGGCATCCGGTTGGTTGAAACCTAGGCATTAACACCACGGTAGGTATGGCTATCACAATAGGTGCACATGAACCTAAGTCTGATGAGGACGCAATCATTCTCATCAGCCCGCAAACCTAACCTAACCTAATTTTTAAATCCCTTACCTTCTTCTCATATAAAACTGAAATGATTTTTGCCGATGTTCAATTTATATTTGAAAAATTCTCAATGGAATTAAATGATATTTAAAGCAGACAGAAATGGAACTAATCATTGGGCTTGGAGCTTATAGCTACGCAACAGCACAAACTTCGGTTCATTTGAATGTGTTCTTCATAATAAAACTAAAATACTTATTTAAGGAACATAATAAAAATTCAAAAACATTAAATCTTAAAATACTTAAACATAACAAAAAACAAACACTAAGCTATATTTTTAATATTTTTGGGTGGATTGGGGCGTGTGCTGAAGTCCTTTGATTGTATCATGTACATATATCAAATAGAACCTTTTATAACCATACAAGAGAAAAACCCACTAAGTAGTAAAAATTGCAGGTGACAATATGTCCATTGGCAGAGCACATATTCGCGCACATACGGCTTTCTCTTTTATCCCATTATATTGTTTAAAACTTATTTAGAAGCTTCCTAACTTCAATCATGACCTTATACTTTCTTGGTTAGATCTAGAATGGTCGCTTATGGACCAGAGTAGGGTTGCCAGAGCATGAAAATCCCGGACTTTCCGGGACAAAATTGTAACCAAAAAAGAGTACAAAACTAGGACCAAGGCGCATGAACTATTTATTACAAAAATTCACTTTTATGGCGGTACTTCATCTCTTAAATTTTAACTAACTTATAATTCACTTTATATTTGGTTCGTGAGTGGTAGTGGGATTATTGGAATATACCGTAGACTTAAGAAAAACTACAAAGAAAAGAGCCCAACAGCGTTAATTCTAAACACCGAAACAAAAATTATCTCTCGGGCTGTATGGCAATGCAACGTCTTATTGAAACCACATGTCGTCCACATCCATATCTTGGAATGTAGGCACAAAAATGTTATTATCATGTCGCGATAGCGAACAGCATTAACTGATCAGCCGCACTTTTTAAGAAGCGTGGGCCGAAACAGTGAAAGTTGTGGATGCATTTAAACTTCCCAACAATCACTCGTATATTTTCTGAACCCCAAATTTGACAATTTTAACGAGTAACAAAGCCATCAAGGTGAAAATGAGCCTAATCATAAAGTAGCTGCCAAACCTTCATTATTTTTAAACTATTGCTCGACAGTGAAAATGCGTTGTTTTTTTCGTGTAGCACTCCATTTTTAATAACCCTGAACTGTCAGCTATCACACGATCTTTTTTTTTTTTTGTTGACAACAATTTATTTATAAATTTAGAATTGTTTCATAAATAGCAAAAAAAAAAAAAAAAAATGAAATCTTGCGTAGTACATTTTGGGACACACAGTACTTAATTAATTTTTTCTATTGATAATAAATGATAAATATGAGCCACATATTTTAATTGATGAATAATGGTAAACCCGGAAAAACCCGGACAATTTAGAAAAACTATCCAAGACATTCTCCACATAGGCAAAAAAGAGTACATGCCCGGGAAAACCCGGACAGATACCAACGCTAGACCAGAGTGATTTAAAACATATGTCAGTGTTTAACCTCATCATTATAAAGTCAGTCATGCCCATGGGACAGTGTTCTGTCTTGTGCTGCGCGGATCTAGTCTTCGGCTCCTTCTCCCTAAATGTGTCGTTACTAGGACTAGTCTTACGATCTGCTTATTTTTTTTTGTAAAATACATGGCATACACTAAATGCTAAAACTATCGACCTTAACCTAAGATAATGCCATACCACCCGACCGTCAAATAAAGTACAGAATTACTCATACGAAATTTGACAGTTGAAAAAATCAACAACGACAATGTGTGAGATCTAAAAGTGTCATGTTTAAGTTATCTCTTTAGTATTTCTAATTGCGATTGAAATGCATTAAAGGATTTTTTGTATGAGGAACTTAGTACGCTTTTTATACACTAACGTCATTGGAAGAGAGGAGGTTCGGTTTTTTGACATACACAAAGCCTCAATTTTATTTTTTTTATCAACTTAGTCACGTTCTCATGTTAACACACTTCTTTTCCAGACAAACACCTCATAATCATTTTATTGTTGCTCATCCACTTGACTCGATGCTTTTAACTCACCTGTTTTGCCTCTTCGCTTTGTCACGTTGGATCGTACATGACTACATGTTTTGCCACACTGTTCATCCGGTAACTGAAAATGCAAAATTAATTAAAAAAATAACATAACATAACGCAGAATGCACACTAAAATAGATTACCAAATTTCGATATGGACTCGGTAAGTGAATGATTGGCTCTGGTAGTTGATTGAATCTTTGATACGGTTTTTGCGCCATTTGTTGTGCGGTTGTAAAGTATTTAACACTTGCAGGGGCATTTGGGAAAATGTTCCTATAAAATCTGTTCACAATATCAATGCAAGGTAGATACCTTCTAAACGAGAATGTCGACATTAGCTTAAAATTTGATGATTAGAACAGATGTACTCTCTAAAAAAGTCGACTTGAAAAGACCCCACAATGCCATTGTCAGTGACTAATCTTCATTTTGACATTTACTCTCTGTATTGAGATCCGTTTTTAATCTCATATTTTGCTTGTGGTATTTTTTTTTAGACCGTTATAAAAGTTGTTGGACTTCACTTCACACTGTGCACATGATAGTGACAGAGAAATTATACAAACAAATGAATAGGTAAAAGGAATTCAAAAATTAACTAAATAGGTACCTTTGAAGTGATTACGAACGAAGTGATAAAAGTAAGAAGCAAAACAAATTAATTTTGCGAACAGTGCAAATAAGTTAGAACTTAGGCTGATTTATTTGCTGATGAAAGGAAAAATAGTGAAACTCTTAGTTGAACGATGCTTTTTTGATCGTTTAAATTTTGAGCGTGTGAGCCTCAGCTCTCTTGAAAACGAACAAACAGCTTTTTCTATTTTACGGAAAAACAGCGAAATATTTTCATGTCGCAAATAACGTGTGTTTCTTTATTATTTATTTTATTTTAATATTTTTAAAAAAGATAAAAAGGAAGAAAAGAAAACAGTTTTTTTTACCGGGAATCGTTTTCTTAATACATGAGAAATCCGCATACGTACAAATGTACGTACCTATGTATGTACATAATGTATAGGACGGACAACATTTTATCAGTTACAATAATTTGTTTTAAGCATTTGTTCATTATTTTGCTGGTCGTTAAAGAGTAATTGTAATTATTTTAACAGCCCAGCAGGAAAAGGTAATCTATTGGAATCGAACAGGGAATCAATCGCTAGTATAGAATATTGATTCCAGAATCCATTATTCTTAACACAGACTATGTCCTAGGAAAATAATCGATTACCTGAAAGTGGTTTAAGAATGCATCATAGAATTCATTCTTTGTAATGTATTATATAATTCATGCATTTATAATTAGTTACATAATGCATTTCTCCGACATAAATTAAAGAAATGTATTCAGCTTTAAATGAAAAGTACACTGTTTTGTTTTAAAATATTTTATTACAAAGAATTCAAGGATAAAATTAAAAAGGAATTTAAATACAAAACAAAAATATTATTAATAAAATAAAAGACACACAAAGCACAAAGTTTTTTTTTGTTAATTCTCTTCGCCAATCCGTTTAGAATACATTTTTAACTTTTTTCACTCCTCGCTGTCACGCGTTGCAACACAAAATAAGTTTTTCATGCGTTTTTAAATATAAAACGCGAAATTTGTAGGCGACATGAAGGCGCCGACAGACAACACTGTAACCGAAAAATCGTTAAATTCAAAAACACTACATTACATTTTCTGCAGATGTGGGAATCTACGTGGTAAACAATTTGCTTTGTTATTATATGACATTACCACGTCGATTCTTTTGGATACATTTTATTTCTCATCTATAATAACTAATTATGTATTCGATTCTCCAAGGAATACATACCGTACTTTCCTGCTGGGAGGTACAACACTCGTAAGCAAATTAAATATTTTTCTCTTACCCACCAAGGACACCGGTAGTGTCACCTACATGCGAATCACAATTCAATCTTTATATATTTAATACACAAACCAATTCAGTATAACAGTCTGGTGGTGTTGTTATTGATAGTCGAGACATCCACCGAGGTCGAACAGTGCGGTGTGGTCATTGATAGTCAATACATCAACCGACAGGGAACAGTCTAGTATTGGCATTAATAGTCAAGATATCAACCGATTGGTGAATTTTCATCAATTCATTCCTCACCTTATTGTGAGGTGAAGGTGACTCAGTTACAGTAGAATCTGCTAAGACGCACTTCAAAAAACGCGAGGAAAATAGTGTCTAAAGCGGAAGAGCTTATAATGCGAGAAAAGTTGAAAAGCAAAAATTAAAAAAAAATATATACGGCGTCAGCAGTCCTATACAGAACCAAGCCTAGCTTCTCGCAACCATTTGTATGTGTGTGTTATTCGTGCCACGAATGAAAGGAACCTAGAGTTTTTTTCCGACTCCGAACGGCGAGTTGAGAAGCCTCTCATGACAAATGATGATGAAAAATAAGTTCCGAAAAAGGGCAAAAATCCATTTTTTTAATAATTATTTAATAAAACGGAAAAAAATAATAAAAAAATTAAAAATGACCAGAAACACACCACAAGAACGACGCTTCGTATCATCTGACTGCACTGCATGATTAGTTCGCAAAAAGAGAAAGGGCGGCCTTGTGCATCGTTTTGGTATGGAAAATGCCTAAAACATTTTAGCCGGATTTCTCTTCTTCATTAGAATTCTAGTTTAAAATAAAGGGAGCGGAAAAAAGAACGTTTAAAGCCGGAAAGCATATCAGCGAAGTCTACTTTATGTAGCTTAAATTTTGAAATGCCTATTAAAAATTTTCTGATTATTTACCTAAAGAATATTTATAACACTACAAAACCTTTTTCAGGTGGCAGTGGATGTTACTATTCATACCCACTGACTGGCGTTACGAACGAAGACTTCCTTATTTGAAATAAGTTTTCATTCCTGCACATCCGAAGCATTTTCTACGATCCATTTGAGTCTTGCACTTTGAACATGACGATCTGGTACCGAGTGGTCAGGTTCAGCGGTTGGGAGTTGCTGGAATGTCCACCTTTTTCTGGCGCTCCACTTGAACTGTGTAGGTACATAAGTGACCTACTCGTGCATATGAGTATGTAATGTACATATATACATATGCATGTATTAACCTTATTTTGCCTGCAGTAATGTAATTTAGCTTTCTAGATTTGTACCTGCAACTACCGGACTGAATAAAAGAAAATCTTGTGTAAAAATCTTTATATGTAATAAAATAATCAATAAATTACATTGTTGTTTAGGAAACGTACTGTATGGTGTTAAACAAATGTTGTTCCATTTTTTTTTTTGTTATATGTATGTAAGTGCCTGTGCATGAATACTCGTACCAACAAACACATACACGTACATACTTGTATATAAAACGAACAAAACGAACTAAATTTGAACTAAGCAACCCTACAATTGCATTCAGTCAGGCGACCAAACCAATCCAACCCTACAGAAACAGGAACCGGGTAATAAATTACAAAATTTGACATTTTAAGTCGAAGGGCAGAGGGATTTGTTTCATTTCGTTTGTTCACCAAAACGCGTAAAAAGGGACGAATGATTTCTATTCTATATGGTTTGGACGTTTTTGTTTTCCTTTCCTTTTTTTTTATTTTGCTCATTTCTAGTTTCTACGTTTTTCGATGAACTATTTTCGTGTAGGTACGCTCTTGCGCCAAACTGTAAGTGAAATCGAAATGAACGTTTGGGAACGTGGTGCCGATGTGTGCCTGTGGAAGGTACTCAATCTTGTCCACTTGATTGGGATTGAAATTCTTGTAGTACCATTTTAGTAACATTGAACCGGGAGTGTTGCCAAGTTAACTGAAAATCAGTTAAATTTCACATCCGACTGTTTAGTCTGAAAGGTTAATGGTAGTAAAATCCTCGTTTTGTTAAGTAAAAAAAAAAATACTTGTATAACAGAGCAACAGTTGATACCTCTGATATTTCTACTGCTTAACCCAGATAACAATTTCTTAAAAGCTTCAAATACCATGTACCTAAACGTATCCAAAATGTTGTTTTTTTAGAGATGGTCTCATTACCAAAGATGAATCGATGCACTTGTGCTGATCTTTCAATAGCAAAATGATAAGCTTGCACCACTTTTTAGCCAGAAGGCAATTTATGCACAATTTTTAGCAATTTAATTAAGCTCAATGCCTTCATTTAAAGCCAATCGATAGCTTTTACAATGACGTGAAAATAACGGGCCTTAAAAAACTAGTTCGAGTTTCATCTAGGTCCTATGTTGACTGCTTCTGTGCTTAGGTACACAATACCCAATTTGCGTCGAAGGCTAACTCTACGATATCAGATTTTCGAAAGTCTGGTGAAAGCTTTTAAGGCAAGTAACTGGAACTGTTTCGAGAAAGAATATAGGTTGTTGGTACTCGATCATACATTCGCAACAAAACTAGGCTGCTATTGAAAATTTGGAGAGAACATTTCTGTGAAACTTTTAAGGGCGTCACAACCCGATAAGAGATCCTGCTGAAAATTAAATTAATTCGTCTCAATATGCCTGAGGACTAAGGCAAATGCCACACGAGCTCCTTTATAGAAAAATGTAAACACGACGCCTTTTTGGTCGCGGGCGCTCCGTGTGTACAGTCCTATTGGATTTCTATTTACTCATGGTGCACGAAAAAATTGGAGCGCCGAAAAAGGAGCTCGTCTGGCATTGGCCTAACTTTTCTAACTACCGATTCGCACGGAAATTAAGGTGCTCTTGAATAAAATATTTTACAATATTTTTATTTTTAGAGCCTTCACTCGACAAGGTGACTTTAAATGCCAAGTCTCTTTAGATTCGAATGATATGGCGAACTCGTGTTCTGCGTTCAAACCTTTATTGGAAATCGTTGATGATTTCTGAAACGCTGCTTTCAGATCTCTTGTAACCGAAAAGACTAATAACATGATACATGTACCTGCCACTTGACCTAGAGAAAAAAGGTAATATTGCATATTGTATTGATGTTCGACAATTGCAATGGCCCAATTACTGGAAGGTTGTTTAAAAATCGCGCAGCTTTTTTTTAGAACTTTATAATTGCCTAATCTTAATTATGAATACGAATGGAGGTCCAATATTCATAGGAAGTTTTGCCGTGCGGTATCCCTTATCAACTATTATGTATAAAACTCGGTTGTTTTGTTTTAATGTTACGGCTATGGTGGAAAACTACTGAATGCTTTTTAATGAAACAGGTCGTGAGAGAAAAAATGCGATAGAAAAGCTTAGCAACACTTTAAAAAAATAAAAATAATATAAATATGTACATACATATATTCAATATTAAATCTGGCAACCCTAATCTGCACATCATTACTCAAAGTCAAGGCCTAATTCAAAATTATATGGATGCAAGTAAACAAAAGAATATCGACCTTCATAAAAACCCTCACGAATTTCGTCCTGTATACATGCATTTATTGCGCCTTTTGCTGTGAGTGAGTACGAAAACAAAAAGACTAATGCCAAGGCCAACCAAGATATCTCGTCGTACATCCTTCCCATTTGTTCTACACTTACTACAGGTCATCAATCATTCAAGGATACCCACCGTACCGCTGTCCTTGCATACGAGTGTATTCGTACCAGTACAATTCCCTGTGGATAGGTGAGCGAGCTAATGTGCCACAGTAACAGCTACTTCCACACACTATCCATATTGTCCTGTATTCACTTTCCAAGGATTTCACTGTTGTATATCCGTAGCGTAGGCTAGGCACCCCGTGCAACAGCACAAGCAAAACAGTCGTTCGAAATTGAAATCGAAATCATTTGCCACCAACCAGTCGTCGTTCAGTATCAGTCGTGGTTCGGTTCGTGTGCGCGCCGCTTCTCGTGAGATCGTTTATTGCTCTTCCTGTTATCACCCACATCCCCTTCTGACAAAAAAAAAAAATAAATAAATAAATAAACAAAGACTTCACACTGCCACTCAAGTTCATGGAACTGTGGGAAAAAAAATTGTTCGGGCTCCTAAAACTTTGATTCCATGCACACCGGCTTCCGCTGTAGTCGCCACATGACGCATTCCAATTTCATTTCAATAAAAATCATCATCTTCATCCATAGTCGTCGTCGTCGTTCTGCTGCTGTCGCAGATCAAGTTATGTAGTAGTGTCTTCTCGCGTCTTATCACCCCTCCGCATACAGACAAGTACACATTTGATAGCGGCAATCATAGCCGACAAACCGACAAACGTTAGTCGTCGCGTCGCACTCTTAGTACAGAATTGTTTACAAGTCAAGAGATTAGCATACGTAGAGTGGTCACGGAATGACCTCAGAATTTTAGACTCAAGTCTACTCTCTCTGGTTTCCGATCAATTTGATTGCAACAACAATAACAACAGAGCGGCAGCGATATCAGCAGCCCCATAACGAAATATCAACCGAAAAAGTTTTTTGGAATCGTTTTTCTCATTGAAAACGCGCGTCAGTTTGTCGAGGTCAGTCAGCGCGAGGAGGAGACCTTCCTTGCTTAGCTAATTATCCAGAACAATGTTCGTGAAAGTTGTGTTCCTCTTAGTGGCACTGGTACAAGTGTCCACACAGCCCACACCCGTTATTTCGGATATCTCTAACGACCAAGTGGCCAGTGTTGGCGACGACGTGGAGTTTAAGTGCACGGTCAAGAATGTGGACCTGTACTCGGTCGGCTGGAGCAAGAATCCCAACGATCAGACATCAGGTGGCGTCGTTCTCTCCATTCGCGCTGTCCTTAGCTTAGTCGATCCGAGGTACACCATCACAGAGACAAAGGAGAAGGAAACGTCTACGTACACATTCAGAATCACCAAAATCGAAGCCTCCGACATGGGTTCGTACGAGTGTCAAGTGATTATATCCGCCATGGATAAGGTGACGAAGAGTGTGAAGCTATCTGTGCGACACCCGCCCATCATATCTGAGGAGAAGACCCCCAAAAGTGTGCTTGTCACAGAGGGAGAGAACGTCGAAGCAACTTGTTATGCCGATGGTTACCCCAAGCCAGACTTCTCCTGGAAACGTGAGGATAATTCAATAATGCCAGCCGGAGGGCATTCGCATCGTGGTGCAACGCTTTACATCAGGAATGCTCATCGTTTGGACCGAGGTGGCTACTATTGCATCGCCGACAATGGAGTGGGTGATCCCAACGAGAGGATTGTTCGTATTGAAGTTGAATTTCAGCCGAACATATCGGTGCTGCGTCCAAAAGTCGCCCAGATGAAGTCACATGCTGCCGAGCTGGAGTGCAGTGTCCAGGGATACCCACCGCCAGCCGTTTTTTGGTTCAAGGATGGGGCTCAGCTACAATCGGGTGGAAGTTATCGCATTACCAATATGGCTTCGGAACAGGAGACTACAAACTCGGTACTGCGCATTTTGTCAGTTGCCGAACGAGACTACGGAGATTACTACTGCAACGCCACCAATAAATTGGGACTTGCGGACGCAAGGTTAAATTTGTTCCAGTCGGTGATTCCAGTGCCGATTTTATAAGGTTTTTTTTTAAGTTTTTTTTTTGTTTATTGTTTTTTTTTACTAAATTTTTGATGGTGGCCAATTGTGTGTAATCTTTTTTCATATGAATAAAATTAAATAAAATGAAATGAAAATATTTTGAAGAATGTGAAGCGGCTTCTGATACACGAGTAAATAAAAATTTTGTATTTGACATTGGAAAGTGGTGTTGTTATTTTTTTTTCTTTTTGAATACAAGTGGCTTGAGAAAGATGGAAACCTGGTTGATGCGTATACTCAGAGTAAGCTAACTGTAGCTCTTTTTACATATTTAAGGAACTTATTAACGGCGGTTTTTTCTTTGATATTTAAATACAGTTTGTTTGACCATAATATTCAGCTGGAGAAATTGATTTTTGCGTATCTGGTTCCACGTTTCTACTTTATCAGTGAATTGTAAAAATGTTATTTATTGCCGAAGATCTTATTTTGTTGCAAATAGAGGTGGAGGTACTACGCCTGGATTTTCGGCTATTATTTGTTTTGTATTTCGTACAAAAACTGAATTACAAATACAGTAAAACTTGTGAATAGTGGAATGCTTCGGTGCACATTTTTTTTCTACTATTCGCAACATTTCTACTATGTATTCGCAATTCTTTCTACAATCGGCAACCCAATTTCTTTTATTATTTTTCGATAAATTCTTATATCGGAGTTCAGAATGTGTACTTGCTGAATGAAACCGCTAGCAGAATGAGATACACACGAAAAGAAACAATGGAAATGTCAAAATTCTCGGAAAAGGAAACGAAGCCGACAAAATGTTAATGAATTTTGGCGCATTCATATCTTGATTCTGCTATTGAAGAGTGAATTTGTATGGGGAAAAACAAAATTCTTTGCAAAATTTTCCAGTATTCATATTTCGCAGGTTTCCACTATATAACAGTGAGTTTGTATAAGGAAAATCGAAATTGGCATCCAAAAATGTCCACTATCTAGATTTCGCAATATTCTTTTATTCGCAGAGTTTTACTGGACAATTGTTCTCTTTGAAGATGTGAACACCACTTCGAGAAATCTACGGATGCATTTTGGTTCGACATTTAAATAAAAATGTACGTGTAAATAACTCTTAGATAATGTGTCATGTGTTGTGCTTAAGTCGTCCGGAACACCAAACTCAGTACAATATTATTGCACGAATTTCGGCCATTTTTCCTGCACAATATATTATATATAGGTATAATACGTGTACTGTGAAATCGGAGTACATTAAGTTCAAAGACTACTTAGGTATTACTACACTATAGATTTAGACTTTAGAGGAACGTTTCTTAAATTTGTTTTTTTTAAGTGGAATCTTAAAATTGTTGAAAATTTGAAGTAATAGATAAGTAATAGATAATCAAAACAAATAAAAACAGAAAAGTTACTATGTTTCTGGAACCGATCGCAGATTACTGCTTCTAAGTTTATTTGGTTTACCACTAAAACCATTTTCCGATGATTATATAGCCTCACTCAACAAAATAAATGTATCACTGGATAAACAGAAGGACAGCAAATACGACTTCATCAAACTAAATTCGAGTTTAGAAATTATTTTAGTATCACGACCAAAAATGCATTGACTTATAGAGGAAAGATTATTGACAAGCATTATGTATGTATAGCAACTACACATGTATGTTCATATGTATGTAGGTATATACATAGAAATCTTTAATGCATTACGGAAGCTTTGTACTGTAAACTTTGTTATATTAGTTTTATTTTTTAGATTAGGGTGACCGCTAGAGCCACACATAGATCAATATTGGTCCATAGGGATTCCACAGGTTGAGTAAGTTGTTTTACTTAAACAAAAAGATTCAGTCTTTTACGCGAATTTAATGAGATTGCTCATCTTCAATTTAACAACTTCAATGAGTGAGTTAAGGAAGAAATGTCACAGTATCCTGCCAATACAGGATAAGCGAACAGTAAATGCTCCAGTATTTCTTTAGTTTCTGGTTCATTGCAGTTTCTAGAAGCGTCCGTTGAGACTGAACCTAGTCTGCGAGCATGGTGTTCAATTAGATTACACCAATTAGTAAGCCACAATCCAGCCTGAACTAGTGAAAATTATCAACCGGTTGGAAAATGGCACTTAATTTTTTCTATTTTGACAAATAAATTTACAGAATTTTCTCTCTGACAGTGTGCATTATTGTCATTTTAATAAGGCTTAACTGACTAAGCGCTTTGGACCGGTCGAGATAGAGTCTAATGGGTTTAAAATATAGTTTAGCAGTTTAAAAGTAGACACACTGATCTCGGTGCACTTTAGAAACTGAAAATTGCACGCTTAAATTTCAAGAGTTATGTACTTATGAATAAACTGCTGCTATTTGTATTCTTTACGCATTCTACATACATCTGTGGACACAAGTGTTAGAACGCTATAGCTTTTGTTTTGTAAATCAAACTAGAAACATTGCTGTTTAAACGTTTTATTTTATAAAAATATTACTGAATTCATTCCTTTTAAATAATAATTTAATTTAAAATGAAAGCAAATAATAACAAAAATATTCTGAGAATTTCAATTTATTGTACCTAGTTAGGAGGTGGACAAAAGTGTAAGAACGCGTTCATAACAATAAAAGAAACTACATAAAAACTTATAAATTACTGCTGCTATGATTGTATTCCCTTCAATATTTTGTCGGGAAGCCTTTTTGCTGCAAAACTACTAGACACCGCCGCTGTATGGACTTGATGAGCTGAGGACAACGCTCAACCGGTATAGCCACCCACGCTTCTTCTACACGCGCATAGAGATCATTTAAATTGGTAATGTTTCGGCCTCCGACTGCTTTGTTCACCTCTCCCCAAAGATGTTCTATTGGATTTAAATCAGCATTGGAATAGGGCCAGTCAAAAACATTAATCGATGTACATACAGATACATTATTACAAGAAGTAATATTTTTGTATACATATGGCGAATTGGAATTCAGAAATTTGGCTTACTCGTATGCACAACTTATAAAATGGGTCTTTTAAATATGTTTGTCGGACAGGTTACTTTACGAGTTTAATTTCTGCAAAGTCAAGCAGAACTAAATGCACAAACTTGGAACCAAGCCAAAGGATACCTTATCCATTAAAATCCAAAGACACAGTAGATACTTATACTCGTATATGGAGTTAACGGCAATTACACGTATTTGTATACATACAGTCATATGTACATGTGTAGGTTTGGCAAAAGTTGTGAAGCCATCTGCAAAACAGGTTAGAAAAGTACTTTTTATTTTAACTTTACTACAACATCTATGCATTGAAAAACAAGGATCCTTGCGGGTGTTAGAAAGGAAAACATACCTACACCGAATCCCATTTCATCCTATTTCCAAACATAATCGAATAATAAAATACTATAACAGTATAACACTCTACAAGAAAGTGCATCTAGAATTTAGAAAAATGTACGCCATTTCGTTAAATTTCGTGACTTCAATTTACCACCTATCGCCTGCCACCTATGTATCCACTTATGCTCAGGTGGCATTGCAGCAACCATATAAAGCTGACAAAGGTCAAAACTACCCCCATATGGTGTATGTTGTGACGTATCTTGCACAAAATAACGACACAAACGCATCATCGGCAGGAACACAAAAAATAAAATCCCCCAAACAAGGACGAGGTGTTTCCATAGGTACGAGTATAATATCCCATTTTCATTTTCATTTCATTGTCTACTCATCGCATCATCATTGCCCTTTTATTTAGTTGAATGTATTCTGTCTGCAACTTTCCGCCAAGAAAAATTCCCTTCGCATCGAAAAAAGGAAGAAAATAAAAACCCAACGCAGGACCTTTGTAATACAAAACAAAAATAACGCACAAAAAGATAACAAAATCACCATGTTATTAAAAGGGCGCATCTACATATATTGGGTTCAGGACGCACACTTTACGTACCACCTCCTCGTATTTACTCATACACCTATACAGCATATGAACGCAAAGACTTACAGAGTGTACGAGTATATTGATTAAATTTTCCCCTGTCACAAGCTGGAAGTGCATAATCCACTGACTACTATCAGGAGTGGTTTCATCCCCCTTGTCTTAAATTTTCAACACCACAGCATGGCAGTGAATGCTGCCTGTCTGCATATACTCGCAGTACCCCCTTTGCCATTATTATCCTTGTAATAGAGAAAAAAAAAACTCTGAACTCGGAATCAGAAAGTGAGTATGAGTGTGTGGATTCAAAATGGCCGCTCATTTACACGTGTTTTCATCTTCTTGAAGGCTGTGTTGTGTGCCTTGTACTCTCTCTAGGAACTGAGGAATCATTCAAATGATAAATTTCCATTCTGCATGAATCCTGCTAATTCTGATTCCATACGAATGATCTTACACAGTCTCTATGTCGGTGTAGTTGTACGATTCCGCTCGACACCCTATAGCCCATGATTTGAATAATGCACTGGTGTGGGTTGCATCTTCTTTCCCCATTTTCATTTTCGGTTCTCAGTCAGCGTCCGCAGAATCCAAATGTATCTCAGCGCGTAAAAACTGATGCGTGCGCAGGAATATTTTAAGGGGATAAATTTTTACTTGGGGTTGTAAGTGAGCTTCCCCTAGTCCTGGTCCTAATGCCTAATACATGTCAACGAATGCCTCTTGGTTTCCTTTCGATTCCCCGTATTTATAAATTTGGGGGATCGCTTCGCGCGGCAGTGGCAGTAACTGGGATGTGATGGCTACGAACCAAAAATGAATCTCAGTGTCTGGTTAAGAGAAGTTCGTCATTGTTGTCATCGTCGTTGGTAGCCGCTGCTCTGCCACCACCGTTCAACGTTTTCACTTTTAACTCTGAGTAAGTGTGGGAGAGGTTTCCAAAATAAAATGGCCAATGTGACTGGGGGTAGATAAAAAAAATCCATTTCCATTTCCATCATTGCATTTAATTTTGGATAGTTTTTTTTTTAACCGTGTTTAGTGATTTTAAAACTTTTGATAAGATATTGCTTAAAGTTACTAACAGTGATTTTAGTAAAAAAAAAATTATTTTTAAAATGTGTGATGTTCAATAATAAGTGTATTTCCATGCATGAGATAATTGAAAACAAAAGACTTTACCTCGTTATTGTACTTAAAGTAATAAATATAATGTTCAACCTATTGTGTAGAAAAATAAAATTTCAAAGAATTCGAAACTGTAGGCCGTAACGTAAACAACAAAACTGTATAAAATAATAAAATACAAAAAAGCGATTTCCTAAATATGTACGATCATAAAAAGGTCATGTGTTGTACTGTATACGGATGTTTATGTTTATCGTTCGATTGAGATGAGTGCCAGCAAATATTCCTTTTTTTTGTGTTGAACATTAAATATTAAATTTGGGTATATTTTTATTGCCGTGTGACGGTTTTGTATTAATAAAACAGGTAACGGCCGGCTTTTCTTTGCTATACTTGGTTTTTATTTATGAGGCAAGGTTTTGTATCAATTTCACTGAAAAGTGGACTATCGATACTCTCTGGTTAGAGTTACTACTTTTGAAAACATTTAATTTCCAAATTCAAGTAAAATGGATTCTAAAAGTAAAATTTTAAAATGTTGACACTTTTCTTAAAAATAAATAAAATGAAATATTTTAATCCATTGATAAGTATTCAAAATAGACATGGACATTGACAGTAACGAAAAACTCTTCCACTGAATATTATATATGTACATCAGTAGGTCTGATCGAATTTTGTAAATACCTGAGAGTCTTACCTTTGTTTGTTGTAATTTTGTAAGCAAATTTCTGTTTTCATATTTTCTTGTGGGATACCATCAGAATTTTGATACATTCACCCCGCGCTATAAAAAGAGCCGCACGTCATATTTTATAACAATTTAAAGAAAACGAATATAAAGAAAGTGTTTTTTAATAATAGGCTTCATTTTGATTTATCAAGAAAGTACGTATTATTTTTTTATGAAATAAGACTCGATTTTTATTTTAATCACTAGAACAAAGGTCGTTATTGATAATGTAAAACAATAGCAACAATGACCGCTACGACCTCTCTTGCATATCCAGGCTCCTTTGAAAAAAAATGTCCGTCACGTTTGCGCACATTTGCGGATCTATTTCATCGATAACGGCACGGATGTTTGCTATAAGTCTTTTGATGGACTGTGGAAATCGCAAATTGTTAAAACGGCACGTCCCACATGCATATTTTCTATATCAGGCCATAAAAATTGATTTGGTAGTGCGATCCATTCATGGTTACATTTTCGGATAAATAAGGTCCAATGATGCCTCCTGCTCAACAACTGCATTAAACAGTAACACGTTATGAATGGAGAGATGATAATCAGGATTTTCTGAGCCCCAAAAGCGGCAGTTCTGCTGATCTAATCTAGCGGCTGTTTCAAAATTCTACTTCTTATTGGAAAGTCTTATACATATTTTTTCTCTTACTTTACCTACGATAGGTCGGTTAAGCCAAATCAATTGTTCAAATCACACAAACGTAGATATTGCCATGATCAGAGATACTCAGATATTTCAATCAACACAACATGATAAAAATTCCAAAAATGTGTTTCTTCTTTCAAATTTTTGTACATACTTACTTATACTCGTATAAACGGGAGATATTTTCATAAGGTTTCACATAATAATTTATAATAATTTTTTTGAATGTGTGACAAGCGTTCAAAGAGTATTATTTGTCAAGATAAGCTTCTCCAATTCGCCATTCAGAGTCGGCAAAAAACTGTAGGTCCCTTCCATTCGTGCAAAAATATAGCAAGGCGTTTCCATGAGACATTATTCAATATTCATGTCGAATATATCTGGCAGTCACAAAAACATGATGGCGTAACGAACGTCGAATTTTGTGTGGTGGGCTTTTCATGTCTCGCCATTTCATTTGAGTTCAGTTTATAGCGAATAGATGTCGATGCCGAAAAATAAATATGTTCAGTGCATTTTAGCACTTAAAACGGTTAAGAAAGAGTTAAAAAACATTTAGAAAACAAGGAAACATAAATTCTGGGTTAATCTGGGTTATTTATTAGTCATCAACTTTCACAATAAAAAAAATGCTTTGCGAAACTATCTCTTGAACCCAACCGCATCTACCAAAATCTTCAATCGAATGCAAAATTTCAACGAAAGTGACAGTTCATGCCCAGACGCAGATGTCCTGCCGAAAATCCAGACAGAGATGGCAGGGTAGAAAATATGTCCAAGCGATTGCGGTCTCCACTAGATATTTTCCAATCCCGACATGAGCGCAGACATCAATAATGTCTCGTGGAGACGCCTTGTAACACACACACACAAGAATTGTAGCGCCAACTAAAGGAAGAAGAAACATTATCGTTTTCTAATGACGTTCTTCACATCCTGTGTGGTTATTGGTAATTTCGTTTACTTACTTTTTGAAGCATAAATAGAGATCTATTTTATACTTACTTAGTCGGAATCTTGGTATAATTTCATGGGAATCGAAAAATTACTTCTCGTTATTTTCGTCCTGCCGATCTTAAATACTGGTACTAAATTGATGTCAATATTCAGCTGTACGACTTCAGACCTTAGTTTTTTTTTTATGTTGACCAAAAAGATCTCCAATCAAAACTCGTCTCAGTACAAACAAACAGTAGCAGTGGCTTAGTGGTTAGTGCGCGTAGAGCGTACTTTCCAGATTCGATCACTGCAAACAGCAACGAGTAAGGGTAGGGTGTTAACTCTGTCGAATGTTTGACTTGAATGTTTAATAAATATCTGTCGTATTTTCACACTATAACAACATTTTATCAACATTTTCACATCTATTTATGTAGGTAGCTATATCACAGCATAAGTTGTTTTCAACCATCCAGTTCTATGAGAGATTACATTTTTGGAACCATTTTGATGTGAGTTTTCGAAGTAAAATAGAACTTCAAGTGAACAAATTTAATAATTTCATTCATATTTCACTTGACAATGATCTTTTTTTATCATCGGTGATAACATTGAAATAAATTCAAAACAACAATAAAAATATACTAAATGTGTAGTGGCTTCTTCATTTGTCAAACAACAACGATTTTAGAATATTTTCAAAATTTTACCATACTCCTCTACTTGGTAAAATTTTGATAACCTTTTTATTGGATCATCGGTCCGTAGGAATTTAATCAAAATGAATTATTTTATTAGCTTTTGAGTTAAGCCTGTAGAAAGCCAATGGAGAGCTAGATTGATGATGTTTACATGTTTACATGACATGTTTAGTTTCAAAATCCGTAGCCAGATATTTTGCAGATATGTTTATTTTCATAATTAACTTAAATAGAGTTAACGGGAAAATGTTGGCAACAAACTTAGAAAACAAAATAAATTATTGTAAAAATTAATTAATAAATTGGCGATGGTTAGCGATATTTACATAGTTTTTTATTGTTATTTTTTTAAGTACCTAAATAAAATTTAATTAAAAAGCTAATCACTTTGGACAAATACTGGTCTATGTTAGGCCGCCCTATGTTAGGCCGCCCTATGTTAGGCCGCCCTATGTTAGGCCGCCAACCCTTACTCAAACCAAATAAAATGTGTCGTTTTATTTCACCCACATTTTGCTGTTACAGTAATAGTGGAATCTGCGAATAAAAGAATCTTGCGAAACCTCGATAGTGGACATTTTTGGATGTCAATTTTGATTTTCTTTATACAAACTCACTCTTATATAGTGGAAACCTGCGAGATCTGAATACAGGCAAATTTTTCAATGAATTTTGTTTTCTCCACATGCAAATTCACTCTTCAATAGCAGAATCAAGATATGAATGCGCCAAAATTTATAAACATTTTGTCGGCTTCGTTTCCTTTTCCGTGAATTTTGACATTTCAATTGTTTCTTTTCGCGTGTTTCTCCTTTTGCTGGCGGCTACATTCAGCAAGTAAACATTCTGAACTCTGATATAAGCATTGATCGAAAACTAATAAAAGAAATTAGGTTGCCGATTGTGGAAAAAATTGCGAAATTGGAAATGTTGCGAATAGTAGAAAAAAGCATTTCACTATCCACAAGTTTTACTATACATATAACCGAATACTACTTGTTAGTACTAAAATTATGTAATTTTTTGTATAAGTATTAAATTGAGTATTGCAAAATCATATGTACATATCTAGTTTTATTTAATTTTTTTTTTATCTGATTTGCCAGGCACTTACAAAACCTGTAATTTATTTTTTTTGGCAATTTTACAATATTTCAAAATTTGACTGCAGTATTTTGCAAACTATACAGATTTGGAGGCTAAAACAACTTAGATTATCTATGTAAAGGTGCATACATCGGTACCACAGTTTGTAATAGATGTATGTACATATGTATGTTATGTATATTCAATTGAATGAACGTATGTTTATGCCTTCCACCTCTACTACTACTTCTACAATCTACAATCTTTTTAGAATTAGCCAACTAACATTTCCTTGCCAAAAAATTCAATAACATACATTTTTCTGGTTCGTTGCCAATTCTGCACGTTTGCTTCCATTAGCAGATCATTTAAGAATGATAAATGCCACCCAAATCACCCATCACAGTATCTCAAAATTTGCTACTGACATTTCTATAGTAACACTACGAGCAACCAGATGTAGAACGTGAAATATTACCACCAAACCAATTTTGTTTGGCACTCTACCAACTTCTAGACTATACCTCCTCTAAGCATTAACCTAAACTTTTCAATGCCTAATTTTCGAAACAAGCGCAGTCATGTGTAGGTACTATTAAAATTGGTAAATTGTGTATGCGCGTTGGGCGGGATTTTCTTCAGGATTCTGCAAACATTAATTAATTCAAGGACTTGTTGTAATTTCTTATGAATTTCTCAATAAGTGACAAGCATGTACGAGCTTACGTATCCGCTGGAATTAATTTCAGTTGGCAACTTAATTTCCCGAAAATCCCCATACATCCATAGCCTAATTTTAGAAAAAGTTTCGCCGTCATTTTTTAAATCTGAACTTAGAGTATGCGCTTTATCGCTATTAAAGTTAAATGGATTTGCAAAACTTTGCGCCCATACTGAATTAATCGCCGAATAAAGTGCTGCATTAAGGAACTTTTAATTAAAATCTCACTTTGTCTCCCCTCAAAAAATCTGCACAGCATACTGCGCTTTCTGTATGTTGCACAGACACACTGACAAAGCACAGCTACAGCGAGTCAGCGACAGTTAACATGCGACTTCAAAATTCATTTTTATTATGCAGGTATGCTACGAACGAGTATGTACGCGTGTCTGTATACAGATACATTTTGCAGATTCACGTTGTGTGCGACAATGACAGTAAATCGGTTGTGTTTGATAATATGAGTATGTATCTATGTGCAATCTTTTCACCCTTCTGTGTGGTTAAATTTGTTATACCATGTCCTTCGAGGCATTCACTCTGTAGATACTTGTACATCGCTCGGAAAAAACACTTAAGATGTATAGAATTTGCATATAATTTGCGTTATTTTTGTTTTATTTGCTTTTCCATTATCTCGCAATGCGATGAGGAAAGGGCGGATGCGTGCGTCTCTCATATATTCGTACATAGATACTCAAACTATGTCTGCGTCACATCCTTTAAGTGGTCGACAAAAGCACCACCAATACCAGCAGCAGTAGCAGCAGCATCGACCCTTGCATCAGTTATATAGAGTTAGACCAACAAAAGGAGGAAAAATAAAATATCCACTACCACCCAACTGCGAGCCACCACCCGTCACACCCATCATAGACCAATTTGATTTCGGTTTTACTGTTATATTTCAAACCCTCCGCTGATAAAGTTTCCATTAAAGCGTTTGCTGCAAAAAGTTCGTTTTTTCTTTGATGTTGCCTCCTGCGCGCTCTTGTACTATATTCTATGTTTTGTACAACTGAATCATATCATAACAACAGCAGAGTTGTTTTACTGCTGCTTATCTTCTTCAATTGTTTAGGACCAAACAGTGAGAAGATATATATATATATATACATATGTGTATGTGTAAATATATAGATGGCGCTTCAGTTGTTTGCAACAACAATTTATCTTTTGGATATACATACATAAATGGTATTTCCCCCAGCGCTGTTTTTCTGGTTATTTTTATTTTTGGTTTTTGTGCACTTTGAGGGGCGGGAAGATAAATTATTTCTGCTGAAAATGTATGAAATGTGATAAAAGTGTTGCCACTTTAGTGTTTTTAAATGGTTAAACTATAAAAAGTAAATTGTTGGTATTGTAGGAGAAAAGATATGAAATTCGGGATGAAAGGGATTAGAAATCAGAAGTGGTACCGTGGCGTAGTGGTTAGTGCAGTGGGCTACTACGCATGCTGTCAGGCTCAATCACCCAAAAGTTTTTGACGGTATCACCCCTTCCGAATATCTGACATGCATACAAGAGTATCGTTCATCAGATACGGAGTCGGCAACAAACTGTAGGTCCCTTCCATTCAAATGGTTGCAGGCCCTGGTTCACCCCGAACTGTAGCGCCACCTCTTCATTCTTTAGCAAAGAGATGTTATTATTATTCGGTTAGATAATATTTCAGGACAAGATTCCATTTACTCGAATTTTATTTACCGACATTTAGGCAAATCTCAAATTTCTTATGTTGGATTAGAATTTTGTTATTTTTTTAAAGCTGTTCCTGTAGCTGAATTTAAATAAAAAGTTTAATGCAATTCGACGAAATTTAGTTAAATTTCTTTTTCAGTGATTGCCGTAATCATTGTTTAGATTTTCGAGAAAGAGAGATAATAATGGAGTTTAATAACTAGTGCGTTACCTATAGTTGATGGATCGAGTTGGTCCTGTCATTCCCAATTGTTTTATCAACTTGCCGCACATTGCAAGACAAATATCCTCAATGAAGATTAGTGCTTCATTGTATACGTATCTCTTTTGTGAAATCCTACCCACGCAATCTGTGCAGAATATCTTTGGTTGGACATGTAGTAACCACTGTGGTGTAGTGGTAAGTGCATTGGACTACTACGCAATGTTGCCCGGGTTCAATCCCAGCAAACACCTAAAAGTTTTTCCACGGTGCCACCTTTTTCGAATGACTGACAAGCAATCAAATAGTATCATCTGTCAATGAGCTTCTCAACTCGACGTTCGGAGTCGGCAAAAAACTGTTCCATTCGTGCAAAAATATAACACGCACACACAAACGGTTGCGAGAAGTAGGACCTGGTTCACCTAGAACTGTTGCTGTTGTTCGAGCAGGGCCAATAATAAATGTCTGAAATAGTATTTGCAAAAATAACAAAAGTTAAAATTTGTCATAAATACATAAATATATACATACTAGTTGCCCGTGCGAGAACTCTCGCAAGAGAAAATTCAACACCCAAAATCCAAACTTTCCATCCAACATCCAAAGTTACCATATGATTTCCATCTGTCAACTGATGAAAATCTCATGAAAATCATACGGGAAGTGTTTGTTCTTTTGGGAGTTCATTTTCGGTAGAATGTTTGTTTTGATTTATTTTTTAATTTGTTGAAGTTGATAAAGTGAAAGTACAATTCGTCAGTGCTTCAAGAAATTTTCTTTCTTTTGACACCTCATTTGTTAAGATTGGTTAAGTGTACCTATACTACAGCAATAATATATATGATGATGTACATATGAATACGACAATACGTAGATAATAGTGTGTAGATGATAGAAAATATTGCAATTTAATGAAAAACTTGAAATTTGGCATTTTTATATAATACATTATGATGACCCACATATTGAAGACAACTTATTACTCAAAAATATTGTGAAACAATAATACAGGTTAGCGAAATGTTGACTCGGAAATATATATCATGTGCGATATCATTCGCAAGGGCTCGAAGCAAGGACTCCAATTTCTTCTGTAAGAAACTTTGAGTGTTATTGCCGAAAATGTGTGAGAAACTATAATTTTTCCAATAGGAAACAAATTAAATACTTCTTCTTTAATATCATAAAAAATGCGGAACCGTTTAAGTGAGAGTCTGATTGATTTTTTGTTTGTTTTTTTTCACATTTCTAGAGCAGCATAAGATTTTTTTAATGTATGTTACTGCAAAATTGAATGACGAAAAAAGTGTATGGATGGGAATTTGTGTGTTTGGTATTTTATATTCTTAAATTCTGAGGTACCTATCTTACTACGCTACTCAGTTTCTCAAGTAGAAAAGAGTAGTTGATGTCTTACAATATAATACTGAACGAATTAGGAATGTAAAAAAAAATATTTTTGGTAGAATATAGTGATTTAAAACCTAAATTTTAAAATAATCGGATAGAATCATTGTTAAGATTTCAAGGTGCATCTTTTTAGGGCGAAGTAATTGGATTATATAATGCATAATATAACATTAGCAAAATCACAAAAAAAGAAAATTCTAGTTTAAATAAGTGGCAACACTATTCTATAACAAGAAATAATAATTTTCATTTTCCGCAGATTTGTACATTCGTATCTAAATTGAATTCAATTTCCTATGTACATAGTCTTGTTTCCTTACATTACCGTTGCAGATGGTATCCTCTTTTCAAAAAAATTCAATATGAAAAAGGCAATTAATTTCGACTTGGACAACTCGTTTCCTTTTTATGGGCGTTAGTAATAGGTATGTACATATAGAATGGATTTGTACCGGATTCCACCTTCATAGTAGAAACGAATTTTTCGAAGAAGTCCTCTTGAATAGGATGTCTACATTTTTCGTTGGAGTAATTTTGCTTTCAATTGATTTTCTTATCTTTCTATGTAAATCATATTTAAGGAGCATCCTGTGACAGTTGCATGACCATAGCCCCAAAAAAATTAATTAATATTCAGTTGGGATCCCAAAACTGTCTTATATGCAACCGAATGCCGTATATACAGTTGATATAGTATATCTAGAAGCAAAAACCATTGTCATACGACAACAACATATCCTTTACTGTGTTTACTTACATATTTAAGATTAATTATTACCTTGGGTGGAATGGATAACAGCAAATACAAGTATCATATCTGTATAATGCTTAACCAATTAGTAATTTACATCATATTTATACACAAAAGCAAATGAAATATTATTTGAATATTAATTCGATTTAATTAGCCATAAATTCGATGACCTTATTTGTGAGTGTGTGGTGTGTGCTTATCGGAAGGTCCGCCTCCTGTGGGCGCAATAAATTACGATTTCGTTTATAACTACCACCACGGGTGTACCAACTATTGAAATAATCACGATATTATAGCATTTGTACGCATTCTGAATTAAGAATTAAAATTAATGAATAATGATATTGAATACATAGCAACAATTAGTCTTTGATTTTTTGGAAAAGGATTAAGAACCATCTACAATGCGAATCTACAATTTTATTTACTACTTTGCAATGATTTAAAATCATATGTTTTCATAACGAGTATCAGTCGTTGCGTAAAAGTATCCAAATTAACATAAATTAGCAATCTGGGAATAGCAGTAGCTTTTTGAAACTAGTCGGTCAAAAACACTGAGTCAAGTCACCTACTTAATCGTAGGTTAAATTTCAGCTCTAGTTTCGGTGATGAGGTACGAAATTGAGTTTTTCTAGACCAAAACAACATTGCTGCCAGCCATGGATCAGATAAAGAGTGCTAAATGTTTTAAGTTCAAACTTACCCGCCGCAAACGCCTAAAACGTTTTTCACAGTGCCCACCTCTTCCGAATGCCTGACAAGCATTCAAGAGTATCATTTGTCATGTAAAGCTTCCCAACTCGCCGTTCGGAGTCGGCAGAAAACTGTAGGTCCCTTCCATTCGTGCAAAAATATAACGCGCACTCCCAAATGGTTGCGGGAAGCTAGGCTTGGTTCTACGTAGGACTGCTGAAGCCAAATACAGGGTTTTTCAACAGGGACGCTACAAAAGTAGAGCGACAGGGACAGCAAACGACGTCATATTTCTTGCCGCTCTTTTGACATTTCTCTTCAGTAAGGTTTGCCATTTCATGATGGAAAGATATACGAGCCAACAACGAGTCGAAATTATTAAAATTTACTACCGAAATTCGGATTCAGTGGCCTCAACGTTAAGAGCGCTACGTCCAATTTATGGTCATCATAATCGTCCTAGCAGATCAACAATTGAGCGTCTAGTGGAAAAATTTGAATCCACATATATATACATATATATATCAAACTTAACAAGGCAAGGTTAGGTTAAGTTAGGTGGCTATCCCCATATTTGGTTGGATTCACTTAGACACTTAGTAGGTCCATTGTGTTGCCACATGAGTCGATTATTATCGGTAATCCCCACTCCTACTCCTAGAAAGCTAACAACAAGCGGTGTTCCCAAGCGGTCCCCCATCTAAGTAGGTACTAATCGCGCCCGACCGCGACGCTGCTTGATTTCGGTGTTCTAATGAGAACCGATGCTTTCAGCGTGGTATGGTCGTTGACCACTTAACATAGTTCTCCCAGTGCTTCTCTTCCTATTTTCTTGAATGCTTTTATTTTATTTTTATATGACATATTGCCCATAAGCCAATGTCAATATGTATTTATTCATGCGTCCTTTGAAATTCACCTATTGCGCATATGTTGAGTACCACATCAATGGTTTGTAATAAATTCTTTAAGAATTTGAGAAGTAACTCAATAAAATACTCGAACCAAGTTCTACAATCGGCATTTTAAAGTTTTGATATTATACATTTTGTGGATATTCATGCCTCAAAACTTCATGGAGGGCACTTTTGGGACTCACTGAAGTTTTCAAACTTTCATTTGGGGTATTTACATAATTAAAACTTTTGTCAATTAATTCAGGTATACCTTTAATTAAACTGACTTAGAAGTCAATCTAAATTCACTTTTCACTTTGTTTCTCATAATATTCTTTAGTGCGGGAAAATAACAAAGAAACACCATCCACTCCTGGTTTTGGTCTTTTCTCTGTTTTCCTTTCTTATTCGTATATTTAGCCCGAGGCTCCTTTTACATGTGTTTGCTTCCCCTCTGCACATTTGAACCATGGTTTTTCCTTTGTTCAAAAGGACGACAATACATTCATACGCATTCACCCCCATATCCGTACAATAAAATGCGCATTCAAGATTTCGTGAGAGAACATCCCATTCGCACTGTCAAAAGTAAATCACCGCCAATTACAAGAAGTGGCAAGTACTTTCGACAGATTATTTCTTTTAAATTTTCAACCCACCAAAAATCCTTCCGATACTTCTACGGATATATGTATGTATACCGCTCAGTTAATACTCGTATCTCAGATGTGAAACAGTGCAAAACGCGACACTATACGTGTTGTGGTTGAGCGGGACAACCACCAATTTAGCCGAAAACAATGTTTCAATTCAACCAAAACAAGCATTTGGCCTTTTCATTTGAAGGACGTTTTAAAAAAAAGGACACAATTTCCTGCCAAAACATATGAAAAACAAACATAAATTCAGTTAAACAGCTCTGTTTGGGAACTCACGAAGCATGCATTTGCTGCGTGCATTTGGCAGTGGTAAATTTGTGGTCGGAACTGGCGGATTAACAAGACCCGAACAACTGCTACAACTGGAAATTTGTACAATTTTACTGGAAATTTTCTTCGTAGGGCGCATAAATCCTCTTAATGGCCTACGGTAGAATGCACTGCGAGCGTCCGTACTCATACCAACCAGCTGCACAGAGTATTTCGCAGCAAAATTTGATTATCTGCAATACATTAAATGTATGTGGAGTTGTGTACTGAAAACTTAATGTTTTTCCATAAATCTTGTATGTACAGGAAATGTTTTCTTTTTCTGTTTTATTAAAAGAAAAATGAGATAATAATTTTAAGAGACCTAACAGAAAAACAGAGCTGGGCAGGAGTTTGTAAAAAAATTGTTCAGTATACCATGCAAGATCTATGGGACCATTGTTTCATTATTCCACTCAGTGACACAATTAATTTAATTTTAAGAAAGGCAAATTAAATTAAGCTAAATTCAAAATAGCTCACGATTAGGTGAAACAATGAAAATGCAACAATATTTTGATCCAGCCTTTCAGTTAGAACATGAAATCTTTTTCGCCAAAAATTACCTACAACAGTATTCTATCCAATTCAAGAACTCAATTTCCAAAAGCGGTTTACTAGAAATGTATTCTTAATTTTTTGAAGTCGGTGAACTTGTTTACCACTTAAAGAGGTTTTAATTTTGCAATTGATGCAATTGCAATCCTATAAATAGGATTGAAGAACTTCTTGGCAGAGTTAACGAGGATAAAATAAAAGTACATACCTTAGCGGTGTATTTAATTCGTATTAAAGAACTGTGCGCAGTACCGGTCGGAGTACATACTTGTACTAAGACAAATTTTGGTGTTTCGGTTAATATTGTCTTTAAAATGAAAATTGTTGGCATGGGTTTATAATGGAACTAATATCTAATATTACGTAGCTTAAGGTACACTGATTCAATAAATCAAAATACTTCAGTTAAAAGGGTTTAGGATATAAACATGGTTCTCAGGTGGTACAAACTTATTGATCACTTTCCGTGGAGATTTTCTACCAGAGATTCATCCTCTAGGCTCCTATCTGTCTGTCGTTCTTGCCCTTGATGTGCTCACACTTTGTCTAACATTATAAGGATTCATATCATAACCCCTTAAGCGTGAGTGAAGTATATAAAAAAAAACAAAAAAAAAAGCTTTTGTTTCAAATTCAGTTCCCACTTAAGTTTCGCGCTAAAGTCCCAAAACCATCACGTCGGCGTCGGTTTGGAATCTATAATGGTATTCGCTTTTCATAAACACTTATGTTTCGATGGTTTCCTTATACATCTCTGAGTAGAATTTCTATAGCTCAAATAATTTCTTTCAATATGTATGAAAATATATAATAGAAAAAAAGGTGCGTTGAATATTCTAAACAGGGACATCTTTTCCTAAAACATGTTACACGACTTTTTTCTACGGACATTTATGTATCTACTGATTCCAACGTGTTTATCAAATTTGAATAAGCGACTTGTATTTAACCCTTATTACCGTTTTTACAGTGCGAGCATAAGTGTCAAATTAGTTAAGTGTAGGATTGAACATAAACTTCAATCAAAGTCAACATTTAAGGGTGGTCTAATTAAGTCATGGATTGAGTGTCATTTCAACCATTTATTGAAAAAAATTCATTGTGAATTTGATTTTCAATTCCGTGTCAAGTGTTTTTTTAAAAACATTGAAAATCAGGAGAAAAGAAGACGATGAAGCCGCTGCATGGTTGGAAATAAAAAAAAAATCAATTAATTAATTTTTAATAGAAAAAACGATGAAGCAGAAGTATGCTGATGAAAACAAAAAATGCACATTCCCCTTCCTTTCCTCGATCTGCATGCTGAGGAAACAGATATGTACACATCCAAAGTCTCCAGCGAATATCAGCATCGACATTCAGCAGAATCATCCCTCTACTTACATAAAATGAGAATCGCAATGCCAGCCGCATTGCCATACAAAATGTTTTGTTGTTAAGGTAGGTTTTCCGCAATGTATTTTGGGGTTAATATTATTTTAGAGTGCACTAACGGCAACTCTGTACTCTCTGGATTGACATCTAAGCCACGTAAGTTGGTGGCTTAACTTAAACTAGTTTTTAAGTGGAGTTTATCGTTAAACCTGAACTGTGAAGATGCTATTCTTGTTCATCCTGAGTTCATCCCTGGATCCACACTTAACCAATGATTGCAACTTCGAATTGTTCCGTAAGTAATAACTTTTTTGAAAATATTAACAAGAAATTGTTTAAAGTAAAATCAATGGTATCAGTTTCTTATGAAAAAAAATGAAACAGATAAAAACAGATGTCAGAAAAATAAAATCGAATGATTTTACTATAAATCCTGGCCCCATGTGCAATGTAAGGGTTAAAAGTGACCACAAACTTATACCTAACTTACTTTAAAAAAACAAAAAAAAACAATACAATTTAGCCTTCAAAAAACTTAAGCTCTTAGTTTTGTATCCTGTGGCCAGCACAGAGTACATTCCTCCATTCAAGTTTTGAATATTTTAAGTCTTAAAATTAACCACCTCGTCTACATCACATTTATCAACGTCACTCTTAAAAGGGTTGAATAAATTTATTTTCTTAACTAGCTATGTAAGTTTTTATACTGATTGATTGAGACTGATTTATTTATTATTCATTTATTTTTTCTTTTCATTCCAGAATTCAAACGAACCAGTTGCATACGATTACGAGTATAAGAAAAGTGTCTATCTATCTATCTTTTCCATAAAACAGACATTGACCGAAGCGATGTAGTAAAAGTGTGTTTTTTTTTAAATAAGTGTTACATTTAATTTAACTGCGAAAGATGGAAGTAAATAGCAACTCTTTCGCATCGTATAAAGCGCTCCCGTGACCTACCCTGTAGTTCCGGGCTTTTGTTTATTTTGCATTCGCATATGAATTTATGGCTTATCAGAAGCTCGTCTCTACAGGTATCTCACAGGGTAGAAGTAATCAACATTTTCCCTTCAACTTTCATTTCATTTAATTATAAAATTTACTTTTAAATTTATTTTTAAGAAAAATAAAGAAAAAGCAAACAGGATAACATCAGTAAATTCAAAGAATGAGGAAGAATATCCTTAAACAAGGAAATTTAATTATTTTTTTTCTTTTTCCCACTAACATCGTCGCACCATGTCGCGTCACACCACCAAGGAGATATTCTCCGAAAGTTGGGTGTAAATGAAGAAGAAAAAGGATTTTCATGTTACTTCGAATAGCTCCTCCCCTAGAATATTTGTATATGCAAATACTCACCTACCTACAGATACAAATAATAATTAGGTGAGTATGATGTTCGTTTAAAATGCATACCTCAATTTTGCCAAATCCCAAATGTTTATTATGTTATATTTTAATTAAAATAGAATGTAAGTGGGTGTGGATGTGTGTGTACGTGATATTTTTATTTTTTTTTTACTTACAAGGAATGTGTATGAATGAACATTGGTGGTGTCTGGTGTGCAGATAAAAGATAAACTTGGTGAAACATCATTAATAAAGGAAATAATTATTATTTTCGTTTACAATTTTTTTTTGTTCTGGTTCAAAAGAAAGGGTTTCTTTATCGTTATTATGTACCTACTCGTATTATCCTTCAAAGATTCTCTTATTTACAATTATAAGCTGCTTTATTTTTAGATAAATGGAAATACTTACGGTAATGGGTTGGTTGTGAATTTATGCAATTTTTAACGACCGGAATACGGTCGTTAGCATTTTCAACCCCATCAATCGGGCTGTGCTGATAATAAAAATGGATTTAAGGTTGTATCGCGGGGAGAATACAATTATCCAAGTGGTACGTCTACAGCTCTTATATATCAGTATTTTTAAGTGGAATAGATTTTTAAAGTGATATCTTTAGAAGCGATTGAAAAGTGCAAACTTGTATACCTTCTGTGTTTTCAAGGAGAACTGTCATAAGGAGAATTTTAACTTAATAGATTTCAAATTTCAAATTTTTTATTTTGTTTTTTATTTGAACATCTCACTACAAAAAAGACGCTATAGCGTATTGCAATTTAGAATGAAATATTCCATAGTCGACGGTTCGTAGAGTGTTATTATTGCAGAATCTACGCAGATGATACAGGCAACGGATAGATGAACGTAGATACAGTTTCAAAGACGAGATATGAGCAGACCAACTCATATTTTATCAATAAGAACGCCTAAGTATTTGAAGTTGTTTACTATTTCAACTTTGAAACAATTCTCGTCACATATTGCCCCAACATCAGAAACCAATGGAGAAGATACAGCACCACATGTACAATCAGAATCTAGATCTCAGGGTCAGGAGATTCCTGCGATCTCAAACTAAAAAAACATTAGTTTTGTTTTATTGCTTACCTTTAGTTTGTGGTTGGCAAACCAAATTCTCAGTATGTGAGCGTCATGGTTTAACTCAGCTATTAGGTTAAGAGGGCTAGAGGAATCATACGCGATACCGAGGTCATCTGCAAAGGTCGTGACATTACCGGCTAAGTGTTGGTTAAACAGAGAGTTTATGTAGACCAGGAACAAAATCGGTCCAAGGACAGATCGTTGGGGAACCCCGAGATTTATGCTCCTGGCATTGCTATAGCAGTCCCCAATTTTTACTTTTTGCGTCCTATCTGATAGATACGACACAAGCCAGCTATGTATAATACTCCGAAAACCTACCCGATACAATTTGCTCAGGAGAATACTGTGATTAACCATGTCGAATGCCTTCGTTATGTCCACAAACAAACCGGCACAACTTTTTTTTGCATCAAGTCCTTTGTTTATTGGGGAGCAAAAAGTCAGGAGTGCATCTTCGTTAGAAAGTCCTTCTCTAAAGCCATACTGCATAGGACTTATAAATCGTGTTCTCTTGAGAAACCGTAGCATTCTATTCTTAATAGCTTTTTCAAATATTTTTGAGATAGAAGACAGCAAGGAGATCGGCCGGTAGTTATTTTTGTCCCGCTTTTACCCTTTTTAAAAGTCGGTATAACATTTGCGCATTTTAGCCTTGTGGGAAATGTACCACGTGTAATGCTAAAGTTAAAGAGATAAACCAAAATCTCAACTACGTTTAGTGCTATTTTCTTTAAGCTAAGGTTAGAAATTCCATCGTCACCACAAGAGTTTGATTTATTTAAAGAATTAATAAATGACAGGATTTCAATACCTGTAATTGGTTCAAAAAAGAAACTTTCACTGTAAAATTCATCTTCCACCAGATTATCTTCAGTTCATCGCTTACAGTAATTAGTACAATAGTACAGTAATACTTGCAAAGCTCCAGAAAGACATAACATGATTAAGTGTTTGCACCAACCCAAGTGGGGCTATCATTGAAAAGGTCAGTATTTGAAGATTCAATCATGGAATTTTATTCAATTTTAAGATCTTGCGTTGCTATACACATATACTTATAAACAAAACTGTGTTTTTCATTGAACTAAATAGCCGCTTAAATTCAAAGTTTATGGATCAGAAAATTTGAAAAATAGGTCAGGTACCGGAAAATGAATGCTTTATAATTTCTAAGAAAAAAAATAAAATGAATAGTTAATTTACCGAAAATCTCTTTATACGAGTAATACTTGCATATAACAGCTGTGTATTTTTAGGTTGCCACATAAAGCGTTTTCAGTCTTTGTTGGATTTAAAGAAGCTATAACATATCAAGGCAACTTTTCGAATCCAAAGCCATACCACGTTACCTCTCTCAACCAGAACGAAACTTGTAAAGACAGTAGATCCTGTATCAGTCCAAAGTATTCATAGCAACTTCACTGGATTTGGTTATGGCGTGAGAGCGTGGTTATATTGATCCCTTTGCCATCATTGTCATCGCAGTCAATGCACATAACATATTTAGAAATTTGTTTCCATTTATTAATAAACGTCTGTGAAGATCCCAACCATATTAGTCCGAAACGAATGACTGCCATTTACAGTCTTCAACGGACCTGTACCCTGTACCTGTAGGTACCCTATTCGCACTTTTTTGTTACCTTAACCGAATTAATACTTTTCAATGGATTCAAAAAATAATATTTTAAGATATTAGGCTATAATTTAAACAGGGGTACCATCTTGCAAAAGTATGTTGTACTACTTTCATACGCCGACGGCATTGACATCATTGGTAGAACACAGCGAGCTGTCACCGGTAGATTTGCGAGTGTAAATATAGGAGTAGTTAAAATGGTGGTAAACGGGGTCAAAACAAAATATATGCTGTCACCGAAAAAGGACACGAAAGGGATCAGATGGCATATAGAGCAATATGCAAATGGACAAGAACGCTCCGACCCGCAGAATATTCGATTCCAACCCAGAGGGGCGCACAAGTGGAAAAGGACCTCTGGACGCAGGTAGCTATAGACTGGGCTGACCGGTAAGGGTTGTTTGTTGAGTTCTTAGTCCACACCGGACTGTAACACAACCTCATTAAGTAGGTTATTAAGATTCGCAGCTATATTCAGATTTGACAGCGTGGCAAGTAGTCCAATGCACTTCCTAATCCAGCTATTGCTCCCACGCTGCTCACTGACTAGCACTATGGGCATCTTGTATTTAGGTACTTATAGAGCAGTTCGTTATTTTTAAATTATAGAGATTCAATATAAATATACATGTATCACGAAATATCGGAATTAGGGAAACTGTTGAGCAGTTGCACACCGGATCGCTTATCTGGCTTATCGTGCAGTAGTACTGTCGGGAAAAAAAGAGCAATGGATGCAACTGGAAAGACATATGTACACTCCGCCATGTCAACTTATTTAAGTGCACACATTACACAAAAGACTATAAGGAACCGACTTATAGAAGCATGTTTGCGGGGGTACATTGCTCGCAAAAATCCACACGATTCAGTTGCAATTTGCTAAGAAGCATCCACCAAAACATCTCGTATTTTGTAAAATAATCATCTAGAATTCTAGAGTGATGAATTGAAGTTTAAAATATTCTGATCCGATGGCGAAAAATATGGGAGATGGGAAATTAATAAAAAAACTCGATCATAAATACACCATCAAAAGAATTTAACCCTGGTGGTCGAAATGTCATGATTTGGGGAACCTTTTCGTGGTTATGGGGTTGGTCGTAATGGGAAAGTTAACAGGCGCATGGATCAGTAACGTTAATATTTTAGCATCAGAAAAATTATCCTAAACACAATTCTCGGCTAGTGAAGTTTTGGTTTGAGGCACAGCAGATAAGTGTTCTGAAGTGGCCAGCGCAAAGTTCTGACTTAAATCCTAGTGAGAAGCTGTGGGCTAATGTGAATCGAAGTTAAGGGCTTAAAAAGTCCTCGAACTCCGAAGAACTCTTTAAAAATATTGAGAATATTGAGCTCGTGATACATTTTCGCTTATGTGTTTCTGATATCTGTCACTTTTGTGTAGCCCAGGGCTTGATGGATATGTATTCTAGATCTGATGATGTCGGTGCACTTTATTGTTTAAATATATACATGCATACACACTCATATTGTTTTATTGAATTTTATGTAGCTTTAATTATTATGCATTAGAGAGAGACTGCATTTTCAAAACTCAGATATGTTTGCTGTTCCATTTCCTCGCTCTTCCTTCTGTACGTGTATTAAACTAACATTATTTGATGTAATTCGAACTTACACCCTTGCAACCCACACCTTAAATCACGTCCATTAAGAGAACATTATTAATCCGTACAGCGGGTAGCGAAATTGTTTTTAGAGCTGATTTCATCCTTGGAAGGAGGTGAACTTTAAAATTTCGAGATTAACTTCCCCTGCGTAAAAAACAATTTCCTTAAAATATAAATTTATAGCTACATTGTTGCCAACTCGAAAAAAACACAACTTGTACTGAAATGTAGGAGGCCAGCGCCAGTCGCAGGCACGTTCTCGTAATAAATTATAAATCACAAAACAATCTGATTGGTGAATAAATATCTGTCAATAAATTACTGCATACTTCAGCGGGCGCACAGCTCAATTTCAGTTCAATATCAAAGTTTAGATTCAATGTGCTGTTTTCTTCGACAGAAAGCAGGATAAAACATTTCTCCGCAACTGGCACGAGTAAAAGTGTCACCATTAATTTATTCAGCCATCAGTCCTGCTCCTCCCCTCCGACCCGGTGTTGCCAAAGAAAATACTCGTACAACAAAATCCACGCCCATTAACATTAGGGGATCTCAAGGAAACATCTTATCTGCTCGAGGACATCTCTCTTCTGCTCCGCTACTTGTCCCCGAATGTATTTTATACCATTTAACTAAAATACCAAAAATAGCTACATAACAGGAAAGTAGCAGTGAGAAAATCTCATCCCTGGGAAAGGGGGATGAGATTTCTCCAGAGACCAAAGTATGTAAACTTACTCCCCGTAACCGCAAGGTAAAAATACAAAATCATGCCGTGTCACACCTGACTTTACAACTACTTACTTCTTTCCACAGGACTACAAGGTATGCTGCGGGATGTCATCGTCGTCGTCTTGTTAATGTACAAAGTATCTAAAAGCGTTTTCGCTTCGTACATTAATAATTCATCGCATTTCAGAGGTTTTCAACGCCACCAAAAACGATACGCTATACAGTTACAGACTTCCAATTACAAAAACAACATTGCACAGAACAGGAACCAATCTAACAAGGCCCATATGTATACACTCATAGAGTGTCCTGTTCCTGGTGTGATAGCACACCACAATCCATGTGGTTGGTGGGTGGGCATCGAGAATGAGAAAAAATAGAAAAATAAATGCGGAAGCAGAAAAACTCAGCAGGAAGGGAATACTCGTATAACTGTGACAAAGAATTTATAAGGACATCATCTGCAGCAGAAGGAGCACAGATTGGGTGGTGAGCAGCGTTGCCACAATGCTACTTTTGTAGCAAAAGTGCTACATTATTTTTCAGTTTTTTTCAATTTGCTACTTTGCTACTTTAAATTTAAAATTTGCCCCATTTTGCTACATTTTACTCTTGAAGTCACATTGACCTTTTTTCGAAGTTCCCTGCAAAATAGTTTGTTGCTGTTTGGCAGAGTTGTAAAAGTATGCAATCATTTTGGAATGCATTCTTTCAAAATCATTCTATGAATTCAATTTTTGGATTGCATTCATTGACTTCAATTTGAGACTTCAAAAAATGAATGCAATCAATGAATGCAGTAACTTGTGATTCTTGCTTGCATTAATTTTGCATTCATTTGCACTCATTGCATTCATTTGCACTCTTTGCTTTCATTTGCATTCAGTTGAAGTCTTTTGCATTCTTTTGCACTCTTTGCATTAAAAGTACTAGAAAAGGACTAAAATTAATTAAAGTCCGTACCAAATTAATTAAAATCAATCCAAAAGAATCGAAAATAATGCAAAATACTTCAAATGAATACAAATGAATGCGAAGAGTGCAAAAGAATGCAAAATACTTCAACTGAATGCAAATGAATGCAAAGTGCAAATGAACGTAAAAAGAATGCAAGCATTCAATTGAAGTCATAAGTAATAGCATTCATTGATTGCATTCAATTGAATGGTACAAACAAAGAATGCAGTCTTTTGAATGCTTAATGAATGGTGATTGCATTAATTTTTTGAAGTCTCAAATTGAAGTCAATGAATGCAATCAAAAAATTGAATTCATTAAAGAATTAATTTCAAAATGATTGCATTCTTTTACAACTCTGCTGTTTGGTAATGCTCTCTGTTGCTTTCAATCCCAATAATAGGTCTGTTCATTGAAGCTCTCCTGGGCCGAGAAGAACAGTAAAGTAGAAGGTTTATGTGTTCAATGAGAAGTGTTTCTGTCCGAGATTGATCTGCTTTGTGTTCAACGACTCTGTTCTAGGCAATTTTTCGGCACCTACTCTTGAGGTATAACAGATTTTTGAGAAATGTTTAACTCAGCTGTGTTGCGTGCGCATTTGATTGTTTTATTTGAAGTGAAAAGTGTTTCGACGAGATTAAAGTTTACCAAATGGGAGAAATTGAAAATCAATCGCAAAAGGGGCGATCGGTTGTTGTAAAATGCTATAAATAATTTGGAAAATATTAGATAAAATAATCATCAATGCAGTGCAGTGTCATTTTTGACAACAAACATATGGCTGTAATTTTCAATGCTGACTTGATCTAACATTTTTCACAAATCTGTGCTGTTCTGATCCGCCTTTTTTCTCATTGAACAAAGCTTATTCATTTGAAGGTGAGACCTTAGTTTTTTATTTTGTGCATCCAAAACATGCGTTGCCTTCCGTCGTTTATTTATTCTATCGGAACTCAAAAACTGGTAAACTGCCAACTGTGTTGACTGAAGCAAATAGGAAAATTGTTGCATTGCTTCTGTTAAGTTTAGACTGGATCAGAAATATGATAAGTTGTACTTATAAATTGCTACAGATCGCTCAAGATTCGTTATAATACAGCGAAAAGAAAAGAAGGAGGAAAATAAAAATAAACAAATAAAAAAAATATGGATAGTATGGAAGTTTCGAAGAGCATTGCCTGGTCACGTGGATTTTCTTCCAAAAGTTATAACAAGGAAGTGTTTTCCTGACTCCAAGGTAGCACAACATATAACTTGTGCTAGAACGAAAACGACAAGTGCTATAAACAATAAGTTTTTGTAAAATAAATTGATTGCTCTTACAAACGTTCTTCTTTTGTTTGTGCTACCATAGGCTACTTTTCAGAATGAGAGATTTTGCTACTTTTGCTACTTTCCACAGTTTTTCGGGCTACATTTATCAAAAGTCAGGCGGCAACGCTGGTGGTGAGTGAGTTTGATGTGGAAGAGGAAGTGCGGGCTCGGAAAGTAAACGGACGATAGACGGTTGCCACCTACGTGGTAGCAGTTGTGTGATATTTTCTCAATTTTCTTTCTTCTGCAGGAAGAGTGTCATGGCACGACAGGGAGGTAAACGAACAGCGAACTTGTCCTTCGGGAATCTAGTAGTACAATTATGTGCGCTGGGGCCAAAAGGTTCTCAATACGATTTATTCTCATATTGATTGTCTTTTGATTTCCAGTTTTCTTATTTTCTGTAAAGCGGATACGAAGTGAGTGGGGAGCTGCACGAACGTGGGCGTTGGATTACATGGATATGGCTTAGCATACAGCGCGACATCACAAGTAAGCCAATTCTGAATGCATTCGTCACCTTCAGGGACTCCGTTTGACATTTTATTATTCGACTTCAATTCGAGAGGGATATGCCGTTAATATTTTACAACACACATAATTTTATACGCTTCGGATGTGAATGATTTCATTTTGACATTCGATGTCACGTGTGAAGGTTTTCCATTTTTTTTTTGATGCCCGTGCCTTGGAAATGTAAAAAATGACAGAAATAAATGTGGAAATAAAATGTTTATCAATTTTTGTTGGTTTTTGAGAAGGATGGGTCAATGATGACATTTATTTTTGATAGGAAAATGGATACATGGCGAGTTATTCTTGGTGTGTTTTTTTATTAGCAATTTACAAGACATCGTGAGAATGAGGAAACTAGGTTCAGGAGTCTCATCATCGCTGTCTACATGTATGTATGTATGTTATGTACGTACATTTGTACATATGTATACATATCAACTACAGAGTGACTGGTTGGGCTTGGGCAATTCGTATGGTCGTCGCAAACGACTGCAAATTTCTTACAACCGTTGTAACCTATTCGATTGTATTGTGTATTTCCAGCTTAACGGTACCTTGGAGTACGACCTTCAAATTTCGTCCTTGGAGTCATTGAACAATCTAAAAATCAGTTTGCCATCTTAAAATACCCTCAACTAACATT
The DNA here is from genome assembly GCA_949775065.1 of Brachyopa scutellaris. Classification (NCBI taxonomy): domain Eukaryota; kingdom Metazoa; phylum Arthropoda; class Insecta; order Diptera; family Syrphidae; genus Brachyopa; species Brachyopa scutellaris. Next base: position 95,931,276 of record OX459114.1, on the reverse strand, counting down.
TTTTTTAAAAAAAAGGAAATAATATTTTTTTCAATAGCTTAGTCAACAAAGGGTTTACATTACCTACCCTTACGCTAATAGTTAAGGGGGTACATACATACGTCCAGCAGCGCCAAAAACGCACCAAAAGAAAAACTGATTTAAAATAAATAATAATAAAAATATATATATATAAAAATAACTTTTACACATTGTTTATTGGTATGTAAGCTTTATAATAAAATTTATTTCAATTTTTTTTTTACAAGAATTGAAATATAAAAAATCACGTTTTTCAAGGCACTATGAAAAAGAAGTTGCTCCACGGTCTGCATCATTTCTCCTTGAAATGTTGATGGATATGCAAAATGTAAAAAAATTCTTGTAAAATAAGGTCGTAGTTATAGTCTGTCGAGCCGGACTTTTGGAATTCGAAAAATTTGGCAATTTACGGCAGTTTAAAATAAAAATAATTATATTTATAAATTTTTTTAATCATAATATCAAAAATTCGGTTCGACAGACTATAGAGAAATCAATATCGAAAATTTAAAAAAAAAATGCATCAAAAAATATTAAAAACTGTATATAAGATATCATACAGACCGTGCCGGAAAAAGTAGTTTTGAGAAAAACGCGTTTAAAGTTTCAAGTGCGTTTCGTTTGAGGTCACGCGCAGCTCACTTTGAACGATCAAATACAACTAACCTTCACTTCAGAGAACTAAATATAATCTCCCCATGCTTTATAAATGTCCCTTCCCTATACATACTTTAGGATAACAAAAGAACTGACAAGCTGAAGGACTCCGAAAAAAGCTGCCTCAAACAAAGGCCACCTGCGCGATTTGGGCTCTTGTCGAGCCGTCACATTTTCTATAATAACTTTGGATCTATGGGGAACGTTTACAATCGGCTTTCCCATAAATACTCCGAAAACTATAGAGAATAATAATCTGTAGAAAAAAAGTAGCGAATTTTTTTTAAATTCTGGACGCAAAACGCCCTTAAGAACTTTACTATGAAGACAAATACAATAAGAAGAATGCAATGATTCATTTGCTATCAACTAACTTGCACAATATAAAAACAATGTGGAACTCACTATCTGCTAAATCACAAGATCAAACAAAATAATCATTTGAAATAGGCAGAAACACTTAAGTTTATGTAGTACCTATACTTACTGATACATGCAACGATGTAGCGAATTATAAACAAGAATAATAATAAGATATTTACCTTCTTTGATATAACCCTAGAATCTACGGTACTGGATTTAATTGATTTGAAATATTTTAACGAATCGTTACTTTTTTCAAGCTTCAATTGTGAATGGACCACAAATACGACACTGTCCCAAAATGGTTTACTTATCTTAGCTCTCAACCAATAGCGAAGGCGTACTTAATCTTATCTTTGAACCACCCATCGGTGACTTGAATCGGAAACAAAACCAACTACCTTCTTCTATCTAACACTAGATGGCAGGAAATACGAAATAGAGAATGCAGTTGTCACTGAATATTTCAAAAGTTTAAAATCTTGAACGAAATAAAATTTATTTACAAACAACGGGAACGATGTGAAAACTGTACAGAAAAATGTGCTAGTACTTAATTTACTACGTAACATTGTATAATTTACCGTTTTTCTGCTTTTGTTATTTTTGACAAAGATTGTTCGGCAAAACTAAGAATCAAAATGCAAAATCCATTAATCAGTTCATTCTTGTGATGTGACAGTGCGTGTCCTCTTCTTTCTTCTATGTTCTTTTTTGGTAAGAAATGATGCGACTACATACATACATATGTACAGATAGCGACTTTCAACAATGTTTCATGCGAGTATATACAGAAATGCCTACGAAAAAACATACTTCATTCACTTATGCACGCTGTTGAAAGAAAGGGAAACGAAGGAACAAGGAAATGAGAGAAAAAAAAATGGCGACAGGATTTCAGATTATTTCACCCTGCCTTACATTTCATCCTCTTTTGTGTGATTAGATGACTTCACTGTCATGGCAGATTATTCATCGCCACAAACAGCGACAGGAAATCCAACCACCCACCGTTATTTCACTCTTTATACACGAGGAGTAGCAGCAGTCAGCGCGATACTCAACGAACGGGATTTATAAAGTTCCATTAAGAATATTCCACTTAAACCGAATCGAAGTGGAAGGAAGTGTCCTCCTAGATGTGATGCCTTCGAAATATGCGCTTCGTTCGAAGATGTATCTACATATACATATTTGCTGCGGTGCGCAGGCAGATGTTGAGTCTTCTCTTTGAGTCCGCATTTTTATTTGACTGACATTGCACGTCGGAGACCTACACCAATGTGGAGCAGATCATTAATTATCTGGAATCTCTAGAAGACATGGACGTGTGTGCTGGTTTGGTCCCTATTCGATGCGTTCCATTTTTCTGTAACTATTCATATGTGAGATCATGTGGAGCGAGAGGTAGGTACAAAGAAAAAAAAACAGGCAAAGTTTTCCCTTAAAAAAAAGTGTTTCCTTAATAATGTCGCCTTTTACGCTGTTTTCCAGATTATCCACTTAATGCACTGACAAAGGGCAAACTAATCGTTTTTCTCTTCTTTTTTTTCTGAGCTGGTTTTTCATTAATTTTCCTCTCTGAGTGATGTGTGTGTGTCCATGTCCAGTCAGATGAGAAAATGAAAATGTATCCTTCCTTCAAAATTTCAATTGAAAATCCAACCATGTGTTCATGTCCAGTTATAATTCGGATTTCGGATTGAGACATCAGCGAGGGCAGAGTCCACAAAGAATTTATCGTAGATGAATGTCAATTCGTCTCAAGTGGTCTGTGAAGAGGATGACTGTATTTGATGCAGAATTGTTAGATGACCGAAGCGTCTATACATATAAGACATATGTAAGAAGGTATAATATTACTCGTACTTTGAAAAAGGAAACATTTTTCTGTCTGAATTTCGCTTGTTGGAGTAACGCTATTCCTGCGCTGCTGGCTTGGAAGAATTTAAGGAAGCAGACGAAAACTGGTAGATTGGATGCTATAAAAGTAGCTGATATTGAAACAGTCAGCTGAATTATCGTACCCCTGAGCTTCACACCGCAAAACTGACAAGATACATTTAAGATCAAGTGTAGCTTAGTTGTAGGACAACAATTGCCAATATCTAATGGAAGGAATATGGCAACAATTGAGTACCAACAAACGAACAAACCACTAACGCAAAACTTAACTAAGCTTCACAAATAGTCCAGTCGAATTAGAATTTGACACGGAAAATATTCCGCGCAGCAATTATCCTTCGGAAATCGTTGGGGAGCTCAATGAGGGCTCACTAATAGTTCACCTCTTTTCGGGTCTAAATCAGACAGACTATAGAGAAATCAATATCGAAAATTTAAAAAAAAAATGCATCAAAAAATATTAAAAACTGTATATAAGATATCATACAGACCGTGCCGGAAAAAGTAGTTTTGAGAAAAACGCGTTTAAAGTTTCAAGTGCGTTTCGTTTGAGGTCACGCGCAGCTCACTTTGAACGATCAAATACAACTAACCTTCACTTCAGAGAACTAAATATAATCTCCCCATGCTTTATAAATGTCCCTTCCCTATACATACTTTAGGATAACAAAAGAACTGACAAGCTGAAGGACTCCGAAAAAAGCTGCCTCAAACAAAGGCCACCTGCGCGATTTGGGCTCTTGTCGAGCCGTCACATTTTCTATAATAACTTTGGATCTATGGGGAACGTTTACAATCGGCTTTCCCATAAATACCCCGAAAACTATAGAGAATAATAATCTGTAGAAAAAAAGTAGCGAATTTTTTTTAAATTCTGGACGCAAAACGCCCTTAAGAACTTTACTATGAAGACAAATACAATAAGAAGAATGCAATGATTCATTTGCTATCAACTAACTTGCACAATATAAAAACAATGTGGAACTCACTATCTGCTAAATCACAAGATCAAACAAAATAATCATTTGAAATAGGCAGAAACACTTAAGTTTATGTAGTACCTATACTTACTGATACATGCAACGATGTAGCGAATTATAAACAAGAATAATAATAAGATATTTACCTTCTTTGATATAACCCTAGAATCTACGGTACTGGATTTAATTGATTTGAAATATTTTAACGAATCGTTACTTTTTTCAAGCTTCAATTGTGAATGGACCACAAATACGACACTGTCCCAAAATGGTTTACTTATCTTAGCTCTCAACCAATAGCGAAGGCGTACTTAATCTTATCTTTGAACCACCCATCGGTGACTTGAATCGGAAACAAAACCAACTACCTTCTTCTATCTAACACTAGATGGCAGGAAATACGAAATAGAGAATGCAGTTGTCACTGAATATTTCAAAAGTTTAAAATCTTGAACGAAATAAAATTTATTTACAAACAACGGGAACGATGTGAAAACTGTACAGAAAAATGTGCTAGTACTTAATTTACTACGTAACATTGTATAATTTACCGTTTTTCTGCTTTTGTTATTTTTGACAAAGATTGTTCGGCAAAACTAAGAATCAAAATGCAAAATCCATTAATCAGTTCATTCTTGTGATGTGACAGTGCGTGTCCTCTTCTTTCTTCTATGTTCTTTTTTGGTAAGAAATGATGCGACTACATACATACATATGTACAGATAGCGACTTTCAACAATGTTTCATGCGAGTATATACAGAAATGCCTACGAAAAAACATACTTCATTCACTTATGCACGCTGTTGAAAGAAAGGGAAACGAAGGAACAAGGAAATGAGAGAAAAAAAAATGGCGACAGGATTTCAGATTATTTCACCCTGCCTTACATTTCATCCTCTTTTGTGTGATTAGATGACTTCACTGTCATGGCAGATTATTCATCGCCACAAACAGCGACAGGAAATCCAACCACCCACCGTTATTTCACTCTTTATACACGAGGAGTAGCAGCAGTCAGCGCGATACTCAACGAACGGGATTTATAAAGTTCCATTAAGAATATTCCACTTAAACCGAATCGAAGTGGAAGGAAGTGTCCTCCTAGATGTGATGCCTTCGAAATATGCGCTTCGTTCGAAGATGTATCTACATATACATATTTGCTGCGGTGCGCAGGCAGATGTTGAGTCTTCTCTTTGAGTCCGCATTTTTATTTGACTGACATTGCACGTCGGAGACCTACACCAATGTGGAGCAGATCATTAATTATCTGGAATCTCTAGAAGACATGGACGTGTGTGCTGGTTTGGTCCCTATTCGATGCGTTCCATTTTTCTGTAACTATTCATATGTGAGATCATGTGGAGCGAGAGGTAGGTACAAAGAAAAAAAAACAGGCAAAGTTTTCCCTTAAAAAAAAGTGTTTCCTTAATAATGTCGCCTTTTACGCTGTTTTCCAGATTATCCACTTAATGCACTGACAAAGGGCAAACTAATCGTTTTTCTCTTCTTTTTTTTCTGAGCTGGTTTTTCATTAATTTTCCTCTCTGAGTGATGTGTGTGTGTCCATGTCCAGTCAGATGAGAAAATGAAAATGTATCCTTCCTTCAAAATTTCAATTGAAAATCCAACCATGTGTTCATGTCCAGTTATAATTCGGATTTCGGATTGAGACATCAGCGAGGGCAGAGTCCACAAAGAATTTATCGTAGATGAATGTCAATTCGTCTCAAGTGGTCTGTGAAGAGGATGACTGTATTTGATGCAGAATTGTTAGATGACCGAAGCGTCTATACATATAAGACATATGTAAGAAGGTATAATATTACTCGTACTTTGAAAAAGGAAACATTTTTCTGTCTGAATTTCGCTTGTTGGAGTAACGCTATTCCTGCGCTGCTGGCTTGGAAGAATTTAAGGAAGCAGACGAAAACTGGTAGATTGGATGCTATAAAAGTAGCTGATATTGAAACAGTCAGCTGAATTATCGTACCCCTGAGCTTCACACCGCAAAACTGACAAGATACATTTAAGATCAAGTGTAGCTTAGTTGTAGGACAACAATTGCCAATATCTAATGGAAGGAATATGGCAACAATTGAGTACCAACAAACGAACAAACCACTAACGCAAAACTTAACTAAGCTTCACAAATAGTCCAGTCGAATTAGAATTTGACACGGAAAATATTCCGCGCAGCAATTATCCTTCGGAAATCGTTGGGGAGCTCAATGAGGGCTCACTAATAGTTCACCTCTTTTCGGGTCTAAATCAGACAGACTATAGAGAAATCAATATCGAAAATTTAAAAAAAAAATGCATCAAAAAATATTAAAAACTGTATATAAGATATCATACAGACCGTGCCGGAAAAAGTAGTTTTGAGAAAAACGCGTTTAAAGTTTCAAGTGCGTTTCGTTTGAGGTCACGCGCAGCTCACTTTGAACGATCAAATACAACTAACCTTCACTTCAGAGAACTAAATATAATCTCCCCATGCTTTATAAATGTCCCTTCCCTATACATACTTTAGGATAACAAAAGAACTGACAAGCTGAAGGACTCCGAAAAAAGCTGCCTCAAACAAAGGCCACCTGCGCGATTTGGGCTCTTGTCGAGCCGTCACATTTTCTATAATAACTTTGGATCTATGGGGAACGTTTACAATCGGCTTTCCCATAAATACCCCGAAAACTATAGAGAATAATAATCTGTAGAAAAAAAGTAGCGAATTTTTTTTAAATTCTGGACGCAAAACGCCCTTAAGAACTTTACTATGAAGACAAATACAATAAGAAGAATGCAATGATTCATTTGCTATCAACTAACTTGCACAATATAAAAACAATGTGGAACTCACTATCTGCTAAATCACAAGATCAAACAAAATAATCATTTGAAATAGGCAGAAACACTTAAGTTTATGTAGTACCTATACTTACTGATACATGCAACGATGTAGCGAATTATAAACAAGAATAATAATAAGATATTTACCTTCTTTGATATAACCCTAGAATCTACGGTACTGGATTTAATTGATTTGAAATATTTTAACGAATCGTTACTTTTTTCAAGCTTCAATTGTGAATGGACCACAAATACGACACTGTCCCAAAATGGTTTACTTATCTTAGCTCTCAACCAATAGCGAAGGCGTACTTAATCTTGTCTTTGAACCACCCATCGGTGACTTGAATCGGAAACAAAACCAACTACCTTCTTCTATCTAACACTAGATGGCAGGAAATACGAAATAGAGAATGCAGTTGTCACTGAATATTTCAAAAGTTTAAAATCTTGAACGAAATAAAATTTATTTACAAACAACGGGAACGATGTGAAAACTGTACAGAAAAATGTGCTAGTACTTAATTTACTACGTAACATTGTATAATTTACCGTTTTTCTGCTTTTGTTATTTTTGACAAAGATTGTTCGGCAAAACTAAGAATCAAAATGCAAAATCCATTAATCAGTTCATTCTTGTGATGTGACAGTGCGTGTCCTCTTCTTTCTTCTATGTTCTTTTTTGGTAAGAAATGATGCGACTACATACATACATATGTACAGATAGCGACTTTCAACAATGTTTCATGCGAGTATATACAGAAATGCCTACGAAAAAACATACTTCATTCACTTATGCACGCTGTTGAAAGAAAGGGAAACGAAGGAACAAGGAAATGAGAGAAAAAAAAATGGCGACAGGATTTCAGATTATTTCACCCTGCCTTACATTTCATCCTCTTTTGTGTGATTAGATGACTTCACTGTCATGGCAGATTATTCATCGCCACAAACAGCGACAGGAAATCCAACCACCCACCGTTATTTCACTCTTTATACACGAGGAGTAGCAGCAGTCAGCGCGATACTCAACGAACGGGATTTATAAAGTTCCATTAAGAATATTCCACTTAAACCGAATCGAAGTGGAAGGAAGTGTCCTCCTAGATGTGATGCCTTCGAAATATGCGCTTCGTTCGAAGATGTATCTACATATACATATTTGCTGCGGTGCGCAGGCAGATGTTGAGTCTTCTCTTTGAGTCCGCATTTTTATTTGACTGACATTGCACGTCGGAGACCTACACCAATGTGGAGCAGATCATTAATTATCTGGAATCTCTAGAAGACATGGACGTGTGTGCTGGTTTGGTCCCTATTCGATGCGTTCCATTTTTCTGTAACTATTCATATGTGAGATCATGTGGAGCGAGAGGTAGGTACAAAGAAAAAAAAACAGGCAAAGTTTTCCCTTAAAAAAAAGTGTTTCCTTAATAATGTCGCCTTTTACGCTGTTTTCCAGATTATCCACTTAATGCACTGACAAAGGGCAAACTAATCGTTTTTCTCTTCTTTTTTTTCTGAGCTGGTTTTTCATTAATTTTCCTCTCTGAGTGATGTGTGTGTGTCCATGTCCAGTCAGATGAGAAAATGAAAATGTATCCTTCCTTCAAAATTTCAATTGAAAATCCAACCATGTGTTCATGTCCAGTTATAATTCGGATTTCGGATTGAGACATCAGCGAGGGCAGAGTCCACAAAGAATTTATCGTAGATGAATGTCAATTCGTCTCAAGTGGTCTGTGAAGAGGATGACTGTATTTGATGCAGAATTGTTAGATGACCGAAGCGTCTATACATATAAGACATATGTAAGAAGGTATAATATTACTCGTACTTTGAAAAAGGAAACATTTTTCTGTCTGAATTTCGCTTGTTGGAGTAACGCTATTCCTGCGCTGCTGGCTTGGAAGAATTTAAGGAAGCAGACGAAAACTGGTAGATTGGATGCTATAAAAGTAGCTGATATTGAAACAGTCAGCTGAATTATCGTACCCCTGAGCTTCACACCGCAAAACTGACAAGATACATTTAAGATCAAGTGTAGCTTAGTTGTAGGACAACAATTGCCAATATCTAATGGAAGGAATATGGCAACAATTGAGTACCAACAAACGAACAAACCACTAACGCAAAACTTAACTAAGCTTCACAAATAGTCCAGTCGAATTAGAATTTGACACGGAAAATATTCCGCGCAGCAATTATCCTTCGGAAATCGTTGGGGAGCTCAATGAGGGCTCACTAATAGTTCACCTCTTTTCGGGTCTAAATCGAAAAATATCGATCCTAGGGAAAAATTGATTCGGACCAAAATTGTAGGAAATTTAATTCTAAACAACTTTGGTTATGACAATTTATCGTGCTAAATTGAAAATAAACGAGTTATTCAATAAAAAAAATTCACCCTCAAATTCAAGATGGCGGAAGACGCAACAGGGTTGGAATCCCGAAAACCGAAGTGTAGACTGTCAGTGAGCCCTCCAACGATTTCCGAAGGAAAATTGCTGCACGGATTTTTTTCCGTGTCAGCCTCTCTTTAGATCTAATTCGACTGGGCTAAAAACATCATCCTCGAAATCTGGCCGAAAATCAGCCCGGTAGAGTGTACATGAAGAACTGAAAGTGGTTTAACATAAGCCCCGAGCAATTTTGAAAGAATACAGCTGAATTAATAAATTAAGTCTAATGTAGAAAAGGGAAGACCAGCAGTATATCATATTTGATGATTACATAAGTTCGTATTCGATTCAATAATACAATTTGGCAGAATTTAAAAAAAGTTTAGTAACCTATTTTTTAAGTTATTTTCCAACAATAAACAAGCTTTCCGATTCCATTTTCTTTGTGAGGTAGTCTTCAGCATCTTCCTCTGAATGACGATTCTGGCCATTAAAACTGTTCTAAAAAGAACGTAAAAGATGACAATATGATGGTCCAATATCTAAGGAATATGTGACGGGTTCTGTAACTTTTTCTGTATTTTTCTATATAATTTTTCGCTGAACGTTCTTGTACAGAACACACTTTTCATCGGCATTCAGACTATCAATGCCGGAAGGCCGGCCTAATTTATGCTTAATTGATATCATTTGTTTGAAATGTGACAAACTACGGAGTGCTGGCATACGATCCAGCATATGAGGTTCCAATAGTCACGTCTTTCCTTAACTCCTAAAGTATTCCATAAATCGACTTATCCGAACGATATATGACGCTAAACAGATATACATGACACATTCGTCTATTCAGTGCATGTAACCGAAGCTGTACAGTTCAGTATTCGCCATTTATGAAGATGAACTTATATAAAAATTCCAATGCAAGTGTCCTTTGAGTGGTTCGGCCAATGGAATATACCGAATTTAGACTCAATCCACTTGTCGATTATGTAAATATGTATATGCTTACAAGGCACGCGCTTTAGTGATGAGGAGCTTAGTTTAATTCCTCATCAACTCCAAGAGTCTAAAGCAGATGGTGATTAGACTGGAGCACCAACAAGCTTACTATAGACTGAAGCCACAGTAAGCCAAAGGCGATATCAGGAGATCTTATTTGCCATGATTTCTAGATTCAGTTCGCTCAGACTAGAGATTGAGCTTAGTTCACAAATTGCATTTACACATTCTGACTATTGCTACATACATTAATACTTCTTTCCTTTCACTGGCTCTTCCAATTATATAACAAAACTATTAAAAAAGCATAAATCATCGCTTGGAACATAGACTCATTATTGCTAAGCCAGAAGATTTGATTACTATAATTTTTTGCCGCAATTCTTAGCCAGAGTAAATCTAGCAACAGTTGATGTTTTGGTGTCATTACATCAGACAATATTTGAAAGTATTTTACTTTTTTGTAATTTACACGCGCTAAAGGGGATATGAATACACTTATGTATAATGTTTACACACAGCGCGAGCATATGAAGGACCAGAACAAGAGACAGACGGATCGGCGTAGTGATGGGTGGTGTCCAGGATAACTGGAGGGTTGTGTATTACTGAAACTTTTGTCATTGCATATGATTCACACAAATTTTTTTCCAGATGCGATCAATTTCTTCAGCCATACAATCATTCTACTGCTAGTGTTATGCCTTCGCAGAAGGTTTTGACATTAACTTCTGAAACCGATCAACTTATTTCTATTTCGTGAGAAACAAATCTTTCGGAGACATCTGGAACCGTGAACTTTCAGCCTGACAGATACATTTGGATCTTTCGAATATCATAATGGCAAAGTACAGAGATCGGTTCGTGATTTGATCGTTTACTTCTCGATAGAAAAATCAAAGACAAGTTGGGTGTATGTAACACCGATAGCTACAGCCGTAATTAGCTGCCGGTGCAGATGCAGTCAATTATAGACATAGATTCTCACGAATACGAGTATGTTTCGATATTTCTCCACCTAACCGGTATGCGTATATTTCAATTATTTGAATGCGCACCATCGTTGCAAATCTTATTTTAATCATATTTTCTAAGCAATACCAAAAATGCCTATTCACATACAAAAACATGAGTAGCGTAATGAAGCAGTTGATTGCGCACATTCCAACTGAACACCTTTCTCAGATTATACACCGCGACCGCATGGATAAATGTCAATTAAACTCGTCATCTGTCAATTGATTTGGCAACGCATACGCTAGGAGTAAAAAAAAAAAACTGGATAACACTTCATCGAAAAATTGCCTATCATTTGTCCTAATTACCAAACGCAAAATACCATAACACTACGATACGAAGACGTCGGGTAACGAGATGGCCATCAACTTCTTCTCCTGTCGTTGCTAGTAGACCAACACCACCACCACCACCTGATCCAAGGCATTGATAACTTCCAACCTGTTCGCTGGCTGGGATTGGGAGTATTTCTCATTTTTTGATGAATCATCATCTCGGTTGTGGTGTAATACTTTACTGTGTCGACCTCTGTGCCGGGCATAGGCGCTGTGTGCGATGTTCCTTGTGATCAAAGCGGATTTATTTAACAACCATTCTGAGGATTTTATAATTTGTAAGATACATCATCGACATGACGATGGGAAAAATGTTATTATAAAAAAAAGTGAAATTAAAGTGCGCTATTGGAACATGTTTGCGGGTAGCTGAAGTCGGCAAAGATAAAGGGCCCTCGGTGTCGTTTTGCTTTTCAATAATTGATTGTTGTTATTAGATTCAAAAAAGCGAACATATTATCGCAGTAATTAACGGAAATCCAACGTCAATGGTAGCCAGCGCTTTATAGGTTCAAATTATGTATATTTACTTTGATACTCTGATGTAATGGCCTGATCGAACTTACATTGGCTAAAAGATGATTGAGATGACAAGCTGGGCGAGCTTAAATCGTGTTTAGGCCATTCTGTCATTAGTAACGCATTAGCATAACGTTAGCTGATTGTATAAATCTGAAATTTAAATAAAAAGCTTCTGTTATAAAACTCAGTTTTTTTCTCGATATTTCATTTGTGCTTGAATACGGCTAAACGGATTTTAATGATTTTAAGGGATTTCAGAAACCGTTTAACATACATAGATACCTAAAATTCGGCATAGATAGGTATACATTATTTTGACCCAAATATTCTCCAATACTTAGCACTTAAAAATATTGTGATCAAAATCATACAGGAAGGAGCAAAATGTAAAATCAAAAAAAATAAGCTATTTGTGGTATCATAAGAAAGTGGTAGAAGTAGGGGTTTTAAATATCTATATATAATTAAATCGCTAGCGCAAGAGCTTGTGATTCCTCCTGAGAGTTTATTTCTGCACCGATTTCAATGATTCTTACACTGATCGAAAACTTTGTTCATCAGTATAAACAATTTTGAAAAAGTGCATATGAGTAAAGTTATTACGAGAGAAACATGATTAGCTATACCCACAGTGTATCAATCTCATATTCGTACACCAGATATTAAGAATAACATTGAATTCCTGATCAAAAACGACTTGAGGTATTAAGTTAAATATAGTATAGTATTATTACTGGATATTGAGCAATTGCACTCCATTTAGTTTTGACAGTAGTTAACTTTCACTTTGGTTTGGAAATAGAAAAAAGTAAAAAATGGACAAAACGGAGCTCAATTTCGTTTTCGTACACCGATCGTTTATTCACAAAAAAATAAAAATTACTAATTTGTTGCTTTTTAAAGTTGTCTTTGCATTGAATTATTATGTTTTAAAGTGAGCTTATAAAAAAAAATTATTTTGTAAGGTTATTCGAGATTTGTTGGAAAAATGGATAGAATGCAGGGTGAGATATCAAATGAACTGCAGGAACAGATAATAGTGTGATACCAAGTTTGGTAGATCGGCCAAGATCAACCATCCAAACAATCAGATTTCTCGCACTGGTCCACTAGTATTTCTTTATTTTTCTTCTTTTTTTTTTTAGAATCTTTGGGAGTTATTGGCCTAGTGTAGGTAAATAAAATGTAAGTATCATCGGTGTTAACACATCGAACAGGGTCGAAATTGTTTACGTCATTCCTCCAATTTGGGTGACCTGGACTAAACAAAAATAAACAATATTCATTCTAAATGTCGTCGCAACAAATCGAATTGAAGAATCACGAAAATAATTTGGAATTTCATTTATTTTGTTTTCTATGGTTATTTGTTCTCTTTTGATATCGTTATATAGTTGTCGTAAATATATAAACTAAAATCGAAGCTTTTGTATAATGTTTCTGACATTTAAACAGTAAGGCAACAGATTGAACAACAGATGTCGTTAGTCTTACACTTCTTACTCTTCTTCGGTTTGAACCGAAAAGTTATAAGACTAAGATAGGTATATAAATATAGTGCCACTCCGAGGAGGTATAGTCTCTGGGGTAAGCTAGGATATTTTTTAAAAAAAAAGTCACCCTATTTATTCTGACTCACACTTGGCCGGATTTTGTTTCTTAATTACTTAGAATATTTTTCCGAGCAGGCTTACATGAAGCTACTTATTAGGTTTGAACTTTCTTGTTATAAGATCAGTACTAAGCATTGTAACTATTTATATTAAGTTTATTTACAATTTAAAAGAGCAACAAGATTAATTGTTCATAAGCAAAACTGGCCAAAGCAGTTAGTGATAATAAAATACAAGTAGGCATGAATATCCAGTATATTTTACTAATTACAATTGTTATTCGACCCATTGCATTGGTGGTATCGAACTAATTTTTTTTTTAAATATTTTTGTTTACGCATAAATATTCCACTTCCGCTGACACCATGGATTTTGATTCTTCAGTCTAAAAACTTAAGAATATTATTAGAAATGCCCTTATTGAAAAATAACTTGAAAAACTTAAAAGACGTGTACCAGATAAAATTAACATTAAGCAAGCTGTTCTTAAAAAAACTAAGTAAACTGTAAAACCTTCGATACCCCAGACTGTTGCAATGTACATTCTAAAATTTGTCATAAAGGTGCAGTGCTTCGACGTTAGTGATAACTGGACTGGATTCACCAAAATAAATAGGTCGATAAATTAAAACAGAAGTACATAAATACTAATTTGGAAATGATCAGTTTAGATTTAAAACAAAAGAAACAAATGTTTGCGCTAATTAAATAACCTTATTTAACACTTTTATACACAACGTTTGTAGGTTAAATGAACGACACCCAGTACCAGCACAATATAGACCTCATTTCCTGGTTACGGTACATAAGAGCTTATTAACTTACTAGCTGTCCCGCCCGGCTTCGCCCGTATCTAAAAAATGTAGTGTTACTTACAATACATACATTGTCATTTTGTTCGGCGAATCAAAGACAGTGCGATCGCACCCCAAGGTTTGCAATCTACCAATATATACAATCCACAAAAGTGTGGATTCTAAGTATTTGTAGTTTGAATAAGTGACATTTCGCAAGAAAGTGGCATTTGTTAGAGTGTTTTTATGTTTGCATTAATTTAAATAATATTGCGAATAAATTAATTTAAAAATTGGCCTATAATCGGCACAGGATGTTAATGAACTGGAATACGAAGTTTAGCTTCATTGTGTGTATTAGTTTTTGTGTTTATCGATTCGTAAGATTGACAGGTAAGAGCGTGATCCAATCCAAGTATATGCTTGTCTGGTGTCGTTCAATGTAGGGCATAACTATATGGTAAAGATTCGGGTGTTGAAGAGGTAGTATCTCAGGGCCTGTCTCAGATAGTACAGAACAAAATAATCTACATACTATACATAAAATATTATTCCAACCGTTGATCATTTCCTCATCTAGGCGATTCGAAGGCATATTGCGAGGGCGATGGAGACCCTGATCTTTGGGGCTTATTACTCTAATGATAAGAACCCTGAGAGTACGCTCCGATCTGGCTTTATTCCAACAGAGGTATTTCTTCATATTGATTCTAAAAGATTTATTCGTAAACATTAATTGACTGGCAAACTCACAGTGTATCCACAACCAAAACAAAAACATTCTATGATTAGTTACATTGATGTTTTGTGTTTAAAAATTAATCTCTACGTCGACTAAAAATTGATTGCGTTACGAATTGAAAAATCGAATACCGAACTTCCACTTTTCCATGCGAACAAAGAAGCAACCATAGCCATTCCACCAACCGACCATTTTGAAGAGAACCAATGATGTCTTTCGCTATGGCCAAGGTCTTCGACTAAACCATGTCAAATGCATGTATGTATGTGTGTGTGAGTATGTGGAGTTATACCAACGAAGCAAACAGAAACCAAACATCTTACAAAGCAGGTCGACTATTTTCGCTTGATGCGGCGCTTTTGTTTCTCACAAAAGACCGACGCGACGCGACGCAACACAACGAAACCAGAACCATTTCCCCTCAACAACTACTCTCGAATGGCTATGGGATCGGGATGACGGCTCACGGGCAAACAAAAAAAACACATTTCGGGTGAGAACATCTTGAAAACCTGTCAGCATTTTGATGAAGGTTTTTTTTAAAGCCGACACCTACCACCACCCCTGTGTGTGTGGAAATTTTAAATACCTTGGAGTTGAAATACACGCACACGGGCAATTTGGAAATTCAAACAAATCCGAACAAAATGGCTGTTGCAAGGAAAACAACAGAACTAAAGAGATTACGCTGCTCGAATGGCGTACTGGAAGGAAGAATGTTTGCACATATAAGGGGCGAACAATGGAATGTTGTTCTAATAGGGGAGACACCACACAACCGTTCATTCATCAGAAATCATGTGAGGAGGGTGGAAACAGGGTGTCTGCTATTAGCAGTGCATTCGGATTCATTTCGTGTCCCGGTAATAAATGGACTTTGGTCAAGTTGAAGGGGCTGGTCGGATTAGCTGAGATCCTTTTAATTACTCCAGACATCAGCACTTTGTCATACGCTATGTCCTTTTTGCAGTTTCAATATGGGGATATAGATCGTAGAACAAACTTCGTATAGGTACGTACGTGTTTTGTGTGCATTATTCTCCCTCCCAAGGGATAAGGGAACTCCTTCCGTCGCGACCATAAGTCCGAATCAATTGTCAGCCGTCAAAGTGTTGATGAATGCTTTTAGTGGATGGCTAATTAATAGGGCATGCTTAAGGGCTACCTACTATAATTATTATGGGATTCAGTTCGTAATGTGGTGATAATTAGAAGACGCTTGAGTGGTAGCGGTAGGTTTTTCTTTTTTTTTAATTATTCATGATAATTTGAATTTCTTTTTTTTCTCTTCAAATTAATAGTGAAAGATGACCCTTAAGGTGTAATGGGTGGCCTACTTATTTTCAAATGGGAAATTTAAGTGAAAGGCCACTGTGTCTTTTATTTTTAATAACATGTATGTTACATACATATGTGCCTAGATATGTATCCACTCAAACTTATGCACTTACTTAAGTTTTTTTTTACGTTGTAGTTCTTTTTTTGATTGTACTTAGCAACGTTAATGTATTCAAGTGGCCGAAGGACACTTCTTTTAAGTAAGGTTCAAGCAATTTTTGGGTCATGCTTTTGTTTAATATTTTTAGATTGCAGTAGATCCGGCTTAAAAATGCTGTTCATTTTAAACTGTTGCAGCAGATTCGTTCTAATAAATTATGTTTTTTAATATTGGTTCGTTTTTAGTAATTGCACAAAAATTCTTAATTAAATATATGTTCAATTTTCGATAAAATTTGCTTCAAGGAGTCCACGCTAGTTACAATGAATAATTTCGTTTTTATTTGTTCACTGTATCATCGCTGTATATAAGTAACAAACGAATTCTTGAATCTCAACTGTTAACTCTGTCAAACGTCTGTGGACACATTACTAATGGCTGTTTCAACCAAAACTAAGTAGAAGTACCGCTCGTTCGTTCGAACGACGATGACACCTTTGCAGCTAAACTTTAGCCTTAACACGCATATGTTGTTATTTAATAAATTAGATTTTATTGATCTGCTAAATTATCAATAAATCCAGGTAACCAACTGAAGTAAGAAACTCCATTATAAATGGAGCCGAAATGAAAGCAAACAACTTCTTATGCACACTGCGCTGTAAATAGCTTAACAAATGTTAATTTTTGGAAAAAAAGGAAATTACACTTCGGCTATAGCTACCGCTTAGTATAAAATTGACATCAGAGACTCTATGAAACAAGGTTGATCATCAATGCGAAAATTTTTTTTAGACTGAGGAACATGTTGTCACTGTGGTCGCCGTGGCCGTTCAATCCCAGCCCGTGTCCAACACCTGAAAAATTTTTCATGTTGCCACCTCTTTTGAATGTCTGACAAGCAATCAAAGAGTATCATCTATCAATGAGCTTCTCAATTCGCCGTTAGGAGTAAACCAACGCCCTATGGCTCACATGAACCGACTGCGTCACATCTCGCTCTTTATGGCCGAAACTTGATCTTAATAGGACAAAGACGATCTTACATCTAAATAAATCCTCCATACGCTTTATCGCCGGAATAATCACAGGACACTGTGCCAGAGGTCACATGACAAGCAAATGGCTACCTACGTCCAACGATATCTGTAGAAGCTACGGCGATGAGGAAGAAAGCGAATCGATCTAACATCTACTCTGCCACTGTACGACGACTCCGTACTTTAGGTCAAACATTTTTGGAGGACATAACAGAACTCGGAAATTTAAAGATATCGGATCTTCTACGATTTATCAAGAGTACAAACTGGTTAACGAGTTGGTAAAGAGAGGATTTACTCCCAAACTATGAGGGGATTCACAATGGACCTTCAGTTCGTTCAATCACACACACCATTTCATCTAACCTAACATGTTGCCACTTGAAGTGTTGAGAGTTTAAATTTATAGTTTGTGTTGTGTATCGAAATTATAATAAAATATCAAAGACTTTAACACTAGAAAGACCGGCATTCGTATCTTACTTAGAAAGACCAACGTCGTCATTTTGACCCTAGAACTTCCATTGACGTTGATATGAAATTATTGTTAGGATTAATAGAGAAACAAAATCAACTGCATCAACACTATCTTCTCCACCCGAGTAAGGTAACTTTTGAAGACTTAGCAATTGTTTCTCTATTTCAAAGTCAGATATAATCAGATCAGATAACTTGATCTTAATAGTATAAAGACGATCTTACATCTAGATAAATCCTCCATACGCTTGATTACGAGCACTCATATCGATTTTATTCAAAATAAATACAGAAGGTGACGAATACAAAATTACCCAGTGTGTAACACTACTGAAACTTTCTAATACTGATCGAATAACAAGCAATCACAACAAAATATTTAGCGGTAATGTAAAAAAATATTTTTCAGTAATCTCAAGTACCTACCATAATTAACCGAGTTCTTTGTATTGCGTCATTTTGACACCAGTGGTCTTTGCAGGTATGACTCTTTGTATTTCGAGAAATAATTAAGATGTCAACTTTATTCAATCAATGCACAGGGACTATAAAACTACAAAAGTCAAAGAGTATCATGAACAAACAAGGCATAACTCAAAAAATAAGACCATTTTGTGTGACCAAATTACTTTTACCTCTACGGGTACGGGACATAATATACCCGAGGTAGGCATCCCTATCGTAAGAGGCGACTGAAATCCACAAAAGCGGAGACGAAAACTTCGCAAAAATTGCAAAAAGCAAAACAAATTACCTGGTCCTCCCGGCAGGGGGTTTGTGTAGAATCTACTGAACTACTTAGTAAAACTAATTCAGTTGAATCAAGTATCGCGTGGCGGACATCGTGAGGTAAGTTGCGTTAGTAGTGGAAAAACACATCAACCAACCTGATGTTTGAAACTGATGCAACTATCGAACGATAAAGTGCGCTGGAAGGAATTGTTGGTTAAGGCTTTTTGCATTAATTGGATAAAATGACAACGACTTCGATTCAAATAAAATGAATCGGGTACATTTAATGTCCCAGCTACCTCCGTAGAGAAAAACTAAGAAAGATACCCCTGAGACATTCAAAAATCAATTTTTCAAGCGTAAATGCTAAGATGTTGCTATCAATATGCATTACGTATCAATCATATACCTCGTATCGACTAAATAATCCCGATATCGGTTCTTCATATTCTAGTTGAGTCTGAGCTGATCCACAGGCCACAGCTTATATAAATCACACCAAACCCTAAGCAAAGAAAGTAAAAATAACCACAAAACTTTTTCCTCACAGGAATCTCTCCTCCTAATAGACGCTAAAACCCCCATCAAAACCCCATCCATTCTCCACGGACAGCAAAGCGGTGCTTGCTTAAGTGCAAATCTAAAGTAAAATATTGAAGTAAAATTATATCAGTGAATAATGCAAATGTCTTCATTACACCGATTAAAGTGATGCGAGTTTGATAGCAAACCTTGCATTTGCATAGCATTGAGCTCTTTTTTTCTTGAGGTGGGTACTCGAACATACGAGTTACATACATACTCGTACGTAACAAGAAAATAACTTTCAGGCATTTCAGGTTTGGGTTCGGAATCCAAACAGATTTACACGAATCCAGTGAGCGTGCCATGACTTCCCGCTCCCACTACCACCCCCCAAAAGACTAGCTAAGCTACATCATAGTGGAATTATGCGAAATGATTCCTTCTTGGAGCGGATAACAACTGAGGGAGCTGCTGTCTTTGAAGGTTCCTTTCCTTTTTGTTATTTCATTTTCAGTGTGCTGCTGTGTTGAAAACCCCTGTATGTAGTGAAAACATACAATTCCTATGTATGTATGTACATATGTATGTATATTTGAAGCTGTTTGTAAATAGAAACGTATAATGTGTACTTATTCAGAGAGGAATAATGGAGAGAAAAAAAAAAACAACCAAAGAAAGAAACAGAATATAATAATAAAAAAAAAATCACACGTCCGTACGTACGTATCTCGACGAATTGACATGCGATCATTAATCAAATTGCAGAATGCAGACTTTTCAGTGTGCCGCGCTGCTCTGTGGCGTAGTATAGTTCTTCAATTCACTTTGCCATGCCAGCAAGCGTATATCCTTTAAGTGACATACAAATACATGAACACACACACACACACACGATACTGTGTATCAAACCGAAAGCACACTAACTATACTAGAGGGAGACCAAGCCAATGGAAATGTGTAAAGGAGCGAAAATACTCACTCCCGCGAGTCGCGCTAGAGTTTATAAGAGTTTTCACTTTTTTTCGCTGAAAAGAAATGGAAAATGTGCTAGCTTGGGGTTGATTTCTTTGTCAGCATTTTTTGATATTCTTTTTGTTAAACTTATCATTGGCACTTTAGACGCCTACGACTTTTTATACACAATTCCATTATCTGAATTGAAAGCACTTTTTTCTGTCTTTTGCTGGCCCAAACAGTTTCCTTTCTTCACGCCGCCGCAATCTTCAGCTTCAGATTTTATAGGTAGATCTTTTCCATCTCTCTTACATTCTAACAATTTACTGGCTTTTCTTCTGCGTCTGGCCTATTCCGCAGTCTTCCTTTATCCCATTAACTAGAAGTTTGCTCCGTTTTAAACCCTAATACATTATCGTTGGTAGGATTGTTACAGTTTTAGCAGATTTAGTGTAACCTGCAAGAGAAGTTTGAAAAACAATATCGGATATATAGGATATGTCTATGTCCAACTGGATCCCCTAAGTAACCGAGCACTGGGTGGGAATCAGCTGCAAAGCATTTGCGTGGTGAGGACAAATATTGCAGAAAAAAGGTATACGAAGATACAAAGAATGCAGATACCATAATGGCTTACCTGTGAAAATATGTAGATATAGTAGACAAGACATCATACATATTCACTGACAACTTTGACTAACAAGCCGTAAAAAAGAATAAAAGTTCTGCCCCTGCTTTGACGTTGAAGTTGCGACGGATTCTAATCAGCGTTGCCGTTTGGGACGCTTCTGCGTTATTTTGACGCTTTTTCGGCGATGGGACCCGGGACCCCACTTTTCAAGAAAACTCCGATTTTAACGCATTTTGAAAATATAGGACACTTGTTTCAATTTATTTTCATTTCATGTCTCTTTTACTTTTAAATCACGGTACTTCACTCTTAAAACACACCCATTTTGTTCAACCAGTGATGAAATCAACAAAGTATTTTTGTTAGTCAGAATTTCCTTTCCAAAAACTCGTCTGCATACATGCTTTTTTATCTTTGTTAATTTTTTCCCCATATTTATTTTATTTTAAGTTCAGCAATAAGATACAGTTTTTCGAAAAATTGCATTTTTTCATACAAATATAAGTGGGACCCCTTTTTTTGGACGTTTTTTGAATTTTGCTCGCGGCAATGCTGATTCTAAATGGACGTATTTTCTTAATCTTTAGAGACAGTAGGATTTGCTAACTCCCTTTCGGTACAAATGGGAGACATATGTATGTCCCATTAGAAGTTCGCGTTTTACGAGAACACCTATTGCTATATATTTTTGTCCCATCAGTGTTTTACAGGCAATCCGATCATTTAAGTATGCTTTGATCCCGTTATGTATTCGTGCACAATCTAGTTTGAGTTTTGCAATTATTAATGGTCGCATTTGCGTTCCAGGAAATTTTCTTTATCCTTAGATATCCTTTTTATACGAAATTATTCAGTGGACAGAAGTGAGAGATATCTGATAAAAATTAAAAATGGATGTATGAGAACCATCATATAGGTACATGAGCGTTGTAAAAACTAAAAAAAAAAGCTTTCATTAAAAAAGCTTCAAACTCTAATCGAAATCGGGTTTAAAAAGTTAAAAGCCAGCTCAAAATATGTCGAATGATATTGATATATAAGGCGTGTTTTTTTTTTTAAATCTATATAGACTTCAAAAAACCTCTCCAAGTAAAAATAAGACTGTATAATTATCCAGGTTAAGGTTTTGTTGTATTTTACATTGAAAACATGTTGCGGAACCATTTTTAGCCTATATAGATTTGAAAAAAAAACACGCCTATTATACAAAGTTTCCATTGAGCTCATCTCACAATATTTCCCACCTTTTTTACATCTCAAAACAACAATTTATCTATAATGTGCTACAACTGAACCCCCAATTGCTTCCAAGCAATCATCACTTCTCTACTTCAGTAGAGTGTAATCGAAAGTAGATTTTTTTTCGTTTGCTTTGTTTGTTTGTGGGTGGGGGTTGAAAGAAGCAACTTTGTCTAAGGATATAAGGAGGACATTTCCACGACAGGCTGCCTTCACCCTCCGTTTGCTAAAACGACAACTGTTAGTACGTGCACAGTTCTTTTCTCTACACACACCCTTTTCATGTGTCATGTGTGTACAATTGGGCATACAGCACTCGTCGTCGTCGTCGTCACCCCCCTTGCGCATTTTCTCTTTACCCATTTTGTAGATTTTTCATGTTTTTCCCTCGTTTTAGGTTTTTTTTCCTTCCCACAGATGAAGGCTGCTTCTGATATTTTTGTGCGTTAATTTCGTTTCACTCTCAGTATTATTTGTCATTTTTTTCATCTATCCACACCAAGAGTGGGATAATTTTTCTCTAAGGACTTGGATTTGAAGTGACATTTCTATAAAGGAAAACTCTGTCGACTGTGAATGAAGGTTATTAAAGGAAAACTCCGTTTCTCCATCCACTACTGAGAAGAAGATTATATACGAGAACGAGTAGTTTTTTTTTTTCTATTTCTTGAGGTAATAGGGACAACCCCTGAATAGCTGATGAAGGATCAGGGAAAACGTGGCCATTTCAATTGCAGTTATAATTGGAAGTCATTGAAATTTCGGGGTGTGAAATGAAAATGGCGAAAATCACAGATCAGATATTTGTTACAGGAATCCATTGCGTGGTCGGAGGAAAGTAGTAGAATAAGGGTTTTCGAGTTCGATTTTTTTTTTTTTTTTTTTTTTTTATTATTTTCAAAAATCGTTACAGATATGCATATGTATGTGTTACCTGCGAAGCTAATAGCTTATCTGCAGGTGGTTAGGTTTAAAAATGCAATTTAGCTTGAAAGTTTTAGGTTGGTAAGCATGTTTTATGAATCTAGCATGTTAAGTTACATACAATTTATTAACAAAACAATAGGAAATTAAATAAAAATGATAATTTAGTTTTAAGTTATGGAATTCAGTCTTAAAAAGTACATTTTGGTTATCTTTTTACGTTTCTTAAAATTTCTAATATTTTTAATGTTGCTCGGTAAAGAATTTATAATTGTAGGCATTGTGTGGGCAAGCTGTCTTCTTCCGTAATTGTTGTTTATTGCTGGTAGTTCGAGAAGGTGTTGAGCTCGTCTTCGCGTATTTTGAGCATGATTTATCGGGTGCTGAAAACGAGAGTCACCGCAGTACTTAAGGATTGCTGACATCTTGTAAATACTAGTTACATCTAGAACTTTAAAAACATTATTATTTTTATTTATAGTTTTCAATAAACGACGTTGAATATTAAATATCTTATCGAGATGAGTTTTCGATGCATTTCCCCATGCTAATATTCCGTATCTTAAGCGGGATTCGCCTAATGAATAGTAGACCTGCCTCTGGACATCTGTGTTAGTGTATTTTTTTAGGTACACCATTGCAAAAAGAGTACTTTTCAATTGAAGCCGCAAGTTATTGATGTGCTCGTTCCAGATGAAGTGTTCATCAATTGTGATACCTAAGTATTTTATGGATTTGACGACTTCAATAGCATCACTTTTACACGTAGTTGGACATCCATCATTTTGGTGACATATTTTAATTGTAGCTGTTGGTTTATTTGGTGTGTGTATGTGCATTAACTTCGTCTTTGCAGAGTTGATAACCAAACTATGATCATGGCACCATCGTGGAACCTTATCAAATTCATCCTGCATTGTTTTTATGGCGATATCAAGACTTCTATGCTTGACAACAATTGCAATGTCATCAGCATAGGCAAAGGCTGTAGCATTTTTGAACACACGTAGAAGCTCGTTTGTGAACAGGATGAATAATAAAGGACCCAATTTCGACCCCTGTGGTACGCCATATAGGCTCTGTGTTTCTCTGCTTATTTCATTAGATACTTTCACCCTTGCTGTTCGGCCTGATAGGTAGTTTGAAACCAGTTAGCCGCCTTCCCCCTTATTCCAATTCTGTATAGGCTTTCTAAGAGTTTTTCGTGTACTAGTGTATCAAATGCTTTACTGAAATCAACGAACATTATAAGTAAATGATGGCTCATGTTCAAGCCCACGGTTATCAAATTTGACAATTCTCCCAGTAGTCGTCCTGTACTTTTTCCCTTTTGGAAACCATACTGGTTTGGTTGCAGAATTTTATGTTTCTTAATGAAAAGTGTTAAACGGCTTACTACAACTTCTTCTAGACACTTGTCTACTACGGATAAAATTGAAATCGGTCTGTAGTTTCCTATATCTGTTTTCACTCCTCCTTTGTAAATGGGGCGAATTAAAGAGGTCTTAAGCAAATTAGGAACACGACCTTGATTGAGACTTTGATTTAAAATTGTTTGCAAAACTGGTGCTAGCATTATGACATTAGTCTTAAGATCTATTGGTCTTATGTTGTCGATTCCTGGACCTTTATTTGTCTGCAGACTGCACAGCATATCTCGCACTTCTGTCTCACTGATTTCTTCTAGGAACAAAGATTGGACGATATACAAATTTTGGTGACTCGACGTCTTGTGGTTGCATTTATGGATAATTTTAGATGCTTGGTTTGAAAAGTGCTCAGCAAAGTCATCTACAACTGACGTAAGGTCCTTATCTTTAGCAAAGTTATTTGCAATTACTTCATCTATAGATAACTTTTTTCGCCCTAGAATTTCATTTATGAATCCCCAAGTTTTTCGTGGATCATTTTTAGCAAGTGCAAATTGTGTTTTATAGTAGCTAGATTTATCTATGAGTATGCGTTTGTTTACGAAGTTTCGGAAGTAAGAGTACTCTTTTTTATAACTTTGATTATGTGGGTTATTTTTGTATCTTCTATATAGATTAATATATTTTCGTTTCATTTGAGTTTCATTTTATATTTACTGGCCTACCGCGACACAAGAAGTTTTACTTCAAAATTCGATTTTTTGAAGCCGTGTAACCCGGAACCCCTTTTAGAGCCATTTCACACATACCCGGCAGCCGGCTACCCGGTCGTTGGGAATACATTCTTATGGGCGCGTTCACACCTGCAAACCGAAACCGATCCCGGTTAACCGGTAGCCGGCTGCCGGAATGTTGCCGGCTTTGCTCACTACCACAGCCGGCTCCCGAAACCGGGTAAACGGTTCTCAAGTCAGTAGTAGATACATAAAATCAAATTGCGCCTTCACACATGCCCGGTTGCCGTAGCCGGTTTTCGTTTTTCGACTCAACGATATGAAAACTGAAAACATACAGTAGATCGCCACGAATGGAACAAAACTCACATTTCATAGCTTGCTGTGTGCCGGCTGCCGGAGGTGTGTGAAAACATACTTATTTTTTAATAAAACCGGCTAATCGGGCCGGGTAACCGGCTGCCGGGTATGTGTGAAATGGCTCTTAAGAGGGTGGTTCTTAACCGGGTTTCGCTGTAGATGAAATGAACGCATAGGCCAAACTTGTTTCCTTATCAGAAAAATTAACAAGACTTAATTTCTTATTAAGTTAATAAAAAAAGTCATCCACTCAAGTGACACGGGTCCTTTAGTGATAGACTTTGTTCCCTATATTTAACAATTAAGCACAGCTTGGTTCAAGAAGTCTTTCTAAGTACCTACTAAGATTAAAATAGTATTTTTAGTGATTTTCCAAAATTCTTTCGTGTTGTACTCTTTTCAATGATGCTCGTAGACTAAACATAGATATAAGACAGTGTTCTGTATGTATACAATGTTCTCCTCAATTAAAATCCCCCAATAATAATTACAGTTATGTTCTAACCTTACTCGTGAAACAGTTCAACTGCTTTAGTAAATTGATTTGTAATCAATCACCGGCTTTGAATGAGCTGTTGGACACATTTGCCTGCTCACAAATGCCATTCAAGACTTCTTTCTCTTTTGTTATTGTGATTTATATACGCAATCTTATTTATTTTTATCACAGTGTACGAAAATTCCCATCTCCACTGCACATGTTGAAAGCTGGGATGACCTGCCAACTTTCAGGGCCGCAGAATTTATCATTTTTACCACCTACGGCGGACATAACGCAAGAGCAAGAGCTTCAAAGTTGCTTTGTTTTCAAATTCAACTTTGTATCTATATCTTTTTTTTTTTGTAAATCGATTTTCAATTCAATATCACAGCACAGGTCAGCCTGATGACAACGAACGACGACTGCGATGATGGCGGTGGCGACACGAGGCTGATTGTACATTTAAATGGGAAGGTAGGTGGTGCCTTCGTTGCGTTGGTGGTGATTTGGTCAATGCCATGATGGTCTCTTGTTCCAATAATCGAAGAAATTTACATTGTTCTTCGGTTTAGTGTTTTTATTTGTACCTGTCATTACAGGAGTTCCACCTCAAAATAAAACATCTGTCAAAATGTATATGATACTCGTACCCGTAGTAGATATCCCTCACTTGAAAGTGAACGAGTGAATCACATTTCAAAAAATCACATATTTCGTCTACTGTCCGTTTGTGTTGTGTAACCTTTCACCTTCGACATCGATAATTAATGTGTAGCTATTTGTTAACTGCTTTGGATGGTCAATTTGTTATCATTAAGGGCAGGCGGTGTGAAGATTTCTGTATATTAAAAAACGTTTAAGTGCATATCGATTTATATATTTTTGAATTTAAACCATTTTTTCGTTTTCCCCTACACTTGTAGATACTTTGAAAAGTATGTATCTGCAGTGATTTATTGGGATACACTTTGGTTTGTGTTGTGAAAAATTGGATTGATGGACACCTCCGGTGGTTTTCAACTAATGTGTTCCCATAGGCCTATGCTATCTTAAGGGTTAGACAAACACCAAAACCCTACAGGCTAGAAATTGAATTAGCCTTTCACAAATACTCGTACGTACGTACGGGTATAGATATGTCCATCTCCAGCTTATTAATTGATTGATGTCATTTAGGGTATTTAATAGTTTCGACATGTCATGTAATTATAATGAAAAATTATGTTAAATTGTCTGTGATTACAGTATTTTTAAGGCTGTAGATACGTATACCAAGTAATAACTGCTGGAAGGGGTTCATTTTGTTTTAGTGCTAAACGCTGTAATTAAATTTATTTTGTTTTTTTTTTTATGATGAATGCAACAATTAGAAAATATATACTGGCATTTAGTGTACTAATTGAGGAAGACTGCGGTAGAAGGATGTAATTAGTGTGCATTTAATATACTACCTGTCTCCACGTGTACTGTTCGTGAAATATGATTTTGTAAATTACATGACCACAAGCTCCATAACTGTGGAATGAACAATTAATAGCTGGTGTTTTTTTTTTTTTTGAATAAATGGTTAAAGGTGATTAGGAAAGTATTGAATTATTTTTATAATGACTGATAGTGACCTTCAGTTCTAGGATAACATTACTTTTAAGACCGGAAATAGGCAAAGATCGGCAGAAAATTCGAAGTCGAGGTTAATAGTCGAACCGAATAGCAGAAGTCTAGTTTTTTACCTAGACCAATTAAAAGTTACCTCAAGAGTAGGTAGTGGCTGTAGTTTTCAATGTTTAAAGCAAAGGCTTGTCTCCAGTTTACCCCAGGCTAAAATTTTTTAGGTACTGTTTAAAATGGGATCTCTTCCAGAATGAGACTAAGATCCATGCCCTGTGCTTAGTCTTGGACACAGTTAAATAGTGGTACATATAAGTAACAGCCAGTAGCTAATTTACAACCAAATCTTTTGTTTGTTTTGACAACGACCACGACTAATCTTCACTTAGGAAGCTTCGATCTTGATTGAACGTCTGTGCATCTTGGTAGAAGAATCCATCTTTCACACTAATGACGACTGAATTTTTTGCTTAATTATCAACTTTGTTATTTAAATTTGTTTGCAGATTGTACATAAGTTAATGAGGTAAACAGCAGCCTGTAACTGCTTACGAATATTGTGATTTATAGGTACTATTCCACTATTTGGAAAGCAAGTACATATTCTAATTATTTATATTATTGACTGATTTTTTAAGGACGATTTTGAATAATCCTTTTCACAATCGCTTAGTTACGAACTTGTTTCAGAAAACGGCAATCGTGGCTTAAAAACGGGACAGCAAATACAACTCCCTTTAGCCTATCTGATCGCATTTTATCCCTACTGTGTACGTCCCGGTACCGCCCACGGTACAAACAAAGGATCAGCATTCGCATGATCCTAGATAATATTTGAAAAATCTTGGAAAACGTTCAACCCTTCACTTGCTAATCCAATTATAAGGATCAAAAGATCCCATTGAGCCAAACGACAAACGACGGCGACGACGACAATCGGCGGCATATGCTTTACGACTGTGCGCGCAGTTAGTCCCAAGTCCTAAACGTGTTTTTGCACAAACGGACAAAAAAATTTTGGAATGCGAAATGCAATTCTCACATGCCGACTTGTGCCACACCCCTAAGGACTACATTTGTACACAACAATGACCTAGCGGTTGCTGCAAAATATACGCATATATAAATCCTTACAATGCACACTGTACGAAAGAATATATGCAAATGCATGCATTAAGTAGTCTCAGGGGGCGATAGTTTATAATTGTTTACGAATTGTTCTAGGTACCCACACCGCTATACAGGTAAATTTACCGTTTTTGTTTCATGGGCATAGAAATAAGAGGAAAAATATAACCCTTCAATCCTTTCATAATTGCCGCAGCTAATTGGCTAAGCCGGCTACTGTAGCATGATCCTCGGATTGTCGGCAATTTTGTTGGATTTAGAATTTGACTTTTGGGATTGTTTTCCATTGTAATGGTTTTGGTAAAAACGTGGTTTAGAAGACATTTTTATACCACTGGAGATATTAAATAAAAAAAAAACATTATTTTTGGTACATACATAGTCGGCAGACGGACATAAGTCGAAAGTGACGTTTTAAAGAAAAAAATCGCAAAAATAATCAGAAAAAAATTTTCTATTTCTGTCTAATCGGCATTATCCTACTTTTTCTAGTTTCCGCGTCATGAAAACGTGTCGTTTCGAATTTCCACTAGGATCACTATTATTTAAAATTTATTTATCATCGAAATCTGGATTATAAAATTTTACTTACGAAATGTAAACATTTATTTCGATGGCAAAACGTTACTTCTGAGTAATGTAATTTTACCACTACGTTGTGAAAAAATACTTTATAAATTCAATGTTAAAAATGTCTGAACGTTTTATTTAAATTTTGAATTGTTTAAAAAACTTTATATACCATCTGAAAGGAAATAAAAATTACATTGTTTTTGTATAAACATCTTTTCTGTTTTGTTTTTAACTAACAACAAACATTTTTAAAGTGATAAAAAATTTCAAACGGCTCTCATGAAAATCATTCAATTTTGCCACTCTGCCGGCAAAGCGACGACATATGTATATTTAAAATCCTTTAACACAATCGAGGATAGATATATTGTCCAAAGATCAAGTTTAAACGATGCGTGTCGATATCTTTTTTTTTACGGAATTACTCATTTTCGATTCAGCGTTATTGACGTTTTAATGCAATAAGAATAAATGCATCACATTTTTCACTTAATGAAAAACAGTGGAACTATGCGACATTAATGCTTAAACCTATTGGCCAGAGATTTTATAAGAAGGCCATTATCGAGAACCATCGGTCGAAATTGGAAAACGAAAAACTTTTTCAAGCAAGAAAATCAAATATTTATTTCTTCTTCTCTTAGTTTTTTGTCGAAAAGCAATTTTTTTTCAGCCGGAACCAGAAAACCACCGGAAACTACTTTTTCTTTGTCGAAAATACCCGATAATTTTGAAATTATTGATTATTGAAATGTTTATAATGTTTATGTTGGATTCTGATAGGCGGCGCTGTATTCCCACTTTTGTATTTGTTCGTCGATTTCGTTGTTGATATTTGATTAGAATTGCATGTAGTTAAGCCGTGCGCATAAACAATTTGAAATGAAAATAAAAATTTATCGAAATGAAATTAACATCAAAATTGATTGTAAGTGAAATAAAAAAAAAAGTATTAAGTGGAAGATTTGAAAAAATGCATTTTCAAAATTTTGGTATTAAGGAGCCATAACTTTATTGTTTTATTGTTTTATTGTGGCGTAAAATGATACAAAGTCTTCAACATTTTGTATGCGCTACTAAATAACCTCTAAACCTCTGTACAACACTGTTTTTTTTGCTACAACAGTTCAGAAATTATTTTATTTAAAGTGGTTATACATACCTCCAAATTGGGGTGTCCCCCGTCGACGGGCTATAACTTAGAGGGGGGTAAAAATAGATCCTCCCACTGCCATACAATTTTTTGTTCGCATTTTTCTACTCCAGATCTTACAGTCAAAGTAAGATCAAATTCAAATTATCTTAATCTTAACTCGGACATTAAATGTAATTCAGAAATTAGACCCATCCCGCAACATACCTACCAGAAAGGGCAGAACGACGTCTGCCGCCGGGCCAGCTACATAGTAGGTATATAAAATTTCCGAAAAATATATATGGTCCCATATTAGATCGTTGTAATTGGGTTAGTAAATATTATATGGGATCCTGTGAATGCTGATACTTTGTTTGTACCGTGGGTGGTACCAGGACGTACACAGTAGGGATTATATAAAGGGAATAGTATTTGCTGTATCGTTTTCAGGGTTAGTTAAAGGGATGTTTGCAGGGACGTGCCGTGATGTTCTAAGCAGGGTGTTCTACTTTTTGTTTTTGTTAGATAATAACGTCTATTCTCAGTTTTCTCCAGGACCACGACGAGGACGTAAAGTAAACAAGACCAACAAAATAATTTATTAAGAACGGGACAACCACACAATCAAAATGTTCCTTCATAGTTAAAAAACTGAAAATGTCTACTAAAAGATTTACTTTTAATTTCCACCTTACAAATCAAATCCGGAAGAGACGGTGTTGGCCTTCCAGAACTAATTATTTCCAGTTTTTCTTCCGAATTTAATTGCGAATATGGTTTCTCCAATCATTTCTCAATAGCGCATCGACAGGTCATATTTTTCTCTTATATACTTTGGCTTAAAAGAACGACATGCACATCTTACTACTGCCAAATTGCGAATGAACAATGATTAGTAGGCGTGTTTTTTTTTTTTTTGTAACCCGTATAGACTTCGAAAAAGATTTCAGAGTAAAAATAAGACTGGATAATTATCCAGGCTGTATTTAACATGGTAAACATGCTGCTGAAACATGTTTAGCCTTTATAGGCTTGCAAAAAAAAAATACGACTAGTGTTGTGTTGCTTTTTGCTTTCGCTTCAGTCGATATGGAGAATGGAGTTTTACAAATATAGAGCACATCGAAATCGAACAAAAACTAATATCAAGAGAAGAGAATCGAACAAAATTCAACCAAACCAACGTTAACATGCGAAATAAAACAGAGTATGAAAAGCAACATAATACCCACAGCCACAGCTAACATCTTCATCACTAAAGAAAATATAGAAAAGGTGTTGTATCGAGCCTATGGGTGCGCAGTTTGCTGGAGAACTCAAATTGATGCGAAATAAAACAGAATATGAAAAGCAACATCATACCCATAGCTAACATCACCATTCACCATCGCTAAAGAAAAGGGTAGAAATGTGTTGCATCGATTCTGGGTGCGCAGTTCTCTGGAGAACCCAAATTCATGTTTTTGTACAGACGATTGTTGGGACTTTGAATGTGGTAGAATTTTTTTTATATGGATATTTCCGTTGGTTTGGTGCGCTAGTAAGTGGAGAACAACCGGGCGAGTCGATGTCAAACTGAATTTGTTTTGTTGGTTTGGATAGGTTGATAAAGCTTTGAAAATATGTATGACGGCGCGCGCCGTTCGATTTACTTACGAAAAGAGGAGAATATTTTGTTCGACGTCAATTTGTATTGAATGGTTTATATACATTTTGGTATTGGGATTTTGACTGCAGTGTTTGGTTTGGTTGATTTGGCTATGACGCGACGGTGTGGCACAACAGAGTGAACAGAAGTGGATGTTAAAGCAGTATTTTTAATTGAAAATTTTTGAATTACAACTCAACTAGATATTGTTAGTGCATGTACATAAACAAAAAAATTTTTTCATAAAGATGGATTTCGTTGGGATGTGCGGAGAACACCTGCGCACCTTAGAATAAACGTCACTGGATGTTTGGCACATCCTTCTTTTTTTAAAGGGACTTAATTGCTGAAAACCAAAGTCACAACTACTACTATCGGGCAATTTTGTAACTAGAGACAAAAGTAAGGTCAAAATTAGAGTCATAAATCACAGATCAAACGTTTTTGATTGAAACCCATAATATTCCAAAGTAAAGGCTTACGATGGACGAAACGTCACCGAGGATTAAATAAAATCTGACATCAAAGGTCGTAATGAGGTCATTGCTAACTCTAATAAAACAATGTTTACTTAGAATATAGAAATAGGACTGATTTTTGGGGAGTTAAAAATTAAATTGTCAAGATCGTAAGATTGTAGTTCAACACTTTAAATTTTTCGTGTGAAGTTTGCCAATTAAAAAAAAAACATTTTGAAAGAAATAGGCTGTGAAATTTTCGATACAGCGCAATTTAAATAAAGAATTATTAATTAACGAAATGCTTGTAGCCACTCTTAGAGTTTTAGTGCCAGTAGGAATTTGTGAACCGTGAACCTTTGCTAGCGTTCTTTAAATACTGAACAGTCCTTTATAAGTAGTTATCTAAAAGATTAGGTTAGGTAGAAGAGGTTGCCGGTAGTTCGAGTTGCCGGTAGCGTAGTGATGCCTAGGATATCGGGGATAGGTATCTCCGCTACTCATGAACATCATTCGGAGCTTTGTATAAAGCATAATAGGCTTCTAACATCCTTTCGTGGTAGGTCACTAATTTATTATAGCAGTTTCCTTCTACAGGAAAGTGCTGAGCAGGAACAGAGTAGGACTATTTTCCTCTTCCTAATCTCTACAACTTCTTGAGGAGTCGTTTAAATGGATTTCGAGCATAGTTGCATGACAATCTATAAAGCAGTGTCCTGGAAGAAACTAATAATCAGGCCAGATCTATCTGGTGGAAAGGAAGTGGATCCACGTTTCCATCTTACATTGATTTTACAATCCACAAAGAGCTATCAGCGTTCTCGGTGAATATGGCCTAGTTTTTTAAAAGTTGAACTATGGATTCTGGCAGATAACGAAGTTAAACATGTCTTTAAAAGTTTTTTTTTTTTGTTGCCCGAACAGCTGCGGACAGGCGACTCAACTACGAGCGAGACGTCGTCCACAGCAATGCAGAACGTTTCCGGTTTAGTAGAGCGGTTTCAGATCGCGACCGGAGGAACGTAGATCGGCAGCACCAGAAATTCTGGTAGCTGGCACTTAGGGAGAGAGCTCCTTCGTCGATTCCTTTCAATCCGGGGTAGCCTTTAATATGGCCGGCTTACGTAGGTAAGGTTAGATTAGGTTAAGATAGGTGTAGGCTTGTAGGTATTAAGATTGTATGACTGGTATTGTGTGAATGCTTAGAAAAAAAAGCACTGGCTTAAAAAAAACCTAACGATTAAGTTAGGTTAAGATCAGGTAGATTTTAAGCGATATAAGCCACAAGTTCAGTTACTAAGTTTTTAAACTGCACCTTTTTTCTTAGTTTTTAGAATTGTTATTCAATTTAGATTAAAATAAATTTTTAAAGTTACGTCGAAAGACATAGGTTAAGTGTTGTGTTTACCTTAGATTGCTCATGTAGGGCCAGTAAGTTAGTTAAGTTACGTTAAGTTACGATAAGTTAATTAAGCTGGTTTTAAGCGTTTTTTGTCTGGCATGTAAGTTATAATAAAGTAAAAGAATAAAATAAAATGCATTAAAAATGAAATGAAATGAAATGTTTTTTTTTTTTTTTTTTTGCAACAGAATATGTAATAAATTCTATTTAGGGTTAACCAAGTTTCATACGTTTAATCCTGTTTACGTTAAACTTATTATAGCCTTTTCATGTTTAGTTATTTAGTTTATTTTGTTATTTCTTCACAACTGTACAAAAATAACTGTTTCAGCATACATTCATTATTTTGCTGACTTAAAGAAACTTGCAGAGAGTCATACAAGATCCATCCGAGATCCGAAGAAGTTTCGAAAACTCCAGTTTACTATATGAGTAAAACCTCAGAAATTATTGAAACCTTTACCAATAATTACCTTTGTCACGATGTCAAACCACTTGTCGGACACTCATTTATCAATCATTTCAAAAACAATCTCCAAAATGCCATTTCAAATGCCCAGACGAAATTCTCGAAAATGAATATCACCAAACTCTATGACCCACCAAAGTATTGTATACACGTAGTCATCGTTCTCTGTCAAACTAATTAGGACAAATTTAAGCACCCAGAATAAAAGACCAACCTCATACCTGAACGCTAACCCATTCATGCGCAGTCAACGCGACCAACAAGAGTTCTTAATTAAAAATCGATTTCCGATGATTGATCGCGGCGCAGCGCTGGCACCTGTTGGCTCCTGGATACATGTTAAACATTAAAACTCCACTGACCCCGCACTCAATGCAAATTACACAATCGTATGTACGTATATATTCGTCATCGCTTGATTCCCAGAAAATCCAACTCCGTCTCGGTAACCATTACCGGTGTAAAGGTGCGACGTTGACAGTGGTGTACGAAAATAGTGTCACCCTCTCAGGACCATCGGGAGCAGCAAGGTGTGGGATTCAGCGATTTGCAATTTAACTGGCAAAATGTCCAGTCCAGCCACTGCGCATCGCGAATGCATGCGTACAAACTGATAACGAGGGTCTGACGACGACGACGACGATGGCAGCACCAGCAGCATGTCACTGTGACAACTCAGGTATGAACGCAACCTCTCTGACACATTCGCCAGATAGAAGTTACAATCAATCTCCCGAAGTAGATTGCGAACATGGAAACACGCTTAGCCAGCAATTTATCATGGCTAAGAGCGATCGCACAGGGGCCACAAATATTTTGCAAAAAAAAAAAACCTCGAGGCTTAGACGGGGGTAATACACAGAAAAATATTCGACAACTTGTTCATTTGTTGGATTTGTTTTTTTTTTTTTTTTTTTTATTCGACTTAAATAAATTTTGTTTATACAATTTGTTTTTGTTTTATTTTATTTTGTATGAGATATTTTTTAGGTACCTACGCACTTATACTAAGTGTTTGTTTATTAAAGTAAATATATGTTTTAATTTTTTTGTTTTCTGACAGATCGATCGGTTTCTCATATTTACATGGAGTGTCATCGGCATCGAGTTTAATTTGTACAATGGTATTTCTAATTTTTTTGTTCTTAGGTTGACTACAATCCAGCATTTATATGTATTGTCAAAATATGAATTTAATATTATTTAAATATTGTGTTAACTATTTACAGAACAGAAAGGCAATTACCATGATCTGTTCAAACTTGATCGGATGCAAGTTTGCGTATAATGACTTAAAGCTAATTCACTGCTTTTCCCGAAATCAGGCAAACCACGCTTAAGCAAGTGGATAGGAGGATAAGTTTTATAAAAAAAAAAGTCTTATAAAAGTTAAATACAAATAAAAAGTAAAAAAAAAATCGAAGTTGTCCTCAGGCTAGAAACATATTTTCAACGTATTTGGCAATGTATACCCATATATTTTGAAGTAACAATAATCTTTTCAGTATAGTTTAGACTTTAGACCTTAGAGCTTAGACTTTAAAGTAGTTAAAGTTGAAGTTTCCCAACGTCTAACCAAATGTTACCTAACCAAATGTTAGTAAGCAATGCCTTCAGTATAGGCCTAGTTTACGCCGCTGATTGAGTCCGACATTATATGTATTTGGTCATGATCAATCACCTGTGTAGGATTCACACCAAAAATAAGAATACATTTGGATTTAAGGTCATCGATACCCAGATCATTGACAGAAGTTCAAACTTGTTGGTTGATGGGGGACTTTTTTTTGTATGAATTGTGTGTAGGCACATTTGTGGTATCGTCCATTTATCAGAATGTACATAATTAAGGTACTTTAAAAATTTGGCGAACTGAAATTGGTCGCTTAAAGTGTCCTTTTTTCCTCTTGTTGAAGCTGCTAATTTATATGAAAATATGCCACCAAAACCGTTGGAAATGAGGTAAAACGTTTTCAGAACATCCATCACAAGAATTGTTCACGCTCAATGCCTTACAAGGAGCGTCAGGATATCAGGTTATGCGCTCGGTAAACTCTTCGTACACTATATGATGAGTGGTAAGCACCATTGATAATGAATACGCTAGTATCCATTACGTATCCTCTTAGTCCTCCATATCAACACCTCAAAGAATACCTATAATTATCGGATAGAGTACTCTCTACAGATCTATCCTATCCTATCCTACAGTGACTGCAATAAGTGAAGTGGTATTGTGGACAGTGATTCACATAAGAGGGGTATCATCCTGCAAATTATTTGGGAAACTTACGTACACTAGATACTTTGTAGTGCTTTGTCGGTAGCAAAAGTTTGAATCCAATTATGCTTGACTATTACAAGAGAGAATACTAGATTTTAAGTAAAAGATTATTCTTTAGTGAGACCGCAGATGGATATGTGTTCTACCAACATAACGACTTTCAGCCACATAACACCATTAGTGGGCATATTTCCTTACAGAATTTAAGATAGATTTACTGAACTCTTAGTAGAGATCAGAGAGTAGAAGCTATCCGTATCTCGTCAAAAAACAGAACTGTAAGACCAAGAATCTTCTCCGAAAAATGATGCAGGTAGCGGTATGCCAAAAAAACACAATTCCCTTAGATATTCTTACAATGTTCTTACTTTACGCTGCAAATCGACAGTTAACACCAAGAAATTGGCGTAAAGCATACATTTTTGGTCATTCTTTTGAAGATTTTAAACCGATCTTATGGATTTTGTATGAAAAAAAATTACTCGTTATACGGCATTTCGCTTTACGGCCCGATTTTCTGGAACGTATCTAGGCCGTTAACCGAGGTATAAGTGTACTGACGGCGAATACATATTCAAGCTTAGCTCTTAGACTTCACATCTCCAAAACGAATCTTGCATATGGGGGTAGAATCCACCCCAAGCGTTTTCAACTTGGAATAAGTCCGAAAGTATTGACATTTAGTAGCAAAAGTTTCATGAGTCGTATAGTAAAATATATTCTCTTTAAAATGGGTTAGGTTAGGTTAGGTGGCTATCCCCGTACTCGGTAGGATTCACTTAGTCTTAGACCAAA
Organism: Brachyopa scutellaris; assembly: GCA_949775065.1. Taxonomy (NCBI): domain Eukaryota; kingdom Metazoa; phylum Arthropoda; class Insecta; order Diptera; family Syrphidae; genus Brachyopa; species Brachyopa scutellaris. The sequence continues at coordinate 95,893,670 of OX459114.1, read as the reverse complement.
GAAGGTCCATTGTGTTGCCACGTGAGCCGATTGTTATCGATACTCTTGGAACCATTTTGAGAATTGAATAAATTTCCATATTTTATTGATATCCTCTGAAAAATATCTTGAAGGTCTATAAAGAAGTATTCTCCCAGAATTTTTTTTCAAGGAGGAGAGTGCTGGGTAGATACATAGGAGGTTATTGAGGGATTCGTCCTCCTCCTCATTCATGCAGCTGTGGCAGATATAATTGGCGAGTATTCCCAGCCTGCTGTCATATCTGCCTATTGCACAATGACCTGTTAATACGTCAACTAGGATGCCGATATGTGCTCTGCTAATTTTTAGCTGACTAAGTTTTACGTCGATTTAGCTGAGGCCAAGTCAGCCTGGCGTGGCTACATGTATCAAGGTTAAGCCACTTTTCATTAGCCCATTGCAGTGCTTGCAGAGATTTTGTGTTTTATTGCTCACTTTGTGTGGTAAAAGTCCCCAATTTTGTACCTTTTCTCTTTAAGCTAGTACACACAGTTTCATATAAAAATAAGTAATTAAACAGATAACGCATTTGAACAGGTATTGGAAAGAGACAAATGAAAGATTTCACAAAAAAATCCGCCATATGCAGTATTAGAGTTTCAACCGTTTCTCTGTATGTCTAATACCAAATAAATAAATTGCAACAGTAAAATAATTAAAAAAAAGTTTTACTATAGGTAATATTTATAAAAAAAAACAAATACAAATACAATACAATTTTCTCGCAATCTACAAATAATAATAAAATAATAATAAAACGAAACTAATTATTTGGTATGGCACTTAACATAAGTGTGTGTATAAAAAAATGTATTTAATGTTTATAAACAAATTATAGCTTAAAACTATCCTTAACACCACTAAACTGAAAATCACTTGGTTGCCTTAAAGTACAGTTATTCGAATTAAAATAATAAAGAAAATTATACATCATATACGTTTCTTATTCTTACATTAAAAAATTAAATATTAATTATCAATCCTTTCGCATCCTTCATACATAATTATTTTCTTTTTTACTATCTCTAAACAGCCATCTCATACATAAATGAAAAAGGAAATAAAAAACTCCTTATTTCCTCGAATAAATTTACAACAGAGTTACAAAAAAAAAGAAACGTAGTTTAGACGATAGGAAATTCATCCTTCGGTATACAATGTTAGAAATTACAATTAAATGTCTCCTAAATGAGTTTGACATCGTCCTAAAGGGACGTCAGATCATAGTCCTGTTTTATATGGTTGAGATTGGTCATCACAGGATGTTGATGCATTCCCGTGTGCATTTGATTATGCAGTGCAACATTGTTATTATTATTTGCCGTACTACTATTGTTATTGTTGTTGTTGTTATTATTGTTATTGTTGCTTGGATGATTTGTTTGATGCTGAGATCCTGGATAGGTATGCTGCTGCTGTGCAATTAAATTTGCAGCATCACCAGCAGCCGGTATGTATGGTGGATTCCCTAGAGATGAACTGACGTCGCCTATGCTTTCCAAACTATCCGAACGGATGCACTGAAATACAGACAAAAACAAATGATTTTGAGTATATAGGAATTGTATAGACAATATTTGGAATTTTAGTATTGTAGAAGAAGATTGATTCCCAGTGGAAATCGGATGTTTGAATTTGGTTTGTTTGTGTGTGTAAATAAAATTTTCACGGTTGGCTTTTTATTCTAAGGATACAGAATTTTGTATCGGTAGAGAAAAAAATATCTCTGTGTATCATACCATAGAAGTACGCAGATTCATGTTTTGAAAATGGTAACTTTTATTGAACTTTTGATTTATTACTAAGCAGTTTTTCAGATTCATATTCCCGACATAAAGTTACTATAAAAAAATCCTACCTCAGACCTAAAAGGTAACAAGTGGTATACGGATGGTTCGAAGATGGACACCGGGGTGGGTTCTGGTATATGTATTTGGATCAAACACTAGAATATCACTATCAATAGGACAAAGTCCAAGTGTATTTCAAGTTGAAATTCATGCCATTCAAGTGTGCGCCAACGTCATCCTCGAATCGGGAATCAAAGGTGTCGTCATCCATATACTCACGGATATAAAAGCCCTAGGCTCAAACCTGATTGACTGATTGAATCAGTCCTGAATGGCTTCAATACTCTTCAAGACCTCCCCCATAAAAACAAAGTCAAACTTTGGTGGGTGCCCGGACATGAGGGTATTGCTGGAAACGATAAAGCTGAGGAACTGGTTAAATAGGAAAGGTTCGGCTGATTCCTTTATCGGACCTGAGGCGTCTTGCAACATTCCGAATTCAGCTATGAACATAAAAATCAAAATTTGGGAAAACAACATGTGTATCTCCTATTGGGAAAATACCCAGGGTCTTCGTCAGGCTAAAAGAGCCATTTAACCCTTTCACAATAAATCCATAAAACGCCTACTCCTCAGTAGAAATGATATCAAGAGATTAGTGGGGTTTCCATCTTCGATATCACCTAAACAAAATAGGTCTTATTCAGGAAACTGCATTTTGTCTCTGCATGGAAGACAACAAAACTGCGGAACATATTCTATGTGACATTGAAATTCACCAGTGAGATCCTCAACTTCATCAAAAGAGTTGAACCTCTTCTGGTTCCCTAAACTGACTTTGAGGTACAATAGATCTTTGAAGTTGCGGTGCCCTCCGCAAATAGTGGGTCAGAACATTTATTTAAAAAAAATATATATCAAATGAATATTTTTGATTGTATCGTAGTCTATCTAAATCTCTAACAAATACAGCATCTTTTATTCGTCCTGTCCTGATCGTCGTGGATACATTGTGATCGTTTTTAATTTTTAAGTTGATTTCGCGATCTTAAATATCTAAAGTTGTGCCACATCTAAAGCAAAATTCAAATTAAAAACACCACTTAAAATGAGAGGAAGCTAAGAAATAACGATGCAGTTTTTCGTTCCGCTTTCAGTCACATGAATCAAACCTCTGCTCTCTCAAACGCTCTACCGTGCATAAAGAAGTTTCACTTCAAAATGAAGAAATTTGTTTATCCGACGGGAAATGTCTGCACCAAGGGCAAACACTTTGGGAGCTGCGATTACTGCGTTATGTTAGTTCTACCATCGAGTGGCGTTTAACCTCTAATCAAAAAATTTAAATCCAAAGGCACCAACCACATTATATAGTATTACGTCCTGTAAGCATTGTTCACCCATGTTAAATCGCAATAATGCGTTTAATCGCCACGTTTCAACAACTGAAAAATTCGGTGCTATTGGAATCCATTCCATACAGTAAATTCACATCGGGCCTGACGTTATCTCCATAAATGATAGAGTGAGAATCTGTGAAGAATCGCTCTACGTAATCGTTGCTTCATCGGTTTGTACCAACGGCTAAGATCGAAGCTCCTTCATAACTTGAAAAACCTAAATCCTACTTTACAAGAAATTCGAGCGTTACTAAATATAACTGAGAGAAACCAAAGCAGGTTTTGAACTCCTTTGAAAGCAAGTATTTTCCTGTCTGGTAGGATGGCGACTAGAAGAAAAAGCACAGTTGTAAGGGAAATTCACGGAAATAGTCCACATGAGGGAGCCTTTGAATCCCAACTACCTGGCAGTTCGAACATTTAATTAAATCTAGTCCGTAACTATGACAAACAGTTTTAACTTAGGAACCAGCGCTTTAAATGTCGATGACTTGATAAATTAGCAAGTTGAACCTTTTTGGACCCTCGTGTAGTTCAGGTTCCACAATCTTGAAAAGGAATGGATTGTTTAAGGAACGACGATGTTTAGTACTTTACATTTCTCTTAAATACTAATTAATATCTACTGGGAAACGATGAGGACAGGTCACACTGAACTGACGTAATGGTTGCAAATCAATATAAAATAAGTCATTACGGCGCACTAGCTCATGTGTACACGGATTGTTCAGGATGAGTTAAGCAAAGTAATCCCCAGTATCCCTTCAGATACAGGATATGATAAAAGATTTGCAGAATTAGTATTCCACAGTTCCTTCACACATATGTGGGTATAAAGATGCTTTCTAGATGCGAGCACCTAAAGGGTCTTAGACTAGTGTGTCCATCCTGCTGGGTAGGGCATAAGTATATAGTATATACATAGAGGATATCACAATTTACATTGACAGCCAGGCAGCCATAAAAGCATATTAGCTGCTACGCAAATAACATCTAAGCTTGTGAAATGTTGCAGCGAAGAGCTTAAGGTTCTTGGCACGCAGCACAACGTAAAACTCTGCTGGTTCCCTGGCCACAGCGGGATACCAGGCAATGAAGCCGCGGATGAATTGGCCAGAAAGGGCTCAGCCCTGGATATAGAGTAGGCGTATTACACGGGTAAGCCTCCACTCTGCAACCTCAAGGCCAAAGTCGAAAAAAAAAAACCATCCGAAGCTAATAGCAGATGGAAATCACTAAATACCTGTGAAATATCAAGAAGGATGTGGCCAGAGTACGATAAAAGCAAAACCAAAAAACTTCTACAAAAAGATAGGAAATCCCTGTCAATACTGATAGGAGTGTTAACTGGCCACAATATGCTAAGATATCACACAAAAAAATTACGACTCAACGATGATGACTTATGCAGACCATGCGGTGACGAAGAGGTTCATGAGGACACAACCCATTTCCTCTGTTACTGCCCTAACCTCTGCCAACTAAGAAATAGAACTCTAGGAAAATTTTTCTTCGAACACATCGACGAGCTATCTGACCGTTCACCGTCAGGTCTGCTTAAGTTTGCCAGGAGATCCGGATGGTTGAAATCAAGCCACTGATATCACGGGTGGGAAAACACAATGGGTATCACAATGGGTTCACATGAACCTAAGTGTGATGAGGATCTAACTATCCTTATCAGCCCGCTTACCTAACCTAACCTGAGTCTATTTTTACACAAAATTCCTCATAAAACAGCTCAAAGTTTAAAGAATATATGTATTTCGTTTTTAAATTAAAAATAAAATAAATAAAACTCTCACCAAAAGTGCTTACCTCATTCTGCACAGCTTGTTGCTTCTTAGCGTTACTCGACCTTTTTGGCTTCTTTGCGGCTGGTTGGCCATTCGAATCGGTTGTGTTTTTCTTTCGCACATTCTTTGTGTTGGGCAATTTATTATCCTTTTTCCATTTCATTCGTCGATTCTGGAACCAAATTTTGATTTGTCTCTCGGACAGGACCAAAGTATGCGCAATTTCGATTCGCCGCCGACGCGTCAAATACCGATTGTAATGGAATTCCTTTTCCAATTCAAGGATCTGATGGCGTGTGTAGGCGGTGCGTTGACGTTTTGGCTCCATTCCAGGCTGATACGATCCGTTTGCTGCAAATAGAAACAAAACACAAAGAGTACACATCATTAATTTTCATATACAAAAAAAAAAACATGTCGGAGTAAAAGTTTCTTTTTATTTGTCCAGGTTTCGACACTAAAATCGATTGAATTTTCTTCTTTGATTGACAGATTGGATGCAGGACATGGGGCGGGTGGCGTACATATAGATTGAATTTCATTGACACAATCAAAGAAACTCTATCGTTCAGCCTGAATGAACTGTCGTCGGTTTGAGAAGTCCATTAATCTGCTTCTTTTTTATCCTTGGACACTAGGGAGGGAGGTGGACCAGTCACTTGCAAAAGGATATTAGTTTTTGCAAAAACTTGTGAAATACGAACAATTCTCCAGAAACCAGGTGTGCCTGATAACTTAACGGTTTATGCTTTTAATTTGATGTATCTACTTCTCTGTTTTAGAATAGAACTGCCAAACAAACGTTCATCCAGTTATCTACTTTTTCATTTTGATTTTGATTAATTATCCTTTGAGTTGAGCAGTTTTCAGTCACCCCTGACTGTACCTAGTACGTGTAATGTGGCGCGATGAAATTTCAATCGATTTTATGAACCCTTCTTTTTTTTTCTACAAAAAAATACTTTGACTTTCCATCGAAGGACGTTGGTTGAAAATGTTACAACAAGAACAACAACAACAAAAAAAAACCACTCAAGAAACAACATCTGCGGGCTACAACGTCCCGTCTGTGTTTTTAACTGACTGACATTGACGGTCTGACATTGCGATGCGATTACAATTTCTCCATTTAATTGTAATGTTTTTTAGTTTAACTTAGCAAAGAGTTGAAAAGAAAAAGTGGATGCAAAAAGGAGTTTAGAATTCTTGGGAAATTGTCAGAAAGCGATTAATAATATTCATAGTCGCGGATGCCACTGAGTTGAAGCCGAAGGAGGTTGAGTTAATTTTTCCGGGGAAAACAGACAGGACAGGACATCATATTTCAAGGAAAAGTTTTCCATCTTATCTTAATGAAGTTTGCGCTCATTTAAAACGGTATTTGGGAGAAGTGAAGATGGTTTATTTGTTTGTAGGGTGAGATGGATGCCAATTCAAAATTGCATTTAAATCTAACAGATAAAGCGAATGGGGTCAAGAAAATGGAATACAAATTGAAGTAGGGCATCCGCCTAAACAAAGTATTATGGGGTTAAAGGGAATATAGTATACATATGTATACGTACAGTTGAAACTCTTTCATCCGGAATGCTTGGGGCCAACGGTCTTCCGGATAATCGATTTTTGCGATCATTAGAGAGGTTTAAACAAAATTGATAAATCTGTGAGCAGAATATGAAAAAGAAACACATTTTTTCAGATCTTATTATTATTAGAGATATTAGAGATTTCTCCGGATAATAGAGTAGTTATTAACAAAATACATGCGAAACAAAATTCCGGATATTAGAGATTCCCAATTACCTATTGGAGTTTCGGATAAAAAAATTTCAACTGTATATCATCCTATCGAGTTTATAAAGGGTGATTTTTTAAGAGGTTGAGAACTTTTTTTAAAAAAAAAACACAAACAATTCGAAAAATGAATGAAATATTTATTTGAATCGATACCTTGCAATTTAATGTTTAAAGATAATTTCATGCAAATGTTGACCGCGGCTGCGTCTCAGGTAGCCCATCCGCTGAGTCCAATTTTGGCATACTCTTTCACACATATCGGCCGGTATCTCACGAATGAATGCATGGATGTTGGCTTCCAGTGCGTCAATCGAAGCGGGCTTATCCCTATAGACATTAGCCTTGACATACCCCCACAAAAAATAATCTAATGGTGTCAAATCGCACGATCTAGGCGGCCAATTGACCGGCCCGAAACGTGAAATTAACTGTTCACCAAACTCGCCTCGCAATTGCGCCATTGTTTCGCGTGCTGTGTGGCATGTGGCACCGTCTTGTTGAAACCACATATCATGCAAGTCAAGAACTTCCATTTCGGGCAAACAAAAGTGCTGTAACAAAGGCCTAACTGCTGGGAACGGCGCCGAATCGACATTTCGCGGTCTTCTGTCACACTAGCTGATACGGCCGCAATATTTTCTTCACTACGCACAGTACGTAAACGTGTTGGTGGTTTAATGTCCAACAAAGTAAATTTGGTGCGAAATTTGGTCACAATCTTCCGAATAGACTGCTCAGAAGGTCGAGAATGCCGATCATAAAATGGAAGCAGCGCGCGATGAACATTTCGAACCGAGCACGAATTTTGATAGTAAAATTCAATAATTTGCAAGCGTTGTTCATTTGTAAGACGATCCATGGTTAAATTGCAAACCAAACTGAAGCTGTTTGATAGTGAAACAAGGTACTAAACACACGTCAGCTGTCAAAACCAGTGTTGCCAAAACCAAACCAGCTAAAAAATCACCCTTTATTTGATCAAACCGTCAAAAAGGCACAAACTATCTTCAACAGGAAAAACAATAGATAAGTGCGAGTAAGTTATTTGTCTCCTATAAGTCTGTGGCAATAAGTTAGAATCGCTTATGTCGACATAAGCCAAAATCGAGTTTTTTGGTCCAAAATTTTGTATATTTTACTACCTTTTCTTTGGTCTGGTTGTCATGCATCTAAGCCTATTATAAAGCTTATTGCATTAGTGTAATTTTAGGTGCTTATGTCGACATACGTTTTTTTTATAATTGGTATTTAATTGTTCGCCTCCTTAAGTCGACTTAAGTTACTTTAAAAAATATCTTATTGGTCAAAAATCAATTTTGCGAAGTAGCTCAAGTAACATAAGCTATTTTTCTAATACTGCCGCGGCAATAGTCGTTACTTAAGCCATATTTCTCATTTAAGATATATTTTATTGAAGTAAGTTGCGCTACTAAAATAGATTTTTAGCGGCTTTGTTGATACTTTCAATAAAAAACCCAACACAACCAAAAAAAAAAAATACATTATTTAAGGACTGTAACGAGAAGAAACTACTTTAAAACTTGTTTTCCTTGAATTCCCGTACGAGTATGAGAATTCCCGTAAAAAGTACCGCTATGTGAGTGATCTCTGGATTTTTTTTCAGTTTGATCCTTTAGTCGCAATAATGCCGCGAATTGCAGTGGAAGTTCGGAAAAATATTGTGCACGATTGGTGTGTGCAATTGTGCAATTTAACTTACTTACTTACTTAGTTGGCGCTACAGCTCGAGGTGAACCTGGGCCTGCTTCTCGCAACCATTTGTGTGTGCGTGTTATATTTTTGCACGAATGGAAGGGACCTACAATTTTTTGCCGACTCCGAACGGCGAGTTGAGAAGCTCAATCGTGACAAATGATACTCTTTGATGCTTGTCAGACATTCGAAAGAGGTGGGCACTGTGAAAAACTTTTAGGTGTTTGCGGCGGGATTCGAACCCAAGACCGCTGGCACAGTAGTCCGACGCACTAACCACTTGCGCTACGGTGCCATTTAACACTATAAATAAAGATAGTGATGTGGATGACTCTGTAAAAACAATTCGAACTTCCAAATTTGCAGCTGCGGACTAAAAACATCAAAGTTTTTTTTACAAAAGGTACAATAAATGGTGAAATTTACAGAAGGGAGAGCCTAAAAAAACGACTTCTTCCCTTAATACGAAAGCATACGGTCCCCACAATATTTTGGCCAGACTTGACAACAGCACACTACGCTGGGGACACAACTAATTGGCTTCAACAAAACAACATATAATTTGTTGAAAAATCTGAAATCCGCCAAATGCCCCGGAATTAAGGCCAATTGAACGGTATTGGGCTCTAATCAAACGGAACCTAAGAGAGAATGGTAAGTTGGCCACAAATCTTCCTGAATGTAAAAAAAATTGGATAAGGGCGTCGAAAAAAATAACATTCAATGTGGTGCAAAACTTGATGAGAAGGGTTAGCAAACAATTTTTTATTTTTTTTATAATCTACACACGCTAAAGGGGATATGAATACCCTTATAATGTTCACACACAGCGCGAGCACATGAAGAAGAAGAATAAGAGAACAGACAGATCGACGTAGAAGAAGAATAATTCGAGAAAAATACCGCAAATAGTTATTATTCTTTTTTTCTTTCTTTAAAATAAATGTTTATTGTTTCTTTAAGCCAAGTTTAAAGCAGAAGTAATAAAAAATCTTTACGTTCCGGTATATTTTCAAAAAATAAGTGTGCAGTTTCTTTTCGATACAGTCCTTATTTGCGCTAAATTTTATATATCTAGCTTTGATACTTTTTTTAAAAAAAATTATTGAATCTTATTTTCGCTGCACTGAAAAATTACCAAAATAGACCAAAATTACCAAATTTTCGTTAAAACTTACATGAATATGAATGCTTAAAACTATGTAACTTAAATGTCAATAATGCGTTCAGTATGGACTGAACTATGTCTCAGGCTCAATATGTTAGTAACAAACTCTGAAACTTTCAGTGAATTTCACGGGAGCGAAATAACGTTTTTCTCAAATGATTGTACCTACCTACTCTATGTATTTCTATCTATCTACTCATCCTATTTTATACAATAGTAATGGAAGGAAGCCTATTGTGATACAGCTTTTAAACCGCTTAAGACAAAAAGTAACAGCTTTTGAAAGAAAAAACTTAGAACCGATCTTAAAGCCACCTTTCAAAAAAATAATAAAAAAAAAATAATAATAATAATAAATGTGAAGAAAACAATATCTTTTCTTTGGTATTAATTGGTGGTAATGATTACGCTTAAGGTTACGGAAACCTATTCTGCCTTCGTTGTCTTGACAAGTTGAAAATAATCCTGTAGTCTGCAGTTCTAAATGTATCCTTACTTAGGACCATAGCTACCCGCTTAGACTTTTACCAATTTCTGTTGTAGGTAATGCAAAGCAGTCCTGTCATGCGGCGGGACCAAAGATGTTGCTCAGTCCTAACCTAAAGTAAGGCAGTGATTATATCATATCACATTTACATAAGTATCTCACGATAATTGCTAGCTAGACATTGCACTCCCCGCATAACAATTGATCTAGATAGCTGAGTCGGTGAATCACCATGTCCAATAGCACATTCAGCGCTGGCACCGTGTTTCGCCGACCCAGCATAAAGTTCTTACAGCAATCACGGAGTCATGCAAATGCTAAATGCGCGGAGAGTGCACTGCCCGATTGTATTAAATTAAGATAGAATAAGCATTTTTGGTATTATATATAAGGAAGTAAGAAATAAAATTCAATTGTTGTTTGTTGAGAAATCAATCAGACTGCTTCTAATTTGACTATCCAGCTAGCAAGGACTACAATATCAACACCACAACTGCTCCAGTTCTCCCAGCAGTGGTAAGGACTCGACTTATACTATCGCTTCATCGTTGGTCAAAAAGTAACGATCTTTGATATTCTGGTTTATGCACCAGAATTATCAAGCGATGTCAAGGTACACGCGCGAAAGCTTCCTACAGATGTTTTTTTTTTTGTTAGATTAGAAAATTAGCTACAAAAACTTCTTGATTGGACAGACGACCTTAACATCATCTAGAGACCAAAATGAAAATGAGGATAGCAAAAATAAAACAAAAATGTCTATGAATTCCAAGTCATAGCAATGTCTTGGCCAAGGCGTTACTATAGACAACTTAGAGTTTTAGTATAGGCTTAACTGAAAAGACCTCGCAAAATGCTGACGTTTGCCACCGTACCAATAATTCTGAAATGATACTGTATAGGACCATTATCATTGCGCTCCTTTTATATAAAGGGTGTGTATATACATGAAATCTTTCATTGTCAAATGCGATCGGCATTGACTTTTGGAAAAACAAAAGAAAACGTTGACGATAGAAGCTGCAATCCCAGGAGTTCACGATCTCACTTCACGCATCTCTGATTACGTATAGGCAAAAACATGGTAGTTTCAACAAACTCGATCCATGCAATAGATCAGAATTGGATCCTGCAACCTTAAGAGCCCTTTCACACATACCCGGCAGCCGGCTAACCGGTACCGGCTACCCGGTCGTTGGGAACACATTCTTATGGGCGCGTTCACACCTGAAAATCGAAACCGTCCCCGGTTAACCGGTAGTCGGCTGCCGGAATGTCGCCGGCTTTGCTCACTGCCACAGCCGGCTGCCGAAACCGGGTAAACGGTTCTCAAGTCAGTAGTGGATACATAAAATCAAATTGCGCCTTCACACATGCCCGGTTGGCGTAGCCGGTTTTCGTTTTTCGACTCAACGATATAAAACTGAAAACATACAGTAGATCGCCACGAATGGAACAAAATTTACATTTCATAGCTTGCTGTGTGCCGGCTGCCGGATGTGTGTGAAAACATACTTATTTTTAAAGAAAACCGGCTAACCGGCTACCGGGTATGTGTGAAATGGCTCTAAGGGTTTCGTTAGTTCAGGTCCTGATTAGCAATCGAACTGAAGCGCCAGAAAAAATGTAAACAGATTAATAGTTTCAGTCTTTACTAGTTGAACAGGCATTAGTGGACAAAACTCTGACTTGTTGGTGCCAATTAATCCTTAGTGAATTTCGATTCAAATGCACCATAACCACTAACAACCATTTTTCAATTCTATCTAAAGATGTTTAGGCTCCCCATTGATGTTTGCTTTGACATCATCTTCCGTTCTAATTTTTTCATTTAAAATTACCGAGAAACTACTTTAAAATTTAGCTTTAAAGAAAAATAAAAATTCCAAATCATTGAATTTTCATTCAAAATGTTCCTTCCCCTCCAACCCATCATCGATTCACACAGTCAACGCGTGGAAAATAAAAGAAAAGCTGGGCAATGACTTGCAACTTGTGCCGCCCTCACTTAATCCGCATTCGATATTTGAAAATCAAGGAGAAGCAACATATTGCTGACACTGTAGCAACATGGAAAAAAAAGTTGCACAGTCATCCAACAATACACACTGTTGTGTAGCACCGCGCACGAGTGTATGATCTCATGTTCCCAGCTTCAGTTTTCTTCTTTTTTTTCATATTTTCCTGCAAGTCATTGGGCACACTAAGCTGCAGCAGCTGGGGCACTACCACAGTACAGATACAAAAGAAACAGATTCGCTTGCCAATACTGCCGCCGCCTACCAAGCACCGCATTTGTGTCCAGCGGAGCACACACAACCGATTATAAACACCGCTTGGAAGGTGTAGGCTATTCAATTGAAATTTACACTTTCCGGTTCATAAAATGTGCCAAGGTGAACCGTGATCACAAGAGGGTCTGATATCTTTTGTAGGGTGTTCCGCATTGCCCCACACTTGTTTTGACTTCGTGAGCTACTTCCCGGTGCGGTGATGATGAATTCCTTTTGTCACCATCGCCACTGTTATCTTATCGACATAACCAATCGTTGGTTACAAAAGTTGTTACTTAGAGAGGACCTCCGTGCGTACAATGCCTGTGCGCAATGGGATGACAAATGGCGCGGCGGCCGGCGGCTGTAACACCCAAAAGGTCTTCGGCGAGATCTGAGCTCCATGGCTGGTTGCTCTGACACTGACAGTTCCACCGCGCGTTCCTATCAGCGGATGGATTTCTGGTGCGGTGAGCACATGTCCCATTCGGGTAACGAAATGATTTATAATTCATTTGTGACTTTTAGTTTTTCACTGTCGCGGTGGAGGTAGAGTGGTAGTGGCAGTGGCTGCCACCTCGATTAAGCCCGGACAGTCGGACAATCTGATCAGATTCATAATTTCTTTATTTTTTATTTTTCTTGAATCGTCCATCCGTCGTCGTCTGTGCTTTCTGCACTCATAGTTGCTTGATGGTGGATATTCTTTGGGAAAGCGCGTGCGCAACCACCGAAATCGGTCCAATTGTTGCGGTGCGTGTAAACAGCTTAAACTGATCGACTTCCGGGCTTTTAGCGGGGCCGGCTTTTCTGGTGATTAATTAATATCATTATCATTTAAGTGCTGGTAATTGATATGGAGTGGTAGCCATTCATTTGTATCTGAGATTTTTCGTCCAATTTCGGTGGGGAATTTACATTATTTTTTGTTTGAAGATTGATTACACTGTTGGAGGTGTGAACATTTAAATGCAAGAAAATGGAAAAGTTATTTCGGTTGGATAGTAATGGATGACTACGGCGGCGCCGTAGGAAAAATGGTAAATGTGAGACTTTGAGTGACATATTGAGCAATTTTAATTCAATTTGTGAATGGCTTTCTTGACGTTCTTATGGAAATGTGTTTGGTTTTTTGGAATACGTTATCTCTTACGCTGCATACTGTGGAATATGAATCTTTGATAGTTGATATGTCGGAATGACGTCCACCAAATTGCCAATGGCTATCTATAGTCTCGGCTTACCTTTATAGTACAGTTATTTTTTCTCGGAGTTGGATGCATTATTTAAGTTGATTATATGTTAGGTAACGGTAGGTAGCACCGTTTTCGACGAACCTATTGTGTATAATGTATTTGAAAAATATAAAACACCGAAATTTCTGTTTTTCGTTAAAGAATAAAGAACCTGAAAAGTTTTTATAGTATTTTAACCTTGAAATTCATATGGGAATAGCAGAGAAGGAAACGGCAGATGAACTGGTCTGGATTGGCTCTGAAAGAAATACCACACTAGCTGATGAACAGATCTTACCACTAAACCCATCTAAAAACTTAATTTACCGCGCCACCTATACAGCCAGGAAACGGTGGCGTATTGTGCAATAACCCGCCGTCTGTGGCCCGCAGTCGATTAGAACAAATCCAGAACCTTACTTTTAATGGTAAGAAGCCAAATTCGAGTGCTCGCTGGGGCTATAACCAGATGCTGCATTATAGGAAACATGACCAGAAGATTCGGTATCTTTACAAATGACTTCGGTAGATAGTCAATAGCTCTGCAAAAATGCTATGTATACATACATACTTATGTATATGTGAACGGTTCTTCGACTGCTTGAATGAACTGGCAGATTACAATAGATTACATCATTAGATCAAAGTTGTTCTATTAATCGCAAGTCCAAAGATGAATACTTACTTAGGTGGCGCTACAGTCCGGGGTAGACCAAAGCCTCAAACAACAACCCCTTCCAGTTAGCCCGGTCCTTAGATAACTGCCTCTAGTTGCGCACTTCAAGTTGGTTGAGGTTCTATTCCACTTCTGCGCGCCAGCTTAGGCGAGGTCTTCCTCTGCTGCGCTGACCATCCTGGTTGGATTCGAATACTCTGCGGACCGGGGCGTTGATGTCCATTCGCTTTGAATGTCCTAGCCATTTTAAGCGCCCAATGCGCAATTTTTTGACCAGGTCAATGTCGCTGTATAGCTCGTATAGTTTGTGGTTGAATCTTCTCCTTCAAAACCCGTCATCGCAAACGGGACCGAATATTTTACGAAGGATTTTTACCCGAAGCGACCAAAGTCCATGCTTCAGCCCCATATAGCAAAACTGGGATACTTACTTAGTTGGCGCTACAGCTCGAGGTGAACCTGGGCCTGCTTTTCGCAACCATTTGTGTGTGTGTGTTATATTTTTGCACGAATGGAAGGGACCTACAGTTTTTTGCCGACTCCGAACGGCGAGTTGAGAAGCTTAATCGTGACAAATGATACTCTTTGATGCTTGTCAGACATTCGAAAGAGGTGGGCACTGTGAAAAACTTTAAGGTGTTTGCGACGGGATTCGAACCCAAGACCGCTGGCTCAGTAGTCCGACGCACTAACCACTTGCGCTACGATGCCCACGCAAAACTGGGATAATAAGGGTCTTATACAGAGTCTCCTTAGTCGATCGCACAAAAAGTTTTACTACTCAATTGCATTCTTAGCCCAAAGAAACAGCGTCTGATTTCCGACGAGATGTCATTTTGTGATGTTATAGCAGAGCCGAGGTAGCCAAAGTCCTTTACTACCTTCTAACATAAATATTAAAGATAATCACAGTGGGCCTTTTGGCAATTGCACCCAAATGACCCTCCTTAAACTAACCTTAAAGATAAAGTTTTGAAAGTTAAAATTATGTGTACCTACATTATTTCCAGTCATCTGTTTTTTTTTAAACAGTTGTCATAATTATAAATGGATTCGAAAAATCAAAGTCGTAAGAAAACCAAAATAAAATTGGCTCGAAATAGGTGACTTTTCACCAGGCTTAGGTCTATCAACTTCTCGATTGGCATTGACTATTGTCTTGTTGTCAGTGGAAGCAATTTGAAACGTTACACAACAGATTTATGCATGCTATGATCAATTGGTTCTACTGAACTTAAACTCGCAAAAATACATAATACATACTCCCAAAGAAATCTTGGTGGACGCTGAGCCTTAGAATTATGTGAAAATTTTCTTCTTAAGTAGCATCTCTAGTAACTAGACCTAGCACCAAACCCAACCACTAGGCTTGATCTGAAGAGTGATCAGGCTTCTCTCGTTGTTCCAAGAAAAGCCTTGCACTTTACTTTGCTTGCAAACTCTGGACATCTGAGATGTTCTTAAAAAACAGATCTCTTAAATTTTGGTAATCGAAAACCATAAAATGATATAGTAAAAAAAGCTACTGTTGAATACACTCCGCTTGGCCCAGTAGACAGACGCCAGAAAAAAAACACTCTCTTGTATTTTAAACCTGACGGGTTTATCATTGCTAGATCTTATGGAAATAATTATCTGTTAGTTAACGCTATGCATAAATTTGAAATTTCGGTTTAATTCAGAGTAAGAAGACAATATTGCGTGTTTGCCTACTGTTACAATTTGCAACGAATGAAACAGGCTGCGACCAAAAGAGTGAGCAAAAAGTAATTTATAATTACTAATAAAAAATATCAGAGAGACGACTGAACCCTGACACTAATACATATTATTTAAAAATATGGTATATTGATATAATGTACATACATTGATTGTTGTTTGTTGTGGAGATATCCAGGGCAACAAAATTCCAATTTGAATGACTTTCAAGACCAAACAAGTGAATCTAGGCGAAAACATATATTGATGGTTTTTAGGGAGACGATTTTTTTTCAGGTAATTTTCAAGTTGGTGATTCCGGAATACAGATCAGCTAAGTAAAATAGCAGCGTTAATCTATCGCCCATGTACGAAATCGACTATAGTGGGTGAACATGTAGATGACGGATATCCCAAGACAAACAGACATCTTGTCTTGCAAATTTGTTTGAATTTTTTTTAAGCACTCAAGCTATGTTTGCATTTTATACAACAAAATAAAATTGTTGCTAAAATGTGAAACCTCTTAGCTTGTTTTTAGAAAGTCATAGTCGGTAATCGAAATTGAAAAATTATTCAGCATCTAGCCAAAGAGTGACTCTATTCCTCAAAGTGGTTCTTAAATACACTTCACTTGTCTCTAAAGCAAACAAAGTTAGCCAACGTGCACTTACTGCACTCGCATTCGTCATGCAAAGCTCATGCAGTTGATTGAATGCATTTTAAACTTTTGAATTTTTTTTTATTTTCGCATAACAAAAATTCATTGAAATGCCAAAGTCATAAAAAAAAATTCCTCAAGGTCTATAGCACTTACGTAAACTGAAGTACACTCTCGCTTTTGTTAATTGAAGTAAATTCAAATACATGTGTGTAATTTTTTTTAATGCATGCATTTACGTTTGACGATCATAACCTAAAGATATGAAAATACATACGAGCACAAGTACATACATATATCCATCAGAAAAACCGTTGCCATAAGTCTGGAGAGCCGCTGCTTTAATTCATACTCCGCACTACAATTGGATGACTTGCGAAAAATCACATCTTTATGGAATCGTAAAAAGGTTGCGAACGTTGGGAAGTATTAAAACAGCAAAAGTAAAAAAAAAATTAAATGCAAAAAAAAACTTCAACAGCACGATGCATCATGGTCAGTGTCAGTCAGTCATTTGGTTGTAAATCCACTGCAATCGAAGTCGGAGTGAATTACCCCCGCAGCTAAAGTAATTAGCGGGCAACCAACTGGCCAACATCAACGGCGATTTATTGGAAATGCTAATTAAAGTCACCGCCATTGATGTAATTGCGCTTCTTGTTCGTGGAATATCATGGTGAAGCATCAAGGATTAAAATATAAGAAAGAAAGAATCTTGAAAACACACCAAAGGGCATATGGGGTCAAGTATCCAATCAGACAGACGAATTCAAAATGTCATTGTTTCATATGAGGGTAGACGAATGCATTAGAATTTACAACAGTATCAACAGCAAGAGTTAGTATTATTATTGAAAAAAAACGTCTACGCTTTAGCGCTGTTAAGTTCACAAATAAACCATCTGTCAAATCCATGCCAATCTACTAATGGCGGATAACGAGCTGTTAAGATATTAAGTATTTTTTGTAGATCGAATTAAATGTTTAAATTGTAAAGTGATTCTATCTAAACGAACCTAGCATAATACTGCGTTCGACTAAAACGTCAACAATGACATATGTACGTACATTATGTAGGTATGTATGTAATGTAAAGTAATGACGGTTTTCTATTTCAATATTGATTGTAATGATTCACAACTTAAAGCACACACACCATCCAACAAGAGTGTCACCCAAAACTGATATCATTTTTGCGTGAGGAAGCGAGTGTACACACTAGAGGATTTGTATGACACTCAAATCATTGTTGTTCTTGTTATTTTTCGACCCTCTCTACCTGTGTTTGCTTTTTGAATGACGATATCACTTTTGCATGAGGAACCGAGTGTACACACTATAGGTTTTGAATGACACTCAAATCATCGTTGTTCTTGTTGTTTTTCGACCCTCTCTACCTGTGTTTGCTGTTTGAATGACGAAATTTGTGAGCGGATATTCAAACAAAAACCAAGATGGCCGCTGAGTGTCACGCAGAAGCAAACATTTTGGTGAGCATCATTTTTCAGTGCCACTCCATATTTCTGATGTAGGTACACGTAATCAGTCTTGGGTCTTATCCTTCAAAACTGACACTCTTGTTCGATCGTGTGTACCTGCTTTAAGTAAATTTGTTTTTAGAGTTCCGTGCAAAAAGAAATTAGATTTCACTTTTAGTCTCCTCAACGTCAAGTATAAAATCGTATTTGCCGCACTGTGTGAACGGTTGAAATCTTTCGTTAAAGCCACGATTGATTCCTATCAGTGTGATTTTAGGCGACAGCCTTAGAAGCAAATGAATCATATAGTTTTTCGAAGTAAGAAAATTGCTCTAAAATGGCATTCAATCGTTAGCGCATATTTTGGTATACCTACATGCATATTTTGGCTTAAAAAAATAAACTTTAACACTTAAAAAATTGATTTCACCGATATGCAAATGAACATTAAAAATTATATCTTTCATCTGGAAAAAATGCTATTGATAACTTGGCAGCACTAATAATGTTAAAAAAAAAACGAAGGATATATGAAAATAAAAAATATCTCTAACATGTTATCCCCAAATGGGAATGAAGAACAGTGCTGGGATATTCAATATTCAATAAATGAGATTTTTTTTTTATTTCAATGTTTTTTTCATTTATCTACTTTTTGAATTTTTTTTCAGCGTGTTTCGGGTTTTTTTATGGCATATTTAGTAATTTAAGTCCATATTTTAGGCGCATATTTTGTATATTTTAGAGCATAAAAATCCGAGCCCTGGGATGACCTAAGAAGCAGACGATGAAGAACTCTTACTGCTCCATCATTTTGAATGAATTTTAGAAGAGCAAAATCAGCGACGAATTATACGAGTCAAAAAAATATCAATCCATAATCTTCGATGGGTGAGCACCGTGATGCAGTGGTAAGTGCGTTGGACTATTACGCAATGCTTCCCGGATTCAATCCCAACAAACACGTAAAAGTTTTTTTTACGGTGCCACGTCTTTTGAATATCTGACAAGCAATCAAAGAGAAGCATTTGTAGCTTCTCAAGCTCGCCGTTCGGAGTCGGCAAAAAACTGTATGTCACACAAATGGCTGCGAAAAGTAGGACCTGTCTCAACTCGAACTGTAGCGTCACCTGAAGAAAGAAAGAAGGCTTCGATGGGACAGCAAATGACCAACAATGCTCCGACCAGGAAAATATTTGAATATAACTTCAAAAGAAAAGGACTTCGCCTAATGTGGCACGCACAATTGGAAGTAAGTTTTAAACAATTTAGAGTGTGCAACTGAAGGCCACTAAAGACATCATTCAGTCAAAGGGTAAGCTTGTTGATTGAGGTCCAAGAATATAGCGCCGCCTAAGTAAGCCTGCATCTAATTCAAAATTCACGAATATTCATTTGGTGGAGACCAACGGTTATTTCACTCGGTCGACGGTAATGGCACACTTCACATTGCTAAGCGAAAATGGAGAGGACATGCTTCCTATCTAATTATTTTGCTAAAATCAATTGAACCTTAAGCCACAAAAGTGTCATTTTAAGCCAATTTTACTGCATTTGACTATGGCCACGATGATCGCCAAATGGAATCCAATAAGTAACAAATTTAGCCCACTTTATCAACCAAATTTCAAAACACTAACCGCCATCGAATTCCCATCACCAGCTGTAAAAGGCAATACAAATTGACGACTTCTGGGCATTTAAGTTCATTATTGTCGCTTGTATGTCAATTCATCAGATCCCATGATGATCACACGCACTTCACACTGCGTGCTAGTAGACTTCAAAATAGATTCGAAACAAATTGATGGCAATTCATCATGACCGCAACACAGACACTGTATCTTAAAGATATATAGGTACTTGTCGAACCCTGGCCCCTGTGTTCTCCTGTATAACACCAATGCCAAAGCCAATACCGAGAGACATCATCAATGAGACGAGAATAGATACGAGAATGCGAGGAACCGCACAGGAACAGAGAAGAGACGACACTCTGTGCCGTCCCCGTCAAGTAACCGGCGGCGCGGCGCAGTAACATGATAAATGTCAAAACATTAACTTTAGATGACATGGCTCATCCGTCACCGGAGGCAATCGCCTAGGAGGCATTATTCAAAATTCGTCTCTTCGACAGTGTTTATCCCAGTGGGAACTGGGAACACACCGAAGCACAGTGTGACCTTAACAGGCGAGAGACAGAAGGCAGAAGGATTATTGCACGGATAAACTCGAGAATCAATGTGTAGGTATTTATTGGTACATTATTGTCTCCGTTACAAGGACATGCATTCCATCAAAGTCAAGGTTAGATTTTTTTTTCTTTTTTTGTGAAGTTCGTAATTACACTGACGATGATGCATGCCAGCGGTGACTCTTTGGCACACTTTAGAACCCATAAGTACGCCCGTAATGAGGAGACTATTTATATTCGGTATAGTGCACTCCATTCGTTTGTTATTAATTAGGCCTCTTCAGGGGGACAATGCAATGTTTATGTCCTGTCAATCAGAGTGTGGTTGGTTTTATGCTTTAGTAGGTCGTCTCGGTGATGAGAGGAGTATGTGTGTGATTCTTGGGAAATCTCAAGGGCATTACAATCGAATGGAAAGGAATTTTCGGCATTTCAAAGTGCTTTACCGGTCGATGTGATGGATTCGTTGTGATTTGTTTGTTGTCGTTTTGATTGGAACAAGCGGTGAGAATCGATAAATCGCATTTTTTATTTATAAATAAAAATGCAAAATCGTTTGTGAGAACCATCAACCGTTTGTGATAGATGATGAGACAAGTTTTGTTGTGTGTCAATGTCGATTGGTGATTGATGTTGATTCACTCGTATGGGATTTTGTAATATATGTGTAGATATTGCTGTCAAACAACGCAGTTAAGCATCTGCGAATACTCGTTTGGCTAAAATCTAATAGGACTTGCTTCTAACCGTAATCAACATGAAGATGCAAGTTTGGAGTCAAATGAAGGTTTGACGAGAGGCACCCGTCTCAAATAAAATAAAGATGAGATTTGTATGGATATGTTTCTACTTTCCTACATCTGCATCACATTCGAATGTACGTACTAAGTCTGCATTTATTTTTGGCGAGAACCTGTTCGAGACTACAATTTTCTTCCAAAAAAATGTGCATATGCTTCTTAAATCCAAGATAGAAATTCGAATTTGGTTGGTGGACGCATTTTTGAGGTCTTGGATGTTGAAAATGGTATGCCATCTGACCCAGCTAAGAGACAGGTTAGGTTAGGTTAGCTGGCTATCCCGGTATTCTGTTCACTATAACCAAAGAAGGTCCATTGTGTTGCCACATGAGCCGATTCCTATCGGTTCTCTTGGAACCATTTGGAAAATTGGATAAATTTCCATATTTTATTGATATCCGTTGAGGAAATATCGTGAAGGTCTATAAAGAAGTATTCTCCCAGAATCTTTTTTCTTAAGCAGGAGAGTGCTGGGCAGCTACATAGGAAGTGATAGGGGGATTCCTGCACAATACGCCAACTAGGGTGCTGATGTGTGCTCTGCTAATTTTAAGCAGGCAGTAAGTTTTTCGTCGATCCAGTTGAGGCCAAGTGTGCTTGGCGTGCCTACACGTCAAGCTTACGCCATCTTTCATTAGCCTATTGCAGTGCTTGTGTAGAGATTTTGTGTTTTATTGTTTCCATTGGTACAATTCCCCAATTTTGTACCTTTTCTGGCTAGTTCGTCTGCTTCACAGTTACCTGATATGTACCTATATCACTGTGACCAGGAACCCAACACAGCGTGAGCATGCATCTGCTCGATACCTCATTTAGAGATGCGCGGCAGTGCCTAACCAGTTTTGATCTTATAATTGGTGATTTGGGTGCTTTTATAGCTACTTAGCTATCGGTTTAAATGAAAATGTCACGATTGGAAATTGAATTCATCGACAGCCACTCAGCGGCTTCACGAATAGCCATCACCTCCGTCTGAAAGACAGTACAGTGATCTGAAAGTCTTAAGGACAAGTTCAGGCAGAGCTGGTCCGAAAAAATACCTATTCCTATACCATCACCTGTCTTTTCAGCTGAACTCTTCTGCTGAACACATTCTAGTCGAAGCTAAGTCCAGGTGGAGGAATTTCAATAACTGTCGCATATCCAGGAAGACACGATACGCTTAGGTCACACAACAGATCTAGAGCTGAGACCGCCAGAGTTCAACCGATCAGTACAGGTTATAGGGCAATCGGTACTTATGCCTCCCCCAAGGCTAGGTATCCTTTTTAACCCTTACTGCCGTAGTTGCCAGAATCCAATTGTGGAGGAAAGTATTTCCCATTTCCTGTGCGAATACCTAGAGCCAGACACACTACTTCCTTAAGGACGTTTCAGAAATTTCTGCCACAAAATTCGGTAACATTATTAAGTTTTCAACTCCACATGATTATGGCGAGATCCTAGATCTACCTACATATGTACCTACCACCAGTGGCTTTTTTCCGGCTCAAACAAACAAGTTACCAAAAGCTATATTTTTGATGAAAATTTCCGTAAACCGAAAACGAGATTCGGTCAAAATTTACGTATTTTACGTACGAATGCGCTAAAGTCCGAATAATTTTAACAAGTTTCTATGGATGAATCGAGAAGATGGTCAACATTATTCATCTTATTTCATTATGAGGGCTGTCCGCGATTCAGCTGGCCTAAGCTTGCCACATAGAAATGTAAATAATGACTGAGCTATCGTAAAAGTGCTCGTTGTAAAATTCTGTGTTATCACCTCACCGAATTGGAGGTTCTTATATCAGCCCAAGCCAATTGGTAAGTAATCTTATTTCGTTTAATACCCCCAAGTGTAAGGTTCACAAGTACACAAAGTGCGACTTACATGCTTCGTGAGATTATGGACTTTTGAAATTGAAATTAACCCATAAGTAGTGCTGTTCTATGAACCAACACAAAGATTGTCAGCTAAGCTTCAGATAGGACTAGATGATCGATTTTGTATCAGCACTGTCCTTGGTCCATGCCAGCAAAGGCCGCAACTAGGGAATCTTCTGAAGACAGGCAGTGGAAACAAGTGATTGCTAAGTACTCTCTATTAATGTGAGTTCATATACTAGATAGCATCAAAGACGACATTTCGACCAAGCATACACAAAGCTACAAGTCTACGAATACCTGAAGCATTTCCAAAATAAAGGAATCACGCAGTTGAAAAAAAGCTATAGTTGCAACTGAAGACTTGAAGAATATATTGTGGTTTATAAAGACATATAAAAGACTTGTACAGTAAAACTTGTGAATAATGGAATCTGCGAATAAAAGAATCTTGCGAAACCTGGATAGTGGACATTTTTGGATGTCAATTTTGTTTTTTTCATACAATTTCACTCTTATATAGTGGAAACCTTTGAAATCTGAATAATGGAACATTTTTCAATGAATTTTGTTTTCTTCCCATGCAAATTCACTCTTCAATAGCGAAATCGAGAAATGAATGAGCCAAAAGTCATTAAAATTTTGCCGGCTTCGTTTCCTTTTTCGAGAATTTTGACATTTCAATTGTTTCTATTCGTGTGTGCCTCATTCTGCTAGCGGCTAGATTCATCAAGTACAGATTCTGAACTCCGATATCAAAATTGATCGAAAAATATTAAAAAAAAATTAGGTTGCCGATAGTGGAAAAAATTGCGAATAGTAGACATGTTGCGAATAGTAGAAAAAAAATGCGCACCAAAGCATTCCACTATTCACAGGTTTTACTGTATATTAATCCCGATTGAGATGAAGTTGAATTCACACAGTAGCTGCTCTTTTTCAAAACTTCAATTGGTAAACGCTACCTTATTGTTATACCAACCGTGCACTAAATTTGCATGCATTTTAGAAATCGCTCGCTTAAAATGCTTATTCATTTACGATTTCAAACTCAGTGTACACACTCATATGTATGTCATGCGAACTGAATTTTAAGTAGATCCTTTAGTCTATACTGTCACTCAGTTTACGTGACAAACTTTAAAATATGTATGTCCAAGTTCACAGACATTCTTATAACGTGAAAGAAATGCACTTCAATCCCCAAAAGTCATAGAAAATTCCCAAACACACACGGAGATGAGTGCACTCTGCTGGGAAGAAGAACTCCAAAGGGATATATGATTATGTGCGCTTCCTCAACTTCATCTGGAGGGAAGGATTTCCTTTTAAATTTTTGAAGCTCACTTGCAGAAAGAACGAAAAAATTCTTTGTTCCAGTTCAGCAGAGATTTCGTCTCAAAATTGTCTGCTTTTGAAAATATTTGTGCATGCCATTATAAAGATACAATTTACATGCAGGCAGATATTTTTTTTTTTAGATATGTACAGTCAAGCCCGCTGTGAATGAATTGAATTTCCCCCACGCAGATGAGTGATCTGCCTTATCGAACACTCGACGGAGTATTAATCCCATGTCTATACCTGTCAGCCGAGCCCCAGTTACGCGAGACTCCTGCCTAAGCAGAAGTGGTTTCTTGTTTTTATTTTGTGACACCACACCTTTCTTTTGCGCGGCTCGCAACCGTGGACAGATACATGTGACAAACAGATAACATCACTTTTATTTTTAACTTCCAACTTCAAGTGGATCTCAGTTTTTCGATATGGTAACCTGAGGGAGGGTTACTAGCTATACTTCCATATTGCAGCAGTAGCTTGTGTCCGTGTGTAGGCACGAATAGTATCTGTGAGCTCACGCTCCAGTAGCTTGAGTTCTTTGTCTGTTTGTTTGTTTACACCCGTCTATGTGGTGGTTTTGTCGGCCAATAATTTCGATGGAGATACTTTTATCGCTAACCGTGCTAAGTGGACAACTTCAAATGATCCACTTCATCGTTGTAATTAATTAGAAATTAAGCAAATTGCCTAGTTGAGGTGGAGAAAGTGGTGTACAACTCGAGGTAATCAATCAAGTAGTCAATTATTATGTCATACGCAAATGGTGAACTTTTAGAGTGAAGAAAAGTTATCCTTTTGTTCACTGGATAACACATGGATAAATGGCACAAGTCGGCGATGGAAATTAAGTATTCCCGTTAACAATATCCGTTTGACGTTATTCATTACATGCGTACATTGACTTTCAAGTGGTAATTTTCACCACTCACACATCCATCCGTATTTGTCATATTCAATGACAAATATGACCTGCAAATTAGATTCTACCGACACATGGGATACACTGGAGAACAGAATTAAATCAAGGATATGATTTTGGTCCTAATTTAATTTCATTTCAGAGTTTACAAAATGTTTAAACGAATTCCTTATTAATATGTTTTTTATTTTGTCGTATTATTTTCAGAGTGGTCAGTGTTCACCGTGGCCGTGGTGGTTAGTGCGTTGGACTACTACGCATGCTGCTCGGGGAAGCTAGGCTTGGTTCTGTATAGGACTGCTGACGCCGCAAATATACGGTACTAGCTGTACCGCCCGGCTTCGCCCGTGTCTAAAAAATATAGTGACTTACAATACATACATTGTCATTTAGTTCGAAGAATCAAAGACAGTGCGAACGCACCGCAAAGTTTGCAATCTACCAATATATACAATCCACAAGTTTGGATTGTAAGTATTTGTAGTTTGAATAAGTGACATTTCGCCAGAAATTAATGCGGAACTCACATACTTTAAGAATATGTCCAATTGCTCGCAGCGTGTTGACAGTGAGTATTTAGATGGAAGCAGCGAAGATGGGTGTAACGGTCAATGAGAGCAAGACCAAGTACAAACTATCTACAGCACAAGATATCCAACACCAAAGTTTCAGATAGGTTGTTAGAGACGTTGTTTACCTAGGCTCCGTAATTCATTCAGACAACGACACCAACGCTTAGAATAAATGAAGAATAACTCTCGCCAATCGCTGCTTCTTTGGGCTAAGGAGGCAATTAAGTAGCAAAACCCTTGCTGTTTCCATATAACATTTCAGCAGTCAAATCGAATACAACATTTATAAAATTTAAGACACGAGTGCTACGAATGATTTATAAAAAACGGTTGTGAAACTATTTTAGTCACTTTCGATTCTCAGTCATCTGCATTAGAAAATGGTTTAACCCAATTCCCAAACGGACCGACGAAAGTCGTAAACACCGTGGGAAGCTGTTTGTTCACAGGAACTCGTCCCGTATGTTTCCCTGTCAGAGAAAGTGAAGGTATTTCTCAAAATATGATCCTAATTGGAAGAAGGATGTCAAATGTGGTTCAATCTCTGCGAACAATTCGTAATAGTTGGAGTAAGAGGTCCCTCTAAAATCATTCTTCGGAAGGCAGTTCGTGTCAGATTTTTAAAAATTTCTTCAGTTGATTTATGATTTTCGTGGTTACCTCATGTATGTGCGTATCTTAGACCTTGGAGAAGTGCATACATATGTTCTTGTTCCCATAAACTTTCTTTTTCCAAAAACCACACGAAAAGTCTGGTGCTGTAATTTAAATGAACGCATTCGGTCAAGTTCAACAGAACTAACGGTGAGATGGTTTCTTAAATACCCGATGCATGGTTTCGCAGTATTTCTTCAAAACCGCAACAATTAAAGTTCATAATCTGAAGTAACAACGACGCGGAGAAAGTTGTTTGTTTTCTTTTTTTGGCAATTTGAACCAATGCGATCCATTTTAAGGCCACTGTAGGTGCTGTTTAAATTTCGGTAGGCACTCTAAACTCACCCAAATCTAACGAACAGCTTGCATGTTGTACAGAGCTGGCAATCAGTGTATTCATGAAAATTGCAAATTCAAACCTGATATTTCAATCCGTCGACACGCGAGAAAGGTTACATGCACCTGCAGACCAATGGATTTTTTTGGTCTTGACGTCGGAGCTTATATTGTCATGATTGTGAGTTGAAAAGGAACAGCCAAGGGACAGGTTCTTGTTAACTGTGGGCAGCTCTGCATATGTATTTGCATAAATATTGCACCCGAACTTTCGTATCTGATTCCTTGTTAAATTAAGTATTTGAGGAAGAATTTTACTAAAGGGTTTGTAGGAGCGCAAGGAACTGATTGGAATTAAATATACGAATCCTTGAATGCAAATAAAATGTATAGCCTAAATATACTGAGCTAATATCAAAGTCAAATTGGCATCTTTTGGTTCTGCGTTTTCTTCGATTCGAAAATGTGGTAGCATGATCGGAAGCCCAACGACGCAAGTGTGCAGTGATTGGGCATAAAGCCAGCCTTAAAAGTTGTCTATAGTGAAATTGTTCGGCGGCGGTCGAAAGTGAAGACCGCGCTGTGCAAGTCATCTACGGTACCTTGATTCCTACATGAGTTCGAAGGCAGTAAAGAGTTTACCTAAAGTGTATATATAGGTAAACTGCTCAGGAGGGAATAACTTGAGAAAGCTTTATTTTTAAAGATCGCTTTCATGCGTAAGTATTAAGGTGTCGTTCAAAAATTGTGATTTTGGTGCTTATTCTTGTGGAAACCATCAAATTTAAAAACGAGTGTTTTTGGAAATATCATGACAGAATTACCCCCACAGCTGCAAAAAGGACTTCCATAATTACATACTGCTAACAGATCTTCAGACTTATTTATGTAGATGGCGTTTGGTGGCCAGGTATGGGCTTTTGGGTCTTCGGACGATCCCTACAAGTAACCATTACAAGAAGACTCACTACATCCACGCGGCGGCCGCCGGCGCCGGGCCAGTCCTGTCTCTGCGTTGTGCTCTTACAGGTCTGACTGGTTGGTAGCATCTGAGGCTTTGTGTCATGACTTCCGGCCAAAGTTAAGCAACGAGGGGAGTAAA
Organism: Brachyopa scutellaris; assembly: GCA_949775065.1. Taxonomy (NCBI): domain Eukaryota; kingdom Metazoa; phylum Arthropoda; class Insecta; order Diptera; family Syrphidae; genus Brachyopa; species Brachyopa scutellaris. The sequence continues at coordinate 95,865,687 of OX459114.1, read as the reverse complement.
CCCTATTCAACAAATCCCTAATCCAAGGTGGAACAGCATACGCTGAAGGATGCATGGCTTAGAGGGAGCTTAGTCTCGAGTCTGCGAACTCCGGATACCTGGCGTATTCTGGTTTTAGTCCAGCCTTCCCACGGCATACCGGGCTTTGCCGTGGGTGACCTCCTTTCCCGGATACTCGTGGGATAATGTGGGATCTAACAGTTGAGTAGGTACCTATATTTCGAAATACTTACCGTACGGAATAATGGAACTTTTTACAGTAAGTATGTGGGTTGGTGGATACATACATATTCAGGTCATAGCAAAGGAATTAGCCTCTGTTGGGGCTGAGATTAGAACCTATAAAAATGTCCTACTTAGTGAATGTTTGTGCTGAACTTTGATTAATCATTCAACGTGATATCTAATATGATAATAAGAAATGAATTATAATGTGATCACTCGTCATATCTTTCGGAGTACATTCAAATTCACTGTTGTATACAACTAATTCTACTCACTTGTATTTCAACGGACCGTGACGTAGCACTACTTACTAATATGTAATAGTCTTTTACTGTGCACTTGCGTACTTACCGACACCAGCCACGTGGATTTTCTTCATCCAGGGATAGATTATTCGTTCGCCGTCTGTTGTTTCACAATTCAGATCATCATCGGAGTCAGTCTCCCCCATATCGTCGTCATTCCCATGGGAGCCCATCTCATCGGGTGATCTATCCAACATCAAGCGATCTTCCTCCAGCATATCGTCCTGCAACAACGCATACAGTCAATCATTCAAAATTTATTCAACAAGTTAGTATAAATGCAACTTAAAATGAACGCACATATTTGCAAATCCCTATGCACGCATTACAAATTGTATTCTGCTTCCGCATTTTGCCACTACCTACATACTCCGCTTCTAGTGCATAAATATGTATATGCATAAATTATGCGTAAGAATATTATGACTGAGATAGATGGTGTAGCGTACGATACGAGTATGTAGCTATGAGTGCACATGAACTTGCATGACAGTGTGCGCGCTCATGCAAACTGTCAGTTTGGATTAGTATCAAATGGATGCATGCACTTACATGTTCGGAACTGGTGTCATCACATCGCAGTCGCATTCCCAATTCTTGGAGTTGTTGACCCGCAGGGACGGCTTCTTCGATGCGCTTCTCCAGTTTCAGGCCTGTGGGTGGAGGAAATTGGTGTCGATTAAAAGTTATGATAATATTTTCAATTAAAATTGAATTTATTCACTTTTTCGTATGTATGCATCTGCAAGCAAAGATAATTTGTATTGGTTAAGAAAGAGTATGTCAAAATATAGTAGTTGCGTGTGTGTGTGTGTGTAAGACAAGCGGTTTAATTGTTTTTTTGCGAATCGTTGCTACGATTTGTTAATTATGAAAGTAGCCAATTAAGAATTCATTTAGAATGGTAGAGTTTCTAGTTCTTTTTTCTACAGATTTGGCTCAGAGTCCATATGTATTAGGCACGCGTTCACACATACATATGTACGAGTATATAACAACTAGCTACATAAATTGCCAAGGAACATAGCTCAAGAGGACTGTGGAATTTATGAAGAAAGCTATAGGTAGGTTAGGTTAGGTCGGAGTGGCTACGGGCATTAAGCTAGTACACTTAGACCAATAGCAGTACTAGTAGTAGTAGTAGTAGTAGAAAACTTTATTATAAAGCATACTTTCAAATTTACAATTTTTTTGGTCTTAAGTTTAGTATGGATTGCCCCAAGGCCGTCTACCTTTCCTTAAATTTGAAGAGTTTATATCGGCTAAAATGCGTACGTTTACACCCAGACCAGCCCCCAGTTCTTCCCACTTTTTGATAAGGTTTCCCCTAGAAGATATAATGCTCTTAAGGGGGTATTCTAGTCTAGCGGTACAAATTTCGGATGTTTTTTGAAATTCGATCAAAAAAAAACTAAGCATATTTTTACCGGTCATTTTTTTGAATTTGAATTTCTTTATTGAGACTTTAATAGATATTACAATAGAGTGAACATTTCATTTGGAGAATAAGAAAAATTGCGGCTATAATGTATTGCCTGCTCTATCAAGTAAAATTTGGAATGCCACATGGCTGTCATTAACATTGGTTGGACTGCTCTTGCTCATGAGCGATATATATGCGATAACCTATGTCTGTTGTCATGAGTAGATACAATATTTTCTTAATCTAACTTAACCTAATACAAAAGAGGAAAGAGTCGATTGTATACGTGGTATACGTATGGTTTCCTTCTTTTGCGAAACGAAACAAAATGATTATTTTCTTGTGGTTATCTTTTGTCTTTTGACATATAATACTTTTATAACACAAAATGTGTTTGAGTTTGTTTACATAAATTGAAACATGTAACATTGAACGATTAGGTTAACTTAACAGAGTATCTTAGTTATAGGTTTCTGTGATTTTCTAATGAATATCTTTAGTTTTTTTTTTTTTTTTTTTTTAGTGGATCGAATGAGAAATATGAGTTTATACATTTGTGAATTGAGTTTATGTTTTTAAATCGAGTATGCTGTTTGTAAAGTATAGTATGTTAAATAAATATATATTAATATATATCACAGAATGTGTTTTTTAAATTTGTATACATTGAATTGATTCTTTAACATAGAACATATGAACATATAAACATATATATAAGATAAACTTAGGTCTCTTAATCATAAATTAAATATGAGGAAAGTACGGTCCTCCGATAATTATGAATTTTTTTTTTTTTTTTTTTTTTTTTTGGAGTTTGTTGCTTCACAAAGTAGTAAGTCTGGTAAATTTAAAGTGATAAAAGAGAGATTAGCTAAGCTTAGTTAAGCGTATTTGTATTAACCACGATTTTGCCCTGAAGTAGTTTTCAGGTAAAACGGGGGAGGAATGTTATCGGAAGCTGATTCGAGATCTATCAGGGAAATACCGACGGGTGAGGGATAAATTTCATTATCCCACGAGGAACCTGCCTGGGAGTCTGGGATTTCTTTCACCAGGTCATTTTCAGTACAATTAAGTTTCGAGATATTTTTCTTCATGTGGGATAAAACGTACCTCAGAAGCTGGTCATTTTTTTAATTATATATTTATTGATATTTTGACAATACAAAAAAAATTTAAAGCAAACAAATTTTGAAAATTGAAAAAGTTACAGGCTGGTAAAGTGGGGTGGTAAAAAATAAGGGTGCGTCCTTCTTGAAATGATTCCAACCCTTCTGGTGATCAGAAAAAAAAAGAAAAAAAGATTCTTAGTCAGTAAAAATGTTGCTATCGTCTGAACTACGGAAATAAAAAACACCGCTGTTAAAAAAAAACTGATTTTTTGCCTTTTTTCAAAGTTTTTAATTTTTTTAAAAATACTAAATAACAAAATTTTTACATAATTCTAGTTCCAACGATAGAGGGATATATAAAGAAGTTCCACGCCAAATTTCAAGCTAATCGGTTCACTAGAACTTGAGAAATCACGTCAGACGTCTTGGAAAAAGTAGTTTCGAGAAAAACGCGTTTAAAGAAATACGTTACAACGACCTTCACATAGAGACTTTCTGAGAATTCATGGTGTATAAGAGACTTTCTGTGGGATAATTCAGGAAAAGTTTGCAGGATACATTTTTGAAGGTTTAATCTTTAAAAATATGAAATAAAAAAAAACGATTTTTTCAAAATTCTAGACTAGCACTTGTTTGGGCAGCCTTTCCTCTTTCATCTCTATCACTTTCAAGACATACTCAAAGAGATTTAAGAACAATGGTGGGGTGGTACTGTTGTTTCTAAATGCAGCATATAGTTTGGCGTGCAAGTTGGTAACCGGAAAATAAGTTTTAAGAAATGCCTCAGATATTGTACTACCTCTTCAAATTGATTGGGCTCCGTAAAGCAATATGGAGGCAGCACTCGCATGAAAAAGTTTAAGTTTAGAACTATACTGAATATATTTGTTATCGATACACCGGCATACCCACACTGAAGAAACAGCCCTTTTCGCCTCAGCCAGTTTGTACTGAAAATGTTTGTTCATGTTGAGATTCGCCGTGATGAATACACCTAGATATTTATACTCACGAACTATTGCAACTTAGACCAATATAGATCCAATGTGATGCAAAGGATTTTGATCATAAAAGTGGAAGTCTCCTATTGTCTAACTTTCTATCTAAAGTTAGTGATTGGGAATAGTCTAGAAATTAGCTTACAAGTAATGAGAGGCATGTCTATCTACCCTTAGTCGGGTGGTTTTGGTATTGTGGAACTTAGTCTGACGAGTTCAGCAGCTTTTCAGTTCGCTGGAATATCTTTATTCCCTGGTACCCAAGAAAGGTGAATGTTGAACTGCTCTGTCATCTTTCAGCGACAGTTGGAAGCAACAATTGATGTGGTTGCGATTGATTCCAGAGAACTTATAGCTGCTTGATTAACCATAAAAATGCTAATAGCCGTAGCAGATATAATGTCTCTCTTCAGCCAGGTCAGGCTTCTTTAATTACCATGTACTATGCACTCTATGTACACTAGTCCTACAGTAAGAAAGGTTAAGGTTTAACCGCATCCTACCCCATCGAAATTATAATTATAAGACAACATAGAGATATTGCATGAAAAAAGATTATATAACACTTATTAACATTGAAAATGTGCATACTATGAATAAAAAGCATAATTATGTATATCGTGTTGCATATCGGTCACATTCATCAATGTTAAAAATAAACTTTAAAATACTAACGTCATATGTGTTCATCAGATAGTTTGAGTATTTTATCACGGCTGGTGAGCAGTGCTGTCGTTTGTACTACAGTAGTAGTTTTGTACTACCCTTGTCTTTGTTTGCACTACCCAAACATGCAAGAAAATAACTACCAATGACAACAGCTTGCCTTATGCAATGCAACAAATAACAGTAGGGTACAAAGGGAATACGAAGCGTCTTTCAGTCAAAAATCCGTTCGCGTAAAAGCAAAGCAGCAAATATAAAAACCAAACGAAATGCAGTACTAGTGAAGTCGGGTTCAATCCCAGCCCGGGCCCAACACCTAAAAGAGTTTTACACGGTTGCCACCTCTTTCGAATGTCTGACAAGCAATCAAAGAGTATCACTTGTCATTAGAAGTTTCTCAACCCGCCGTTCGGAGTCAGCAAAAAATTGTAGGTCCCTTTCATTCGTGGAAAAAATAACACGCACCCGCAAATGGTTGCGAGAAGCTAGGTTTGGTTCTGTATGGGACTGCTGACACCGTATATTTATTTATTTATTTATTTTTTTCAATCGATAAGAACATCCATACTGAAAGTTTCACAAAAAAAAAATCAAAACTAGTAAGCTTCAGATAAATTTTGTTTCTGATTCAACATAATCTACATTTTCTAATTTTTTTCTTTTTTTTTTTTGAATATTAGTACTACCTTCATTCGTAAAGTACTACCATGTTATCAAAAATTGAGCACCCAAAAAATTAACGAATCGACAGCTCTGGTGGTCAGTCGTTAATGAAGTCCGTTATGTAGGTAAGGGTAAGGTAGGACGTCTTCTTGGAGTAGCCGGGTCCGATCTCGCTTAGTCCTCAGTGCCGGTGGAGGGCGTCATAATGGGAATGACTAAGCGCCTGAGGATGCAATCGAATACTGACTACTTGGAGCACTACCCAACGAGTATTAACCAACCTGATTACAGTTAGCTTAGGTTAAGTTGCTTAGTGTATTTTAGGTATGTTAGATTTTATAGTTTTCAGAATAACAAAAAAAAAAAAGCTGTTAAGGAATCCAACTTTCCAAATTTTTCTTGGAAGTCAATGTTGAAGTATAGTTATGCTCAGGCCAAAAGCAATACTAAAAGAGTTCCCTTAATTCCAGGAAGCCACATAGATTAAGTAATATTGGTAGTCATAAAGTAGATTTAAGCATTTTTATCTAGAATGTAAGTTAATATTAGAAATTGGAGAATAACGATATTTTTAAAAGTAAACAAGTGGCACCGTAGCGCAAGTAGTTAGTGCGTCGGACTACTGAGCCAGCGGTCTTGGGTTCGAATACCGCCGCAAACACCTAAAAGTTTTTCACAGTGCCCACCTCTTTCGAACGTCTGACAAGCATCAAAGAGTATCATTTGTCACGATTGAGCTTCTCAACTCGCCGTTCGGAGTCGGCAAAAAACTGTAGGTCCCTTCCATTCGTGCAAAAATATAACACGCACACACAAATGGTTGCGAGAAGCAGGCCCAGGTTCACCTCGAGCTGTAGCGCCAACTAAGTAAGTAAGTAAACAAGTGGTCTAGAGCAAATATTACCAGATAACCACGCAGAGGTTATGGTTACGATTCCCACCCAGGGTTTGGTTACTTAGGTTATCCACTTCGGCAGTAAAATGAACCAGTATTAGGGCTGACTAAATAGTACCCGAAATTACTGAGCTAGGCCTGAATTGCCAGTAAATAGGTGGACCTATAATTACTAAAAATAACTAAAAAGAACCGAGCCCTTGAATTCGATTTCAATTCGGGCATTGACAGTTCTACCAAATTTTAAAGTCATACCATGGCATTTGTGAAATACACAGAGTTGTTTTTACCTACATGATTTTTTTCTCAACGAATTTTGGAATGGATACATTTGTATGGAGGTGTGTGAATACATTTGTATTAAAGTTTGTGTTAAAGATTAAATTAACTGAACAAAATCATTGGAAAACTAAAGAAAACAGTGGTTTACTATTGGTATGTACTGTACACCTCAGAGCTGGTCATAAGGCCAACGACGATGAGGACCGTTCCGACAGAATATCAGCATCCACAACTAAGGAATACGTCAATGAAATCAAACATTAACTGGTCGTGGATAGTAAATTAACCATCAGAGAGTTAGTAGAGATTAGATCATTGTATGGCTGCAAGAAGGTACCAAAGGACTTGCATTTTTGCAAAATAAAGGAGCGTATGGACATTGCAATAGACATGCTTTCATAGGCTGACTCTGACCAAACATTCATCAAACAAATCATTACTGATGACGAAAGATGGGCTTACGAGTATGACATGCAAACCTGAGTGAATGCTGTGCTCCAAATGAGCCAATACCAAAGAAACCACTTCATTTTCAATCAAAAAAGAAGGCGATGGCTAATGTTTTCATAGATTGCAATCGTTTTGTGTATCATGAACTTCTTCCCGAAGGCTAGACTACCAATTAGGAATATTTTTCGGGCGTCTCGCAAAAAAGGTCTTGATTGTGGAAAGACAATTCGGTGATTTTGCATCACGATAACACCCATCTCACAATGCATTGGTTTTTCGTGCGTTTCTTGCCAAAAGCAACGCAAATACCATCACAGCCACCAAATTAACCTAATTCCGTACCGTGTGACGGATTCAGGGAACGTGTTTCACCAGCCAAAAGAATGATGACAATGGTAAAATCACTGAGTGCACCGAAAGCCAAACCGAACAGAGATGTCTCGAGGTCTGGACCAAACGCTGGCACAAGTGCGTGCAGTTTAATTGAGTTAGCGACTTGGACTTTCATGTAGCTTCCTCAAATTGTCTCGGCTATCAATCTGCATAAAAATCAAAACGAAACGAAATCTATACATGGACAATTAAAGAATATGTTCATATACACATCACATTTCGTAACGCCTGAGGTGTGGCCATTATATAATTTGACATTTTTACCTCGCGTTTTATACTTTCGCTTTGCCTTTGTCTCGCATTCGTTGGTACCATCTGATCCAATAATTGATATCTCCCTGACAAATGATTTAGAATGAGATTGAATCATTATCATCGAAACACAGAGCCTAATCACTGTTTGAGCTGCTCTGAATTTAAGTTGATATACTATTTTGTTTGTTACGAAAACCCGTCCAAAAGCATACCTACTGAGGTTGGAAGAAAAAACATATTGGGAAAATAGGACGATAATCTTTACGATTTGAGGAAAAAACTAATCTTTTATGAATAATTTAGATATTAAAGAAAACTGTAAATGAATTAGTGGGACGTACTAAATCGAAGTTATTTTTAAGATATTTTAGTCTCGAAACTAACTTTGATTAAATTAGACTCAATTGAGCTCGCAAAACACGTAACATTTAAATGTTATAACATTGAATCTTTTTTGCTGTAAAAACTGGTTAAAAACCACTTCTTCAAATTCTCAGTATCAGAGAATTTCCAAAAGATAGTTTGACATATAGTTTTTGTATAAATTACCATATAGTTAGCTTTTAAGAAAGTAACGGCAATGAAAAAGAACACAGCCTTTAATAAATTCACATTTCATTTAAAAAAAATCCAAGCTGGATCAAACGCTGGCGCTCCAAGCTACTAGCTATGGCCTATGGGCAATGGGCATGGTATAAACTTGGGAATTAAAACTGTTCTTTCTCTGGCGACCTGCTAAAAAAAGTAATTCGTTCAACACTTTCGGGTTGACGCGATTCCTTGGCACTGATGAGGCAACCATTTTGGTATGCCGTTAGAGTTGTCGATAGAGGCCACAAAATATGTAGCTCCTTCAAGTCTTCCCATGTTTCTAATTTTTAATATAAAGGGAAAGCTCATTATTTTGAACCATAGTCTTCCTGTTTATATCAGCTAATTGAATGTGTTTTGTCCGAAAATCATATTCGGCAGTAATACTATTAGTATCCAACATTGAGGAAACATTGTGAAATAAAGATTCTTGTTTTCCATATGTTCGAAAAATTTAAAATGTTGATATTTAACGGCCACTTTACATGTGGATGCATCTTTATTCTGTAATTAAACAGAATAAGCAAACAAAAAATACACTCGTTGGATAAAGATAGAAGAAGTTCAAATCAAAAACTGGAGACTAAGTGTGTAAGCAAATAAAATACACTGGATACGTCCAGTATAACGAATGCCGATATAACGAACGTCCAGTATAACCATTTGAAGTCCATTGACATCTCTAAATAGCGAATATAATGAGGAATTTTACTACTCTATATAGCGAATGCTCTTGTCTGCGCAACAACAGGGAAAAAGAGCAAAATTTTGGGATTTTACCGTTTTTTTAAAGAGATTTTCAAGATTTTCCACATATTTTTTTATTTACTGAAAAAATTAAAAATTATCATAGGATACAAATGAATGTCAACTGTCAAATTTCGAGTTCAAATTCTAACTGTCGTCATCTGAGTCGTTATCGATCTGTTCGGTGCTTTCACTTATCCATACATTATATTTTTCATTCGATGCAATTGTGCGAAGCACCTCTGGAGTCGATTTAATAAATTTGTGAAATTCTAGGCATGGCATTTTGATATTGGTTTTGACCGTAAGAATGGCTTTGAGAGTTTCTACTTTGAGTAAGGTTTTTTCTTCGGTCCATGTTTTGTTTATTGCGGTGAAAACTTGTTCGACTGAAGCAGTGTGGCTCAGAGAAGACACACACAAAACAACGGCAAAGTTAGTGTGTTGACTGGTGAGTATTTTGAAGTGCAATGGTGAAGTTAATGAAAAGCACACAGAATAATTCCGAAATCTGTGAATTTTGAATTGGAAGAGTTCAGGGTATAAATTAATTTTTAGGTTTAGCGTTTTACAGAATTTTCACAGGCAGGATTTTGTATGAAAAAACAGGATAATCCTGCGAAATACAGGATTAATGGGAACGTTAGGTATGTATAATGAAGACCAACTTTTCAATTCAATTTATATATGAGCTTCTTTGGCGAATAATTTATTATTCACGTCTTTCAATTAAAATTCATTAAAAGATGTCAATTTAATTACATTTCAACGCATATAAAAAATGAAAGTACATACATAAGTCCGCGTTTGCGAGTATGGAAATGGAAGCGGCTAAAATAGTTTTAGCGATAAACGAGGGCAAAACAAATTATGTATAGGGCTGTCAACGAAAAGGGACACACAACATCAACGAATTGGACAGAACGTCACAATAGACAGTTACAACTTTGAGGTAGTAAAGGACTTTGTCCACCACAGCTCTACCCAAAATACTACACAACATTTTCTTTTTAAATAAAAAAAAAAAAACTAAAAAATAAAATAAGGCTCTTCACAAACAACGATAGTAATTTGACTGCTTCTAATCTTATGAACCAATTTAGCTGTTGCGAATCTGACTGATGCAACTACCATGTCTCAAAAGTATACCGTTAGCCTGTTCTCGTAGAATTTTTGAATTCACCGTTGCGTTCAATAAAAACCACTTTCTTTCACCAAAATGTTTTGTTCTCGAACTGCCATGTATCGGAAGCTACATAGATCATTTTCATTTTCCAATATTGCCTGCTTTTAATCTAGTGAACCACAGTGTATATATGTACATATATACTTTAAAAAAAACATAACAATACAGTCCATTTTAACTTTCTGCTAGCTTTTAGAAATACGGATGCCATATGAAGCTTTAATTTTCTCTAAAGTTTGTCTTTTCCAGGTCTTGCGACAGAAGTCTCGGATTAAAAATGAGTATGCTTTTATTCCACTACCAATTTAACAATGGTTTTCAGGCAAATAGTCTGACTGAACTTATAGGCAAATAAATTCACAGGAGGTGTTTGTTCATACCATGAAACAGATGAATAATATTACTCTACCATGGCAAGTTTGGCAGATGTTCAGTGGACTTTTTGCAGTACATTGGCAAAAAACATGCGTGTACAAAGTCTAGAATAAAAGAATCTAAATAAGATATGAATTATTTTGGCAGCGTTCTGTAGGGAGTTTTTTTTACTGAATATAGACAGAACGAGGAAAATAAATTATATTTTTCTTCGGAGATGTCGAGGGCATTTCTCCATGACATGTGTTTTTTCTGGGATTGACTATAAAACTAATTCAAGGAATTGTTTGGTTGTCATAAGCTTGGAAAAGTTTCATTACCAAAAATGCATATCTGCTAAATCTATCATTGGAATGACCCATTAATAGGCTAAATGGAAATAGAATAGAATTGACGTAGTTAAACCGATATCGACTCCCAGGATCAAAGTTGAAACACCTTTACGCAATATTTAAAACCCCCAAAGAATTGGTAACTGTTTTTACTTATTTGTTTCAATATTTCTGCTAAGTAGGAAAAGAACGAGTAACCTAAGAATGCTTGATTTCCTTTACTTGGTTTTTTCTCGACTTTTAGTCTCAGCGACTGATGCTGAGTGAAAACCTGGCACTTAATAAATAAGACACTGTAAAAATGCTTGGAAAATCAAATTCGGGATTTCAAAGATTATCCGGTTTCGAGGTTTCAACACGCGAACCTACAAACATAAACAAACCTACATATGTACTTACATGTTTAAGAACTTATAGATCCGTAATTATTTATGGGTGCAAGATGTGACATACTTCCTAGACATTTGACTTCTTTTGAGAGAGTTGCAAGTCGATATATTTCATGCAGTTAACACTTTTATGACACAAGAGACGCATTTTTAATCAGAATAGTGAGACTTAATGGAATGCCACTTGTTCGACCTTGACATCTTTACTGCATTTGAAAACATCAAAGGTTTTAAATCGACGTTACTTTTAACACAAAGTGCCATTTTGAAAGTGGAGAACATACAAGAGTCTTTGAGGCAGATACCTGCGAGGTCTATGCACGAATACAATGCCATACCGCAAATTTGTTTGCCACCGCTACTTTTTAGGCTATATACGAAAAAAACGGGATTCACTAAATTGAAGCTTCAGTTTCAAACTATTGTGAAAAAATCATTTCAATAGAAATGCAAGGGAAATTTGGAATTTTGTGGCTAGTAGGTAACATCTAAGTAATGACATTTGGCTCAGAATGACATTGTCAACTAGAAGTCAACAAACAAACTTACAGCAATAATTTCAAAGCTTGAGGTGCAAACCAAAGAGTCTTGATGAGCTCATTAGACAATAAGAGTTCAAGAACGTAGTGTCCTTGCCATGCAAAAAGCGACGTTGCTTACCTAGTTCTTGTAATCCCAGGACGGTGTTCGTTGGTTCTGAATTCGGACATTGAATTGGCAAATCCAACATCTGATGGTGTCCATTACTACTGCCATAGTAACCGCCGTAATAGCCATTCGAATTGGAGTTCGCGTATCCATTATTCGCAATCGCCGCTTCCGTACCTGCCGCGGCTGCCGATGAATGCACTGCATGTGACGTGTAACCAGCATGTGGATGTGAGTGTGGATGCGGATGATGGTAATAACTTCCGGCAGTCCCTATACTCTGATGGTGATGATGGTGTGGAGAGTAATTGAAATTATTCGAGCTCTGATGGTGTAGGCCAACCACACCCGCTCCCCCACTATGCCCAGACGACATGTAATCACTGCCAATATGCGTCTGATGGTGGCCAATTGGACCCGTCGACATTGAGTATCCATTGTAATGATGATAGTCGTCGGCCGGGGGGAATTTCGGTTCAAGCCCCGTACCCATCGGGTTTTGAACGTGCGGCGCATGCGGGTAACCCATAAGAAATGAGCTCATTGTTTGTTTATTTTCTTCTTGTTTCTTCTTCTTTCTCACCGCCCTCTTTCGACTGAATTCTTGTTGTTGTTTTTTTTAAATACTATTAAACTAAGACCCGTATCCCGAGATACTCTCACTACCAAATGACCTTCAATAGTGTTTACAATCACAATCACAAGAAAATCAAACACAATACACTTCATCAACTGTATCGAGTGCGCTAAGAACTGAAATCGAAATTAGATATCAAATCCGAAAGAATCGCAAAGTCACTCCACAAAGAATCTCACCGCCGCCACACAATGCCATTCAAAGCTTCAAGTCGGACGAAAAAAAAAACGCGAACAAAAGCAGCGAGTAAGATGGCGCGCGCGCGATGGCGCAATTCGTAAGCCGTGTCAATAGTAAGTAGCAAGCAAAAATATCTTTAAGTACGTTTTTTTGGAACCGAAAAATGGGATTTATTATAATTCACGTTGATTCACTGTGAAGGCCATGAGCGACAATCGACAATCTAGAAACGAACAAGTGTTGCTCTTAGTTTTTTTTTAAGATGCCAAGCGAAAAGTCGCGCTCAAATTGATTGGAAACACAATAAAACGGGAAGAAAATAAAGGAAAACAAACCGAAAATAAACAGCGAAAAAGCGCGTCGAACAACTACCCGTCGTCTTTAACGAATTGAAATGTGTAATTAAACCGCAAAGTTACACGGAGTGTAGCGTTAGAAACGTCCGTTCGTGACGAGCCGTTCTATTGTTGTGTTGTTGTGGCCCGCGAATGGCAGTTGTTGGTGCTGTTTTGCTGTTATCCCCCACGTATGGGTTTACCTGAGTACGGCAATGGCTAAGCCAATCCTACCAACACACAGTCACAGAATGGAAAATAATCTGCCCCTTTTCATTGCAAAACTGGATAATCGGGTTTCGTATTGCGGGTAAGATGTGCGTGTGTGCGAGGAAGTGCCAACCCACCTAATAAATTCTATTTAGCTGTGTGAGATAGCAACGAAGGTGGCCATATCTGGTTATACACGCACAGCACGCCATTTTTTTTCCCAACTGTATAGTATGGTGGAGGAAGTTGAAAGAACAGTTTTTTGAATGTGTCAGAGAGAGAGAGAGATGTGAGGAATTTATATATTCCGCCCTCAAAGATTGAGATGGGTCACGTAGTATGTCAATGCAACTAGTACGTTCTGATACACTGGCGTCGACAAAAATGTAACTTAATTACATTTAATTATATGTAATGTCATAACTTGGTACTACATTTTTTTTTTATTTTTTATTTACATACATATTTATTTATTTCGTCCTACAAGAGTACAGCCTTATTCTAGACTACTTCTAATTATAATTTAAATAGGAAAATATATACAAAGATTTTGATTAATTTAAATGATAACATTACAATGCGTTCACAATAGCAAATTTGACAAGTAACCTGTTCATAATCGATTGCTTTATTAAGGTGTGTCCAGACCAAACGAAACATTTCAAAAACATTTCAGAAACATTTCAGAAACGTTTCAGAAACGTTTCAGAAAAAAAAAAAACATTTCTTAACTATTTCTGAAATGTTTCTGGATTGTTTCTTTTGGTGTGTACATGAAACATTTCTGAAATGTGTTTGAAATGTTTCTGATATGTTTTTTATTTCCCATTCGTAACGGAAAATTATTTTTGTTTCTCAATGCATAAAATGTGTTTTTTTTGTGAAGAAAAAAATTTAAGTTTCAAAAAAGGCGTGGAGTAATGAAGATAAAATTATGTTAAATAATTTTCTGACACATTTCGTGCTCTGCTTAGCCTATCTATACAGTAGAAACCGGTTATAACAATACCCGATATAGTAATTCATATCACTCTTTGATGTTTTTATTTAAAAGGTCAAAATAAAGCTATAAAGGGACTTTTAGTGTTGTGTTTTTGGCCGTAGTAGACTCATTATATTCCTATATACACGAGTACATCGATGTTGGCTGGTAAAGACCATATCTCTGATTAGGGGCATTCTGAAAGCAGTATGCTTTGGGCGGCTGTCAATAACAATTTTTTTTACCATTGCTATTATACAATCAAGTTTTTCGACTGTATGTGGGCGAAACACACGAGTTGTTTAAAATTTGTTCATGTGCACAGATGCGACATAGAATTAAACAAAAGCATCATAATCTTTGAGAATAGTTTCAAATTGAGTTGTATACATATCTACGAGACTATAAAATAAATAAAAAACATGTATGAAGCCTTATTTTAACACCAACGAGAAGATGTCCATCCATGACAGGAGCTGTTCATTGCAACATTGTCCCTTCTTTTAAAAATTGGCACTTATCTTGTCCTATTTGCTACTTGTTTGCAGATATGACATTGTATGACTTATTGTAAAAGCCATGCTTTGAGCAGTTCGTTATTACTATTACATTAAGTCAGGTTAAAAGAACATCGATTTTGTAAACGATCAAAATGTAACCATGTAACGACAGATACAAAAATTTAGTTGTAAAACAGGCCATGTAATGCAAGTCACTTTAGACATCTCAACATTTGAGCCTGCGTAAAGTCAATATGCATTTAAAGCTTTAGCTTCCAAAGGCACTACTCCAAGATGCATAGACAGTGTTCGAAATTCGTGACATTCATGTTATCCAACATCATAAAAAAACAGCTAACCTCAGTTCCTCTATGAAATATTATACATATCTAAATGCTTAAGTGAATTTATTCGAATTGCGACATTCGGGTGTCTAAAAATGCCCAATTGTCTTTGTACATCGAACAACTCATAAAATCGTGTAGAAGCTACTAGCCTCAAGCTATTCTTAAGGTACCGCTATATCAGGTATTGTTTTAACCGATTTCCACTGTATACATAGGCTAAACAGAGCACAAAATGTGTCAGAAAATTATTTAAAATAATTTTATCCTCATAACTTCACGCCTTTCTTGATATTTTTATTTTCATGTTCACAAAAAAAAAACACACTTTCTGCATTGAGAAATAAAAATAATTTTCCGTTGCGAATGGGAAATAAAAAGCATTTCAGAAATATTTCAAAAACATTTCATTAATGTTTCATCAGCGTACACACCAAAAGAAACATTTCAGAAACATTTTTGAAATGTTTCTAATATGTTTCTGAATCAAATGGGAAGCAATCGGGAAACATTTTTCAAACAATGTTTCTGAAATGTTTCGTTTGGTCTGGACAAGCCTTTATATAAGTTTAAATTTTGTTGCTCTAATTAGTATTAGAAGCAATGAAATTATTAATAAAATTCCAAGTTTTCAGCATGTTTTCAATTTGAATGAAATTTTATCATGAATGATACAAATCTATAAATTGAGTAATTGGCCACCCCTTATTTAAATGATTGCATTACAGTGTGTTCATAACAGCAAATTTGACAAGTAACCTGTTCATATTAAAATCGATAGCTTTATTACTTACTTACTTACTTAGTTGGCGCTACAGCTCGAGGTGAACCTGGGCCTGCTTCTCGCAACCATTTGTGTGTGCGTGTTATATTTTTGCACGAATGGAAGGGACCTACAGTTTTTTGCCGACTCCGAACGGCGAGTTGAGAAGCTCAATCGTGACAAATGATACTCTTTGATGCTTGTCAGACATTCGAAAGAGGTGGGCACTGTGAAAAACTTTTAGGTGTTTGCGACGGGATTCGAACCCAAGACCGCTTGCACAGTAGTCCGACGCACTAACCACTTGCGCTACGGTGCCTTTATTATATAAGTTTAAATTTTGTTGCTCTTATTATTATAAGAAGCAATGAAATTAATAATAAAATTCCAAGTTTTGAGCATGTTTTCAATTTGAATGAAATTTTATCATGAATGATAAAATCCATAAATTGAGTAATTCTCAAATATTTCTATAACTCGGATATTATTTGTCAATCGATATGGACATTAGAAAGGAATATCATAGACATTGGTAACCGTACAATGGATGATGATTCTAACAAATATTTTGGAGATATATGTTTCCAATGCAAATGAGGTTATTTAGGCACCAACATTACATAGTTAGTTTACAAACTCAGTTAAATATTATACTGTAGACTCAGGCGATGATGTAGATGGTAAAGGAGGTGGTAAATCTAACGCAATATCAGAATATATTTATTTTTCCATTAAGAAGTCAAAAAAGTTTATCCAACCGAGGTGCATACAATTTTCTGGACAGTATTAATTATGCATGCATAAAAATATGTAGGGTAAGGCGAGGAGGATTTGACGAAAGGAGGGTTTGTCTTTTTCATATAGCATGCCATGCAAAACGTTCCAGTGGAGCAAATATGAGAATAAATAGTGCATAGCATGTTGTGACTCACACGTTTGAAAACGCCACCTGTATCTCTGTTTTGTTGATCTACACTCGTGGTTTTGGTTTTTGGTGTCCTTTTTTGATTATTTTGCTATTTTCTTTTTTCGGATATAATTTTTTAGTGCCCAGTTCCAAGTACGTTTAGTGATTAAGAGTATCCATAAATAAGTATCACAAACAATTATAGATTTTTGTAGAGAGGACTTAAAAAAATTGGTGAGTTCAAAAATAGAATTTAGTGTGACGAAAGGAGGATTTGACAACTGAGAGATAGGATGATTTGACAAAATGTCAAATCCTCCTAACGGTTTTTTGAGTGTAATTTTAGTATAAGTTTTGGGACAAATTTTTTTTGGAAATATGCCGAACATTTATAAAATTTTCAAAACTTGAAAAAAAAAATTATCCTGATTATTGACTCTAAAAACACATTCTCATCAAAATTTTTGAATTTTGTCAAATTGTATAAGTATAATTTGCTAAAATATAGCCTGTCCATATATGGCACATTATGCATTTAGGCATCATAAAATTAAAACTTGAACGTGATTGATTTACAAAAGTGTTAATTATGTTAGTTATGTACATTTTATTAATATTATATTATGTAGGAAAGCATAGTTTTTAGTTAAAAATGATAACAGCCACGTACACGTGCTTTTCTTTGAAAATTCTAACGGATGGGACCCAAATGAAAATTGTATCCTTGTATTCATCTAATATTCTAATGTGTCAAATGTGGGACTCGATACATTAACATAAATTTTTTGTTTACATGCCAATATATCGGCAAAAATTGGTTTTCGCTATATATGGCACACCATGCATTTAAGGGTTAAACCTTTTTTTTAACAATTTTGTTAAATTATTTATATATTTTTAAATAAAATTTGTTAGTTTTGTGTTGATATTTTTAGTATTTTGGTCGAAATTCTAAGATTGGCAAATCCTCCTACGATTTGTCAAAACCTCCTAAGAACTTGTCAAATCCTCCTCAAAATTAGGAGGTTTTGTCACTTTCACAATATTGGAATTGAGCTGCATATGATGAAACTCTTTTTGAGTATATAATTGAGATATAGACAATTTTGAAGTCAAAGGACTAAGGAACATCTCCTACTATGAAATTTTCATCAACTCGCTAAATGTTGGTTCATAAGTATAAAACATTATTTGTGCGTCAAATCCTCCTCGCCTTACCCTATGTCTTTAAATTAAGTTGATGGTTTTATAGAAAAAGAGAAGTGATTCGTTTAGACAAGATTAATATGTACCTACTATGAAATAAACAACTTATTTCATTGAAATATTTTTTTTTTTTGTATTTATTGTAACGCAAAGTTTTTTTCTTATTCCCTGAACTTCGACCTAGGGATGTTTTGAATGCTAATACGACTGCGTACTGGGCACAATACTTTGAGATATCACATGAAAAAACTACGACTGAATGATGATGACATTTGCAGGGGTTGCAGTGATGAAGAGGTACATGAGGACACAGCCCATTTCCTCTGTCACTGCCCTAACCTCTGTAAAATGAGAAATAGAACCATTGGCAAAATTCTTCTTTGAATCAGATGGATCACCATCTGACCTACTTGATGGCTGAAACCCAGACTTTAACACTACGGTGGGAACACACTATAGGTATCACAATGGGTCCATATGGATGTAAGTGTGAAGAGGATGTAAACATTCTCACCAGCCCGCTAACCCAACCTAACCTAACCTAAGGAAGTAGGGAATAGGATTTAAAAAAAAACATGTCAGTTTAAAATTAATAAAATTTCAGCTGAAAAATTCCAATTAGAAGTGTTCTAATAAATCGAGTCTAGAGTGTAGACACATATATGTATGTATGTAGATTTCTTTTTCCTTTAAAGGCTTCTCAACACCAATATATTTGAATTATTGAACTTTAAGTTATTCACACTTTGAGAAGTAAAATTAACCTTTAACTTAAACCAACATTAGTGTAAATTCAATAAAGGCTTATAATTTATTTATTTTTTTTTAAAATAAGTCCTAAAGTTCAAATGTTCTCCAACCAAGGGCAGTTTTGAACAGGCCTGTGGCTTTCTTGAATTGTAGATTTTTGAATGGTTTATGACACCAAATTCTTTAGCAAAAAGCTTATCTTATTCTTATTCCAAATGAAACGGTGCCTCCAATAAATATTACTCGCAAACTGAGATCGTCACGAAAAATGTTTAACACCCTTACAAAAAACAAAAATGTATTAAACGAAATTGTGTGCATAAATTCTGCACTCCCGGCTACTGGCAGACGACGACTGAGGAAGCCCCAGAAAAGTATTAACGACTAAAGATGAGGGTATCGCCATGTGGAAATTTTGGTTAACGCTTTAAAATATTTATTAATTGAGTTGTTATTAGCGATGTTCAAAACTGCCTCACGTTCAAATGTGCCCCAGTCTGCCCTACTTATATTTGCTTATGCTATCGTTCAGTTACGAAGTCAATGCAAGCCCATCGGTGAGTTTACAAAATACAACAGAAGCCTGGCGAGTTTTGATTAAGTACAAATAAATACGTTTCTGTCTTTTTCCCTACGCATTCTGGTTAAAAAAAATATAGAGACAAAAAATTATAAGAAACGGTTACCTTTTATATTCGTCTCGGACATTATGTTTCATGCAATACTGTAGACTCTTCAAAAAGTACTAGAAGATGAAAAGATAAATCATCCAACCAACACATTCAAATAAAAAAGCAAAACAAATTTATTTCCACACCATCATCCCATCTCTCTCTACCTCGCACATAGCATAAGAGCTCACTGCGCAGGATTCCCATGTCAAAAGCAAGAAAACAAAAATTGGCTCCACCCCTGTAAAAAAAAAATTCTACAATAAAGCCTCACTGCCCCTTATTGACACATCCATTGCACCGTGTCAATGGCTTTCATTTTTACCCCGTTCTCAAAGTGCAATGCAACGGATAAAATGTACAGGACCCCACAGGAAAGAAACAACAACCGACCGACCTTATCGATCGAAAACAATAAACGTCCTTCGTCGACCCTGCTGCTGCTAGTATGTGTGTGCATCGAGCGTAAACTGACTTGCAAAACTCTTTGATCTCCCTTCTCCGCCATCGCAGACATTAATGGCGGCAGGCAGGCAGACCTTGTCTTGGGCATGGACATCCTTCCGCATTGGCACACATTTTCCAACTTTGGCTTGCGATTAATTCCTTATTAACTGTCGGCCAGAAAGAGTAGACTACAAAAACTCCTGTGTTGAGTGGTGGTGGTGGTCTGGTCACACTTGATGAGGAGGATAGGTGCGGCGCGGTGGCGATGGATTTGTGGTGAATGCGAGTGCGATGTCGTCTCTTAGGGAGAGCAATAAGCTGGTTTTGATGACGGCCTAATTGCCGGGCAATTAAATTGAATTCAATCATCACCCGGGGATGGATTCATATATCGCTAATTAATTGAGTAACGCGCGGTCCTACGAGTAGAATGCGTGTGGTTGAGAGTTGGTCATACAAGCTGGTGATGTTGCTGCACCCTGTTTCGGGTGGGATGGGGATCAGGTGGTAATCAACACCACCAACAAACGGGATTTGCTGCTGTATGGACTTGCCTGCTCCATAAACTTAATCACACTCTAATTAGTTTTTGATCATGTTAGCCTGGTCGTAGTTTCGACGCCTCGCCGATGAGCAAAGTGTGATAAATTTATGATCTTTTCGTTCAACTTTGTGTTATAATTTAATTGATCGTTCTGCTTTTTTTTGCATTTAATTTATTTGTGATTGAGCTGTCAATAATAATCAGTACCGATTTATTGATAAATACATACATACATGTACATATAAACTATCGAAGAGTTAATTCGTGTGTTTCATGTAAAAAGCACATAAACAGAGTCGATTACGTGCACATTGTAATTAAAGCCTTAATGGAGAATGCATTATGGTAATGTGACATATTTTGATTAATAATAGGAAATACGATGTAAATACCAATTTGTTTTTAATTACATAATACAAGTTCATTATTATTTGTACTTTTTTTTAATTCTTTGAAATACCTTTATCTAGATGTTAAAGATTCTATTGCGAATAATAATTTATCAAAATAGTTACACGAGTATCAATCAATATCAAAAAGTATTGATGAAGTATTGATTACCCAACAGATTTTTAGTTGCTAAATAACGTCTATAACGGGATTCAAAAATAAATTGTCCATCTATGTCTAATAGAGCGCCCAGATTATACAGCGGTAACCTGTTGATTTTTCCTTTTGACAAATCCATAGTGTATTATTTTAGTTTTTTCGGTAGCACAGCACGTGGATCCGTTCTATTCCACCATCCGGCCACTCAGAGTACGGAGAATTTGAGCAATTTTTTCAGAACCAAACAGGAAAATGTATACTCGACGTTGTGAGAAATTAAAGTTGATGTTTCACAAGGCAGTGTATTAGGCTTTGTTTTGTATCTGCTGCACTAGAGATCTGCCAGAAAGTGATGAAATGACTGCGGTAAATTTTGCAGACGGTACTGGTGTACTTGCTGTGGGAGAAACTGTCAAAGAAGCTATAAATGAAAGTAAATGATAGATATGTATTTCGAATTGGACTAAAAACTCGCAAATTAATTAACTGGCCTGAAGTTGGCCCATATCAGTTTTCCCAATAAATATGTTCAACATATGCTAGTGTACATCAACAACAAAGAAATGGAATGCTCGAACTCTCCCAAATATTAGAGTTCTAAGAACTACAGTTAATAGTAGTATAAAATAATTAGTTTATAAGTCTTTTGACATAGGTACTCGATTAATTCAATTTGAAAACTACAGTCATCGCAGTCATTGTGACTAACTAGAGCCATCATTGTTAACTAACTAAAGCAGTGAAATGACTATAAGTTAAATGATTGCAGTGCTTTTTGACTGTTTCCAGAGTTTTATTAATTTTTAAGTTTTAGTCATTCTTTGCAGTCAGTTATTCTTTAGACTACAGTCATTTAACTGCTTTTAAGACTTTTGGATGAAATATTTCAGTTTTCGATTGCATTGGATTATTTGAACCACAATTTTGAGCTTAAGATCGTTAGGATTTGAAATCAATAGACCAATGGCACCTTCTATCTTCCAGTAATCACAACAAAAAAAACTGCGACTGGATTGCTACTCCAAAAAATGAGCAACTTTATACATTGGGTCGTATAAATAAAACCTGCCGTTACTCAAATATGTAGCAATTGCTAAAATTTTCAGCATTTGCTCGGATCCATACGTGAGAGAACTTACTTGAGCATGCTTTGTTCGAAAATGGCGTTTGCTCAGATTCGTATGAATAAAAATCATAAATCTAAGCATTTGCTAGAAAAATTCCAGGTCTGCTATTTAGCTGACTCAGAACGTTCGCTCCGTATTTTTGACCGATAAATCGACTGAATTGTCGTGCTATTTTGTTAAAAAGAAATAATCCAAATGCAACTCGACATCGTCATAGCCGTCTGACTCTCCTTAGACACGATACACAGAAACATCGCAAAAATTGACCATAAAATCAACAAAATCGTGAAATAAGTTCCGTCGAGATATTCCACTTCTGCTTTGTGCAAACTATAGTCCTCGTCAATTTTGATCAATTCGTCAATCAAATTTTCTGATTCCATTTTGTTTGTATTATTTTTTTTTGTTCTTTTCATACGAGATAAATGATTTGTTGAGATGCCATATGCTGTCAAATGCAAGCAATTACACACTCCCAATTTTCGATCTTGCTAAAGTAAACTTAAGTTTTATTTATACCGATTTCGAGCAAATTTTACTGGAAATAATTGCTTGTTTTTATTAATACGACCCATCGTGTGTATAATTTAATTATTTTTCTATTATACTAAAATATATTTAGAGATGTAAGAAGAAGAGACAATTATTGGGAAAATTGCTTTCAAAAATATACTTACTATTTTTGCAACTTTTCAATTTACAACTAGTTGAGGGTAACATCAACAAACAACTGTAGGCATTTGAAGTCACTCGTAAGATAAGATGATAAAAAATACTAATTATTGATACTGTAAATGGTCTTACAGAATGTTCGATTATTTTAAGAATTAAAAAAAGATACGTCCTTTTCCGTTTTCGTTTCTACTTAAATTATTAATTACTACATTTATTATAAACGTACAGCTCAGTGCCGCTCAGCAATACTTTATTTTATTTTATTTTATTTAAAACAAGTATACTTTACATTCGGCCAATCTGACTAATAGATCGGCCTCGATCTAGTATCTCCTTTACTCAGTTTCCTGGTGGCCAATAATATGGTAATTGGCACAGCGGTTTGCGGTTAACAGGATTCGATTGGCGGTTAGTATCATTCGGTTGGCGAGTAATGTGTTTCGGGTATTAACAGTATTGGTGCTCACTAAATTCAAGGCGACGACGGTGGCTTTGAGTTGCTAGTTCATCGATTTCCAATGCGCGGAGCTCAGCCTTAAGCTTCGTTATTTCGGTCATTTTTCGTAGTCGACTTAATTCGGCATCTAGGTCATGAATGTGCTCAATAGGTTGGAGTTCCCGTATTGAGTCACTTATCTGATGGGCAGATGCCTTCGATGATGCAGGTGACGGTGAATGACGGTTGTCTCGTTGTTGAAATTGTTGCATATAAATCCTGCGAAGTGCGGCGACTGAGGATGTCTGGGGAAAATCAATTCCGGCCTCTTATAACACCTCAGCTAGCTCGGCTCGGCTCATGCGGTTGGCCATTTCTCTTCTTTTTTTTTTTTTCTTTTTCGACGATGTATTATTTTATGATCTCTTCTTGGAGGTAGATCAACCCCACATCTGATTTGTAAATGGTCTTACAGAATGTTCGATTATTTTAAGAATTAAAAAAAGATACGTCCTTTTCAGTTTTCGTTTCTACTTAAATTATTAATTACTACATTTATTATAAACGTACAGCTCAGTGCCGCTCAGCAATACTCTATTTTATTTTATTTTATTTGAAACAAGTATACTTTACAATACAGATTTAAGAACTTTTATGAATGGAAAAATGAGCACTCCATACTCTTAACCTGCACCTTCTATCAGTGGTTAATAATGCGTTCTTCAAATGCCGCTATTATTTTCTAATAATATTCAAACAACCGAACCAATTAGCAGATACCATTACATACCTAATTCGCTTTGCGAAAGCGACGGGTAGATTTAGATCGATGTAGATATAGATCAGCAGCAAATCGCTAACTTAGCGAATGGGGTGGCACTTCACCAAAGTACAATGGGCCTACAGGTCTACGTGCTTGTTGTCTCTATGGGATAACCCCCCTCTAAATACAATACAAAGAAATGTCATAGGTATCTATTAAATTCAATTACATATATAAAAATAAAGGAAAATAAAAGAGAAGACGAGCAACACCTTATCGGCGGCCATCAACCTCCTTTCAGCACCTTAAAAAAAAAAAGAAAAGTGCAGACTCATTGCAAATGCGTTGAACTCACATTCGCTTAACACATCCTCCACCAGCACGCTATCATCGTACCTAAACATTTCCGGAACTCTATTCTTCTCTTTTACCTCAAGAAAATGAAAGAAGAAAACAAAAATTTAATTTTCTTTTCTCTTCGCAGGTGGGAGTCAAATTGAAGGAAAACCCCCCATTTAAGAAGTTGTGTAAACGACCCTTAACATGACACGACAAAATCTGAGTACGTCATCACTTCGACGAGTGTTGGTGGTCAACATTAGTGACGACTGACAATGTCCCAATGCCACACTTGACAG
The DNA here is from genome assembly GCA_949775065.1 of Brachyopa scutellaris. NCBI lineage: Eukaryota > Metazoa > Arthropoda > Insecta > Diptera > Syrphidae > Brachyopa > Brachyopa scutellaris. The sequence continues at coordinate 95,841,088 of OX459114.1, read as the reverse complement.
CCGACGAAAGACCTTCCGACTTTTTGTTTCAATTTTTCATTTTTAAAAAAAACCGAACCCTCTTTTCAGGTGTGTCCCTCACCCACGCAAGCAGATTTAAAAAAAACGTCCAAACTAATCCCGATACTCATAGAGGAATGAGTTATAACCTAGCCAACTTTCATTGTGAAAGTTTACTGACAGTTATCGTACTGTCAAACTATTTCTGCAGCTAAGAATAATCTCCCGACTAATTGGGTCCTACTTAGCGTACCCATAGATGGGATGGTGTTATTGTTTCGTGGATGCGTGCTACTTGCCCAAGGGTATGAAAACTTTAGGGATTTCAGATTTCACTTAACCCTCCATTAAGGAGGTGTGCTCTCTTCTGCCGTTGGCATTCGAAAATCATTTTCTTACACGCAAAAACCTGCAATTTAATTTAATGACTTTAAATGGTTAATATTTTGAAAATTTAAAGAGTTTTGAGAATTGTGTTCGATTTTGTGCAGTTTTGGGATAATTAATTAATTTCGAACCGTTGCGGTGCAAAGACAGGTGCTCATTTAGACAGCGGATTTATTTTTAAATTCGGACTATTTTGATGAGGTTGGGTACATGATGTATGGTTTGTTGGACAATATGATATTGGTCGATGATTGAGGTGATCTGTAATAGGGAAAAATGCAGCCTTTAATGATTGATGGGATTTTAAATAGGCCTGTGAATTTGACTTGGACAGTGATTTCCAACACGTGGTGGTTAGTGGTAGCTGGCAACAGTTCACTGTTCATTAGACTGCCAACAAAATTTTGTTGAGTTAGTTGAGAAAAGAAAAGAAAGGAACACAACTAAAAATCTACTTTTTTACATTCATTTATATGTACCTATATTTTGGAGTTATTTAATTTCGCATTGGCTGCTTTTATATCATGTCATTTGGACCGTAGACTCTTTTCTTCATTTTTATTGTTCTTTATTTTTTGAAATTGCCAGCATTAAGAATTTTATTTAATGAATACTCGTACTTCAGAACATCAAAAAGTGGCAGACGAATTATCGTGATGTCCTCTCCTGCTTTTCCAACAATTTGAAAAAAAAAGTTTCCATATTATAAACTGATGTTTGGTTTCTATGTCCCGTACCAAGATTCATTGCCTGTTACAACTTTTAGTATAAAGATTCAACATTTTACATGTTTGCAAGAAAAACTCAACAAAACGAATGTGCGTGCTATTTTCTGGTCGTCGTCGTTCAAAATTTATGAATCCAATCAAATGTAATGGAAGATTGATCAAAAAGGCCCTACTGGAAGAGGACTCTTGGAACTCATCAGTGCCGAATTATAATGGCAGGCTAGGCTACCAACTCAGAATTCATAGATTTTTAAGTGAAAATTATCGCTCGATTGTAGTTTTCAGGGTATTTTATTATGCCAAAATTCGTGCCTTGTATACTAATCTTATCACTAATACAATGCTAAGTTATAATTATTTTTCATAGGATCAGATTACCCTGTTGAACTTTTTCAATGGACAGAACACAAATTCTTATAGCATTTGCCAATTCCATATTTGTATGTACAAACATCACATTGACATCATACTTCATACTTAAATTTAGAGGTTTTCTTTCAGGCTCCTTCTTAGCAGGATCCGGCATCCCTCAAGGGAGTCACCTAGGTCTACCTTTTTTTTATTCTTTGCTATTAACGATGTTCCATCAATCATAAAATGTAGCAGCATTCTTATATTTGCAGACGATATGAAGATCAGTAAAGCAATTACAACCATAGTCGGATTTATAGTTCTAAGGACCTCGGTGTTTATTTTAGCCCTAAACATGATTTCAAAGAGCATATTTTTGTTTTGTTTTGTTTATACATCAACGACTTGCCCTCAGTTTGCAATTATTCGTCAATTCACCTCTACGCCGCGCCGTAGATGTTCAACTTAATTTCTCGCAACCGATTGATAAAATGAGTGATCTGGTAACAGCGTTGAATGCGGATCTACTTGCTATAAACAAATGGGCAACCAATAACGGATTAGTCCTGAATCCAACGAAATGCCAAGCTATACCAATTTCATACAGGCCATGCGACCTTGCTTCTGTTCCCGATATTTGGCTATCAGGCAGTGAGCTGAAGTTGGTCGAAACTGCAACAAGTCTTGGCTTTGCAATAAATCGGAACCATTCTTGTTGCAATCATATAAATATTGTAATTGGTCGTATTTATGGATGCGTGCCAAAATTATGGATTTCGGCTAGTGTTACTCCACTCGAGACACGTCGTAGACTTGTGCAAATACTCATTATGCCAATAATAGCCTACGCTGAAGTATTTTACAGTAGCCTTGACTCGCTATCTTTTCAGAAGCTTCAAGTGGCTTTGAATGACGCTATCAGTTATGTTCACCAGCTACGTAGGTATGATCGTATCTCCACACTTTCGAAGACTTTTTTGGGTTGCACACTCCTGCAGTACATGGACATAAGGAATTTAATATTTCTCCATAAAATTTTTAAAACCCAATCACCGTCTTACCTGCACCTACTCTAAACTTTTTTTTTGCGCTCCATTAGAACTCAAAATATTAATACACACAGCCACCAATATCTTGCTTCTTCACGGATATTCTTCATCGATGCTATTAGGTTATGGAACTCCTTACCACCTGATATAAAAAATTTAAATAATGTTAATAATTTTAAATCCGCTGTCATAAGACACTATGTACCGCAGCATTAAAAATGAAATAAATATTCACACATACTTATTACTTAATCTATTATTTCGGTCCTATCGCTTAACTTCTCTCTTTTCTCTATTTTTTTTCCTTTTTTTGTTCAAAATATTTGTAATTAATAATATCACTTTGTATTAATTTTTTAATTATACTTGCTTTAGTTATTAAGATTTATGAAATAACATTGCTAGAACTAACTTTGCAATTTATTTTTTTAATCTTCACTTGAATAACTTTTTCTTGCTGTACTAAAAAAGACAATGTTTTAATGTATACCTTTGTAATAAATAAATAAATTGAAAATAGAAATATAAACCACACTTAAAAGATGGTGTAAAGAATTTAAAAATCCTTATGTCACTCTCTCCCTATTTAACAGTCTTGTCCGTCCTCACCTCGGATATGCTTCGCAAGTATGGACATGGACACCTTATCAGAAGAATCTCAATACTCGTATTAAAGCCGTCTAGCGAAGCTTCATTCGTTTCGTATTGAAAGGTCTTTCCTGGGACGATCCTTTTAACTTCCCTCCATATTTGCATCGGATAAAACTGTTGCAAATGCAACTTTTGGCTCAAAGAAGGGTCAGTATTGATATCATTTTTATGCAACAACTGTGATCTCAGGTCTGATTGATGCTCCTGACTTTTTATCCTGTTTAGGATTAAACTTTTGTGTGAAATTTTCGCGTGCATTAAAGAACTGGGTCAAGTATTTCAATTCAATGTGGATGTCTTGTTACGACACTTACGACATATGAATGGCGAATTCATAATGCTATGTCTGTAAAAGTTGATTTTAGTTTACTACGAATATTCAGCGAGTGATCGGAATATTGTTTTTGATTTATTTATGGTTATACAGGCTGGATATTATCAGTACACGAACAAATTTGTTCAACTAATTTAAACGATGTCTTAACATTCATAGCACAACCATGATATTTGAGCCCAGTTCACCATTAATTATTTTTTGGGGATCTTCGATAATTTCTGAACCACTTTTATGTCATCCGTCGAAGACTTGGGGGAACACTACCAGGCTTATCCACAAAATATCCTCTCTATAATATTTTAAACCACTAGGGAACAGTATAAAAAGTGTTGGTGCTATTTCTGGTTTCTGGATGCAAGGATTATGTTCATTTTTCATTTTCATGTTTCATTCATAAATTGTTTATTTCTTCAAATGCAAATATAAATTTACAATATTTTACAAGTAGTATTTTACTTAAACAATAGTATAAGGTCTGGCTTTGGCTGTCACCTCAGATGGCAAATAAATTTATGTATTAAATAAAGAAATAAAATAAATTTAAATTTTTTGAAAATAAAAATAATAAATTGATGGGTTGGGATAAACGAAAAACTAAATATTTCATAACTATTTAATTTAAAATATGACTAAAATTCTTCGGCAATGATCTTGGCTCTGTAGCTCGCTGCTTCTTTGCAGTATGGATGAGTGAGGTCCAGCCCTCACCACAGTTCAGGATGAACAAGGTTCTCTCTGAAGACATAACCGCGCTCTCAAAGTAAACTTGTCTTATCTCCGTCAGAATTGGACACACAGACAGGAAGTGGAAAACATCTTCTCGTACCCCAAGGTTACAGAGGAAGCATATTATAGGCAAATCTTCTCTATGCGGCTTGAAATTAAGGTTCAGTAGTTCTCCTCTGGCTTGAAAAATTGTTGCAATACACGATGTATTGCTTTTCTCTCGAAAATAATTCTTCTCCACCAAATCGTAGTTCAGCTTGTTTAGGATTATGTTCAGAACTCAGCTTGAATGTGGACTCGAGATAGGTAATTGACCGCTTCCGACTAAAAGCAGCATCTAAGTATCTGCCACTGTATCTGACAATGTAATTGGTGTTTTTATGTTATAGTGGTGGAGTACAAGGATATGGATACGATTGAAGTGAAAAGAGTGACCAAACATAAGATCCGTGTTAAAAAGCGATTCTAATTGTTCCTGCAGTCCAAAAGTGTTTTTAGGTGTTTTAGCGACCAGGAAGAACATTCAATGCGTTTTGCAGCAAGCCAAGTTACAAAAGGTTTAGGACTAATTCAGCTTCGACGTCTGCCAATTTTCGGGACTGGGGATCTATAATTGCCTTTTTGGATAACTACACCAGATATGTACCAATATGAGGATAGAAATAAGGATGATAAAAGAAGGCTTTAGCTATCGAAATGGAAAGCAATGCACACAGAGTCCACTAAGGAGTAAGGCTTAATTTAAATTGATTTCGGTTGTGATTTCGCATTTTGCCACCGAAATTTGTTTTATCCTAATGATTTGATTTCACATTTCCTTTATAAGGTCTAATAGTTTTAAAAAAAATGTATTTTCCAATATGTATGTAGGTATGTATACTGTCCATTTTCAGACAAATACACCGAGAAAGTTCCCATTATACTTGTACTCATATACTTCCAACGCCACAGCCAATCTCCTGCTAATGCATATTTCACTTTAAATTTAAATCTTCCAATTAGTAACCATAGAATTATGATTTTAACGCTTCCAACTAAAATGTCTAAAATTAACGCATCCGACATTTTCTCATAAGAAAAAACAAAAAATTCAAAAAAACAAAAAACATCTAAAACGGTAGAGGCTACGCCAAGTCTCTTCTGTTTTCCCACATCAACACAAGACATCACTTCAGCGAACCACACAGAAACGCTTTCGCCAGCGGGCTGTTATGATTGTAGCTAATTAAATTGAAAATTTTCAAAAAACTTATCAATCTTAATGAGGCCCCATCGACAGACCGCAATTATTCAAAAAATCAAAATGAAAAATTTATAAAAAGAAACAAAAAAAAAATCGAAAAAATTTCACGATTGCGATGATTAATGATGGCGGCCGTCCGTCGTCGTCGTGGTGGGCTTTTAGAAGCCTGCTGCTACACATACGAGTATGGATACATACTCGCGAACGCACTTACAATTCTACAATGGGATTGCATGTCCTCGGCAGTCATGGCGGTCCGAATGCATCTGTAGCTGAATGGAACACCTTTACCTCCGTCCAAGCGCGCCCGTCCACTGTTCTTTTTTTCTTTAATTGAATTTGTGGAGCGTGGAAAATTGAAACCCCCCGCCAGTTACTGGCCCTGTTCAATCGTATACGCTATTAATATTATTGTTTTGACACAATTCCGCTGCTTGGAATGGGTCTGTTCGGTATGACCACAATAATAGCGGTAAATTTGGTAAAATTTACTGATCTAAGTGCAATATTGCGTTGTGGCTATGCAAAAGAAAACAAAAAAACAGAACACCAAGGACATGTTAAAGATTCCTGCTTAAGGATAAGGAATGTCCTTGCGTGACTATCAATCACTCAATCAATGTTGGCTCCATGGTTGGTATACTGAGCTGAATCGCATGGATTATGGATTAGAATTTGATTGGGTCCCTATACCCCCGGAGTTGGAAATTGTTTGTTTTTATTTTTTGTGATTTTGATTTGACATTTTCTTCTTCTTCTTTTTAACAACATCCCCTAAGTTTTTTTCTTTGTGAATTTTTATTAAGCCCGCCTAATCCACCCCTGGAAAGTTTTCCAATTACTGTGCAGAGATGTGAAATGGGCCTTTATCGTGCGAGCTATGTGGCAGTGGCAGGTTCTACTCCATCACACTTGTCAACATGTCACTTGTCAAATTTGCATGAAAGTCAGAAATGGTGATGGCAGTGCGAGTACTGGCGAGGTTTGTATACCGCTTGGGGTTGCATTTTCTATGTTACGGGTTTTATTTTATTTTTTGTATATTGTTTGACATAGAGCCGCCATATTGTATCCGTTGGGAAATGTAAAAATGAACAACAAGGTGAGGGTAGGGTAGGTATAATGTAAATAAAGAGAGAGTAAGTAATTTCATGCCAAACACAATGGGGACAAACCGACGATGGTAGGGCTTACATCTCAAGGGAGTGAGTGAAGATACGAGTAGGTATATTTATTTAACTTTTTTTTAAGGAGTGCTTATAATATTAGAGCAATTATTGTTTTACAGTCGCTTGCTGCATAAAATTCCCTATAAAATTAAGGCAAACGAGAGTGCAGAACGAAGATATTGAAGAATGGATTGCTATAGATGTAGATAAGTCTGATGATGCGATTAAAAAATATTTCGAAGAAGATTTCATTCGATTTTATGGGTCCGCTATTGTATCTATTTTGAAATAGAGTGGCGAAAAAATTAGCACTCAAACACTACTATAGATTAGGTAAGGTTGCAGTGGCTGCCAGTAACGATTACCAGCAAACTTAGGCATATAGAGGCCCATTGTGATACCAATGATCTTGGGGATGTGCATCCCCTCCACTTATGAGAACCATTTGAAGCTTTGTAAAGGGTGATTTTTTAGCTGGTTTGGTTTTGGCAACACTGGTTTTGACAGCTGACGTGTGTTTAGTACCTTGTGTCACTGTCAAACAGCTTCAGTTTGGTTTGCAATTTAACCATGGATCGTCTTACAAATGAACAACGCTTGCAAATTATTGAATTTTACTATCAAAATTCGTGCTCGGTTCGAAATGTTCATCGCGCGCTGCTTCCAATTTATGATCGGCATTCTCGACCTTCTGAGCAGTCTATTCGGAAGATTGTGACCAAATTTCGCACCAAATTTACTTTGTTGGACATTAAACCACCAACACGTTTACGTACTGTGCGTAGTGAAGAAAATATTGCGGCCGTATCAGCTAGTGTGACAGAAGACCGCGAAATGTCGATTCGGCGCCGTTCCCAGCAGTTAGGCCTTTGTTACAGCACTACGTGGAAAATTTTGCGGAAGGATTTGGGCGTAAATCCTTTTAAGATACAGCTGGTGCAAGAACTAAAGCCAGCCGACCTACCACAACGCCGAATTTTTGGTGAATGGGCTCTTGGAAAGCTGGCCGAGGATCCGCTTTTTTATCGAAAAATTGTGTTCAGCGATGAGGCTCATTTTTGGTTGAATGGGTACGTAAATAAGCAAAATTGCCGCATTTGGAGTGAAGATCAGCCAGAAGCATTGCAACAGCTACCAATGCATCCCGAAAAAGCCACTGTTTGGTGCGGTTTATGGGCCGGCGGCATTATTGGGCCATATTTCTTCAAAGATGATGCGAATCGCAGCGTTACTGTCAATGGTGAACGCTACCGAGCGATGATAACAAACTTTTTTTTGCCCGAAATGGTTCTTGACTTGCATGATATGTGGTTTCAACAAGACGGTGCCACATGCCACACAGCACGCGAAACAATGGCGCAATTGCGAGGCGAGTTTGGTGAACAGTTAATTTCACGTTTCGGGCCGGTCAATTGGCCGCCTAGATCGTGCGATTTGACACCAATAGATTATTTTTTGTGGGGGTATGTCAAGGCTAATGTCTATAGGGACAAGCCCGCTTCGATTGACGCACTGGAAGCCAACATCCATGCATTCATTCGTGAGATACCGGCCGATATGTGTGAAAGAGTATGCCAAAATTGGACTCAGCGGATGGGCTACCTGAGACGCAGCCGCGGTCAACATTTGCATGAAATTATCTTTAAACATTAAATTGCAAGTATCGATTCAAATAAATATTTCATTCATTTTTTCGAATTTTTTGTGTTTTTTTTTTAAAAAAAGTTCTCAACCTCTTAAAAAATCACCCTTTATAAAGAGAGATATGCTTCCAACGTCTTTTTGTGCTAGGTCAGAGATCGTTGAAGAAGTATTCTCCTAGGTGCAGTTTCCTGTCACGAAAAAGAACTGGACATGAACTGAAGAGATATGTTGGGCTCTCCTCCTATTCCTCGTCTCAGTAACTTTTACACAAGTCTTTCGAAAGGACGAAAGGATGCTTGCCTATACCTATAAGGCAATGTTCTGTAATGACAATAATAATTGTACTAAAAAAACACTAAAAAACACTACTATATATTGATTTAAATACTGGTTTTTCCTAGAGAGTCCGAATCAGGTCTACTGCAGCACAACCAAGACTTCTCCTGATTTCAACTGCACACTTGACATGAAGTGGGCACCGTAGCGCAAGTGGTTAGTGCGTCGGACTACTGAGCCAGCGGTCTTGGGTTCGAATCCCGCCGCAAACACCTAAACATTTTTCACAGTGCCCACCTCTTTCGAATGTCTGACAAGCATCAAAGAGTATCATTTGTCACGATTGAGCTTCTCAACTCGCCGTTCGGAGTCGGCAAAAAACTGTAGGTCCCTTCCATTCGTGCAAAAATATAACACGCACACACAAATGGTTGCGAGAAGCAGGCCCAGGTTCACCTCGAGCTGTAGCGCCAACTAAGTAAGTACTTGACATGAACCAGTGAAGCTTGAAATTAACGTATATATGTATCTTCTAAGATGTTTTCTTCTTCTTTTTTAATGGCGCCACAGTTCGAAGCTAACCTCAGCCTAGCTTCTCGCAACCACTTCCATGTGTGTGCTTAAATTTCCACAGAAATGAAAGGGACTTTAAAATTACTGGACTCTGAAAGCTACTTACGTCGAAATAGAATCTTGCATGCTTGTTAATCATTCGAACCTGCTAAGAAAGATCATGCAGATCATACCCAAGTTTCATTCAACGACTTTAAAGTGTGGCTCAGTTAAAAATCTAAACGCCGATGACTGTTGATAGTGACATTTTCGAAGAACTTCCGTACGGAGCTCAATAACTTGAAATAAATACTAACAAATATTGAACTACTACACAATACTGCACAGGTTCAATCCCAGCAAAACGACTAAAAATATTTCTCACCGTGCCACCTCTTTCAAATGCCTGACAAGCATTCAAAGAGTATCATTTGTCATGAGTAGCTTATCAACTCACCGTTCGAAGCCGGCAAAAAACTGTAGGTCCCTTCCATTCGTACAAAAATATAACACGCACACACAAATGGTTGCCAGAAGTAGACCCTGGTTCACCACGAACTGTCTGTAGCGCCACCTAAGGAAAAGAAAAGGATAACTGACAAGGACCAACCTTGGGAAATTAACAGTTTTACAGACCAATGCTCGTGATATCCTTCCAATGATTGAATATACATAATGTACATAGCATACATACGCATTCAGAGGTTATAAACTAGATATCTGGACCCGTAAGTAGAAAAGACTTCAAATGTATGAGCCGACTTCGCTAAAAAAATACGCCACTTCTCAAAAATAGAAAATGGCATCGGATCGGATCGTAAACCTTGACAAAAATAATGGAAATTGTTATAAGAAAATCTTGAGCCCCTCGAATCCAGCTTTAGCATTAGTAAACTCAGCTTAGGTTCTTTCATCGCATCCGCCAAATCTAGACCTTGAACCTAGCACTCAATGTTTTGCTTTTCAATTCTGCGCGATAACAAGATATTTTGAATACCTACCATCAATCGGTTGCTGTGATGTTCTTGTTAAATTTTTTTTTAATAATATTTTACACTGAACTTTTTTTTTGCTTAAAATTCCCTCATGTCATCGGCTTCTTTTTATTCGCATCATCTATTAATTTCTGTCAAATGCTAAAGACCTTCAAATTAATCGATACCATGGCGGTGTTTACGTTAATCATTTTACTTAATAGAAAACAATTAGCTGCGCGTAGAGAGCAGGGGCGACAGAGGACAAGAGAATGTAGTAGAGGCACCAGACATTGAAGGCATTTGGAAAATTTGCATAACTTTTTGCGTTACTTAAAATTAGCTGTCATTGTAACCTAGATTTTAATTGGATGATAATTGGGAAGGGAATGAGTTGTCAAATGTTCGAGGAAGGGTCTGATAAATTGAATGTTAAACAACATGTGGGCTTACACCCGAAATCGAGGTTATTCAAAAATTTCTGATTCAAAGAAAATTGAAAACCTTTAAGCTTAAATCGTGTGGGCCGGGCGTTTACCCTTTGTTTCCTAGTGGTTTCACTGTAAAACCACATACTAAATAATTTTTCTCTATTTTCTATTTTTCTCTATTTGGTTTTCTGATGAACCCAAGTTGATTTCTAGGAACTGAAATTTATTCTAAAACGATAAAGAAAACCTCTCGATCAGTTGTGAATGCGACGAAATCGATAATTTGTGCACTTACATACTTTGATTGCTCGTGTCATTCGGAGTGAAATATTTGTTCGGTGAACAATTAAAGGAAAATTGGATTTTTGTTCAAATTATAAACAATTTTTTTTTCTTTGTATCAGAATATTTTAAATAATAAATACAGAAAAATAAATAATACAATTTTCGTTTTGTGTTTTACTTAGTTATCTAGTGGTTACGTACAGTAACAGCTTTTTTTAAACAACAATTAAAGGCAAAAAAAAAATTCATAAAAAATATTTAAATTTATATTAACCGTTCTTAACGCTGGTTTTATAAAAATTTAAAACAAACATATCAATATCTGAACAAATTTAAAGGTCCGGGAACAAAGGGTTAATAGGCCGGGAGAATGGCAACTAATAAATATGTTCTGTTTCCTCAAACTTTCCATATGCGAATTCACGGCAGAAAAATGATTTGAAATGTATTCCTTTTTATTTTTATTGTTTGATTAAGAAACACAAAATGTAAAATATAACTTTGTAAACAAGATTTTCATACAATATACAAATTTAAAAAGAGACCCCATACAATTTGTGTTGAAAACAATTTATTTAGCAAATTTAGATTTGCAACTATGTAAATGCTAAAAAAATAAATGTAGTGCTGTAGCTTAAATCCAACAGTCCATCGAATAGTATAATGTCAACATAGCTGTGAGCTGTCACAACGCCCGACCTTGTATCAAGTAGCTCAACTCGGGCGTTACGCATGCTTTTACGATATTTACGATATAACGCCTTACGATATTTACGATATAACGCCTGAGGCCACATTTAAGAGTACCTCATATGTTCGCCATTGTTTATTCTGTGAAACTTAACATCTGAGTTTCCATCACTACGTCGATCTGTCTGCCTCTCGTTCTTGTTCTTCATGTGCTCGCGCTGTGTGTAAACATTATAAGGGTATTCATATCCCCTTTAGCGTGTGTAGATTATACAAAAAAAGTGCCCATCAATTTCGTCAAGTTTTCTTTCAATATTGCGGGCTTTATGACTATAATGAAATATACAACAAACTGGATATCATTAAAATTATTTATTTATTTATTTATTTATTAATTAATTTATTTATTTATTTACTTATTTATTTATTAATATATTTATTAACTTATAAATCTATTTATTTATTTAGAATCTATTTATTAATACATATTTATATATTGGTACGCGTACCACGCTTAAATTGAGGTTTTTTCTCGTTTTTTTTTCCTCAAAAACTACATCACAATGCTTCAGAAGAAAATTATTTTTATGTTAATATTAAATCTCTGTATATATCTGTAAATTATGCGATATTATAAATTTATACAAAATAAATTATGTGGGAACATTAGTACAAATTTGATTCTATTATCGAAATGGAACAGCACCATTAAAAAGATATATTAGACAAATAATAGAGCAATGTGCCTTCGAAAAATAACAGGTAAACAACCCTTTTTTTGTTTTAACACGAACAGTCTTTAGAAACACACTTCAAGGCTTTGAGGTGTGGATTTACCGAGCAAAGTTGTGATATCTCGGGTTGACCAGCTCCAAGTCCAGATCTCAATTCTATCAAAAACGTTGAAGCTGTTGTTTAACAGAAGCCAGTGTTAAAAAAACCTACTAGCTCGAAAGAGTTACTTTTCAAATAGTGAAGGGCATTTCTTTTAAAAGTGACATAAATATGCCATGTATGACAAAAAGATATTAAGTTTTGAACAAAATAAAGAATACCGACAAAGAACTGACTTTTAAAAAAAGTACAAATGATCAGAGTAACCATACTCCTGTTTCTAATCTTTCGGTTACCAGTATAATTTTGATTTGTTTGAATTATTTGTTCGTCTTTTAATATAAACTGGGCTGATTACGCTAAAATCGTGCATTATCAAATCGGTACTAGTCAGAAGCTGCCGCACAACATTGCGCATCTGTCAAACATTTTCAAGCCGAAAACGGCCGAAAACTGTGACCCCTTTCTATGCGATTTAATTCAAATTCATTGTTTTCGTAGTTATTCTTATTATTTCTTAATATAATAACATACGTTTTTCTTCATAAAATCGATAAAATCGAGTTTTCTATAGTTATCATTTTCAAAGTTTTGACAAAAAAGTTAATTAAATAGTATTGAAAATATTTAAAAAACGAAAATTAAATGCAAATAACGTCACAGTTGGCGGCCATTTTCTTGAATTTTTGACAAATACGCGAACTTGAACGAAAATTAACACTCTGAGTATACTACCTTAGATACATACGTGTACTGTGGCCGCACAATGCTCAAGGCATTATGCACGCAGAACCAGGTGAGACTATGTTGTGTAGAACCACACATTCGTTCAAAAATATTAAGGGTAATAAAATGCTTTGAGGAAATGGTGACGGTTTAGGTGACATCATGGGATGGATTTTCATGGATCGCGATGAGCTCAATCTGGTGCTTAGTAATTTGTGTGGCACAGTTTCACAACCCCTTTCAGCCTAACCTAACTAAGGTACAGAATCTTCTTATAGTGAGACAAAAATACTATAGACAGCTTGGTTCTACTTCAGGATTTATTATAAACTATTTTTCAACCACTGTACTTCTACGGGTATCTTGAGGGATATTCCAGCCCTATCAGTGCTTTTCTCATGTAAGAAGTTAAAACATAACACAAACAACTATTTCAGACTCTAGTATTTCCATTCCGTCGAAGTTAAATAAAAATCGTCTTCCTCGAATCACCAATATCTGTGGGTGAGTTGCTGCTCAATACTTATCCACTATGCCATCAATATGCAAGTAAACCCGCCGAGAGGCTGTATCAGATCAATCAGCAAATTATTTCACCGAATACACGATGAAGGCTGTGTGCAAAGATCATTTGATTGACAGTCGTATTAAACTGAGTCCAAATGGTAAAAAAAAAACTCCCCAATGATAGGATGAAACTGTCAGTTCTGTTTTTTTCTACATCTTTTTCCCTCTCAAAGAGCTGACGCAGTACGTGGCGTATAAGCGTAGTGCCTATTAAACCAACCCATCTCTACTGCGAATGTTATCCTGCAGAGTTGATTGCCATTGCAAGCGAACAGCACTGAGCTAAGCACACCACCCCATATAATCATTTAATCATACATACACGCTCTCTGTCGACATTATGAGAAGGAAGCCTAGCTATGTAGCTGCCGCCGACACTGCTTATAGGCAAGAACCAAGGAAACCAATCCAGGAAAACTAAAACAATAATAGCAAAATACGAACATACAACCATCTATTTAGATACAAAGATACATATGTAAGAATATATATAACGAAACCGAAGAAAAAGAACAAAAAAAAAAGAGGAAAAAAAAACTGAATTACGAGGCTGCTGTTAGATACACTCGAACGGTATAGAGCTTCACTTTGATTAATGATGTTTTTCGTGGGACATAAATACCAGGGAGAAGAAAGAGAGCCTATGGACTTGGAAATTGTTTTGAGGCCGCAAAAAAAAAAATTAAGTAAAAAATGTAAAAATCCAACTGAAATATCGGAGAAAACAACAAAAAAAAAAACTTAAAAAGGCATATAAAAAAATTGTAACAAAATAAAAACAATCGATAAATTAAATAAAATTAACAAAAAAACAAAAGCTAATCAAGGTACTTAGCGCAGGCTTATAATCTCTACAGAAGTTAATGATTCGTCCCTTTTCTTTGTATGCATAAAAATACCACATTTTCTATATGAAACACAGAATCCCATAAGCCCATAATGAATAATCAAGTCAATTGTTGTTGCACATCACGAAAAGGTCAGCGCCAAACTGCTGTCCACACACAAATGGTTGGGAGAAGATAGGCTCGGTTTTACAAAAGGACTGCTGTGCTGTCGCCTAATATTTATTTTTATTTTTACATTTCCGTCCAAGCTCAGATTCTAGTAAGAGTCTGTCCTGAATACAGAGGAAGTCTATTTCGCACAGAAGGTTTTCATCGGTGTGTTGAACGCAGAGGCAAGCGTACTGAGGTAGCATAACAATGATCTAATGATTGCTGTGTAGAGGCATTTCCTGATCGATAAGCCGCATATTTTCCCGAATACCCATTGTTAAATGGCAGATAAATGCTCAGAATGTCTTTAACTTGACATGCATCGAGTTTCCTATCTGCGGAGTCAGCAGATTCTGCCGGAACTAATCAAATGCAATCTAAAAATTTGTTTCGCTCTGCTCTTTTCTATATTTACTTACCTATATTTAAATAAATAACTCAAAAGAATGTTTATTATTCCTGAGGTAGGTACATATATGTACCTTTACATCATAAGAGTACATAGCCACACCAGTTAAAGTTCTCTCGTCCTGCAATATTTACATAGCGACAGCCATTAACTAGCGGTGTAGCCCGGTTATACTCGTATGTGAATAGAGGACCCACAGTTGCTTATTACACCAATGGGGGACGACATGTGTCTTATTTGTGTGTGCACAGTGTACCTATCCTACGTTGCTTAACAGAAGCCAAGATTACTTCTTCCTGATAAGAAACAATTTTTTTTTTTCTCTTTATGTATGTTTTGAGAGCTCTTGCGATGGTTGGCCTTCTGTGCGCGTCAACATCCCTGCATATATGTTCGTACATTCAGTGGGACACAAGAGATGTTTGGTCAAAGATATTGTCAATCAAGCGAATTTATAAATAATAATTCAATTCGAGTGTAAACATGCGATAGGTTGTTGAAAAAAAAAAAAAGAAATAAAAAGGACAAACAGAAAAGAATTATGCAATTCTCATTAATTATCCTGTGAGCATGAATGTGCATGATTAGGCTGGCTGCCTTATATACAGTATAATATTAGTCTCTCAGACATATACATATACTTATACATACGTGGTTATTGTATTAATGCATGTATAACAATAATTGCCGCATTGTAAGTTAAAATTTAGTTAAACGAATCGAATTTAAAAGAATTTCGTTTTTCCTTTTGTCGAATTTCTCGCCATCTATTAGAAGATGGCGCTTATGTAGTCAATACTCAAACCAACAGAGTTTATTTGGAGACTGTGTCTTTTGATTCGTGTCTGAGATATCTGCCGAGTTCACAATGGTATATGAAATTTTGGGACAGAAGCAAAAATATAGGAATGCAGAAAAGCAAAATTGATTCAAAATTAGTGATTCAATTGTAAAGCGATAAAAAGTTTTGTGTTTTTTTCTTTATTGTAACATTACATCATATGAGTTCTTATGTTTTTTGCATAGGTAACTAAACTATTTTTATTTACAGCCTGTTTGTTCCCTGTATTCGAGAAAATCAGTATTTTTGGGGGTTGAAAGTGGTCGCTGTGGCCGTGGTGGTTAGTGCGTTGGACTACTACCCATGCTGCCCGGGTTCAATCCCAGCAAAAACACCTAAAAGTTTTTTTCACGGTGCCACCTCTTTCGAATGTCTAACAAGCAATCAGAGAGTATCATTTCTCAACTTCCCTTCCATTTCGTGGAAAAAATAACACGCACACACAAATGGTTGCGAGAAGCTAGGCTTGGTTCTGTATAGGACTGCTGACGCCGTATATTTTTATTTTTTTATTTTTTTTTAAAGTGGTAAGGATTTGAACTTCATCTGACCACCAAATGTTTTAATGATCCGGGTACAATCTTCTTCTTACATAATTCGCCGTTTGGAAGCTAGTCTTGATGTTTCTAGTGGTAGATATATGAAAGTCATTTTTATGTGTTCGCGTGTTTTCAGGATCACATTTTAGTGGTCATATTCTTACTACCTACTTTGAGTAGCCCAAAGTTTATGACGGCAAATTTTATCATACAGCAAAACTTGTGAATAGTGGAATGCTTTTGTGCACTTTTTTTTCTACAACTCGCTACTATTCGCAGTTTTTTCCATAATGAGCAAACTTATTGTTTTTATTACCCATATCTTGAAAATGAAAGTACGGATCGCAATAGTTTATAACTCTGATAAACACTAATCAATAATTGTCTATGCAACGAGCCTACTTTGGTTACTCTAAGTCCAATACACTAGAAGTTTTAATTTAATAACTGAAATACTTCTCTCAAGGAACTTTAACCAATTAATCAGATCCCAAAATCTCTGTACCCCAAACCGGATCACTGGTAATCCGATATAGACACTATTAATATTCTTCATTCGAATTATCGAGGCTCTGTAGCGGTGTCAAACGAATTTCTTTTTAGACATTTGTAAATCTTTATTTTAACTTCCAAATAGGATGCTCTTCAATTAAAGGTTCGTTATCGTTGTCCTGTTTTTGGTGTTATGGATGCGACAGGTATCCGCATGTATTGATATGAAGCCAGTGGTTCGTGGCCGTTGTACTGCGACAGCACTTGAGTATAGTTGCGTAACGATTACATTTTTTCCTTCAAGTTTAACGTTCTAATTATACAACTAAGAAGATAAAGTCAAGCCACCATTCATCCCTGTGTTCCATCGGTTTGCCTTTTTGAGCCATAAACGTTACAATATGTTTCCGCAATTCGAAAAAATAAACGCATTAATCCACGACAAGCCACCGAACTTCTGTAAAGTAGGGAATATCTGAGTATTGTTCATCAAGACCTTTTAAAAATGGTGGGAACTAGCGGTTATATTTTTGCATGAATGAAAGGTACCCCAGTTGTTTTCTGACTCCAAACGGCGCGGCGAGTTGAGAATCTCCTTGCGAAAAATGATGGGTACTCTTTGATTGCGTGTCAGACATTCCAAAGAGTTGACACCGGCAAAATGCGTCTAGGTGTTTGCTGGGATTGAACCCGGCAGCATTCCGTAGTAGTCCGGCGTACCACTACACCACGGTTATGTATCTAAGAGGTCTATAATAAAATAATAAAAAAAAGTTGCAAACTGTTTACCATTTCAGATTAAACTCCTAAATGTCGTTAGCGGAAAGCAAAATTGGTCTAAGTGACAAAAACAAAATTTGCTCGTTCATTGCACACTTCTTTTAAGTTCTCTAACCAATTTTCTTTTTAAAAATAAAAAACAATTACTTTATAAATAACTATTTACTATTTTAAAATAATTTTAACAGCAAAAAATACAAAAATGGCGCTAGGTAGAACCCATTCCCATACAAGTGTGCATCCTCCTAAAAAACGACATGGACATAGAACAAAATATAGTTTTTAGACCGATTGGGCACAATTTTGAACAATTAATTTCAGCAGTACACTCGTTTCAGATAGACCGAATGATAATTCTTTGTCGCTTGAAACAAAATGTCCTTTCGAATCAAATGTACAGCACTTAATTCCAAATTGGTCACACTGTAAATTGGACTTAGACCGTTATTGAATCTTGAAAGTGTATGGAAAATGGTTCTATTCCATACAAAAATGATTCTTCGAACAATTTGGAATTATTTTTCCTATATAAAATTTGGCTCTTAGAACAAGGGGGTATAGATTATCTGATAAACAGGATGAGATACACTAAAACGGATTGCAGATTTTTCTGGTTCGGCACGAGCATTCTCAATAAAACTGCATTTTCAACTCATTTTCGGACATAATATTTATGTAGACCAATTATGCACAATTATATACAAGCAAATACCGAGACAGTTATTATACTCCGATCAACACTGACTCCTAGAATATCCCACACTCACCCAAATCGTATCCTGCGGTTACTTACCCCAAAAATACAG
Source organism: Brachyopa scutellaris (assembly GCA_949775065.1). NCBI lineage: Eukaryota > Metazoa > Arthropoda > Insecta > Diptera > Syrphidae > Brachyopa > Brachyopa scutellaris. Next base: position 95,822,603 of record OX459114.1, on the reverse strand, counting down.
AAGCGTCGTCTGTCAGACTGCAATCAGCAGAACCTTTCGGGGGGTAATAGTTTTTTGTCTGCCCCAACAAACTTAACTAATAAAATACCACTTACCGTATACTCGTACATACACAGGTATGTAAACAAGTAAATATAATTGAATTATTTTGCACGAAATACGTGCGCTAAATCAGCAATCGATTTTTACTTTCAAATTACGAATCCACATTGCCATAAGCACAGGTCCTGGGTTGAAAGTTCTATTCGCAACAATTTCCCCGGGAAAATATTGTTGCAAAAGAGTAAAAGGAAACAACAAAAAACTAAACCTTGATTAAAACAAAACCAGAACTTCGAATGCATAACTTTTAACTTTATTGCGATAAATTTTTTGTGTGCATACGAGTATATTCTTTTTTTTATTTGCCGCTGGTTTCTGGAAAATATGTAATTTCGAAAACTAACAAAGCGCACAATTTGCACACCCCCTGCCAGCGGTAGGTCCTTTTGAAATACGAGTATCTATGTGAAGTGCTGTGTGCATCCCTCCTGCTATTTGGACTCAATTGTAGAAGGGTTTTCCTACAACTACATGTGTGTGTATAGGTTATTTACATATGGTTTAGTTAGAATAATGCAAATGAAACAATGCGTCTTCTTCCCTCGTCATGCGGTAAATAGACAAGAACTTACCAAAACACATACCACCTCTGAAGTACCTACTGTGTATTTAATTCAGTCGGTTGATTGTTGAATTTGTGTCCATCGTCCTGCAGCAAGTTGGAGCTGTTCCCTTGCTCCCACTGAGTGATTAAGTAGATTCTAGGTTTTTATTTGCATAAATGTTAGGACCTCGATGATGGTCCCTCAATTGTCGTCGTCGTGCTCACAATATTGACCTAAATGATTTTTCCTTTGCCATTAAGAAACTGAAATATTTTTTGGGGTCGGGTCTCGGCTACAAAGATACACATGAACGAATACATTTATTGGTACTCGTACAAGGACGATAGGCCTATTTGCATTTGCCAAGACAGCAGGTGACATTTTCCTTGTCCTATGTAAGAGGTTTTGAATTTATTTAACTGCATGATACGGATACCAGACCACCACCGTCCATAAAACATTAGCAATGGCCAATGCATGTTGGCAGTAATGTTGTAGCGAATGTAGCCTGTGATGTGTACTTCATTTTTATGGGGAAGGCTTCAAAGTTGTGTTATTGTTTCCCTCGTGCGAATGTATGTAGATCCTGTATCTACATGTGCATTTTTGATTTTAAATTGGTTGATTTTAAATTGGTTTTCTCTGTGATAAATGACGAATTCATTTTGACATTAAAATTGATGCATTGTGGGAGAGTTTACTCGTGTTTTTCGATGATAAAATGGAAATATTTTTTTTATTTATGCAGATTAAATGGCTCTTGTTTTTAAGTTGTTCGTTATTTTGTGTACTCTGCTTGACACAGATAAATATGAGTCGTTAGTGAGTATTTTATTATTTGTTTTTAATGGGAATCAGTGTCAGAATACAAGCTCTGCTATTACAAGTTTGGAAGCTAAAAAAGTGCGATTCAAATGTCCTGTGGCGTTTAGGCTTTAATCAGACGTAAAGTGATGCATAGAGCAACGCATGTGATAAAGAAGTTATTGACATTTCATTGCCAAATGTGACGATCTAATTCCAAATATAAATTTCTTTGCCGCGGATAATAAAAGACGTAAAGAATTTTAAAAAGTAACTATATTATTATTGGCTCTCTCTCTTATTTTTAGTCTCAAATAATGCTGATTTATCAAATTTAAGATATCGATCCCAGATTATTGACTGCATAATACAATACATACGAAGTGTTAAAAGGTTATGAAATTTGAACGAAATAGGATATTGTGTTTTGTTAAGCTTTATCCTTATGAAAGATATACCTACTATGCACTTATGTATGTATAGTTATCTTAATTTTTTAAGTTTTGGAAGTGAATCGCGTGAAAAAATGGCTAAATAGTACATATGTACAAATGTTAGAAGAAACGTTTTTAACAAAAATAAAGCAACTTAAAGTTGCAGACTCCTAGGTGAATAATTCATTGAACATAGCATATGAGCACTAAAAGATGGCATAAATTGCTAGAAAAAAAAAATATATCCTGGGAAAGCTGGGTTTGGCAATATCCTGTATACTGTATAAGTTACAGCTCATGGGTTCCCAGTCCAATGATAATGTTTTTTTATATAATTTGCTAAATAAAGCAATGAAATATGTAAAACAATATTTTGTTTTTAAATAAAACAATTTCACACAATTGTGACACTTTATACACAATAGAAAAAAAAAACAGAAACATAAACAATTATTTAATAATAAAGGTAAAAAAATAATATGAAAATATAATAACCTAAGATTAAGTTAATAACAAATACATAATAAAAAAATGTAGCACTTCAAACACATTGTTCATGAAGTTTAGCAAAGCAATTTCCTTTTGGGGTTAAACATAAATAAATTTGACATTTTTTACAGAATACCGTAGTTAGAATCGTCAGACGAAAAATCAAACTCCGAACCATCCAATTCAGGATGTCTCATTAGTTAGTCCCATAATCATGTAATAATACTGATTAAGAGCTTACTGCCTGTATATAGAACAGAGAAATGCAACAGAAAGTGGACTAGGGAATCAATGTTCTGTAGGTAGAACATAAAAACAAAAAACCGCATGAATTTGGTAGAACGTTGTATTTTGCTAAGCGATGATATAATATATTTAAAATAACATTTACTTATATAATAAAATTAAACGAATAGGTACATTAACAAAAATAATAATAGATAGATATTTATTTCGTTTTAAAATACAATGGATTACTACCGCACAGTTTACAATTCAGAGATATGATATTACTATGCATGTATCTTTCTACTGAAGCATTGTCTTATTTTCTAAATTTATTTGTTTAATTGAGAATTTATTTATTTTGAGGGAAAAAAACGTACAAAACCCTCAATTTGATAAAAAAAAATAAAAAAAATATGTTTACAACAAAATGTATGTTTAATATATGTATGTATACAAAAATTACTAAATAAATATTATATTAATAAAAATAAAAAAATATCACAGAAAAAAGGTAATTTGATTAACAAAAAAAGAATAATACTTAAGTTAATAAATTGGGCATACCAATAAATAAATTAACAGAAAATAAATAAATTAATACTAAATTAATAAATAATGATATAACAATACTAATAATAAATAAATAATAATAATAATAATAAATAAAAAAATAGATAAATAAATAATTAAATAAATAAATAATTAAATCAATAAAGAAATAAGTAACAACAGAACAGAAACAAAAATAATAATGAATACTTAGATATATTGAGATTATCTTGCCACTCTTTGCGCAGCTGCGAATACGAGAGTTTTCACAAATAACGCCTTTCACTTAAAAACTAAAAACTGAAATAACATACATATTCTTAACCTTTCATAGCATGTCCCACTTCAAAATTCAACGGAAACTGATGTCCAGGATTTTTTGAATTTTTATGTTCTACCGGTAGGACCCCGCGTCCCTGGAGGTTGAATGGATTTCCCCACTCTCTTTAAGCTGGCCCTGGTCATATTTTTACAGTCGTTAGTTTCACTGACCAAATTTGAATAAAAAAGATTTCGAGAAGAGTGACATCTACAAATAGTTTTCATGAGTAGTCAATTTTTTTGGTGGGATAATGATTAAAAATATTTTATCTATCTATGTACATACAGTAATGTCTTATGATACCGAATGAATCCTTACAAAATGATTTACGGATTGTCAAATAATTTGGATAAATGAGTACAGAATTGTATTAGTGTTTTATGCTTAATCTTATTAGCCACTTCTAGCTACTACTAGCTACTTAGAAATCAAAATCAGACAGATATGATCAGACAAACAAAAACTACCTATAACGTTGAATAAACGTCTAAGCATGTTTTAACAAGAACAATGAACAATAAGAATACAATACACAGCTCATTCAGGATTAGGATCGTATTTACATTAAAATCTTGAGACGGGGAATATCAACTAAGGAGTTATAGGTACATATGGTAAACCAAATTACTGTAAAAGCCATACCTATGTTTTTTTTTTGATTCAGAATTTCAGAATTACTGAGGTTCAAAATCTTTGGAGCACACTGCTTCGCCAAATTCACAAATTCAAGTTCAAAATTTGGAAACTTTTTTCTTTAAAATCATGAACATTCTATATAAGACTGAAAAAATTAGATTTCAGCAGTTTCCCTCATAACACGGTTCGTTGCTTATACAGTTTGTCTTTGTTCACTGACTTTATTCACGCAAATTGGCATTTATGATTTAAATTTTAAATATTCCAATGATCTTTGGGCATACAGTAGAAATCGGTTATAACAATACCTGACATAGCGATGAACCGGACATAACGATATGTTTTCAAAGTCTAGGGTCTGGGCAAAACTCCATTTAACTCAAAGTTATTTGCAATCGTTTACAACCTGAAACCTTTTATAATGCTGAAAATATATCAGATTAAAGTCGAAAAACCGTAACAATGGTAAAGAAAAACGTGTTCTTATAAATACAGCTCGTTATTTCCATCCTGTTTTTAAATACATATGTACATATGACTGCAGTGACCGGTCTATGTACTACGTTTTTACATGTCTACATCTAGCCCTTTTCTATCTACATATACCTACATACATACATATGTATATTACTCGATCGTGCAACCATAACCATAACGATCCAAGGTACACAATGTGAAGCACCGTACTTGCATTATTTTTTTCTTATTTTTTTTCATTGCATAAATAAAATATTAATAAGTAAGTTTTTATTTTTCTGGGCTTAAAAGCGGCCAAAGTGGCCAAAGTAAATTTCATCACATGACCTATTGCAGTTCCATATCTCGTATCTGCAAATGGTGCGTTGAGATAGTTCTTAAGATAATGACAATAAATAAATGAAAATCATTTTCCAAAATTATGATATAATTTCAAGAACTGAAAGCGGTAAATGATTTTATTGTTCCGGATATAACAATAAACCGGTAATAACGATGAAATTCTAAAGTCTCTTCCACATTGTTATAATCGATTTCTACTGTAATTGTATCGCAAAAGCGTGTAGAGCAGTGCCTTAAGCCGAAATAAAAAATGAATATCCTGCTAATAATTTGTTCCCATTTATTAAATTAAATGCATTTATGAATCCACAGCAATGTCCATATTAGATCGACAGTAGAATTTGCCGGTCCAAAAACATGAATAGTCTTTAGACTCAAGGATAGTGAAGTGCAATGTTAAGAGTAGTGATGCCTCATGTGTATGCTCTTGTGTCCAATCTTCTTCCGCCTTTTCAACATTTCTACATCCATCTTATCAGTTCCAGAGAAATTACGATTTCACGTTCCGATAGTGGAAACTTACATATTATATCCATGCTGATGCTATACTATGTAGTGTTGGATTGAAATACAAACGATTGCATTTTGGTAAGGCTTTCAATCATTATTTCGGTGCTTAATCTCATGAGATTTCAGATGTAGGGTTCTTCACTTTTATTTGACGTCACTCTGGATCCAATTAAATTTTGTTTTGTTGTGAAGATCGATAAAACATCATCACATCCAATATAGAACTATAAATTTATCACAAGACTCGAAGTTACATTTGCTCCTTACAGACACTTCCTTGGCTTGAGGGTGTTTCCAAGATTCCCATTAGAACTCTGGCTGGGTACCCGGAATGGCTTTGATTCTGAAACCAAAAAAGAATTACACTACATGATACTCGCAGCTCTGAAAATTCAATTCACTGATATTTTAATTGAAACTAACGTTTATTCTGTAATGTTTAAATTTATTCCCCACCACATTATAACTGTTGAATATTGAACCACACAAACCTCTCTAGAACCGAATTTGTCGCTCAAATATCAAAACAAATTCGGATCTACAGGGTGGATGTAGAGCAGACGATAAAACGCGAAAAAAAAATCCAAAAATGGAATTTGTCTCCTGTCCAACTCCTGTCGCAAAGCCAGCCTCCAAGTGCCTATAAATAGAACAATTATAGCGTGAAATTAAAAATCAATATTCTTGTTAAATTAAACTGTAATAAAAAAAAGAAAGGAGACGAAGTGCAAAATAACACAATGAATACAAGTATGCCTCGTACGCGCAATTAATCCTCAAATAACTTACACACACATACTCATTTCTCACTCACAGCTTTGATCGTAGTGCAAATGACTAGGTGTATACTTAGTAATAGTAATAATCATCATAATAATAATGTCGTGCTACACGTTTCGGGCAGCATAAAACGTGTTTCGAACACCGAACCATGAAGTCAGGAGAACGAAACGAAACGAGCACACACTCAGTACAAACACCGTGTGACCTTTTCGCTTTCGGCAAACTCACGATATGGCATGCTCACCTTCGGTTTGCTTTATCGCCAAGAACCACACACGGCGGCGGGGTGGGGGTATTTAAGGACCTTTACACTACTACCATAACTGTTCCATCCAACACCAAATCATAGTGCAAATTAAGGAAATCATAGCTGCGCAACACCCAGGACCAAGCAGGATGGAGGCAGGATTCCACCACGGCATACATACATAGGTACGAGTAACGTGCCACTAATAAAGTCGCTTGTCGCGTATATACTGACGGTTATTGGGTCATTCTGCGAATACGTAGAGCTTAAGTTATGATTTACTTTATTCGTAATTATGCAAAACTAATTGCATGCTTTCAAATACCTACGAGTACGTGACTGTTCGAAACTGAGTAGAAAACACGCGGCAGGCACCGATGCGATAATAGTTATTCCATTCAATTACATTTGAAAATAATTCGAAAAACTTAATTTTCCATCGTCAACGACCACAATGAAAACCAGTCTACCTAGAACCAAGATAACAGAGTGGAAGCGTCGTTCGCATTCAAAACCCCCCGTGTGAGATAAGACACATCAAGTGTCAAATGGGATACTGAAATTTGAAATCCAAATTGGAAAGACCAACTAACCGACTAAAGTTCGGTGTTTCTTTTTATAGGGAATGCATATAGAACGAGAGGTACGAGTAGCTGATAAGAAAAACGTAAGCTGGAGGCGGTAACGGTACCGTATCAATCAATCGACGGGTATTAATTGCCACCGCATGACTCAAACTTTTTAACCCGAATGACCGAAAAATTGTCGTTACTATTTAATTACACATTAATCAAGTGTGGGGATAAACTCTGGGCCAGTGTGTAGGCATTGATCTTGCTTAGGTGTGTTGTCTAGACAAGATTCTTGTCATTGGGGTTGGAGTAATTGGCGCCTGTTTTCAGGGTGGTTCCATTATTCGTTTGGCACACAGTGTAAATATTATTAACTATTTTTCATCATTGTGAATTGTCAACTGTAGGCTTTAAAATTAAGTCACCTATTTTACGGTGTATTTGTGTACTTTATTTGGAGAAAGAATTTCCAGAATTGCATGCAGTTTTTTTATTTGAATAAGATAAACTTATGTTGGGAAAGTTCGTGTGAATTACTAAATTCTCAAATCTTATCTTGATTTTCGAGAACTGGATTTATTTTTTAACTTAAGGAAGTTAATTTGGTCTTTTTTTATGATCTATCAAAAGTGGATGTTGCGAAATATTAGTTATCGGTTAGTCAGTTCAAAACCAAAATATTGGGTTGACAAGAAAATAATTTCGGGTTTTAAAAGAAGATGGCGTTATGTTTGCGAAATTCCGTTCTGGAGATTTTTCACTCAAAGATGACCAGCGTACACCAATCGAAGTTGATGATGACCATCATCATATAACTGCGCGAGAGATTGCAGAGAGGTTAAATGCATCACACACAACAATTGAAAATCACTTAAAACGTCTTGGACTGGTAAGAAATCTCGATATTTGGGCTCGACATGAATTGAAAGAGATTCACTTAACACAACGAATCAATACGTGCGATCTGCATCTCCAAGGCAATGAAATGGACCCTTTTTTGAAACGAGAGCACTAAATAAAGAATACCATAAGAATACTATCTACAAAACTTGGTAAATCTACAAAACACTTTCATAGGTTTTATACTGGAAACAGAAAAAAGGAGGTATTATCAAGCAGTCCCAAAATGATGACAGTTGAGGAAAGATCGACCAGTTATCTAACCAAACTGCTAAGGAATAAGAAGCTGCATCATACCTACAACTAGCTTGAAATACGATGACTTTACTTTAGGTGGCGCTTCAGCTCGGTGTGAACCTGGGCCTTCTTCTCGCAACCATTTGTGTGTGCGTGTTATATTTTTGCACGATTGGAAATGACTCTGAACGGCGAGTTGAGAAGCTCAATGAGAAATGATAATCTTTGATTGCTTGTCAGATATTCGAAAAAGGCGGCACCGTGAAAAAACTTTAAGGTGATGGGCCCGGGCTAGGATTGAGCCCGAGCAGCATTGCGTAGTAGTCCAACGCACTTACCACTACACCATGGTGCTCACTACATGCAGTGACTGTTTGAGCAATTAGTTTTTCCAATATACTACGGAATGGACTGTATGGTCAAAGACTATTTATACCTAACCTATGCATGTATGTATGTATCTCTTCTATGCGATCCATCTACGAGTACATCTTTTTAAGATTCTATTATCTTATCCAGCATACTACATACCTATATACATACATATGTACGATAGTCTTAAGGCAATTTGATCGGTATCTGTGTATGTGGCGTCAGGTGCAAGAGAGACCACAGTTTGACCACAATCCAAAGAATGGAAACGAGTGGCGTCTTGCTTGAAGCTTGAGTCAAAAAAATGCTCGATGCTAAAATCGCACGACTTTATCTTAACCGCTTTAATAGTGTGTGGAACACGTTTGCAAATTGTGTAACGAAAAAAAAGTTTTGGCAGTTTGTAGTTCAGTCAATGACAATAATTAGGTATTTTGTACATCTTAAAATGCCTTACAGTGCAATAGCAATAAATGCAATATGTACATATGTACATATGTGCATATATCCGAGAAATACATCGATACAATATCGTACGCAGTTGATTAATAATCACCACACGACTCCATTTAATTTGCTGAAAATGTACTAAATCCTCAAACTTCGGTCGGGGTTGTATATCATAAGTCCAAAAGTCATAACTTTGAAACCTTTTTGGCATCTTTATCTCCATTAAAGACATAAGCCCTTTTGAAAATATAGAACAATAATGTGATTGCCCAAAAGTCAATGGGAATTCAGTTTACCAAGAATCACCAGGTGACAACAGCAGGACATCTTGCACCCATCTCTCCGCATTCTCCAATGTTAACCTTAGTCATAAATCAGAGGACCTGGATACCTGGAATGAGAACAACCAACTAGAGAAGATGCTCAATAAACACATTATACATACATACATATTATAGATGTATATATTTTAAATAAAACCCATTCCGGAAAAGGGACATCACTTAATCCTAGGTAATTTATTAATTGCTTTACATCCCTCAAATAATTAAGAGGACCCTTTTCTAAACGGCTGCTTGTGTGTGATGTTATTTATGTTTGCGTATATGCTGCTGACGCCGCCACTTTAGCTCCTTAAGAATTGTTTAAATTCAAGGATTATCTCTTGTAAGTAATTCTCTAGATAAAAGTGTCCTTATCACACCCACTTTCGAAATACGTAAACAAGCAGAGTACACACTAAGACTGTGTGAAAGTCGTGAAAGTCAAACAGGGTAAATACACCGCTGGCGCGCGTTACATTACGGCATATCCTCTCCAAAGGACAATATTATTGTTAACTTAATCGGGTACACATATCCCCATTGATATAAATATGTATACATATGTACGTATTTATGTGTATCTCCATCGAACGAGTATGTACATATACCCCCTTATGTCACATGGCCGTAATTTAACCTAACGATTAGTAGTTTAGTCGGCTTGCTTTGCTTTGCTTTAATGTTAATCCTTTTGCTGCTGGCGGCAGCATATAAAACCGCCCACCCTCTCATATACATATGTACGTGTGTATTGTGTTGTGGAATATAACAACAGAATCCTGTATCCATCATGCTGTTGGCTGATGGATACAGGATTAAGAGTGAACTCCCAAAAGAGATGTTTCATCGTATTTTTATATCCTTTCTTCACCCCATCACCGAGTGTTCCAAATGTTATTTCGATTCACATGTGGGAAGCTGAATAAAACTCACTCACACTCAGACACATAAACGCACACACGAGTAATTTTAGTATAATAAAAATCGATCGATAGATTAAAGAGACAGTATAAGTATTTGATGTTATCCAAAAAAGGACGAACCAACCATGAAGATGAGACAAGAAGAATATACAAACGAACGACAAATCCTCACATCCTTCTGCCACTACTCCGATCTCCGAGATTCAACCGATGATGGAGGAGAAAATTATGTCCGATGTGTTGTGCTGTACTCGATATACACCCAGCACAGCTTACAGCATCCCTCATTTCAATCGGGTATATCCAGCTTCCAGCGAAAAGGAAGGGATATATGCACGCACGCAGGATTTGCACTCTATCTCATTCTCCGCCTCTGTCTATCTCTCTTTTTTTCTAGTCGAATCGAGAATAGAATACCCCACACCACTTTCAATGGCAGTAGGTATGCCGAGCGATGAGATTTTAAAACGGGAAACGCACACACTGAACTTTGAAGAGGTGTTAGTGATGCTGCAGGATTAACCGGCGGTATATTCGCTTATCCATTTTCGGGGTGTGTTTGTATTCTAGCTGGGATTCTCCCATTAAAAACCATCCGCCATGCTGCTGGTTTTCACTCCCAAAATCAGCAAGGAAAAAAAAAACGATATTTAAAACCGTTTCTCTTTTTTCGTTGTCAGACTATTGTTGACGTTCGTTCAGGCACCCAGGAAAGGGGTTGCTGTTCGCTGGGGTAAACTTTTCTAGCCACTGTCGCGCTGTGTATTCGCAGGGGAAGTTTGCCGTTTTTTTTTTTTTGTGTTTTCTCATTTTCTAGTATAACTTCAAGTTGGAATTTATCGTTGGTATTTTAAAACGAAGCCAGCATGGAATTCAGAATGGGATGATGATTTTATGTGCCAGGCTTTTAAATGGTTGGGTACACAGCGAGCACACACATATATATAGGTACGTATCGAGCATTTTGTCTTTCATTGTTCGCATTATTAAGTTTTTCAATATTCGACTCGAAAAAGAAGGCAAATAGTTGCTCTAGGTCCTTGATATTTTATATATCTTTATACAGAGGTATTTAGCCTTGATAACTCATTCGGGACACTACTCCGTGGTTTGGTTTTTTGTTGTTGTTGTTGTTGTTGTCAGGGCTTCAATGACACAACCATTAGAGGGTACGGATGGGGGGTATCTAGTCGTGTCGTCGGTTTTTGTGATTTTCGTATTAAGCATGTGAAAACTAAAACCTTGGGGTTATTAGCAATTTCAATTATCACTCTTACGTGATAAATACTTCGTGATTCGATAACTAAAAGTTTTTTTTTCATTCTTATTATTTTCAATTTCTAAACGGAAAAGTAAATATTGTTTTGCAAAATGTGCTAATTGACTTAGCAGAGCATACATACATATATACATACATATCTGTATATGTATATGTACATGTATTATATATTAATTTATTTTTATATTTAGCTATAGGTGATATCAGTTGTGAAATTGGTTTTATTGGATATACCTGTCCACCTAATATTTTTTTCAAGGCAATTGATTTGTTTTTTTGTTTTGTTCTTACTACGTTACGTACACATTTATGTATGTAAATGTTTTTATTTCATTAGTGTGATTAAATTGAATTATAAGCTATATTTAAATTCATTTGAAAATTATGATATACATAGCATGAAAATTGTGATACCTATGACATTTAAATGATGGATTGTTAATGCGAACCATCAGATGAGCAAAGGCACCGTCATGGCGTCGCGTCGACACCAAAAAATTGATTGATTATACATACATATGTAGCTTAGTTTAGCTGTCAAGTAAAACACATGTTTAGTTGGTAATAGTAAGTGTTACCGCCGATTGTTATTCACACGAAGTAAAATAGGCTCCACTTTGAAGAATTAGTGTGATAATATTTTTTGAAGAAGTACTAGGACTTTTTTTCTTTAACGTATTAACATTGATATTTATGATTATTATTATTGTTATTATTATTATTTATTTATTTCTTTATTGTATAATTTAAGAAATAAAAAAAGAACATGGCAAAAAAGTGCAGTCTATCAAAAACAAAAATTACATTAGTTAATTTAACCAGCTTCCAATTGTGAACCGTTAAGAATTTGTATTCTTGGTAAAGGAAATCAAGCCGAGTTCTGACAAAATAGGACAATTTGGTATAAAGTGTTGAGACTGCTTGAGTCTTGCATGTCTTGTCGATAGCTCTTTAGCCTCAGTAATTCAGTTCGCGTCCTAAAGATTAAACTCATTTGGTCAAGTCCAAAATGATAACGACTAGAGAAGTAATTACATGTGCCCAGAAAATGGCTTAGAGAACTATAAATACGTCTGTATGTGGATGATATTGCCTGTCGTCTACTTTTTGAATAACTTCATATAATCTGTCTTTCCAGTCAAATACATAAGCCGTGTTTTTCTGAAATCTACCTAGCCAGTCATTTATTTTTAAATGATTCCCAGCTGATTTACCCCCAAGTTGGTATGTGTGATTTCGGTCCTACGAAATCAGCTGTCAAGAGTGAACTGTCAAGGTATTTGGCATTCAACCAGTTTTTTTTTGTATTTGTTTTTAAAACAATTAATTTCGAGAATTTATTCAATGGATAATTTATAAAAAAGAGGTAGGTACCTAACTATGAAATCATAACATAGTTGATTATATTTGTGAAACATCATTTATTAATTAAAATTATATAATTTTCGTTTCGTTAAATGTCAAGAGAAGAGAACAGATAGCTTTCAGCGCCACCTGGCCATGAGATATCGCAAAATTCCTAGCCAGCTGCTTTTGGCTGGGGATAAAATCAAGATTTGTAGCAAGCTGGTTGTTGTATGTATTTCTTATACGTGTGAAATTTGACTTTGCTAGCAACTATGTAGGTACTGGCTAGTACGTTTCAAGAAAACATCTATTATAATATTCAGATAGATTAAGATCAGAATTATGAATATAAGTTGCCAGTCCATTCCAGTTTTTGAAATGCGATTGATTACGTTGACAGGCAGATATGAGGAGCTTTTTCTGTAAATTATTTACATACATCCCTACACATAACATTCCCCAAAATCCGTACTGGTTTTAAGGTTACGAATGTAAATTTGCGAAAGACCAGATGCAACATATATGTTGGAGTCATCAAGGGAAGCTTAGAAATATGTACGTTTAAACAAAAACCTATCTCTTCAAGGTCTTCAATACTTGGTTGGTTGCTTTGTGAGGGTGAGGATTTCTCCTCATCACGTAGGCCACAAGTCGGGCCCGTTGTGCTCCCCTCTAGAACTGTGTTGTGAAAAAGGGGTGGAGGTATGTGTTAGTGAAGGGGGGTAGCGTAGTGGAATGGAAAGGTTAGAAGGAATATGTGGATTCAAGAAAAACGCTCTGTATGTCGTGTAAACTCCAGTGTTTTCGAGAAATCGATGGATCTGAGAGATGTCAGCGCGGGTAGGATGTGTCTTCCCAGCTGTTTGTGCCTTATTGAGTATAAAGCCGGATATCCGCAGAGGAAATCCTGGTGCTTTCATCCTTTTCTTCTCTTCAACATGTAAATATCACAAAAATTCCAAATGAAACATTTGAGACTGCATTTAAAATTGAATATCTTTAAATTAATAGTACCTATAGTTGATTTAAGACTCCAATTTTCGAAAAATTTAATAAATCCGCTTTTATGTACATACCTACATACTTTGCGCATTGCTGAATAGCACGGAAATTATTATTGTTTTTTTTTATAATCAGGTTGCTACTCTGAGAATGTTTTATAGATAGTTTCAATAGTTTCTGCATCGACCTCAAATACACACGTGAATTGAATATTATGCTAATGAAAAACAGCTTTAATAATTCCACGTTGGGTCATTGCTTAATGTTCTTGTTTGTTTAGTCAGAGTCAGTATATTAATTTTAGTTTTTTTTTCATCATGACTAAGCAACACAACCAACCAAAAGTTTATTTTAGTTCGTCGTCTCATACTCCGTTTTGTTAGTGTTTAAATGGAAAAGTGCAGAGGTGGCAAAAGCGGAACTTAACCATAACCCGGCCCTGGTTATGGTATTATATTGGCAGATTTATTTAAACCAAACTATTTTGGTACACCAAATTACACAAAATACAATGTTTCCTTTATACTAATTGGAAATACATTAAAATTGAAGTGGCTTCTAGTTTTTGTTACTATCGCTAATAGTAGTAGGCAAAAACTGTTATGTTCGCGGTTCGCCTAATAAACATACGAGTACATGGGCACGCTCCACGTTCGCATAGTTCCAAGTACATGTTATAACAACGGCAACGCACTATTAATAAAGTGACCGTTTTATGTATTTCGCAAAATGGTAGGTCTGCTGTAAAACAATGAACAATTTGAAAACAAGGTTAGCATGAGGATACGTTATTGTATTTAGCTGAACTGTTTGAACTGATTCATTCGTTTTAGAGATTTACATTGTTTTAACTTTTATAGCTTGGTATGTTGAAAACCTACGATCGGTGGCCTTAGTTAACCTACCAACTAAATTTTTGTGATCCATACAAACTGATGGTACACCTACCCTGTACAGATATCAAATACCTTCCATTAATGATTTTTTTTCTTGCTCTTTCCTCTGCGAATTATACTGACATTATTCAATGTAAATAAATCTTTCGCTGCCCAGAACAAAAGTATTTATATGAGCGTTCATATCATACCCGAAGACAAATTCCATTGCAACAATTTTGCAGGTCGCTGCACTAAAAACGAAAAACAAAAAACAAATACATTCAGTGATCATTTTGGCGGCAAAGTCTACTCATGGTGTTTTGTCCATACTCGTTCCTACGTGCGATAGTATTAGTATGATATGAAAGAGTTGGAAAAAATCAAAACAACTTCCTCCCGCGTCTTTACGATTTAATTCGGAGTTCCCAGAGAAACGATGGATGTGGGTATGTGATGTGTACTCGTATGTTGGACACCATTGAACTGAAGAACGCCAGACACAAAAAATACAAAAACAAATGAATCAGAAGAAACAAAAAGAACGCGAAAGGAAGGGAGTAAAGTAAGCAGGAAAGAGCCAACAAAACAGAAATTGCAACAGTGTTGTTTAAAAACAAGGAAATCGTAAGTTATGGTAGATCGTAGACCGTTTACCTGAGCCGAGATCTGAGAGATTCAGGAGCGCACACAAGAGGCCGTCCGTGACTTTTGCGAAAACAACAAAATAATAACAATAATAACAACAACAACAGTAACAGGTAATAAAAAGCAACGGAACGAGAAGACTTGAGAGAGACAATGTTTGTGTTTTTTTTTTATTTATTCCCCAGTTATGGTAAATTGGGACTGGGAGTTGTTTACGTCCAGAAATTCCTTCCTCCCGGCTTAAAGTTAAAATACCGCTGTGTGTGTTTGCTATTCATTTCGGAGATGCGTTTTTTTTTCTCTTAAAGCGGTATTCTGCTCGCGCATTATTTCGATACACAAAACGATAAATAAATTAGGTGAATGGACTTGAGATTCGAATACAAAAACGCAAAAAATCGATTGCAACGAAAGTTATCCCAAGATAAAATCCAACCGGAGACACTGTGAAGATATGTATATAATAGTATGTATATTTTAGTGAACCAATGTAATGAATGAGGTCCTGGGAATCAGTCGTGGATATTATTTAGAACAAAATGCTCCAGTCTATGAGGCTTACATTTGGAATGTGATGATTCGATAATCGATTTTTGAATCATCGAAATGTATCGAAATGTTGGCATTATTTCAATATGCATTTGTACATAATATGTACATACTATATATTGAAGTAATGCGAACATTTCGATACAAATGATATATTATAATATGTAATTCCGAGTGTTAATAGACAGATTCTGGAAAACCACTGCTAATACGTGACGATAAACGGTGTTTAAAACTCAAAGAGCGAAACACAGCGCAATGATAAATGACAGCCTTGCTTTGTTGACTCCTGTCCTGAGTCGTAGACAGAAAAATCATTCGTCAAAATATTGGGCCAATTAAATGAGAAATAGAAGAAAACTAGGAATATAGGTATATGAGTTGTTTCAGGAGTTGGATGAAGCCATTGGAAGTCAGACACATACATATACATACATACATATTATGTTAAAGCGAATGGAAAAAAAAACAATGAAAAGCACTCCGATTGGAGGTAATGAGAAAAACGTGCCCGTATAAGACTTGAGATGGATTTCGTTTCAGATACCTACACATATTTTAATGAATAGGAATGACAGTAAGTTCAAGTAAAATATTTCAATTTCCCCAGCAGCGACCATATCATCAAAAAATAAAGAGTAAAGTATTAGCGGATACAAATGGAAAGCATTTAACAAAGCCTTACAGAAGTACAATTAAAAAGAAAATGTTGAGCCACTACGTGGTGCAGTCGTTCGACGTATAGATAGTTAGTTTCAAAAATTAGTTCTGATTCTAATTTCTTGAATAATGTGGCCCGTCTTACATGGGTTAGGGCGAATAATTTTCTAATGCCAAAACATCGAAGAATATGAGCACAGTGTTGTAGCGGTAAGTGCGTTGAACTACCACGCAAAAAGTTTTTTCACGGTGCCACCTAATTCGAATGTCTGACAAGCAATCAAAGAGTATCATTTGACACGATTGAGCTTCTCAATTCGGCGTTCGGAGTCGGCAAAAAACTGTATCTCCCTTACATTTGTGCAAAAATATAACACGAACACAAAATATTCACGCCGAGCTGTAGGGCCACCTTAAGAAAGAAAGAAATAAAGAAGAAAATATCGAAAACTGTAGTATTTATTATCATTTACTTAAAGGTAGCTTTGACGTTCCTTGATATTCGAAATATGTACATATGTATGTATGTATATTCTCGCGAACGAAAATTTCAAAAGGATACAAAGACTGTTTGCTCGGTTAATACTTTGGAGTAAGAACGATGTCCATGGTTACCTACAATAACATGAAGAGCTAGCAAACCTTTATCTATTTGTTGAATACAAAGAAATCAATAAAGACAAATTTGAAAACTACATTGCTCGACGATAGTCCTATTATTTAAAGAAACATTTTGGAGGATGTATGTCAAGATTATTGAAAATCGGGTAAGTCTGAAAATAAATGCATTTGAAAATTTCTGAATTCAGTGCCTTAAAATGGTTCTTACCACTAGGTATATGTGATGCTCATTATAACTTTCATACGGTGGCATTCAAGTTCAAAAAAAAAAAATCAGACGTGACACATCCCTTACAAAACCTATCAATTAATTTTATTGACTTAACATAAAAGATGTCTACACAATAGGTTTGTGGTCTTTTACTGTCTACCTTGCTTTTACTCAAGGTAACATCTTGTAGGCATATTTTTATTACGAAGCACTTGCCTGTCGTAAAAATGTATCCGTATGCAGAAGAAATGATTTTGCGTGTGACCATGAACTTGTAAACTGTTCGCACAAATGTTGACCTAGAAGTGTTAGACTTTGTATGGAATACTGAAATTAATTTTATTTTTGTAAATTATAGAAATATTACTGTGTTTGTAGGCAGTGACCAGCTATATTTCGTCGAAATAAAATCTACATTTTTATGAATGATTTTCAGATAGAAATTTTGACTTCATTTTCAATTGAATACTGTCAAATAAAATATGTATATAGCAGATTTACGACTTGATTTTTAAGAGTATGTAGTAGAATGGTCAACTTGATTAGAACTTTCCAATAAAAAAACTGATCTTGATTTTAATTTGAATTCGAAAAATAGCCTAAATAGTAATATACACTCATGTATCTCAATTTTGACATCAAACAATACCCGTATTTTGTTTTTCAATGTGACGTAAACAATATTTTTAATATTGTACATATCTTGACATTCTTGTTATCCAAAATGGACATATATATCGTAGGTACCTCAAAAATCTAATGTTTTTTGATACAAATGATACTATTTAGAAGGCAAAAAAATCTATAACAAACTCGCCATGACCACTCAACAAACATGCAGACCCTACTTAGTCCTTATTCACCCTCGATGTTCACATATCCTTTTCATCTAAATTTCCTTTCTAGATCCGTAAAAAATCCGAAATTTATTGGACAGCAAAATCCGATTTCGAGAAGTATTAATTTGTGTATTCCGAGCTGAGTGTATTATATGGAGTTTCCCTTCTTTGCATTCATATGCATGTATGTATGTATATGCATATGTAATGTGTATGTGTGTGTGCATTTTCTCTTTTTTTTTTTTAAATCCTAGCCAAAAAAGAAATAAAATATTTTTTTTTTGTTGGCAGCAGCTGAGGTTCGAAACATGAAAATTATATGCCATTGCAAGGGTATCACATAAATTATTTATACACTACCTAGAGGGGGGAGGGAGAACCAAAAAACAAAAACGGCAGCACCGAAAGAAATCATCGAACGTCTAACGAAAGTGAAGAGAAACGAAAGAAATTACATGAACGACCTTTTCAAATGTCCTGCAAAATACGAGTATACTCGAATATATAAAGGAGGTGTTTACATACATATGTATTATATACATATACATATATGTTTACCAAGTCGAAAGGAATTATAGGACGGTCCGATATAAGCTACGGGCTATGATGGAGAATATGCCCGAGGATGCAGGTGAAGGAAAGAAATAAATTAGGATACTGTAATGAAGATTGTATACGAGTATACACACATTAAATAAGTGGCCAGGAGAGGTAATTTTGAAAAAATGTATTTTTGAAAAGAAATCAAAGAAGCCGTGCATTTTTAAATAGTTGGCCTAATACCTCAGACACCAGTGAGCACCGTGGTGTAGTGGTAAGTACATTGGACAACTACGCAATGCTGCCCGGGTTCAACACCTAAAAGTTTTTTCACGGTGCCACCTCTTTTGAATGTCTGACAAGCAGTCAAAGAGTATCATTTGTCAACGAGCTTCTCAACTCGCCGTTCGGAGTCGGCAAAAAACTGTTAGGTCCCTTCCATTCGTAGGAAAATATAATACGCACACACAAATGGTTGCCAAAAGCAGTCCCAGATTGACCCCGAGCTGTTGCGCCACTTAAAGTAAAGTAATACCTCACTGCCTGAACACAATGGCGAAGCTGTAGTGGAAGTAGGCAGCGCTGTCAAAGTTAAAATACACGTAAGCCCTATAGCGCGAATACAATGCGAAGCTGCTGCTATAGTATGAATTGTAAGGTGAAGCGCAAAGTTCAGCCAACTTCAACTTTGTACTTCTACTGCAGCTTCACCATTGTGTTCGGCCAGTCAGACTCGACGGTTTAATTGCACAGAATATGTCTAATAAAAATATGGTTGTTCATTAGAAAGGCTGTACTATTTTCCCAACCCATTTAGAGAAAGATACAGATTACAGGCGCGTATGTATAACTCGCACAAATATGGGTTCTAGTGGTCATTTAACTAAGCATACAAATCCTTAACTCCCAGCACCATATCCAGAATAGCGAAACAAATACCGACAGTGGAATGAGGATATCCGCGATCTTCGGATTATCGCGCACTATCCATTTCTGGTATACTGCTGTACTACAGCAACCGGCTTTATAAGGTTAAGTAAGGATATACGTACGGCATAAATATATATTTGGAAGCTTCGCTAGCGCTTTTGCTGATATTATATCAGAAGCTCTGTCTGACTACAACAACAATGCAATGACGCAAATTCACTGCCCCTGTGTTCGCAAAATGTCACGCAGATGAAGACAAATACTCGTACGAGTACTTGTGGTAGTTAAGTTCTTCTTTACCTAAGCTCTGTCAATATTGATATCTGTGTAAATATAGCAAGTAATAACTGCAGCTAACGACCCGATTCTTCTCCCAAATTGAGGCCCTTATCAAGTTTTCAACAAACTGACTGCTACTAACACCACCAGAAAGAAGTTTCCCCTCACATTCAAGTTGCTAGGTTATTCAACCACTCACCAAACTCCATCTGTCGTAAAAATTATTTCACTTGACAGACACACGGAATGATACTAAATTTAGATACATTATCGATCTCTTGAACAGACAACACCACTCGTGTTGTAACGTCATGACGTAATAAATCTGTGTTAGACCTTTGCACTTTGAGTATGAATTTTTTAACCATGTACGAGTACATAATACCATTTAAAAATATTTTTATTATAATGCATCTGCTTGCTTCCTTCTATAACTTTATGCATTTACCTACATATGTATGTATGTATATGTATCAAACTAATATAATTATGACAGTGACCTTTGTTTGTTCGTACGAGTATCTACATATCTGCCTTGAAGTGTTTAATCGTTTCTGCATTTTTGTATTGAACTTGCAGTATGTGTACTTGTTCTATTGCAGTTTCGAGAGCCAGAGATATATTGAAAAGTGTAAATCCAGCAATTTATTACACTCGATGAAGTCACGTTGATATTGTGACTTTACATACACATATGTATGTACATATGTAGGTAACACTATTGGTGAGCAACCATTAGTTTTAATTATTTAGCTTCGCTGTAACTTTTCGCTTTGCTACCGCGTTCAATAACTTTCGACAAAAAAAGAATTTTACTTAGTTTGAAAACAAAAACATAATATTAAAAATGAATATGTATTTACACGTAAAAGGGATTTAGGCAGATATTAAAAATGTATACATTTTGAAAAGGGGCCAATATTTTATAAATTATTGTGGACCCTGATTCTTATAGTTTAGAAGTTGCCAAATCGCGCCACGTGTCGTATATCAATGACCCTGAGCAGCTGTAGTTTATATTTTTTTTCAATAAGACACACCATTTATTGGGCAAGATATTTTTTATTAATTTCCAACAAAAACCGATATATTGCCACGTAAGTTTTATTATTATTACTTATTCCCAAAACTAAAGATTTATTCGAAAGCCCCAATTTACCAAATAGCAAAAAATATTGATTTCACATAATTTAATGCAGAATTTCATTTGGAAAATTATTTTTATTTCGACGTATTTTTTTTATTTCCCTTTTACGCTCTTAACCCAGATAAATATGAAAAGGGGAAGTTTGCAGATAGCATCAGTCAATATATGCATTTCTCTCATGTTCCTACTCATATGTATGTATGTAGCTCTGTTTCAAATTGTAGAATAAACTGTAAATTTGCATGAATTTCACATAAAGATGTCATGTAGCTACCCATGTAGATCTGTTGAGATATGCTAATGACAGTACCTACTCTCTGCTACCACACTGCTTAGCTGGGTACAAGTTACTCGAACCTTAACTACCTATACTTATACATTTATATTTGTATGTTTGTTTGTGAAATATCATACTCACTACTTAACTAGTGTGTCATATGGAACCTCGTGAGTTCGTAGAAGGGGTGAGCGAGTTTTTTAGTTGACCGGGATACATTCTTTTTAATTTTACAACAAATTGGTTTCACGTAATTATTTTTATTTTTTCAGAATACAAGAGTTTGTCTGTATTAGGCACACGGTAGAAATACAGTTTCAGTTAAAAAAATAAGTACATTGTAAGGGTTAGGTAATTGTAATATAATCGGTAAACATTAGTAGGTCTCGCGTTTTTTAATACGGTTAGAAAAACTAGGTGGTCATCGTTTGTACAAAATTTTGTGTAGTCTCTACTAAAAGGAGTTTTTGAAGTTATTGTCTAACAAGCCACTAACCACTACATAGCACTACACCATCTATCGGGTTTAATAAGTACTGTTTCTAGAATGCAAGGAAATCTAAATCCATTGCAATAAATCTAAATACATATGTATGTACAAATAAATCGTTTGTGGGATGATATGGTAAAGTAGGTACCCTCGGGCATGTCATGCTTTGGCGAAATTTATCAACGAATCCCAAAATGTTTGATAATGGTATAGAGATTTGGATTTTGAAGCTATGAAACCTCACAAGAACTTTGTCCTTAAGATTAACGGAAAATATTATTTTTAATTTTAAAAAAATAAGTCGTATTGCCGAATATACTCCAATCCGATTTACAAAGGCACATTCTGTAAGAGAGTTTTCAGTCGAAAATCTCAATATTGTCTAACTTGATTTTTTAAATATTAACTTGCTAAACTATTTAATTAAGAATATATAAAGATCTAGTCTTTGGCGTTAGAATCTATTGTATATATATGCACATACATATCTTGTGACAATACAGGGCTTTTGTTTTTTTTATTAATTCAGAAAAAAATATACTTAAAAAAAAAATAAGAAAACAAAACAATAACAAGCTTAAAATAAGTATAAGTAGTATTTATTAAACGTTGCGACATGCATACATACATACATATGTACCTACGAGTATTTACATAATATGTAGGTTTCTGTCCTTGGCTCTTAACCAAATCTACCGCGATATATATTTGGATTCAAAACCTTCTGAATGACCTTTCTTCCCTGAATCGAAAGTGTCGCCAAGAAGATGCAGTGTATTTTTAATCGGGACTGCACACAGAACATGTCTATTTGAGTTTCTGGCCACATTCAGCTGCTGAATGTGCACCGATCTCTCAAATTGGCTTTTACTTCACATTTTTCATAAACTTTTAAAATCTATATGAATTTTTGTTGCCTATCTTAAAACTTAATATTAATACAATCATGCTAAAAATAAAAATCAATTGCCAATTCATATAAAATTGGCCATGCTTACATATCCGTACTGAAAAATAATACCGGAACACATAAAACACACAATTTTTTTGTGGCTAACTATTATAGCTTTCATACTACAATGGATCCCATTTTATCATTATAGGGCATATTCAACCAGAAGTGGTTTAAACTGAATACGGGTTTGCCAAATGTGCCCCAGTTTACCATATATTGTTATATATATTGAAACCCATAAAGGATCAATAGTTAGACACCGAAAAATATAATTTTTAGAAACAAATCTCCCCACTTAAACATCTACAAAACGTTCCACATTCTTTAATTTCCATAAAGCCTAATCAAATTTTAGCTGCATTTTAATTTGTTTTATTTAATATTATTCCAACTTACACTCAACAGTTAAAACAGCTGAATTCTCATCCAAGCAAGCAAATATTACAAACCCAACATTGTAAATGTCAGAAAACTTGGATTAAAATAGCAACGTGACAAATAACATATGTATAGCGAATTGTTAAGTTGATTCTTTTTTGTTTTGTTTAAAATTTAAAGGCACTCGTTCCGACTCATACTATAGGAATATATCCAGGAGTATGCAAGTACTTTTTAAGTACAACCTTAGCAGTAGCTGCGCTCATGGTCGAACGGTCTTCAGACTGCTGGAATCCAAGCAGCAACTCATGCACGTGTTTACGGATTCCTATATGCAATTCTAATTGTTCAAGCAAGAAATCTAGCTTTAATTAAAAATCAAAAAAAAAACCATTAGGTATGACGAAACCGTAAAAAGCTCGTGCGAGTATATCAGCACAACCTTCTGTATTCTTTTAAATAAATAATAATTATAATAGAAATTAAATATTCGAAAACAGGTAACTGCACGTTTTAGTCACCTAAAAATATCCAGTTATCTGGTGAAATCCCGTTCTGCTATAAATGGAAAAAATCTTATCTTGACTAGATAAATCTAGAAATGAAAGAAATAAAAGTTGAGAAGCATCTGCCATTCGAACTTGATCGGTAAATCATTCTTTTATCACCCTGTATGTATATTTTCTGTGCATATTAAAATGATCTAACCTCTTTCAGTATTTTTTGTTTGCAGCTGGGTCACTGACACATGTTTTTGACATTGTTTTTTGTTGTTTCTTTCGCTGTTTGTTGTTTCCTTTTTGTTTCAACGTCTCAATATCCATTTGATTACCATATGTACAAAGTTGAATCATAAGTTGAATGGCATAGTTGCGTTACTTTTTACACCACCACACACCGCATATTTACTGTATAAATGTACATACATACATATGTATGTAAAAGAAACGGAATGATTTAATGAAGATGCATACTAAACACGAAAAAAAAATGCAATTAGTTGAAAGTTTTTTTTTTAATCGCTTTGTAGCGTTTATGTTTTATGTTTTACTGCCACAAATCGCTTAAATTATACCGAAATTGTATGCGCACACAATACGTATTGTTAAAGTAGATAGTACGGTTTAGATTTTACAATTTTTTTTTTTTTGTTATTTATTGACATTTTGGTTGACTACAGAAACTGTCAAGATTCTCTTTGTACCTACTCAGATGTTTCACAAGGTTGTGTCATACTAAATTTTTAGGTCAGCTGCAGTAAGTTCAATGTAATTAATTGTTTTAATCATGAATATAACCTTATTAGTCATCTCAACTTGTTGGTGGATATTTCATTTTTACTTGTGCTACTTAAGATAATGCGGTTGTGCGTTGTGACTTGGAAAAACAAAAAGCGTTTGTTACTTTGTTATGTTGTGTGTGTGACTTCTTAAACTTTTAGTATAATATTTTTAATTACAGTTAGCAAAATTGTTTTATTTTGTGATTTCCTTTTTTTTTTTGCTTAGGCCATGTTTCGGTGGCTAATACTTATTGGCATTGTAAGAGCTATGCAGTTTTGATTAACCGAAGGCACCAGTTCAAGTTATTTCAGATAATATTTAAAGTGAAATCTTAAAAGGCAATTCCCACAAATAAGCATACCTATTCATTATGCACGCTCAAAAAGTAATCAAAAAAAATAACAGACACCGTGTGATCTGCTGGTCAAACAAGTTGGAAGAAAAACTGCTTAAAAGGTTAAGCCTATGAAAAAAAAACAAGTTCTAAATAGGGTCACAAAGCCCATTGACAATTAAAGTTTATGGCAAGCCACATATATTAATCGATAATTCGTGTCATCTTAATTTTATGTTTTAAAACTCTTAATATTGGCTCTGCAATCGTTTATTGTAGACATGACAATATGACACCTACCTGACAATGAAAATTTAACTTTATGGTTAAGTGTGACATCGAAACCACGCATAAAAAATATATAGGTACACACCCCGACCTACCTACATACATATGACATACATAACCTCCATCGACGAGAAGCAGTAATACAATACAAGAAGTCGTAAAGATTGAATGTCAAAGCTACACTGATCGATTTCATTGATTGAAAAAAATGTTGAGAATCATCCTAAGTTTGTTTCAATTGAGTTACAGATAATTTATAGTTTCATGTCTTCTCAGCTTAACATCCTACGACCGACGCGAATTATGAAACATGAAAGCATCATCACCATAAAATTCATGAATCGTGGTAGCGAAAAAAGAAATTAAAAGGTTATTGTACTCTTCCTCTTTTGCGTCACCCTGTGTACAAATATTTATATCCCGCAGACGTAGGGAGTTACTAAAAAAACCCCTACAGTATAAGTAAGCTTATGCACATAGATACATATTCGCATCTACTAAAAAAGTTAAGTTACGTTAACGAGTGTCCCAAGAAATTGGGTAATAAATAAGTACGATGTACATGTAGCTAT
Source organism: Brachyopa scutellaris (assembly GCA_949775065.1). Classification (NCBI taxonomy): domain Eukaryota; kingdom Metazoa; phylum Arthropoda; class Insecta; order Diptera; family Syrphidae; genus Brachyopa; species Brachyopa scutellaris. The sequence goes on along the minus strand of OX459114.1, from coordinate 95,796,854 downwards.
GTTTAGGAGCATAATTCAGATATTACCACTTCCTTGGTGTAGAGGCAAAAAAAAAATTAATTATGAGATTTAATTTGATTGTAGATACACATGCTTAGTTTCACATACATAATTGTATATGTATATGCATATGGGCAACATAAATCCGGGGTTTTTATCATCAAACGGCGGAGCGCGGGGATGAAAAAGAAGGATAACCACCTCCTTCCTTTTTTGAGGACAACGACAATAGCGACAAGTACGCATATTAAAATGGGGGGTAACGCGCGCACACAATCAGAGAGCTTCTCCGCTGGATAGAGTAAGAGAGAGTGTTGAAAACAATAATAACTTCCTTCATCCCCTATGATCCTCTCATAATTATCATTGAGGGAAAGTTAATTTTTTTTCCTTTTTTAAATGAAGGCTTGTATAGGTAATTTATTCGTTAATTTTTTTTTTAATAAATCACATAGGATTAGAATTATAAACCGACACTTACACAAAGCACTTAAAAACTATTCTCGTCAGAAAGCAAAAGGGTGCGGTCTTTTTTTCGTCTCAACAGAGCCACCACAGCCATAGCATTTGCACAGGTCTGTGACTGTGCCCAGGCTTCTGGGCTATGGGGGTTTTCTCAAACGACTTTTCCCAGAAATAGGAATCATCGAAGTCCTTAAAATCTCAACTAAACACACACATATACGCAAAGCGGGGACCACCACCCGTTTACCACAAGTTTTTTTTTTTGTTATATATTCCGCAGAACCGAGACAAATACAATTCTATGTAGGGGTTGCTGCTTGCTGGCATTTTCAATTGATTAAGCTTGCGCGAGAATCTTCAGTCTGTAGACATTTTCCTGCAAATGGGTTTTATTCACGAGCTGCTCTTTGGGGTTCATCCCAGAATTGGGCTGCCGCTGTTAGGTGGTGGTACTACCTACAGTAATTTCCATAAATCAATATGCGACGGTTTCAAGTAGTACTCACCAGATTATGTATGCTGTCCATGACACACTTTCCTGTATTAGTCACCGAATAAAGGGCGATTTAGATAGATGCTGCGATAAAGTTATCCCGCAGGATGTTAAATCGAAATCGGACATTGCAATCACTTCACTTGCAAACGCACAACGTATTTTTTTAAACACCGCAAACGACCTAGTTCCTCTTCTGTGTTCTGCGCTAGCATTCAGTACTCACACACAACTTACTATCAATGCGTCAAATAACAAACTGAGCTGACATCAAGCGCACAAGACCTCAACAACACAGTTCAACGTTTCCAGTGGTTCTTTGGCCGAGGGTACGTATATTTCCCAGATTCAGCTGTTCGAATACATAGCTGAATTCTTCGGTTGTGTTATTTCGATTCGAGTAGCTACAACTCTCAGATTGACTCTGCCCCGTTTGTTTGCAGATACCGCAGTAGACACGACCGTCAACCGATATGCAGCGATGGCAATCCATTTTTTTTGGTATATACTTGCTGATTGCTTAGGAAAATTGTGGATTGTATCTGCGTATCTGTTGGGTGGTGGGATTTAAATTTGTGAGGGAAATTCTGTGGATGGTAGCAGCGGTAGCGGTCATTTTTATATATTTCGGAATATGCTGTAGATACATAGAGAGCGGTTGTAGTATTTGTACATACAGATACATAGTCGTTGAAGTTTTTCGTTGTCGTCCATTATGACATTTTCCACTCCGTGGCTCCGGGCAACATTCGGTTTTTTTCATGTTTAGATGGATACTGATGGTGTTGTTGTTTAAGATGGTGGTGTGGTGAGTTGCCTAAAGACTTTAAGGGGTTTTTTTCAGCAATAAAAATAAATTTGTTCAATTTTCTGGAGTTCGCTGTTTTTTTTTATAAAATTTCTATTGGATTCCTTGTGCGTACGGCTATGTGGGGCAAACTTTTAGGATTAACTTTATTCTTCTCTTCCTCTCCATGTCGAGACTTGACTAAGTGTGTAGGGATTTAAAAGAATATGAACTTTAGGTGGAGTATGTTGTGCCACGTACATATATGAAGTATGTAATTGTATACATGATGCTGTAATTAGTTGAAAAGTTTAGGGAACAAAGCAATTCAAATAAAAATGATAAATGAGCCAAAGTATGGCATATTCGGGCAAAAAATGAGCTTTTCATTTCTGAATTCGGTCTTTTTTGGTCAGTAAATTTGTTAAGATTACAGATGCTTTCTGTAGAGTACATTATAACCAACAGTATTGGAAGATCTACTTGATCGACTTGTAAAAATACAGATTGTCTTAACCTACTTCTTTTGATTCTAATTCAAAGTGCAGACTATACGATTAAATGTGGACTTAAGAGATAGTTCAACAGCTTGTGTGGCTAGCGGCATCATAACTTTTTTTAAGTTGTCAAGAAATGACAGCTCCATGTTCGAATATACCGCGTAATTAAAAATGTCACCTCTTAATAGACAAATCTTAACTAATAAATAAGCAAACAGCCTGAGCAATGGCATTATTTTTTGAGGATTGTACATAAGTATGCATGTATGCAAGTGTGTATGTACATAGGTAGGTACAGCTAGTGATCTGATGAAAATAAAAAATCGCAGCGTTTCAATTTATCACAGAGAGGTTACTACTACATAGCCGGTTTTGGAGGTGCTGGAAATAAGATTGCCGTCAAACTCAAAAACTTCAAAAAATAAAAGGGTCGAGTGAAGGCTTTCTTACACCAGTAACCGAATTAAGATCTTAAACTATGCAAAATTGCAGTCAGACTCAACGAATCAAATTCTTGACAACATCCTGTTAACTTAAATTGTATATTTTAGCTTAAATTGTAGAACCTGCTGATAGGGCGTTGAAAGTTACTAATCAGCGATAAAAACTAGGAAGTCAGTACCAGTACCAGCGAATTTTTGTCTAGATATATGCTTAAACGGTAGTTAAATCCGAATCGAAGAATGTATATACTCAGACTTTTTTACTTGATGCGACTAAGCGAGATTTCTTATCGTACAAAATTTTAAATCGGTAGCATATTATCTTAGGCAGCTGTAATGTATTGTACATACATATGTTTATGTTACTATATGTTAGACAGACAAAGTAGTATGTACAGAACCCTAAAAATATAAGCGACAAATCAGCTTAATTCAATTTCGTCAGAGTTTGTTCTATATCGAGTGTTCGATACCTTGTTGCACATTTAGAGCAGAATGGCATCTCGCAAGATAGGACGAGAAACTAGAAACTTCAGATAGGTAAGCCAACATTGCCATGCTGATTGTGAAAGTGTTCAAGATGTTCCTAAAACATCAGCAAGAATAAAAGCGACACAGTTGAATACCCTCAGATATTGAGGTTCCTCCAATTTTGACTCGGGTAATCCATATGGCTTCATACCAAACCGAAACCCGAGCACCACCGGTCTCGATTAAAATATATTAACAACGAAATTTTTGTTACTTGGAAATAAAATCATATATATTATTTCTGTATTATAGGTATACCATTTGCGGTTCTCACACTTAACCAATCTTAACAAGTGGCGTGTCAAAAGAAAGAGATTTTCCTGGAGCACTGACGAATTGCACTTTCACTTTATAAATTTTAACAATTTAAAAAAGAATGAAGTTGGATTTTCTCTTGCGAGAGTTCTCGCACGGGAACAACAGTATTATATAATGGTAATAGAGTATCGGTCAAAAGTAAACGCTAGAGAGTCCATCAGTGACTTTTTGATTTTCAAACTGGATGAGTTAGGACTGAATCTGGACGACAAATGGTTCAAGCAAGACGCGATCATAGTACGTAGCATACACTTACCATACTCATTTTGTAAGTTATGCTATGCAGAGCCTGCCGAGATGCAGAAAATTCACATAACATTTTTGGTACCTGCTTCCCAGTTATTCCCCGCAGAAAGAGACTTCATCTACGACCTTACTTTTTTAATAAATCCACCGACCTATCAAAGGTTAATGTGAGAAACATATGTAGCTTTCTTAAAAGCTCTACTTACTAGGTAGTTGGGAAACATATTTCATGATCCACGGTATCACAGAGGTGCACATTAGCAAGTGATAATATACTAATTATATTCAAATAATTAAATTAAAAATTGTTCGTAAGATATTCAGTACCGTTTGCGTTGACGGGTTTTGGAGGAAAAGATTCAACCATGAACTATACGAGCTGTACAGCGACATCGACCTGGTCAAAAAGGAGGGTCAGCGCAACAGAGGACGACCTCGCCTAAGATGGCGGGCACAGGGCACAGGTAGAAAAGGACCTCAACCAACTTGGAGTGCGCAACTGGAGGCAGATAGATAGGGACCGAGCTAACTGGAAAGAGTTGTTGGTTGAGGCCTTAGTCCTCTCCGGACTGTAGCACCACCTATAGTACAATCAAATTATTATTATTATAGATCAGTGTCACTCCGAAATTACTTCAAAAGCCAAGGGATTTGATTCATACCAGATTTGTGAACAAAACAAGTCATCGATTGCATGTGATTTTAAATGATTTGGAATGAGGAACTAAATTTATTTAGTTAATTAACACCTGCGAGAAATTAAATTTGAAAAATGACTTATTTTTTCCGACCAGAACGGTGTCAATTAATTTTCATAATTATCTCCAATATGTGAAAAATATCGATATTATGGATGTTGCTGTCGCTGTCGTCACGTCACACACACACGTCGCATCGCAACGGCGAATAATAAACTTGTTTTTGATCTTTAAACTATTTTGTGTTAATAATATTTGAACTTATATTTTTCATTTGTAAATAGAGCATTACAAATTGTTTATAGTGCACGTGTAACTAATTTTATTATTTCGAAATATTTTTATGATTTCCAATGCAGTTTTAATTTTTGTTAAATGTTTTGGAAATCTTTGTCCAACATTGTCAAAAATTATCTAGTAATTTATTTGGAAGTGTGAAACCGGTATTTGATGTCATATTCACATAATTTGTTTAATTATTCGATAATTGATAACATGTTTGATTTTCTAGAAACAATGGCATTGTATTTCGCAATTATTAGTATTTTTACATCGCCTGCCTTTCGCACAGAATGTAGGCGGTTTTTATATCACAAGACCACAAAGTAGCTTTTAGTTAAAGACCTGTGACCTGGGGCTTTATGTTAGCAGGTACTTCGTACTGATCTTTAATAGATTCTTTGGTATTGAGCGTTGAGCTGACCGAGTCAACTGGGAAGAAGTTTTGCAGTAACTTTATCTGTTTTGTTTTTTCCTGTTTTCCCGAACTCCTTTTACTTAGCCTGATTTTTTTTTTAAATTATTGGATTCATATAAGAGTTGGTTCATCGCATCAGAGGTATAACAGCCAAACTGACATACATATGTTGTGGAACTAAACGAATAAGATTCGATTAAAGATTCACTAGTATTCAGTGATCTCATTGTCTGGATTGCCGGTGTGGTTCGGAACCTGAATAACATAAACATGATTTCGGAGGGATGAGCGACAGCACTATCCGTTAGAAACTGAGAATGGACTTCCTAGCCTAAGACATGCTAAGCTACTTTTTGGGAACCGTAACCAAAAAAAATCTTACATAAAAACATTATGTTCTTACAGGATACTGCAAACATTGAAAACACCTTGGGACGTAACCAGCAGATTTCATAAAAATTACGAAGAAGCCGTTGGTCAAGAAAGAACGAGCGACAAACCCACAGCAAATATAAAGCTGGCTTTACACTTGCTATCTTTATTCAGTATACGTTGTTCTTTGTACGTTGCTCGGTTTACGTACATCGAACAACGAAGAAGCATCTATCTATGTATAATATATAATTAAATCGCTAGCGCACGAACTTGTGATTCCTAGTAAGAGTTTTTATCTGTACCTATTTCAATAATTCCAAGACTGATTGAAAGCTTATCGCAGCTAAATATTGTTCATCAGCAATACAAATTGTGAAAAGCAGTGACGAATTGCACTCTCATTTTATAAATATGTATCAACAATTTTTCATCCATGGATACTTACTTAATATTTATCAGGATCACGAAAACTAACATTTACTTTTTGCCACAAGGTATCAGTAGGTAGCCATTTTATTCGTAACCCGTAAAAGCCTTCAAGGTTTCTAAGGTGTTTTCTATTGAAAACTACCTATATATTTTGTCAATATCTACCATTTGCGTAGCAATACTTCAGTTACCGAACGCGCAACGTTTATTAATTATTAAAATTAAAATTAAAACTGCACAAAATTCGGGGTCGGTGGCTTCAACTTTAAGAGCTTACTTACTTACTTAACGGGCTCCCGACCCGTGAAGAGTCTCTGCCTGAGACACGGCAGCCTTCCACTCTCTTCGATCCAGGCACGCTGCTTCCAGTCGTCTAGACCAAGCACACTGTCATCCGCGGTAGCTTAGTCCTTAAACCGGAGGTTCGGTCTTCCTTGTCGTCTCGAACCTGGGGGCTGTGATTCGAAGATCCTCTTTGCTGGAGCATTGTTGTCCATTCGCTCGATGTAGCTGAGCAAGTGTAATCGACGTGTTTTGGCTTTTCGGACTACATCCACATCTTGGTACAGCTCATAGAGTTTGCGGTTGTATCTTCTTCTCCATTCGCCCTCCTCGAAGAAGAATTTTTCTCTCGAAAGTATTCAAAATCTGCGCTGCTTTCCTGCTTATCGTCCAGCACTCGGCTCCATACAGCAGAACTGGCAGGATCAATGTTTTGTAGAGCATGCATTTTGTCTTCCGAGTTAGGAGTTTTGAACCCATTTATTTTGCCAAACCGAAGTAGCAGCGATTTCCTAGGGTAAGTCTTCGTCGAATCTCCACTAAGGCATCATTCGTGGAGTTGATGTTTACTCCGAGGTAGGTAAACTCCTTAACCACTTCGAAGTTACTGTTGCCAACAGTGACGTTTTGTCCTAGGCGGTGGACAGATGCTTCTTTGTTTGTTGACAACATGTACTTGGTTTTGTCGTCATTCACTTCAAGGCTAACTCGTTTCGCCTGTTCTTCAATTGCCGTGAAAGCCTCTAATACAGCGCGCTGGGAGCGACCGATGATGTCGATGTCGTCCGCGTATTACAGTAGCTGGACAGATTTGTAAAAGATAGTGCCTTCCGTGTTTATACCTGCCATGCGCACTATCTGTTCCAGCACTATATTGAAGAAGTCACATCAGCGCATCTCCTCGCCGAAATTATATTCCAGTCATCGCGCATGCCTTCCTCCACCCATACTTGGTTGATGACTTGGTGCATGCACCCTACCAAAGCATCACCACCATATTTGAAAAGCTCCGCTGGTAGACCATCAGAGCCGGCGGCCATGTTTTTCTTCAGCTTTTTGATAGATGAGCGGACCTCTTCAAGACTGGGAGGGGGGATGGATTCTTCACTGACTGGATGCGGGTTCTCTTCTTGCCCTATCACTCTCTCTACCTGATGCCCATTAAGTAGCTGCTGGAAGTGCTGCTTAAACACATCTACTATTCCCTGCGCATCGGTGACTAGGTTTCCTTCACTGTTTCGAAGAGCCTGCGTTCCGGGCTTGAAGCCTGCTTCCAGTTGATTGGCTTTCCTATAAAACATCCGGTTGTCGTTCATATCGCGGGACTCTTTTATATCGTTGAGCTGGGAGACTGCGTGGGCCCTTTTCTTCTTACGCAGGATCTTCTTCTCCTCCCTTCTTCTGGCTCGATACTCTTCTCTCGCTGCTCTCGTTTTGCGCTGCAGCGTTTGCACGTGTGCATTTTCTGTCACCTTTTTCCGATGCACGCATTCTACATCATACCAACGGCTCTTTTTGGGTGGTGGCTGGTAGCCTATGGTGGTCTTTGCTACCCCTTTGATGATGTCGCGATGCTGGTTCCACAGATTGTTGGCGTTTGGGGATGGTGAATGCACAGCGGAGAGTCTCTCGCTCAGGCGCTCTCTGTAGGCTGTGGCTGCTCCATTCGTGCTAAGGCCTCCAACATTGAATTTCTTTTTCTGCGCGGTTCGCAGCTTTTTCTCGTTGGATAGTCGAGCTCTGAATTTAGCTGCAACAAGATAATGGTCAGAGTCGACGTTTGCCCCTCTGAAGGTTTGCACATTCAGAAAGTTGGATGCGTGTCTCGCATCTATTAGCACGTGATCGATTTGGTTGGCGGTTCGACCATCTGGAGAGCGCCAGGTTGCTGTGTGGATTCGTAGTCTTGGAAACCTAGTGCTACTTATCACCGTATTACGAGCTGCTGCAAAATCGATTAGAAGGAAGCCGTTGTCTGTGGTCGTGTCGTGGAGGCTGTGCTTTCCAACTAATCTGCCGAAGATATTTTCCTTACCGATTATAGCATTGAAGTCCCCGAGTATGATTTTGACATCATACTCCGGACAGGCTCCGTAGGCTCCGTCCACGAGGTCATAAAACTCCTCCTTGATAGAGTCTTCAGCTTGGTTGGTAGGGGCGTGTGCACATATTATGCTGATGTTTTGGAATGTTGCCTTGATGCGGATTACAGCCAGGCGATCGCTGATCGGCTTAAAGTCAATTATTCTTGAGCGTAGCCGATTTCCTACGACGAATCCGCATCCTAACATGTGCAGTCTTTTGTGACACCTGTAATAAATGTCGCAATTTTCCTTTTTATGCATACCTGATCCTATCCATCGTATCTCCTGGATCGCAGTAATATCTGCCTTGTACCGCGTGAGGACAGATTCAAGTTTTCGAATAGCACCAGGAGTGTCCAGTGAACGCACATTCCAGGTGCATATTCTTAGGTCGTAGTCCATGGACGTTCCGGGTCGTGGTGTTAAATGATGGGGTCCATTATCCGAGGCTAGTGTCTCTCTCATAACTATCTCTTTTTTACGTGGTAAGGAAGTTACCCCGACGGCACAACCCACTCCAGGTTGGGGGTTCCATTTTTTGAAACCCCTAGGACGAGGGGCTGGTTTTAAACCGATGTCAGTAACCCGCTTCGGGGATGTGAGCGCTGCCGTTGGCCCAGTGAGGGCTCATCCGCCATCATCTCTTTTCCAAGACCCTGAACAGGGCTGCCGAAGTGAGTACTAAGGGAGTATTCGTACTACTCTCTCAAACACTGTACTCCCGTGCTCCCCTCGTCCTGATTGTACTCCCGTCGTCCTGATTGTACTCCCCTATAAAATATTTCCATTTTTTAAAACAAGTAGTACTTTGAGTACCTTTTATTTATTGAATAGTACTTTGTTAAAATACTAACACGATAACGAAATACAGTGGCCGAAATAAGTATAAAGACAGACATTATTAAAATGTTCAATTTGATATACATACATACTGAACTGCTATCTAGAGAAGCCATGCACAAAAGGCGAAAGGTAGAACTTGATAAATTCTATTCATAATGGAATTTTCGAAGCTATGTAGAGCCGATGAGGTTGTACGAAGTACTGAGTTACAGTTTGATAGGTAAAACCCAAGACTTAGTTATTTTAATGCTTAAATTTCTTACTGTTATAATTTTATACAATACTTCCTTTAATGTTTTTGGAATTCATTATCCTAAAAAACTATCCACGATGATTAAGAATTTTGTTTTTCTGTTGCTTTGCTATTTATTAAAAAAAAAAAGTGAACATTTTTGAAAAAAATCTTGAGGCTGCAGTCCAAATAAAATAATTGAGTTTTAGTATTTTAACAGGCTAAAGGTTGTTTTTGATGTATCGTTTCTTATTTGTACTCCCCTTAGACACAAAATACTCCCCTGTAAATGTCTAAAATACTCCCATGCGAATTTTCAAAACGGCAGCCCTGACCCTGACTAGTACATGGAAATCCTTATCGACCTGAGCTCCGAATATGTCGGAGTAGCTCAGATAAGGTTTTGTTTCCGTTCTGGAAATCTAGCGCCACCGTTGGTTCCATCGAGCGAACTCGTCGGCTGACGTGATTATAGTACTGCTATTTTCTCTGGATCAGCACTCGCACTTATAAGTTTAGCAAGTCGAGCCCGGGTGGGCAGCGACCAGTATCCGATGGCTACCACTTGGAGGTAAAATAAGCACAATTGATGTGTGGTAACAGTTACAACACTGGGCTTCGCCAAGTTAAAGCCAATCAGTGCCTACCCTATTTCCACAACATCCAGCCAACTTTAAGAGCGCTAACGCCAATTTTCGGTCGTTATAATCACCCACCCGACTCGCAATTCGTTATTTGGTGCAAAGTGAGAGAAGGAAAAGCAAGGAATGCTGAGTATATTAAGGCCGTAAGCAGGCCGACCATAGGCCTTTACAATAAAACGCGCCCTATTTTATAGTTCCTTTTGTGTTACCTGGTAAATAAACAAAAATAGAAGACAAGATCTAGTGAGTTCAACACAAAAAAAAACAAAAATACAAATTATTCAAAAATGCTTACACATTCTTATGGACTTGATTATTTGAAATATAATATATTGAATATATATGAAATAGGCCTGTTAGCAGCGAAGTCCTTAATGGTTTCGTCTAAATTTTTTTCTCGTAGCAAATCACTTTCAATGCAAAGAATAGATAATGCAAGCCTATCCTGTGTCGTCATGGTTCGACAAGGACATTTTAAGCGCTTTAATTGGGAGAATCATCTTTACGCAGAAGAATTTGTCACCATCAATCTTAAGCATAAACGTAATGCAGTATCTTCGTTTGGAAAAGCTGATATTAGCTATTTACCATTTTAATACAACGATGGAATAAAAAAGTTCATCGGCCAGTTCTGAATTTAGATCTCCCGGATATTCTGATACCAAACACTCGACACAGGCTTTAATGTCGACTTCTTCATTGGTAATGCAAAGAAAATCTAATCATTCAGAAACTTCTCTATAAATCCTACCTCTGGAATCCATTTGTATTTGCAATTGATCAAATATGATTTCACGCGTGTTCTCAAGCTAATCGGACAATGATTTATATAAATTCGCGCACGTAAGTAGTGTAACGTCTTCACTTTGTAAAACTTTATTGACTTTTTGAAAACTTTGGAAAATATCGTTCCAAGCCACAAGCATTAAAGCAAATTCAAATATGTGCACTTTATTCAGTAGGTCACCAGGTTCCCTTCGTGCGTTATAAGTTTTCATAGGATTTTCTGATTGCAGAAGTAGCTGCAGTATGAGCTTCCTAACGTGTTTCGTTTGGTAGAATTTGGAGAAGTGTCCCGTTTTTTAAATGACGAAGAGTGGAGAAAAATGAGATGTACTGTACATTTGTATTATAGGGTCAGTGTTAATTATAAACAAATTCGTTTTTTTTGAAAAATATTGACTTTATATATTTTTTTTTTTGAAAACCTGACGAAAATCTAAAGATGAGAATATGAAAGTACTGTATTTCTTTATTATAAATTGAAACGTTTATTTTGAAATTGCTCATAACAGCTAAATTATAGTATGTTTACATTTACCCAGTTTTAATTTTTTATTTTTCTTAATCCTGGGGTAAAAGTAAACAACGGTTTCAGTATAATTATGTATATGTGCCCAGATCCACCAGTAAGGGTAAACTTCCTTTTGTCCTATAGTTAGTTGGATCGCTATAAAAACCGCTTTTATCAGCAAAATACGAAGTTGGACTTTTCTTCGTCCAACTTTCTTCAACTTCACGTCATGTATTTGGTTTTTACGTCTTGCACTGCTTTGACAACATCATCTAATCTAACGGGGCAGTGATCTTTAACTTAAATTAACTTAAATTGTTTGTTTTAAAAATAATACTTATCAAACTCTATAAGTATTAAGTACATTACATAAGACCTACCTATTCAAATTATTCAAAAAAATTCAAACTTGTAAAATACTTTAAAAAATAACCTCTGACGAAAAATTTAACCGACAACTGAAATCCATTTACCTACAATTGAATGTATTTAATGTATGTGGAAAAATATGTTGGTGTCCGTCATTTCACTCAATATGACCGTTTTAGAGGCTTTACTGGTGTGTTGTATGAGTCGTGTTTACATTTACCCACATTGACCCTACAGATATTGGAAGAATGGTCATGTAAATTCTGCTTCAATAGCTTCGTTTTGTTTGCGGTTTTTGTGGTACCCTATCTGTCGCGATGCCCTAGCCCTGGGCCTATTTGGCCTAACGGTATATCCAAGGCTGGCTGCGTAAGTGGATCTGTTAACAGCGACCCAAATCAATCCATTCCATGACCTTCGCGGGAATTGGGCATTACTCAAACAACATTGCGGGAAATTTTGCTAAAGGATCTTGGCCTACACCCCTATCAGACCAAATTGACTCAAGAACTAATGCATTAAAGACAGCTTAAGTAGACCGCGAAATAGTGAAGATATTATTATGAGGTAGAACGTCACCCTAGTGGAGACTCGACGTAGACTTACTGAATCAAGAAAATTGGTTTAAACTCTTGCTTCGGAAGACGAAATAGATGCTTTACATAACTCATCCCACTCCGAACTCATTCGTGAGAAATATTCTTTGTCGAATATTTGGTCCTCGCACATGGGAGGACGGCGAATGGGTGAGAAGATACAATGAATTGAAAAATTAAAAATGTACATCCAGCTGTAAGAAGATCGAATTTCCATTTTAAGAACCAATCTATTGCGGCAGCCAGAGGGCTTGATCTAGAGAACTGAATACAGTTTACCCGGGATCAAGAAGGGTGGGTGGCACGGCACATCAATGTATTTCATCATTTAGGTCGGCTATTTGAACATTTACCTATTTATCACTAATGTTTGATCATGCTTATTAATATATGCCCCCACAACCTCATAACACAATCGCAGCTATAAATGATTTCGCCATTTTAAAAACAAATAATGACTAGGACTATCAACTGAGCCCTCACATCTTAGTTTAATTAAGAAGTCATGCAAGTAACACCTTCCAACGGATCTAGCTAAGCAAATGCGTGACGTAAACCCAATAAGCTTAAAAATTATATGTGACAAACCAATACTGGCATTCGATTCCGTCAAATGTATTCAAAATCGTGATGCATCTCATGTAACCTGTAAAGCTGAATACGAGTAGCTTAGCTCCCCGATGTATAGGTAAATATTCAAACAACCCAGTTGCATGTGTGCCGCTTCAATAGCACAGAGAAATCTGTGCTAATTATTTGGGTAAATTGTACCATCATTATGACCTGTAAAAAATAAAAAAAAGACGAAAAAAACAACAGAAAAACCTTTCCTTCCACCAGTCGACACTGGCAGAGAGATTGTGTTTTTTTATAACATTAATACGTTTAGCACATACCCGATGGAATCGGGAGGTCGAATTAGGTAGACATATGACGTAAGAAGTCACACAGAGCGAATAGAATTCCTATACTACGGATAGGTACCAGGTAGTCCAGAGGAAAAAAAAAACTATAGGAAGAGAGCTACCGCCATAAAATTGGTGAAATATGACATTTTTTGCGTTCATCCCGGTACCGAAAGACCTTCTGCCGAATTTAACCTTTTGTGTTAAAAGATACGAGTAAAAAAAAGATTGCTTTATCCATTGTGCAAAATTAGGAGTCATAAATGTTTTATGTATACGCGAGCATATTCTACTAGAAGAAACAGAAAAATTGACATTTATTGTATAAGAATTCGGGAAACGAAAAACGAGTATGTACTCGTATCTACAAATTCTGTATCTGTACACCATCCGGGGTATAAACTTACTTTGACATGTGCCAAAATGAATATTTTATATCTCAAAAAACAAATCTTAGTCAATCTGTTTCCTAATTAAGTGGCAATTGATGCAATACATTCGGTCAATTGCCTTTGGCCATGCAATAGGAAGATGTGAACATAAAATAACTTCCGAAGCGGAGGCAGAAATAAAAGTCAGTCATCCCGTGGGGGTATTTGCTGCGGAAGAAGTATCCTCTTCAATGGTGGCACACGCTATACTATATATCGAGTCTATAATACAATGCCTGGAATTGATTGATAGTCCTTAGCGATTTTTTACTCATTCTTAGCAAAAAAAAGGTTTTATGTTTGATTGTACTACTTATTTTTGTGGGTATTTGGAGAGTTTTTGTTTTTTAAATATCTTTAGTGGGGGGATAATCATTTACTTGGCATGACATCGAAAGGGAATTTAATAAGTATTCGTATGGATATATTGGCTATTTTAGTTTCGATCACTTCTAGTTCTTTTTTTATTAACTAACGCTTGATGAATATGCTCGTTAATCTGGAGTAATGTAGTAAGTATGTATGTTAAACTCTTGAAACTACTTTGACTATAGCCCCGCGATGTAAAATCACTGATATAAATGAAAATAGCGAGCAAATGGTAACCTTTTGCAATACACATCACGTTATAATTCCAAACATTCTCTTTACATGAGAAGCACAAAAAGATAAGTTTTAAAAAAGAGATAATTTAACAATTGATTTATTTATCTTAAATCTCATGACCGTCTGATTTGGAATGTATCTATTTGAAATAGGGATTTATACGCAGATTTTATAGTCCGTTCAAACCACGGTGGACTTTTGTCTTGCATGTTTCCTGTTTTCTGTACACAAAAAAGGTTAACTGAAAAGATAAAACATCTGTGTGGAAAGGAGAAACCATGCAGACAAAAGTCCACAGTGGTTCGAAACGGACTTCCTATAGTCATTTACCCAAATGCCGCCTTTCTAGCGATCATTTTGTGCAGCATTAGATAAGTAAAAGTGAATCCATGTTGAACCTGTTAAACTTTTTCAAACAATGCCAATACAAAGAAAAAATAGAGAAATTCAAGTGAATATGAGGTGACCTGATGGTATCCCGCGTATCGAGCAGTCCATATTGTTATGATTTTTTTTTTCGGCTGCACTAATTGTGCACTTGACTTGTCATGTAATACACTCCACTTGGACTTGCTCTAAAATCATTTCCACGCTCTAAAATAAAGAGAAAATGTTCTTTACTTATCTTTCAATTATCCGTTATAAGAATTGTGTTAGCAAGTACTCACAATTTTGTCATGAATTCTTTGAATTTTGTCCATTTATTGGTGTGAAATGGAACACTGTGAGACCGCCCAAATGATAATTTATTGGATAAATCTGGAATGAACACCTTTCGATACTAAATACACAGGTGTCGGCTATCGACATGTATCCTCCAACACTGACGACAAGAACACCGAAGAATATCATATGTATGTATCTGTCGATTGCAAAATGCTGCGGTAAGGTGTCGTGATATTTAATCAGGTTAAATAAAAAGTGGTTAAAAAAAGATTAAGGCTACCTACCTAAGAGATTGGAAAATGTCACACCTTATACTCATATTAAAAAATATTTTGGAGCACAGTGAAAAGTTTTAACAATTGGGAAAAAGCGATAATGCAGTTTTCGCAGATATTAACTCAAAGTAGTGTAACAAAAAACGGCACCGTGGTGAGTGGTAAGTGCGTTGGATTTTCATGGTGCCACCTCTTTCGAATGTCTGACAAGCAATCAAAGAGTATCATTTGTCAATGAGCTTCTCGACTCGACTCGCAGTTCGGAGTCACCAAAAACTGTAGGTCTCTTCCATTCATAACACATAACTCGCACATACAAATGGTCGCGAGAATCAGGCCCAGATCCACCCCGAGCTGTAGCGCCACCTGAAGTAAAGTGTAAAAAACATATACTACTATACACATCGTGCCACATAAATTAATCTCCCTTAATGACATCGTTTGTCATACGAATAGTTCCAATATATATGTATGTATATACAACATACATAAATGTAGATAATAATGAAATAGGTATCTAACTTCTTTCTAAGAGTACAGTTATCTGAAGTTTTATAAAATTTGATTAAGTTATTCAGCAGCAGTACACTTTCAATCCAACGCATCAAATCACACATACCCTTGTTCGAAGCTGCAGTCACTTTTATGGTTGACTAAAGAAGAATCCTACCTTGACTAATTTACTTTATAGTATACATATGTACATATTTCAATGATTATTTCAGTCTTTAAAACTATGAGGTTTTCTTTTTTATATGTTCGACAACAGCTACGTACATAGGTACTTACTTATAAAATTATTTTATTTTTCCATATCGTACAAACCATATGGTATATGTGCTGTAAATTGTAATGAATTTATTAAAAATAAAAAAAAAGTGAGCTCGCCCGAGCAGGGACTTGAACCCTGGACCGTTGGATTAAAAGTCCAACGCTCTACCGACTGAGCTTTTTTTTTTTTTTTTTAATTCATTTTTATTTATCAATTCAATTAGATCTTAAATGCTAGACAAAAGTGATTAAAACTAGCTTAACTAACCTAACTACCTTACTCTAACTTACTGGCCCCACACGGGCACTCTAAGCTAAACTTAATACTTATACTATGTCTTTCGACGTAACCTAACTTATAATATAGAATTTTAATTAAAGTTACAATTTTAGAGCTAAGAAAAGTTTGAAAAAAAAAACTTAGCAACAGGACATGTTTTTTGCTTAAAACTACCTTAAATAAAACTTACAACTACTTAACCTATCTTAAGTCTAGCTACGTAATTAAATACGTATTTTTTTTTGTTTTTTGTGCTGTGTTATTTTATTTTATAATTTTTTTGTGGTTTTTTTATTTGTTTTTTATATTTTTTTTTTTTTGTTGGCAAAGTGCTGTGCGTATTTTTTTTTATTTTTATATATTTTTTTTTTTATTTTTTATTTTTTTATAAAACTTAATAATACCTATACTACCTAAACCTATGTAAGCCGGCCACGGCATGTCTACATAATAAACATAAAAACAAATAAAAACAAACTACCGACTGAGCTACCCGGGCAGTTATAACACTGGAGTCCAGAATTCTATTTTGTTCTTAACCCAACTTCACAATGTATTTTGTAATTAAATGATTGTAGATTCAATATCTTAGCATAAACGCAATTATTCATTTATTAATGTCTTTTTTAAATAAATTCATTTATACCAGAGCTAAGTATTCTGTATAGATTTGTAATGCAAATTACAGGTATGACGTAACTTTCAGCATATTTTTTTCGAATATAAAAATCATTTAGCAAATGTCAAAACCAATATTTTCGAATTCGAAAACTTATTTTTCTTATGCAGGGTTGTTATTTAAATTTTTGTTTTAATTTTAGATTTTTTATGTCGTTTTCGATTGGGCTTTTCAAATTATGCTCTCAGATTTCAGATTTTTCGTGCTGGATTGATCTGTTTTTCTGCAATAGTATTAGTGTGTCATTTGACATATTTGTTCGTAAAAGGAAATAAATAAAAAAAAGAAAAATAATAAATACAATTTTCAATACACTTTCTTTATATTTTCTAATTTTTGCTGGTAGCATTTGTGTTGATTGACAGCATTTTGATGTGCTGCGTTTTACTTTCGTATAAAATGTTTTGGTGTTAGTGCAAGTAGGTGTAAATCTCGAGTAGAATCCGAGGTTCACGAAAATTGGTCTAGAGCAAACATAAAAGTGCCATTTTGGTCGGTTGGAAAATGAAAATTGCCCAATCGATTTAGAATCCAGATTATGATGTATACTATTGTTAAGAATTGTTACCGTACCTGCTTGCTAATCTGTTAAATATTAAATGCAAGTGTAGTCAATAATCAATATAATTTGCTTCACCAATATTCTCTATTTTGGGCTCGGTTTTGTGTTCATTAGGGGCATCCGCTTTAATTTACTAAACAAAAAAAAAAAAAAAAGGAAAACGGTTGCTCCGCCAAATTACTAATGCCGTTTTCTATTGGGCACTTCAGATTTTCATCTGAAAAACATACATGTTTGTAAAATAGAAAAAAAGGGAATAAATTTCTTTCTTGCTTTATATTTTCTTAATTTTGTACGGAGTTTCTGATAATATGGTATTTATGTTGATTCAAACCATTTTGATGCGCTGCTAATGTGGATTTCGGTTGAGCAGACAGATTTTCCAACACTTTATGGAGAGGCAAAGCGAACAATCTGAACACGGACTTTGTATTTGTACGTAGGTATAGCATTTTTCCACAAAACTTGCCAAAATCTCTCAATTTTATGTGGATCTCGAATGGGCAAAAAATACTTTTTTTTTTATTTCGAGCATTCTTTATCGCTCTAGTACAATTTTCATTTTCCAAAGGGGAAAAAAATGACTATGATTCTTGCTCCGGATCAATTTTCGTGAGTCTCAATTCCAACTCGGGATTCACGCCTACTTGCACACACAAAAATATTTTTTACGAGTTGGTATAGAGATTCCCGAAAATTGATCCAGAGCAAAAAAAAGTGTAAATGGAAATTGTACCTACTAAAGCGATAAATATTGCTCGAGATAAAAAAAACGTATTTTTTCCCCACTCGAAATCCACATAAAATAGAGAGATTTTGGCAAATTTTGTGGAAAAGTACTATACGTACAAATACAAAGTCCGTGTTCAGATTGTTCGCTTTGCCTCTCCGCAGAGTGTTAGAAGATTTGTTGTATACATATTTTATTATGAGGTCAGGAAAAAAAGGCGTGAGTACCAGGTACTCGTGAAATTCGATGTGTAAACAAAACATATACAGAGAACGTTGACGTTCTATTCTGTGTGACAGTGTGACGGAGAAATGAGCAAAGAGAATCATATACAGAGAACGCACTAAATACTAAGTTTGCGGTTACGCACTCATACTACTAAGTTTGGTTACGGACTACGATGCGTGACGGCGAGAAATTCGTGAGGCCCATACCGAGAGCTAAGATGTTTAGACATCAAAAGTTGGTGCAAATACCTAGGAAACGTGTATAGAGTAGTTAATAGTTTTCTCTATCTAGATTTCTAGGTAATATAGGAAGGCAACTAACTAAGAAAGACCATTTACCATGTAACTACTTTTATAATACTTTATTAAAGTGTGGTGTTGAAGAGTATTTGTTGGATAAGTGACATCAAGGAACTTTGTGCAAATTCCTTTCAACATCTGCTCGTAAAAAGGAACTGTCTGGACATCGAATAGATACCATTGGCCTTACTACACTCGCTTGATTATTAAAATTTTTAGCAATAATGGAAATCTAGTCAAAAATACTATATTGGAGTACTACTTATATTATACGTCACCTACTAGAAATAAATCCTTAATGTTAACGTTACTCTCATTTCTTCATTCATTCAAGTCGAACTCTCGTACTTTGGTCGCAACTCTAGTGGAAATCTCTATCGTACCCCAGATTCATCATATCATATCATTTACAGTAAGGATTACTGATTATTATGGCAACATATTGGAGTTGTAAAACCAAAGAAACTATTGTCTACTATGGGACATTTGTTCGGCCATATTTTCATTCATAAAGTAAGACGGCAGCAAAGATTTTTTAAAGAGAAAAGAGACAGGGAAAGCTTATGTACATCATTCCACTTATGTTATATGAAACCCAATCAAATTTAACGTTTGTTTGCTGTTTTGGTTATATCTTCTGGATACCTTGGTTGTTAGCAACAGTTCAAATAACCCATGTAACTTTGGTTGTACGTTGCATTCTTCAAGTATGGATTTTTAAATAAAACAGAAAGCTTACATTTCATCAAAATATGTTTTTTTGTTTATTTTTTTTTATTTTTATAATAACGTATCTTGAACCTACCATTCATACATAATAATAATTTATAATATTCATCTCCTTCTCCTTTTTCGGTTATACTTTATAATACTTTTTTTTCAAGTAGCATTATAATTTTTATTTTTTTATTTTTAATTTTTACATGGAATGCAATTTAGTTATTTTTAATTTTTACTTTATTTATTTTTATTACAAAAACACAAATATCTCCTTCAAACTGTGCACGTTTTTCTACAAAAAAGGACAAATAATGATATATGTATGTAAAACAAAACTCGAGTACAATTTAAAATTTTACACTCTTGAGTGTGTTACACAGCATTTGTTGTTTATTTATTTTGTATTATTTCTTCGTCGTCATTAGAAGAGTGAGTATACATATGTTAGTGTTTTTTTTTCATGGATGATACGTGAGACTTTTATTTATTACATTTTTGCTAAATTTTCTTTCACTAATCTTAGTATTATATTTTATATGTATTTTACTATGTATGGTAAAGAATGCACTAACCTTATAAATATATTTTCAATAATAATTCTGCATTATTTTTCATATATATGTATGTATATAAATACTTGTTTTTTGTTTATATATATATATATATTTAGTGTGTGGTTGTAGTAATTACTTAAGACTAAAATACGTATAGCAATATTTTAAATTTAATTAAATTACTTATTTCTAAATTTACATTAATTTAGTTCTTTTTAAAGTATTGTTTTTCATTTGCCTTTAGGAAAATTCGTTAAACGAAATTAAAATTACAAATATGTAAAAAAAAACTAAAACAATTAAACACTAATTAAATCTTTTATGTATTGCAAGAAACGTTTATAAGAAAATCAATTTTCTTTATTAAGTGATAAATTTAATTATTATTTTGCAGATAATAATTATAACAAAGGCCCTGTGTAATCCGAATTTGTTAATTAACTTTTGTGTATGTCTATGTGATCTATGCAATAGATAAAACAAAATTCAAACAATTTGTTCGATAAGTAAAATAATGAGTATAAAACGTTGCAAAGATTACTGAAAACTGAGGAAAAAAAACATTTTTGTGTAATTACTTTATTTACATTTGTTCAATTTATATTAATATATGTTTTTTTTTATAAAAGTATCTATGCAATTTACAAGTTTCTTAAGTAAGCTGCTGCACAAAAAACAATTCATTTACAAAGGACAATTTTATTTTAGTTTTAACAAATATCATCTGAATATTAAATTTTCAGTCATTTAAAATGTTTTTTTTTTTGGATTCTTTAGATTGAAAAAAAATTTGAAGTTAGTTATTATAACTTTTCTTATATCGGGTTAGAGTTTAAGTTTGGAGTGAAGAACTTTTATGTATCATGCCATAGAGAGCGTTGATTATGTCAATTGATTGGGGTCAAAGTTCGTTTTTTTAAGCTGCCTTTCTAATTTTAAACTGTATCACATCTGTGTAGCCACTAATCACTGGGTTTTTAACAAACCAAATCTGATATAAGTCACAATGACCGCCAAGAACACATTCTACGCCAGAATAGATTCCGAAATAAGACATCCGATCCAACTGAGAAGGGTATCAATCACCTTATAATGTTACACACAGTGCAAGAATATGAAGGACAGGACAGAGAGACAGAAACATCTGTTCTGCATTTACGATTTTATACTTTGTGGAAGTAAGGTGTCAGCAAGTAACTTTACTACGCTGATCAAGGCGGCCTCTATCTTGGAGCATAGAATGAATAATTTTTTCCAAGGTCAGGTCTTTTCTACTAGACAGAACAGTTTCTGTGATTAATCACTGGACAAGAGCAACTTCACAAGCCAAAGTTGGATTGTAAAATTCTTTGTCGAAATTGTGTGATCCTTATATAGTCCAAATCAAAGTTATCTATCTAACCGCTTTAAAAAGGCTTCTAAGACAGGAATACTCTTTTAGTAGTATTGCCGATATAATGAAACCTAAAAAAGTATCGTGTTTTAATTCGTTTTATCGAGTTCACTTGCATGTATCACCATAAGAGGCGCGGTTATTGTGGTCACAACGCTAAATGGCAGCGGCAGAAATTAACTGGCCGAACACAATGGTGACGCTGTAAACCATTTTTGTTACATCTCTTCCATCACACGAAAACAAAAGAAATCGTATGCCTGCATAATTTAATCAATAAATAATTGCCGTTGTTAGCTATTTCAACCCCAAGTCTTATACATTCGCGGATGAACGAATTGGTACCCAACCAATAATAAGCGATTTAATTCGCAAAGGAATTTGAGATTGTTATTTTTTAAAGACGGACAATCATGACAACACCAGTATTTCTGCTGGAATGGGTTAGTGTATTGGGTGGCTGTCTAGTCTGGGTTTAAACCATAGCGTGGTCTCTTGAATAGTAAAAAACCCGCCTTACCTGCGACTTTTCGAAATTCAAATAAAATTTCCCTTTGTGTCTTGGGAAACCAAAAAAAAATCCGTCGATAGCACAGTTCAACAAATTATCATGTACATACGCCAATTGGTTCGAATATGTACTGTAATAAAATCATAGCTTCTCAAACATATACACACACGGTATTCCCAACTTGTCACTCTCAAACTTCACAAAATAATCCCTCTTTTAGCAAAAACTAAAACCACTTGTGCACCACACAGAGTAAATACATAAACCTACTTAAATTCGAAAAATATCCTAAACTTAAACCTAATGGCTTTTCGAATACTGCTTAGAGATTTCGGTTTATTATACTGGACGGTTTGAATAGCTCAATAATTTATTATTTAATCTATTTACAATTTATATTTCATTACATCTGCGAAATGCTTGGGATTTGTCTTTGTTTTGAATTTATAAATTTTTTTAAGGGGACATTTTTCAAAGAAAAAAAAATAATATCAACAAATATAAATTAATTTTTGAATAACATTAACATAATCTTTTTTTTTAAGTAAATCGTGGACAAAACAAAAATAGAAAAAGAGAAACAAAAAGACAAACTCCAACCATAAACAAACCCCATGAAGACAATTCGCAGATAGTGACCAGTATCATAAACCAACACGATCTTTCAAACACATGATGACATCATCACAGCATATGTTCGGTTTGTTTCGTGTTAGCACGAATCAGTTGTAAAAATGTTGTTATTTAGCGTTCTACGTTGTTGCATTTTTTTTTTGGGAGATGTTGGGTGTGTTTGTGTGAAACTACAAAACCATTATGCCGCAACACAATGGCTTTGTAGATTCGCAACAAAAAAATGCATTTGTTGTTGTTGTTCTACGAAGAAGTTTAATTAATTGTGTGTGTTCAATTTTTACATAATTTGAGATCAGAACTCTTGGGGATACTTGGAACACTCAGAATTGCTAAATAACGAATTGGTACCGGTGACAGGTCCACTGCCACCGCCACCACCGCTGCCATCCTGATTGTTCTGGTATCCCTGATATGGTTCTTGATACAACTGATTGAGCCTCTAACCAGTACCCGAAAAGTGCCACGCGTCCTATGCGCTCAGATGAGCAAACTGTGACGGATGGATATCGAATTGATGGTATGGATGTCCATAGGGTCCCATATGATAAGGTACGATATTCATGGACGCCATTTTGTGTTCCTTTTTCCATTTCATGCGACGATTTTGGAACCAAATCTTTATTTGTCGCTCGGTGAGACAGAGGGCGTGGGCGATTTCGATGCGTCTCCGGCGGGTCAGGTAACGATTGAAGTGAAATTCCTTTTCTAACTCTAGCGTTTGATAGCGGGTGTATGAGGTCCGTTGGCGTTTTGTTTCACCGTTGGCATTTACAGTACCTGAAAGGATAAACAAAAAGGATTCGTATTAAATGGTGTATATTAAATGCAAATATTGTTAATTGATATAAGTACGAGTTGACAAGCTAAAGCTATGGGAAACAGCAGTGTCTAAGTAAAATGAGTTTATTTGCAAAACCCTGCATTCTAATTTTCAGGCTACCCTTGTCAAGTTTAAATGGTTATTTGGAAAGCCTTATTGAATTTAGAATTTATGGGAATTTTGCCACGCGCATGACCAAATCCAAACTAAACAGTAATTTTTCTGGTTGCGAAGGTAACTACATGAGTACATTATGTATGTACTGATGTGCTTAGATTGGCATCGTCCCAGACAATTTTACAGGATACAAATGCCACATAATGACAGCGCTCTCATTTGAAATATAGCCGCGATCGACTGTCAAAGGTCCAGCGTAGCTGTTGAAATACCCGGGCAGCATTGCGTAGTAGTCCAGTTTTACAATCTAATGGAAACTTAACTCGGTTCAGTGATCAATTAAGGGGCAAAATGTGGTACAGCAGTCACTCAGGAATTAGATCCACTTTGTTCTTCGGGTAAGAAGTTCATTAACAAATTATTCTCTTTGATTGCTTGTCAGACATTCGAGGAGGTGGCACCGTGAAAAATCTTTTAGGTGTTGGAGTCGGGCTGGGATTGAAACCACACTAACCACTACACCAGTAAAAAAAAAGTGAAACCACCCCCAAAATGTATTATTTTGACACAATTCTCTTTTATTAGTTAACTATTAATCTTTGTTTAGCATACCATATAATCAGTAATTTTTTGGCAAGGATTCCTAGCCTGCTGGCATGTCTGCCTATTGCGCAATGACTAATACGCCAACTAGTGTGCCGATATGTGCTCTGTTAATTGTTGGCAGCCTGCAAGTTTTACGTTGGCTTAGCTGTGCCCAAGTCTGTCTGGCGCAGGTGAGGTTTCTTTAAGTCGCAACGCCGTTTTTGTTGCTATGTCCCTACCATAAATGTCCAACGGAAGCATATTTAACATTTTTTCAAGAGCAGCGGTGGGGCTGGCTCCTGTTTGTTTAGTGCTGTCCACCAGACTACTATTCTACACATATGTAAGTTTGGGTCTGACCACCGCAGTATAAAGCCAGTGCATGATCTAAGGACGAATTCCCCATGTGTTAAAGTTAACAGCTTTTGCCGCACTTCTATTCTATTAAATGTTTTTTTTGTTTTTCTTTCATAAAACTTATTGTTTAAAGGCGGAGCGAATTGAAGCACAATCTCTACACTGCCGTGTCAAGAAAAGCCAGTCAACTGTGTGTAGTCAAATCGAATTTTCCATTTTCTTCAAATTTAAATTTTTATTCGAACAATACAAGACCCCATAACGATTCTTTGAAACCGTCTGTGGCCCATTTACTATTGTTTTTTTCTCGACAAATTGAAATCGCTTTGAGGGGTTGATGGAAGGGATTTCGATTGCCCTTCTTTTATCGTATTGCTATTAAGTGTATACAACTGTCACGAAGGTCCTTTATGAAATGATTGATAGGTTTCCGTTTCTTTCCTTCAAAACTGGTTCATGGAAAAGTTAATATTCTATTTTTTCTATTTAAATATATAAGTTTTTTTTTGTTTATTAACTTGCTTATCCCGTTTTCAATTGAACTAAAAATAAATAAAAAAAAATACTACAAAAAAACAATCCCATCCTCTTGACAAACACCTGTTCTTATTCATGTGAATGTGATACCACAATTCCCCCCATTTAGTGGTCGCACCATCATTTATCACTTGTGAGCGATTTGATTAATCTCCGGGGATATTGCTCCTTCAGAGCCACCACTAAGTACCACAAGAGTCCAGACCTTTAGCACCCGAGTGAGCTGAAAGAGCCTGTTTATTTATGGACTTTCGAATGCAAATTGAACGATGTTATACCGAAGCAAATATTTGATATTTATTTAAGAGGAACAGAAGAAAACAAATAAATGCCACAGATACGCGCTCGCGCGATGCGATATGCGCGTAACCTAATGACTTGAAGATCACGACTGTGTCAACCGAAATGAAGATCTATGGATCTGTGTGTTTTATTTGGAATTTTGTAAATATTTTCCTTGTTTTCTTTTGGTTTTTATAGATTTGTATTGTGTTAAAGTGTGATTTGTTCGCTTTTTGGTAGTGTGATGTGCGACTGAGTGTGAGCTTTTAATCATTTTTATTTCGGAAACAAATATGTAACATTTAAATTGACAGAGCTTTGTGGAGAAATAAATAAATTTAATTTAATTGTCTTATGGACTTAATTCTGGATTCTGGACGTAGTGTTTAATTTTTATAAGTAATCAAGCACATTGCTTAGTGCGCTGGACTACTGCGCGAGAAGTTTGCGGTTCAATGTTCAATCCCGATTAAACACCAACGTTTTTGCACGGACAAACCTCCGAGAGTATAACTGTCACGAAGAAGCTTCTCAAAGAAAGCAGTACTCGCGTTTGTTTGTGTGTTTGGAGCTACACTTCGCAGATATACTTTACCAATAACTTCAAAGCTATAGGTAAAGCAGTTCTAAGAAATCCGAATTATTTCGCCGTATTCTGTTAGTTTATAGTTGGCTTGGAACTTAAATTTGTGGGGACATATTAAGCAACGATGCGACTTTTTGTTTTGGAAACATTATTACATCAATGTTTACAAGCATGAACTATTTAGAGAATTTAATTTAAAAAGAAAACTTGCAATTCTATAGGTTTACAGAATTTAGTAGAAAAACGAAAGGACGAATAATGCCTTCGGGACAAATATATATAATTTTATGATGTGACAGGACTCGTCAATGAACCGAATTTGGGATTTAGAGAATAGTGGGACGTAATGGAAGTGGGTAGACTATAATTCTGCATATAATTTGAAAATCACTACACTATGAAAACTTAAGCCAAATTCACAATGTCGCGTTCGGTCGCGATTGTGAATTGGGCTTTAAGCCATGAAAACATCAGGAAATTTTTACCAGCTCTGAGTTGCATGTCGAGACAAGAACCTATCTTAGAGTAGTTCCACTACGATTGGACCTCCACATGACAACTTAGTTTTTGAATTGACTTAGGTATATACCTACATATCTATGTATGTACAATACATAAATAAGATTTATATACTTCAGTTCAGCTCAGTGACATTGGTTTTTGGAATTTGGATTAAATTTTACTTTATGTGAATAAATTGAAGAATTCACCACTCAACTTAATTGCAAGAAAATACTGCAAAAGCCCAAAATATTCTACTTGAAGAACCCCAGAGAATAAAACATGTCCTTTCGACTTACTTATTATTTGAATTTTGTTTTTGTTTTTACAAAAGTTACAATTCTTTCTAACTACCAATTTTTGGTAATGTAGTTAAAATTCTTGGATGCATAATGTAATTTAAATAATTTTAACAATGAACCGTACATAGCCCAGCATCGTAAAAACATCAAAGTACTAGTTGTCTTGATAGTCTTGATATTTTTTGGAAAATTAGTTAGAAAAGAGTTTGATGACACTTTCAGTCGCAATGTATTATAAGAACGATCTCTGTGATGTGTGGAATATTTTGAAGCAATTATTTTGCTTATTATAGCGTAATGTACTGAGCTTACTTATAGTTCTACGCAAAAATATGCACTGGATGTCACTTTTGAGTATTTATTTAATTATTTAACAATATTCACACAAGTTGTTTCTTCACAAGTTTCACAGCAAGTGAACTGCAACCCAGAAACGAGCACCTAACGCAATCTCTTTGAGCTGAAACTTACTAAAAATTAATAGAACGGTAGGTATAGAGTATAGACAACACTGTAAAATTGAGTTATAATGGACTTAAACACATTTTTGTGAACATTGAAACATTTTGTAACATCACTGTCACATGGGGCTATAAAAGATTAAAATACCAATTTTAACAATTTATAACTTCTTATTATTTCTGGTGTTCTTGAATATTAGGATTAGAGGTAAATATTTTGAACCATGCAATTGTAAATAATGTAAATAACACATGTAAATACCTTTTTCAGATCTCTTACTCCCACTTGAGAAATGAAATCCTTCATTCGATAATTCCATTGGAAATAGTTTACAAAAATGCCAGCGGAAAAACGATCTATTGAACAAGGTACAACAAAATAAAAGCAGATGAAAGCTACCAGGGGCCTAACACCTGATAAACTTGCAATTCGATCTTAGGCGTAGCAACACGCGCCGGGTATTTGCTAGTACATAATTGATAAAAATCATTGGCAAAGAAGAATTTCAAAAATTCAAAATAAAATGCTGACCTTGTTTTTTCTCTAAATCGAAGAGAAAAATCCAGATGTGCGCATGTGCATACACTCACCTTAGCACAAAGCCCACCCAGCCAGTCACCAACAGCAGCTATAGCAACCAAAGCGACTGGCTCTCATTGCGAAAGTGTCATGTCGTCGTTTCGTGCACATTGACGATTGTAAATTACTTTATTTAAATATCTGACAAATTGACTGTAGAAGCATTTTTCATAACAACAGGTAACATGTCACAATCGGATGTACCGATCATTTGTCAGACGCTTCATATGTCATCTTTATCATGATCACCAACGTTCGCATCAGTTCTCTCTCCCTCTGTGGTGATGGTGTTAGCCTTTCGACGCTGACTATTTACAAAGTTTATTTAGATTTATAAAAACAGAAAACAACAACAACAACAAAAGCTCTTGTCTCAGTACACAGAACAACAACTACGAGTATTATTTGTTTAATTAAAAATTAAGTCGGTGACTTGGCTCATTTACACCGAGACATCCACCAGCGAGCGCAAAACACTGTTGGTATTTTTTCATATGGAAGAATCGTGTTTTATTAAAGATTATCACCACGGATCATTAATATTTCTGCGAAAGATTCCTGCTTTTAGCGAACAACGACGACGTGTACAATGGGATTTTGCTGCTGTATTCGAAGCCCATGTGGTTCCATTGCACTCTACGCATCTTCATCCGCGTGAGAGTGTTTTTGACGGGTTTTGGGGGGTTGGCGTGTTGCGTCGCGTCGCTTGAAAATCCCATCTTCGACAACTTCGACTTCGACTGTGACCCATAAAATCGTTTACGGACCGGAAGACGATTTCCCCGCACCCGTATTGGGTTGGTGGTGCCTTCCGCGAAAAACATTTGTCAATTTTCTCATCATTGTTGAATGGCAGCGCTATTGTCTGTTGCTACTCTAGAAAAATGCTTTTCTTGGTTTATTTTCTTTTATATGAAAAATGAGGTGTGGTGTGGGTTTACTTACGAGTATATTCAACGACGAGACGGCTACAACAGAGATTGCTCAACTAAATTACTTTTCGACACGTCAAAAATACTCCTTGTGCACTTGGGGTCGCCCTCCATGGTAATTCTATTGTATGTTCGTATACATTGGGCGTAACAGTTAACCAGGGTTTGTTAAGTGAACATCACAGTCAACGAATGCTATCGGAGTTGAGGATCGTGGTTGGTATAAGCAAGGAGGGAGGAAGGGGTTTTGTTGTGTCCCATATAGAAAAGAAAAGTTAATTCTTAACTTTTGGCCCATTTAGGAGGTTGTGTCCTTTTTTCAAAAGGAAGTTTTCGGGTGACTGGAATTTATAAGTTGATGGATATTCCTTTGGATTGAAAATCAATACATTTCTACTTAAATGGATTTTATTGTGGATGGTGTGGGATATTTTGGTTGCATAAAGTTTTGGAGGTTTACTAACCTACCACAGAAGGGTGATACAGTCTAAGTGGGTAAGTAGGTTAGATAAGTAAGCAAATTAGCACTCTTTCACGTTGGTATTAATTTAACAGGTGTTTAGGTGGTCGCCGTGGCCGTGGTGGTTAGTGCATTGGACTACTGCGCATGCTGCTCGGGTTCAATCCCAGCCTGGGTCCAACACCTAAAAACGTTTTTTACGATTGCCACCTCTTTCGAATGTCTGACAAGCAATCAAAGAGTATCATTTGTCAATCAGCTTCTCAATTCGCCATTCGGAGTCGGCAAAAAACTGTAGGTAGGTCCCTTCCATTCGTGCAAAAATATTACACACACACACACAAATGGTTGCGACAAGCAGTTCCAGGTTCACATCGAGCTGTAGCGCCACCTTAAGTAAGTAAGTAGGTGGTTATGAGTACCTTATCAGACATTTGAAGAATATTTTGACGCGAGCCACTTGACTGGTCCCAATGAAACTTAGGCTGCAAAGTTTGGGAAGCAGACATTTAACTAAGGTTTTAGCAAATTAAGCTTTGTAAAGAAGAAGAATAATTTTACAAAATAATCAATTCATCCCTGCTGCCTTTAATCAAATTAAAATAATAACTAAATAAAGTGCATCCTGTGAGTTAAATGCAAATCATTTTGTATTTTCTTTCAATTGCCCCAGATACAAATGGCAATTTTTATTGTGGAATTAGTTCGAATGTCAGACGTGCTTCCTGTCTCTGAGCTCTCATTTTTGATAGATCCAAACAAAATCAGTAAGTCTGGAGTACCTTCTCTTTGCGAAAGGATCATAACACCAGTTCAAACTGAACTCTTCAAAAGCATAAAGATACGTTGATGTAAATCGCGAAGTACTATACAATCGCATTCTTTTAAGCAAAAAACCACATCGCGTAAACACACGTGTACCTCGCCTGACCTACACTAATTTTTATGCAACTTGATCATTGCGGGCATCTCTCACAGGCAGATAGATTCCTCACTCGGGGAAATTTGCATCGAAAATCGACTTCCATATGCTAATAGCATGTCCGTATTATGCCTCATCTGACTGCGTCTGTTTGTGCTGTTCTAGGGCGACTCAACCTGTCCACCATGGAATCTCTCACCGATCGACGGACTTCGGCGACATTTCAACGACGACTCAACGATCGAATTCTCTCCTGCTTGTCATCAATGAAACAGAATGAAAACAAAATTATGTACGTTTTCAGCACAATTTGAATTGCGAATTTCATGTCACTGTCATACAGCACACGTCCACGTCTACTATCTTTTGCCATTTCGAAAGATCACTGCTCAAGCTCATGCTCACCCATTGTCCGTTACAGAATAAGATATTCATTTTTTTTTGTTTGTCTTTCACATGTGTAAGTTTATAAATCCCTTAGGATTTTTGCATATTACTGGAAAGGAAAAAAATACCATCTCTTCAAACAAGTTTGACATTCAAAATTTATGTATCTTTTTCTTATGAGAGATACGAAAGTACATCTGATCGCATCATCATCATCGTCATCGTTTGTTCAGGGCCCAGCAACAAAAAAAAAAAAAAAAACCCACAAAAGCGACAACGAAATGAGGACAAAGTTGTAAAATGCTTTAAATGGACATTGACGCTGTCAAACACACAGTTCAAACACAAGTGACATAAAATGTCAGGTGGTTTTGTTCGGGATCTCGCCCATCGTTGCTGTACATATATTCCCAGAAGAAGAGATGGGGGGAAAAAGACACTAAATGTCAAAGAAAAAGAATGTTTGATACTCCTCGTACGCTCTGACATAGAAAGATACTTTGCATAGTTTTCAGACTGTTCACGACCTGCCTCCGCCCGTCCTATTCATGGCTTGGAACGACTGTTGTGTCACATGGTGGTGCGCACATAATCATCACTTGATCTTTCGATGATTTTGACAGAGTGCTTCATCTCTTAAAAAATAGCAAGGTCAAGCAAAGCAGAGATACTCGTACAATGAAGGGTTGTTTGTTTGTTTTTGACCATCATTGGCTCATTCTGGCAGCTTAATGGAAAAGAAGAAATATTAGTTCGGGAATTCTTTGAGATGGACAAGTTTCTTCTAAAATTGTTTTTCACTCAATTTGACAGTTACTCGTGCAACTCTGTGCCCTCCCATCTCTTGGAAAGCGAATTCTTGACAAAATATTTAATCCGACCGACAGACGAAAATTACATCACATTTTCTCTCTGAGAAGGAAGTTCCTTCACATTGCCAGCCATAACCTGTCCGTTGTTCATATTAAAGTGTAAACGAACCAGAGAGAAGTTTTTATTCCCATTTGGTGGCCACTGGTCCGTTGGCTGTTTGCATCGGATGAATGATGAATGTGCCACTGTACTGTGATGGACTATCGTCCTTCTAATGCGACCCCCTCGTGGCAATATCCTCGTGGTTGTGCATACTTTGAAGACTTTGTGTCATTTATATTCTTCTTCGATTAGTTAAGAACTAGATGTGTGACAACTGTGTGACACTTATATACTTACAGTTATTTGAGGTAAGCAAGTGGTTGCTTTGTTGGGTGTAGTTATGTTTTCTGACAGAAGTCTGGTAGTTGTCTACCAGGATGTTTGTGGATACTTTTCTAGGTGTTGGTGGTAATTACATTTGGGAAATGAGTACCAATCGGACAGAACTATTCTTCTGCTCTAGAGCTGTATTTTTCAGATGAAAGTCGCCTTGACGCTGAGTAACTGCCGCTGACCCCAACTTTCCTTTAAAATACTTCAAATTGCGAATATGAGATCTGATGTTCCACTACTGGAATACTCAGACTTAGAGACTGGAACATTATAATACCATACCTCAAGTATGCCAATAAGTATTACTCAACGATGTACTAGATAATACATAGATGAGATGTTGGTAAGAAGAGCAAATTGGAGAAAATGCAACCAAAAACTAAGACTAAGACTAGCCAATCGACATATGGATATTCCAGCCAGAAAAAGTTCTTGTTCAAATACCATCAAGCCCTTTTCGCACATTGTCTCCTGAGAAAGCATGCCAAAAGAATGAAATATTCTAGTACGGGCGAATGCAGATACTGCAATGACTTCGGCTCATTGGAGGATGTTCAACATATCCTTTCTGAATGTCATGCCATTGCTAATTCGCGCAAAAAAAAATTTAGGGAGTTATTTTTTTCACATATTGGAAGAGGCGGACCAAATTGGGCATAAACAAATTTTGAAATTGTAGTGAAATCAAATGTTTAGACCGAAATGCTTCGGTTTAGGTACCATCAATAGATGGTTCCAGAGGATCGCGATGGGCCCACCATGGTGCCTAGTGTTCTGTGATGGCTCAGCCTCATAAGTCATAACCCTGTTCTAACCTAACCTAACCTACCATCAAGCTTCATTTGATGTAAGTACTTGATTCGTACTTATAGAAGACAAGACTGTGTTAACTGAGTTTCCTTAGTTCACTTTTTCAAAGTATCTCGAGATCTATTACTTCTTCTGGTTTTTACTGGATGTCAGCAAAGTGTTCAACTAACTAGTGAAAGGTTAGTGCCTAAGCTAAAGCTGTCTTTCATCCTTAACTGCCCTGCACTCCCCGTTTCAAGATTGTCAAGATCGTTTGATCTTTAACTTGGAGGTTCTTGTTTCTTTTTTTTCTTTAGGTGGCGCTACAGCTCGGGTGAACCAGGGCCTGCTTCTCGCAACCATTTGTGTGTGCGTGTTATATTTTTGCACGAATGGAGGGGACCTATAGTTTTTGGCGACTCCGAAAGGCGAGTTGAGAAGCTACTCGTGACAAATGATACTCTTTTAAGGCTTATCAGACATTCGAAAGACGTGGCAACGTGAAAGAACTTTTAGGTCTTTTGCCGGGATTGAAACCGGGCTCAATTGCTTAGTAGTCCAAAGCACTTACCACTACACCACGGTAATTTTTTTTTTTATAATTCACGCGTCATGCCATGCCACAACTTGGAGGTTTGCCCTCACTATTTTTTTCAAACCAGGTGTTTGAAGAAATCTTACGGCAGCGCGTCCTTTAACCAAAATCCAATGGTATACTGAATGTAGCATACGCAATGCATATGTAGCTTGTTGTTATGAATGACATGAAAAAAGTGATGAAAATCGACGAAGCTCGTTGATGTAAAGCGAACATAGAAGGATAAGAATACAATTTTCTTAACTTTGTTATTTCTGAGAGCTTAACACTTTCTTGATTAAGTTATTTAAATGACATTTTAGTAGCTCCTTTCGTTTCAGAATAAGTCAAGATTTGTGAGTTCCTCTCTACCACTGGCACTAGTCAACATGATTACTTTTTTGACAAGTAGTACTACATACTACTTTTGGTATTAAAGTTATACAGTCAAGGTTTAAAATAAATA
This sequence comes from Brachyopa scutellaris, assembly GCA_949775065.1. Classification (NCBI taxonomy): domain Eukaryota; kingdom Metazoa; phylum Arthropoda; class Insecta; order Diptera; family Syrphidae; genus Brachyopa; species Brachyopa scutellaris. The sequence continues at coordinate 95,763,373 of OX459114.1, read as the reverse complement.
TTACATTATATCTTAATCGCTTAAACAAAGTCGCCGTCATGGTTTCGCATATAAAAAATGTGAAAACCATTGAATGCTAATAATACACTATTCGTATGCAAAAACATACGTATGTATTAATTTTTAACTAAAATTTCCATTACAATAGTAGATTAGCTAAAAAATTAATTTAGCACATGCTCTACGTCAATTCGAGTGCTTATTTGCATAACTTTAAACATAAAAAAAAACTATCGGAAATTATTGAATGAATTTGATACTCGATTGGCACCTCCTTGTAACACAAAGGCATTGTGTATTTTAAAATTATACACAAATATAAACAAAAAAATTAGCAAATAAATTATCAGTAATATTATTAAGATCTTAAAATAAGCTTTTGAGAACTTTCCCTTATCGGTTTGCTGGTGACTACTTCATTTGAATCTGTCTGTTCTTTGTATTGTTATTATTTTTTTATTAATAAACAAAAAATGTGTTTGCTTACGACATGTCGGGGATACAACAGAAAAAAAAGAAACAACGGGAGGGCATGGCCTGAATGACATGTAATTAATTAGATGTAATTAAGCGAGATTAAATTCAAACGAACAGAAGATGCGGTTATGTCGAGGAATTACCCTCTGCTTCTCTTTGAATACAAAGAGGGAAATGAAATAAGCAGAAATGATGCTCTGGTCCGCAATAAGAACTTATTTCTCTTTTTTCAATACTGCCTCATAAAAAGTAAAACAGATTTTCTAAAAATCCACAAAAAAAAGAGAAAAGATTTTCCATTTAAATTCATATACAAAACCGTTATTCATCGCCGTTCATTCGTACGTATAATAAAGTTTGATTAATCGATTATTGACATTTGAAAAATATCCAACGAATTAAACTTAATCAAAATGCAATCGCGATGCAAATTAAGAGAAATATTAAACTCTATTAAAGATAACCAACGACAGAATAACCGTTGATATTTTCGAATTAAAGCCACAATTAACTAAAAAGTCAGAAGCATTGGCGAGGAGACATTGCGGTACGGGACAAGCGAACAGGGTGCCGTGCGATGAACTGCGCTGAACGCGTGCACGGATCGAGTCTCTATACCCTTCCTTCTCCGACAAACACCGACCACATCGACACCACGAGACAAAACTCTCAAGATCGAAATGAAGGAAATCGCACGAAGGAAGAAAATCTAGTGCAAGAAAATGCATCCATCCACCACGATGTTGCAGCTATGTGCGCTTTTATAGCTGAGCAGTTGTTACTCAATTACAATTTCATTAACTTTGAACACGATTTTCTAAATGGTTGCCACAAATCATAGCGATTGCTTGCTGTTTCATTCCACCACCGGGACACCGCGCAGCAGACCGCATTGGCACTACTCAAGGTGGAAGTTGAACTTAATCTGCACGTTGAGCGGGAGGGGGTAGCGCTGCCGCGCTGATACCATTTTATTTGGAATATGATTAATGATCAGCGATAAATGAAAATTTAGTTATTCTTAAGGAAATATCTATTAAATAATGTTTTTCTTATTTTTTTTTTATATAAAATCGTTTATAGGTGGTGCTGATAGGGCATGGGTTACAATATTTTGATAAACTACCGCGTGGAAGTTGTACATAATGGGCGCGGATTTAGCCTCTTCAGAATAATTGCAAGTGCCTTTGGAGTTTACGAGTAATAATAAACGATTCGAAACGATCACAATGATGAACTTTTATTAGTGGAGATCAAATTAGTGATTATTTGCAATGGGAACTATAATTCAAGTTGACAACTTCTTTCGCGAGCCACAAGAATCCCTACAGTAAAACCTGGATAAGTCGATCAGCAGAACTATTATCCAATGTTGAATGGTACTTATCCGGGATGTGTTGTTTAGTAATAGATACCCATTTAAGACACTGCAATGAAGGAGAGCTAGTGCAATGAACTTACAGCAGCTATCAGCAAGCAAATATTGTTATATGTATATAAAAATGAACTGTTCGTTTGATACCTCAAAACTCATAAGCTAACCATCTGATTGAGCTGAAACTTACACTATATGTACAGCTGCGAGCAAAAAAATAGCAGTGCCACTAAAGAAGTTGCATTCATTTAAAAATACAACAAATTAAGCAATATTTTTTAAAAAAATTTACCAATAATATAAACTGCGTTATTTTCTTATAATATCTACATTATTAGTTTTTGATTTAATTAAAATAGTAGTATGCCTTTCATTACTTATTAAAGCTGCGTAAAACCGTTTTACAGAGTCTACAAGATGCTAGCACCTTTCGGATGATATTAATCTCCAAGACTGCTGAACTACCCTTCACAACTCGTTATTTTTTGTTTTTTTTTTTGAACAGTACATATCTCTTTTATATAGGCCTATAAATTTTCAATAGAATGGAAATCGGGATATTGAGCAAGCCACTCCATGAACTCAATCAATATATCCTGACACCATTGTTTAACTGTTCACGTCCTGCCTTTCGGGTCGTTGCCATGCTAGAAAACCCATTTTAGTAACATTTCGCCTTCGGCACATGACAACATGATGTTTTGCAATATATCAACGTATGAGTGCTGGTCCATTATACTTTTATGCCAGTATATGGGACCAATACCATAGTATGAAAAGCATCCCCAAATCATGATATTAGATCCACAGAGTTTTTTAGTTTTTGTTGTGAATCAAGGATCATATTTTGTATTGGGTGGATGCCTGACATACTGCTGAGATACGTTTCCGCTATACAGGAAGGTTTTGGTCTCATCAGTACACATTATATTACTCCACTTCTCAGCGGGGCAAGACTAATGCTTTTTCGCAAACCTCAGCCTTTTTGATACATCCATTTTCTTGAGAGGTGGGACTTTTCGTGGACTTCGAGCACTAAAAAAGTGTTCCCTCAGCCGTCCTCTAAAAGTATGAATACCACATGTTAAGTTAAGCACACCCACAATCTGGGTAGCTGCTGCAGAAAGATGTGTCCCAGAGTGCCTTACAACACGTTTCACCATTGAAGAATGCAAAATTTTATTCCGGCCGCGAGTTTTAACCTTAATTTTATATTTTACAGCATTGCTTATCATTTAAGCGTTACACCCAGAAGTTCCAGAATTTGTTTGTACGTTTTCCCATCTTTTATAAGCAATTTAATTAGCCCGCACCTCTCTGGTGTGCAGTGTAGTCCACGACCCACTTTTATCGAAACAAATTAATCGGTTTTACTACAGTTTGATTAAAAATAAAAAGAAGGAACTTTTATCTTACTTTTCTATAAGTTAGATTCCAAAATCAAGTAAAAACAAAATTTGTATACCGAAATCTAATAAGCACTGCTATTATTTTGCTCGTCTCAAAAAGTATGAGATGCACTACTAATTGATATTTTAAAGCAGAAGTGAGGATTTACCATTGCAATATGACGTCATGTGAACAACATATTGTTGATAAGTATAATATTACAGCAAAAGTCACAAAAAATATTAATACAAAAAAAATATTAAGGAAAATGTTGCTTTCAAGGTAGCACTGCTATTATTTTGCTCGCCACTGTATACTTTTTCTGATGTTTGAAGTGTTCGTACATCAAAAAAATAGAAGTTCTCCGGTAGGTGGCGCTGGAACTCAAAAATTTTTAAACTCACCGTGCGATTAAGCTGAAACTTACATACATATTTGAAATGAAGTGAGAAATGTTCGTACATCAAAAGTTCTCAAGTTTTCCGATAGATGGCGCTGGAACACAAAAATTTCAAAACCTTCCGACTAAGCTGAAACTTGCAGAATATATTTTTTATGAAGTGAGAAGTACAAGTTATTACTACAGCAATTCACGGTGACAGCTAACAGCTAGCTTTTGATTAACGTGCACTTCTCGCTTCATAACAATTATATTGTCTAAGTTTTGGCTCAATCGGATGGTATATTTTTGAGTTTTTATGATATTATTGTTTGTTATTCGCAAAAGTCACTCGAAAAAAGTTCATTACATTTATGACATAAACACTATTTTAATTGGGTGTAGCGAAGCGCACCGGGTAACCACTAGTATTCCATAAAATAAAAAAATTAAAAAAATACCCAAGCACCGTGCGCGGGTAAATGTGTTACGTCTGATTTGGCGCGAGCATAGGAAGGTTAAGCGGCAGACAATTAATACTGCGAGATATACTTAAAAGGGGATTTTTATATGAATATTTCTTTATTTATATTGGGTTTAAGAATACGGACGATATTATGCGGGTGGTTCTTAAATGGGTTTCCTATGTCAAAAAGGCACTCAAAATCATATTTTGCTTAGTTAATGTTTAACTTCTAGGCTATTGTCTTAACATGGTAAATGTTATTCTGATCTATTTTTGAATGTTAATTATGTATGGTCGAATATACTGCGGAGATGGTTCAAACTTCATAAATTGTTCATAAGTGACAAGACGAAGTTCTTGATTTTCATCATTATGGGTAAAATCTTTACAATATCATTCGCCCAATTGCAATAAATTCCGTTTAGTTAATCCTTGTACTTACAATTATAATTCATTAAATTTTGATTCACATGCCTGTTGCACCGCTGACTGCTTTGAAATTAAACGCGTCGACAGCTTTAAGTACTTAAGTGTTACTTTGTTATAATCCAAAGTTGTATGGTGGAGCCATACTATGTCCTAAAACCAATAAAACAAAGTTGTTAAACAGACTTATCATCTCAGCCAATACTGTGATTTGCCAAACTTAAAGTTAGTCTGTAACGATCTTTTTAAATCTAAGCTCCAGTATGGTATATAGCTTGTCGGGGTGGTACGCATCACAATAATATTGAGCCTTTGCTAATCAAACAAAAACTCACTGTTCGTATTATGTGCAAAGTCAACTGTCGAACTCTTAGTTTCTCGTTGTTCAGAAGTCTCGGATTTCTACCATTGAGGCATTTGTACTTCTATAAAGTTTTAAAAACATTTTTCGATAATTCCGAGCATAACTTATCAAGAGTTTATGAAAACCGCAATCTACGCGTCAACACCAGTAATCTCGTCAATGTATCAACAATCAATAAATTGCATTTTTCTAGCTTTTATAATATTACTGACCTTCCTTGTATAAAAGACCTTATAGGTCTGAGATGTGAGTGAGTTAAGTCCGTAGGCCTTAAAAATGTAAAATGATGGCTTTTCTCGTTAAACCACGCTGCACATAATTATTAATTTACTGAATCCTTTGGTATTTTTTTTTTTGTTACTTTTTTAGTTGAATTAATTCTTATTTTTTATCACATCCCCATAGATAATGAAGCGTTCATTTACCTCTTGTCTGACAATCTGACAACAGAATGTACTTAACTATTTCACTCTATAGCTTAAATGCCCTATTCTCTTTGAAATTTTTCTTGGAATTTTGTTACTTTTATATAGCTTTAAGTTATTAATAAAAAGTTAAAATAAATAAATAAATAATCAAAATTATCAGAAATATACCACAGTTCGGGTTAAGTCGAGCAAAATATTTAGCTAGTACAAGAATACCAACCGAAGGATATATTACCAATATTTTTAGAATAAATTTGTAAGCCCTTCCCTTTTAAGTATAAAGATCATTTCGCTAGAATATATTTTGTTGACGAGAATACGGAAAAGGCATGTTAAATATTAACAAAACATCAGAACATCAAAAGATTTTCTGTTTTATTGAAGCTGAGTGCCTCATCACAAATTTCTAATACGAACTAGAACAGGGTATGAGATAATTAGGTATTTCGTTTAGCAAACAATTCGAAGCTCAACAGAGTACCTACTGTATCTTCATAATATACATAACCATAGTCCGGATATAGATTTTAATCGTGTGGTAATTGTGGTTACTATTGACAGACTAAGCAGTTCACCAAATGTATTGACGACACATCGCAGTGAAAATATGACATTTTAACATTATAACAAATTCGTGTGCAGCAGAATCTTTAACATAGTACTCGTATAATAAAAGAGCTTACTCCCCAATTGCTGTATTCCCGTTGGTGTTTTTTTTTGTAGTACCACAACAACAAAAGTGTCTGTGAAAACTGAACACAGGTTTTGCTCAAGCTATCATCAGTTGATCTTTCTTCAAAGTTGATGTCTTCAGTATATTGACTAATAACTAGTTGCACAAATGCTGTCGGCTGAGGATAAGAACCAGGCCTATAATATACCTGTTTTTGGTTAACCAATGTCCAACATAATCTTATTCTTGCGGCATTCTATGAAACATCAAATCAGGGAGAATGAAGCCTAGCAGATCAATTGATAGAACTTTGATATCAGTCAAGTGGCAGTTTAGATACTGCCACTGGACTTTTGCGCTTCCTGCTATAGAAAATTAGCTGATGTGTGTAGGGTACGTAAGAAAACTGCCATTACCAAGCTTCACTTCTTGATAAGAACATATGTACATGTACATAGAACTGCTTATACGATGAAGTGTTGTTTAAGCCATTTTCTTGAAAATTGCAAGCTCGATACCGGTTTCTCTGGGCACTCCTTCTAGTGTAAGACCTTTAGTTATTTTATATGCATAATCAAAGAAACTCCCTCCAAAGAGAATATATTTATTTTAAATGGAGCTACGGTTAATATACCTATCAGCTTATTAAAATACTTCTGGCAACTGCCACATAAATTCGCACTGACGGCGATATCATTTTCTTATTATCTCATACAATAAACTTTTAGCTTTGCACTGTTCCTATGGAATACGTAAGGTAAGGGTAAGTTTCCATCCACCACTACCACTTTGTTTAGTTGCCGTATTTTGTATAACGACTCTTGTGCCAGTCTGGTTTTAATAGTAGTTATATGTGTGAATGTGTGAAAAAAAATCCAAAATTTTTACAATTCAAAAAAAAAACCGTTCGGTGGAAATAAGGAAAAAAATTGCAAATCGTATGTAATCTTCCAAAAACGGCTATAAATAGTTTCAAAACTTAAAGAATAGCTTGTCACACCGAACAGTAAATGATTCTGAAAGGGAAACTTGAAATTAAATTAATATACGAATATACAGTCCGTGTACCAGGTTCTACCATTTTACTTTATATGTCGTTCTGTCAAAAAAGGCGAAGATGATTATTTTATATTTTACCAAGATTGGGATCTGTTTCCAGTTGCTCACTTTTGATTTTCGACCATAGCCTTAAGCCTTCAAGCAACATTCGTAAATTTAAGGTCGACGAAAGATAAACTTCTTGTAAATGACACAAAATTAAGAGGCTTCGAAAATATTGTAGTTCGATCGAGGGTGACAACCGGATCCTACTTGATACTAGCGGAACTTGCTTCTTAGAATTGATAAAACGCTAAATTTAAAAAAATGGCAACACTGTAAAAATAAACACAATATTGGTTATCCAAGTGTAATCGTGGCTACTGAACTTTTGGATAGAAAAACGACGTGAACTACTATTCAATTTTGGGGAAAAATTATACGTATACGAATGTATTCGAATTTGAAGATTACGTGTTTTTAAATTTGGTGAATAAATCTCAATAAAAGCAGCCGAAATGTCAAAGAAAACAACAAACACTTGGAAAAGGCAGTCATGATAAAGTTATTAGCATACGCAATATGAAACCGCGTCACCTGCCCCACTCAGCATGCAAACAAAAATTAAAAACATCTATGTATTATACATACCTAGTTTCCTATAAACCTATGAATCACATCTAGATTATTTAAATTGCAAAAAAATAAAGATGCATTACCCACATCTGATGAAATTTAAATAAAGTTTCGCTTAAAAAATGAAAAAAGTTAAACAAGCTTCCTTGAAGAAGCTGATTTCATTTAATACTCCATTAAGCGAATGTGGTTGCGTGTGGGTTTCCGGTTTCAAAAAAAGAAGAAAAAAAACTGTTAAATTCAATATGGCTCCTATACGAGACTCCATACCTACAAAAGCATTCAACACGAACCAAACAACTTGTTTTAAAGTAAATAAATAAAAAGAAGTAGAGAAAAAAAATGTTCAGCAAAATTAAAAGGGTTTTCAGTGTTGTTGCTCTATGCTTCATCCATCCTCATCTTCTACCTTTTTATGAAGAGTGCATCATCCACAGTACCAATAATAACAACAACAACAACATCAAGAGCATTTAATTCGCACACACAAGGCTTCCCGCCTTTAATGAACCGCGAAGTGAATCAAAGTTATCGCCCATAAGCTCCCAAATGAGTTACACGACACTGGCGGGCAGGAGGTGCACAGGACGAGGTGTTCCCTAAAGATCACGATGTCTGTTCAGCGGCGGCCGGCATGTATGCCTATTATTCTCATGTCTTGGAGGTGTATCTTCTGCTTCTTCGTCTTCCATTTTTCCATTTTTTTTTAAAAACTCTCATTTGTGCTTAAGGATATTGTGATATGAGGAGACCCAGCACACATACATATGTACAGTGTACATACATACATTTCCTCGTTTACTTCGCAACACCGAGGAGTACTTTGCATTGAAAATATTATTATAACATATTGAGAGCGGGAGTGTGCGAACAAATTGCAATTGTTGGCCGGCATTGTTCGCGGCCTCGAAAGTAATTTGCTTTTCGATGGCGCAGAATTTATCGTTCTTGGAGTGCGCAGGCGCGCGCGCGCAGCTCGCATGGGACAAACTATACCAGTACCTACCCACCTCCAGCATGTATCACAATGTGCAACATTTACAAATTAACGAGTGGCGGGTGGCGCGGGAGGCTCTTGCGCCGTTTTAGTCAGTTTGGGGTTTTGCTTTAATTTGCGGATTCAATGCTTTGGGTGTAGGCCAGGTTGTGTTTGCTGCTGCTGCTTGCCGTAGTTGATCTGGATGGCTAGCACGTAGTTGCAGTAGTAGTTGTTGTTGGTTCATTAATAATTCACAATTCCATTTCGAATTGTGTCCGATTTGAGTCGGTTGGGGGATTTGCCATATCCGAACGTTGCCAACAGTGTGCCAGTGAACCAACGCTTTGTGCATAGAAATTCGATTTGTGTAATGAAACACTGATGTTCAGTACTACCACTGCTGCTGGTGGAGGACTGCGCGAGAGTCCATTTCTAAAATTGTATGAAGAACTGAGTGCTGTACACACCACCACTGTGTATCCTTAACGTTTTCTATGAACTGCAGACAGTTGATAAATAACTGTGAGGAGATATTTTGACTTAAAGTAGAATTTATTTCTCTATTTCCAATTGGAAGAGGGTGTAGGTACATATGTACACATGGTATTTACCGCGCCAAAGGTTATGCTGGTCGGAAAAGTTGTGTCCTGCTGAGAGAATTGTTTTGGGTAAAGATACCTTATGCTTTTGTTTGTTTTTTTTGTTCTTTTAAAGGTAAAAGTGTCCTTTTATTTCGGCGGGTAGGTTATCTTTCTGTGGCAAATATGTGTAAAAAAAAGCTTCGAGTCTTCGAGAGATAAATAATTTCAAATAGTGAAGAAGATATGTATATCTACGAGCAGAACTATTTGATTTAGTGGAGATTCGAGCCAAATACAGAGATAAGAAAAATCTATCTCTATCCAAAATTAACTCAATATTTGAATTTACACCATTTCACAGTGTTCCATTTCACACCAATAAGTGGACAAAATTTACAAATTTCATGGCAAAATTGAGAGTACTTGCTAACAGAATTCTTATAACGGATAACTCAGGTAAACAACATTTTCTCTTTATTTTAGAGCGTGGAAATGATTTTTAGAGCAAGTCAAAATGGAGTGTGTTACATGACAGGTCAAGTCAAATTGGTATGGATTAAATTAACCAGAGTGAATAGCTAATTCCAATAAATTTTGAAAGTCAATTTAACGGTTTTTTTAAAGATTTTTTTTAATCATAAGATGTAAGGTTTTTTTGAGGAAATTTTTTTTTTACATTGACTTATGAATATGAGCCCCACCTTGCCCGGGTCAATTTTTATTTTGATACAAAGCTTGACTTCTTAATTATAAGCTGCGAAAAAATCTGAGTGCGCAAACGTGCGCAAAAAAATTAATGCTTTTTTTTGTAGGTCATCCGAATAGCGCAAGTTATGGCTCTTTTAGCCGGCCCTGCTGTCCCACCATTACCTCAGCAACGAAATATTGATTAAGATAAAAACTTCGGATCTGAAGACTCACTCAATAACAGCAGCAGTGATGATGAATATGATATACACAATATAAAATATCAAAGAAATGTTAATTTTTTTTTATTTTACCCTATAAAGTAGTAAGTATTCATCTTTCCGATGAAAATCTTACATCTATTTTCACTTCACTGTGCACTTCGCTAAAAATTAATCCACCAAAGTTAAAAAACATATTTCGCACACGGCCGAAGGGTGGTAGCTGTGACACTGGGATCCTCATTAAATTCTTCACGCCGTACGAACGCAATTTTGTTTTAAAAACCATCGCACTTTTCCGTAAAGAAAGTAAACGAGAACTGAGTCTACGAGACATTGGGATGGATTCGAGCCGTACCATCAATCTGCGTGAATGTTTAACAAAATATAACCAACAACTTTTAAACTCTGCTCTAAAACTCAAAAATGTAAACAACTTGCATCACTGTTCTCTTCACGCGGTGTAATATATGTCAAACGTCAAATGGATGAAGCTGCTGTATTGGTCGAATGTTTTGATGATCTTGACGGAATTGCCAGCTCAACAGATACAAATTAGTTTTTCTGCTAATTATTATTATTACTTTTCTTTTTTCATTTTAATTATTAGATTATAGCTCATTATTATTATTATTTCTTATTTATTTATCTTTTCTCTTTTTTCTATTTCTCTTCACTCTTTTTCAATTTAGTAAATTGTGTTTCTTCATTATAAGAGAATTATTATATATTTGTTTATATTGTAAAGGTTAAGTTGTGTTATTTCTCCTACTAAAATCAAGATATGGATTCTAGACTCTATATTATGTTAAAAGTATTTAGACGCCTTAATACCGGTCTGCATATCTGTCATATTAATGCTCAAAGTCTTCTTCCGAAAATCGATGAATTCCGCTACTTGTTTGAGCAATCAGGGGTTGATGTGGTTTGTGTGTCCGAAACTTGGTTTAGGGATTCATTTAGTGATGAGCTGTGTCATCTGGGTGGCTATAAGGTTTTTCGATCCGACCGCATTGGTCGTCCTGGTGGCGGTGTTGCTATCTACGTCAAAGACAACATTAAATGTAGATTACGTAGCATTTCCTCTGATAGTTGTGAGATTGAGCATGTGTTTGTTGAACTGGTCAATGCGGAATCTAGACTTTTAATCGGTACTGCATATCGTCCTAATAGAAACGTTAATTTATCACGATTTATTACTACTCTGGAAGAAATCTCTATTACGTGTCCCAATATTGTTTTATGCGGCGACTTTAATAGCAATCTCCTGTCTGATAGCCATCTTATCGATGTAATGTCTTCCCTTAATTTGATCTCAGCGAATACTACAGTTCCTACTCACTTCTCTGATCACTCCTCAACGCTGTTGGATTTATTCTTAGTCAGTCACACAAACAAGATCCTTTTCTATGATCAGCTCTCTGCACCTGCTTTCTCTAGGCACGATTTACTTTATCTGTCCTTCGACTTTGAAACTGTAAGTGCTGTCAGAGCTATTGAATATAGAGACTTCAAGAATATTGACTATACGCTGCTAGAGGAAGATACTAGAAGTATAAATTGGAATGCAGTCTACTGTTTCTCTTCTCCAAACGATCAGGTTGAGTTCATGAGCAGCAATATTAAACAGCTTTATAATAGGTATGTTCCTTTAAAGGCCAACATCCTTTCACCACAAAAGGCACCCTGGTTTTCACAACAAATCAGCTCCCTAATACAACAGCGCGATCTAGCATATACTCGCTGGAAACGTTTTCGCTTGGTAGATCATCGACAAGTCTACTGTCTATTACGCAATAAAGTTGAGTCTGCTATACGAGCCGCCAAATCTCGCTTCTATTCTAGCAGGCTCAATGATTCATTAGGAAGTAAGCGTTTATGGAGTAGTCTACGCAATCTCGGTATTGGTAAATCTAAAAGTAACAATTCTTATGCTCCTGACCCTAATGAACTTAACTCGCAATTTATTTCATCACAAACATCTGTGAACAGTTTGCAGTCTACTCAACAGTTCGTTTACTCATCTTTCTCTGCTAGTTGCCCTAGTTTTTGTTTTACATCATTTAACAGTGCTGATGTCGTTGAAAGCCTACTAGCTATCAAATCAAATGCTGTCGGACTTGATGACATCCACCCATCATTCTTAAAAATTATACTTCCCATATTGCTACCGTTCATAACATACGTTTTTAACACAGTGGTAACTACTGGGATCTTTCCAAGGCAATGGAAATCGGCCAAAATTATTCCAGTTCCCAAATCATCGAAATGTGATGAATTCAGACCGATATCTATTCTCCCATTCTTGTCGAAAGTATTTGAAAAGATCCTTCAGAAGCAAATTAGTCGTCATCTCTCCACTTACAATATTTTATCCTCCACGCAATCTGGTTTCCGACAAAAACATAGCTGTACTACTGCTGTTATAGGTATCTCTGAGGATATTCGCCAAGCCATTGATAGGGACAAAGTGTCTTTTTTAGTCTTACTAGACTTTTCTAAGGCATTTGATACGGTTAACCACTCATTTTTGTGTCGCAAATTGTCTGAAATCTACAAATTTTCGCCCTGCGCGGTAAAGTTAGTGTCCTCGTACTTAACACACAGATTTCAAGCCGTATCAATCAATCAATCTCTATCGGACCCTCTACCAATCGTTAGTGGTGTTCCTCAGGGATCCATATTAGGGCCATTATTTTTCTCTTTATATGTCAATGATCTTCCCAATTTTATTAAGAATAGCGCAATGCATATGTATGCTGATGATGTTCAGCTCCTATTAAGTTGTCCTCTGGGGTTAATAGAGCACGCTGTACACTCCATAAATGAAGATCTGGCTAATAAAGTGCAATGGTCACATCGAAATGGATTGCTATTAAATCAAACAAAAACTAAGTGCATCGTGTTCTCGCGTAAGCCCCTAGATCGGACTTATTTTCCTACAATCACTCTTGACGATGCCCCTATTGAATATGTAGAAACTGTCAGAAATCTTGGTATGACTTTTAATCGCCATTTAACTTGGGACAATCATATAAATATAGTAGTGGGGAAGACTTATGGTGTCATCCGAACACTTTGGGCTACCCACTCCTTCACGCCCTTCAAAACGCGAGTCTTACTAGCTAAAACTCTAGCAGTTCCAGTCCTTATGTATGGTTGTGAAATTTATTCAAATTGTAGCTCTGTATCCAGGAGGAAACTTAATGTCGCCTTTAATTGCATTGTTCGATATGTTTTTGGATTACGCAAATTTGATCGAGTTTCGCGATATTCTAGGCAACTATATAATATGACCTTTGATCACCTTCTACAGTTTCGAACTCTTAGCCTTTTCTCGGACATTCTTTTATCACATCAACCTGCTTATATCTTTGAAAAAATAAGATTCGCCTCATCAAACACATCTGCACAATTGATTCCCCCCCGGCACTCTTGTTTAATATCTGAGCGACAGTTTTTCATTCACGCCACACGGTTGTGGAACTCCTTGCCCCGCCCTCTCAGAAGGATTACTAACACAACTAAATTTAAAAATGAACTCAGAACGTATCTATTTTCAAACTCCTTAAATTCTTGAAATTTGAATTTATTTATTCTTTTTTTTTTCTTTTCTTTCTGCTTAGCTTCTGTAAATTTTTTATTATGTTTACATTCTTTTTATAATTAACTTGAATTCTTCATTTAATAGCTCATGTAGCTTTCTCTTCCAATCATACGTTTTTTTTTCTATTGTTCTTATATTGTGTACTTATCACTCAATTATAAGATATTATATCTTACTGTGTATAAGCTAGTCGTTATGAAATAAATAAACTAAAAACTAAACTAACAAAACGTTAACAAAGCACATAAAACATAATTTTTTTTATTACAACTATACTTAACTCATAAGAATAACATGAAATAGTCAAAAAAATAATTTTGTCCACTTAATATGTACTACGCGCAACACTGCATTTGTGCGTACATTCATTATTTTTAAAATATTGCTCAATAATGAAAAGGCGTTGATGTACCTACTCCATTTACAATAACCCCTGAACTGTCAGCAAACATGCTGTCTGTCTGATCCTAAAAATTTATTAAAGCCATTTCTGATATAAAGATGTGGCCGCTTATATGTATATATAGGACACAATACAGTCGTAAGTATGTAAAGTTACTCAATAGATGGCGTGCGCAACTGGATGATGAAGACTAAGTAAAAATTTGTTTCTGCTGCTTTAATATTTCTAAAAACCTAATATTCTTATTTAAAACACAATTCCATCGATTATTTTGACATCTGAAAAACTCAATTTCAATCACCAACGGCTGTTTCCTACGTTAATAAAAAATCAATTCTCGTTAAATATTCATGATAAATTCCTCATTGGCTTCAGGGTTAGCGAAAAATCCCAATGTACCCAGACCCACCACGAAAACCTACCAACCAACAGTTGTTTGTCGCAAGTCCCAAAACTCCAATTAAATAAAAACAAATCAAATAATTAACACGAAGATTATTTGTCTCTGCCTATTTTACAAAAGCATTCCACGCACCCCCTCAAAAGAATTTAGTAAATAAATACTTGGCACATCTCTCCAAGGGATTCCTATAGCTATTGCCACACAGAAGCAAGGCTATATATAGAAATAGAAAATATTCGTACTACAGCTTTATATACCCCAAGAAGTCTACGAAACGAATCGCACCCCGACACCACCGAGGGTAGGTAGTAGTTCGAAAACAGAAGTCAAGTAATTACGATTATTACGCCATCAGAGGATACTTCTGTATCGCCGCCTGCCAAAAGGGGTGTAGTTGTCAACGGTTCTAGAAAATTTAATGAATCGCATCATCACAAAATAATTAATGATCTTTTCAAATTGAAAACAAACAACGGTGAATTTTTGAAAATAAAAAGCAAAAATCCACAAAAAAAAAAAATAAATAGAGAGAAAGATATCGCGGCGGTAATTGATGGAATGACCACCTTAATTATAGGGCTCCTGCCATAAGGACCGATTCAGTCCAAGCCACAGTCAGTTTCGGAGCACTCGCAAGCAACCTGTTTTATGACGGAATAACTTCACGTTTCCTTAAATATCACGTCGCAACTATGTATGGGTATAGATTCGGTGAGAAGAAGTCCACTCCACCACCGAAGACGATCATGAGGACGCCGTGAAATGAATGGATTCGATGGAAGAATCTGTAGACACACAGTTACTACGAGTATGTACATCAGTCGCAAGGTGTTCTGTTTAGTAGTCGATTGGCTTGAAGTCCATAAACAAACGAACGTAGTAGCAGTAGCGTTGTCGGTGATGGCACGCCAATTCGAAACAATCAATCAATCGAATCAATTTACGATGCCAATCGATTTTTCATCGATGAATCCATGTAAATGCAGTAAAATTAATGTGCGTCGTTTGCGCAGAATAGCCTGTGAATCTTAATATGCAACTGGGACCGGGCCAACTGAGATAAATTTGTGTGCAGAAAGGCGGCCGGAATCGGCACGTAATGGAAGTGTGTGTTTCAGTTTGATATTCGTCATAAGCTCACGAGTATCTGTCATTATTTCCGATACTTTGTGATGATATGGATTCGAAGGCGTGGGGTTCAAACCAATGTGAAGAGTTGGATTTGATTGTTCTTTGCTGCGATTGCACGAAAACTGCTTTAACAAAGTGTCAGCAGAAATTCTGACCTTTGCAGTTCGTTCAACCATACCCAAATTTTGAAATTTAAAAAGCAAAAAAATCTGTGTTTAATCCCACCGGATCATTTTAACTTTCTTTACGCCGCTTAGATGGGCCATTTTGAGCTCAAAAGTAAACGGTCGGATTTAATTGCGTTAAAATTGTATCCACTGGCTAATTTTTGACACTAGTTTGGTGAATATACATAGAGTTCAAAAACTGCATAAAAATCCATCCAGTGGCTAATTTTTGACATTTGTATGTACCCATGAAAGAATGCCAGAGAAGACGAGAGCTTTGTATTTGTTTCAGTTTTCCCAATCGATTGTGGACAAATGTAGTGTTCACATCTAATGGGAGAACTACTAAAATTATGTAAAAATAGTTCTACATTTTCTTTTATAAAAAAAACTAATTCATGTGAGCAAATTCGTGTATAAACAAGTAAAATTGATTGTTTGAAAAATGTTGATTGGTAAAATGTTTATCTTAGCAATTTTTCATTGACAAATTACGAACTTTGTTCTTCAACAATGCACCTAAATATAATAATTTTATAATTTACAAACAAAACCGTTAACACCGAAAATAATTATTAGTTATGTTTTTTTATATTATTTTTTTTAGTTATAATAATAAATGTAAAGAAAGGGAACATTTTCAATTCTAGTGGGAAATTAATGAACTATCCATTAGCCAATGGATAAAAATATTATGCAATTGGCACCCGGCCATAGTGTTTGAATGTTAATGAAAGCGGCCCTTAAACTTGAATCTACTACACTATTATCAATTTCTTTATCGCTGAAACTTGTCATCTGCCATTTGTTGGATTTCCCTTTTGATGGACCTAAAGGTTCTGCCATTCTTGTTAGTTTTGGTGTAATGAAATTTTTTACAATTGGCAAGAAAATTGCAAATATTCAGTACCTACTAGAATAGCAAAATAGTATTTGTGTATTTTGACGGTTGACTTGCAGGTGAGTTCAATTTAATCAAGTTTTAAGTTTGACAAATCCATGACAAAATAATTTGCTCGTAGTTGTCCATGATCGTCCACGCGATATAGTTTCTCAATACAATAGTTTCAATAGTTTCTCTACTTTCAGTTAGACAGGCATTATTACGTAGTTTCACAAGTATTGGGTTATTCATAAAATCAATAAAAAAAACTAAGTCAGAAGTTGGTTCGCCCAACATCAATAAAAAAATATAAGTAATATTATCTACTGACAAATGTATTACATTTCATTTACAATTCCCAAAACACAAAAAAAAAAATGTATACGATTTGATACCTGTTATGTTTTAAATGATGGCGTTACTCTTAACAGTTCGATAGTGAAGTGAGCTAGCTTACACTAACAGGAAAAAAGAAAGGGGCACTTTCATTGAATTTTCACTGAAAAGAATTCAAAGACTGCATGAGCTCATGTTACATAAAATAGTTTCTTAACTTGGCGCTAAGTTGCAATTTCCTGACATTTCTACAAGCGTTGATATGGGAGCTTCAAATTTAGAACGACGTATGAAAATATTCATTTACATTTATGTATAAAGAATTAAAAAAGTCAAAAATGAAATAAAAAACACCCAGCTATGTTAACAAAAACACGGTTAAGCTACAGCTTTACGTCTTTAGGTGATCGGGATAAGCTGCACCTTCCGACATAAGATACAACTCGTAACGTATGGACTATCTAATCGTTATGCTAATCTAGTGTTCAATAAAACTGACAAACTACTCCATTATATTGAACTCCATGTTCTCAAATATAGGACAGATCCAATTAACAGATCACTCTCTCTTAAAAGCATTAAAGTCAATTCCATTATCAGATTCAGTCACAAGTTTTAAACATCGCCATCAACAGGTGACTATACAATGCTGCCAAATCAAAGTCCAGTCACGTAGACTAAACGAAACTTCTCCATTAATCCATCATCAAAGTGTGCTACGCGGTGCACTGGTAATAAAGTCAAAACCAAAAGCTCCTCTAATCCCCCCAACATCAGTTCTTTTAACACAAAATCCGATCCCATAAGATTTACACTTCGTCGCCTCACGGTGCGTTTCAAAATATGCATCTTTCAACTGGCCGACTAAATAAACATCATCGTTTCAATAAGACTTAGCGCCATGCATCTTTAAGTTTTGAGAATTTCCCTGTTTTTTTTTGCATTGGCTTCTAATTTACCACGCATTGTGTGTAGGTACCTACTAGAATATTGACTGAGAGGAAAAACTTTAAATCTCATTTTCTATATACATTCAGACCAAACAACGAAAATAGATTCACCAAAGTTAATCTGGGAATTAAGTCAACAAGACTACGTGATTCCGTTTACCTACCGCTACCGCCACTTTGTGTGTTTTATGAATATACACGCGCATAGATACAAGTATCTCGTATCTAGAATAAACAGACAAGCTAGCCTCTCTGGGGAGCTAGAAAAAACTAACAGACTTTCAAACAAACAAATATTTATGCTGGCGTGCGAAAATTTCGATTTTATTTATTTCATTTCACCGTTGACTGTTCCCTCAAGTGAATAAATTTAAAAATAAATTTTAAAAAGAATTTTGAATTTTTTTTTTTCAATATTTTTTGTTTTTATTTTCGAAATTTTTCTAATACGTTCGAGTGTGACTAACAAGATGACCGAAAGCACCCGCTGCCGCCTGTGCACGGGCATCGCTATTGCCCAGCTGACATGTCTTGTTCTGGTATGTGGCGGCTTGGCTATAGCCAGGCAATCAGCTTGTCAACTTTGAAAGAAACGATTGTGAGTTAGGGGTGGACGCAATTTCCCTTTTTTATAGTTTTTTCTTGGCCAGACACCAAGAGTGGTCAAATCGAGTTGAAAAGGAAACAGGCATGGTATCCTCTCATGTTGCAATATAGAGACATAAATCACGAGGCTAGAACTGAAAAGAAACAAATTTGTCCGATATAAAAGTGAAACGTGTATTGGGCTGGCCCATACGACCACCACCTTTCGGTTATGTACGAGTCTTATACGTGTATATAGATATTCTGACGCGCCCTATAAATAAAACATTCAGTGTTAGCATTATGCATAAGTAAAATTGAATTCAAGTGCGTTTGTGTGTGTGTGTGTGGGAAAGCACTTGCGGTGTGGAATGTAGTGTTCGCTCGGGTGGTGCTAGGAATCGAGATGAGGGTGCACTTTTGAATTGGAATGATTAACGCACCTGTTGGATTCTGCACGGAATAAATGATTATGGACTTAAGATGATGATGTTAAATAGAAGAGATGTTCATTGTGTTCTAAGTTCGTAGGAGGGTATTGTTGGCAGATAGATACAATAATTGGCAATGGATTTATCTTAATTTGTTGCCGTTCATTGTGAATCTTTTGGGAAAGTACCAGTTTGAGTTTTTCAACTTCAGTACGGGGAAGTACCAATTTTTTAAATTTTTAGTGAAGTAAAATGCAAAGAATGGCAAATTTTAGACAAAAACAATCCAATCAATGTCTGGGCAGCTGATATATTGTACTGTTAATGTAAGCTCAAGCTCAGCCAATTTAGATGTCTGTGAATCGATGGAAGCTTAGAATATCAGTTGTAAATCTGAGATAGTAAATCTGAGAGTTGTGGTATAAGTAAGAGTGGAAATCAGAAAATACGTGGATGAGAGCCTCTTGTGAGAAAGAAAAAAAAAACACTTTTCAGAAAAAAAAAAAAAAATGAAATTTTCATCATAGATGCTTGAAAGTGTTATTGGCAAAATTAATAAAAAATTGGCTAAAAATCTGAAAAGACAATTTCTTCTCTAAAAAGTGGGTATGTACCTATTTTTGATGATAAATAGATTCGTTATCTTCAATATCATATTACATCAAATACTAAGGCATCATTGATACAGCAGGAATAATTCTTCTTTTTCTCTTGGCAGCGCAGTTCGGGGTGAATAAGGGCCTGCTTCCATTTGTGTGAGCGTGTTATATTTTTGCGCAAATGGAAGGGACCTACAGTTTTTTGCCGACTCCAAATGGCGAGTTGAGAAGCTACTCGTTATAATTGATACTCTTTGAATACTTGTCAGACATTCGAAAGGGGTGGAGCCGTGAAAAAACTTTTAGGTGCTTTGCTGGGACTGAACCCGGGCAGCATTGCGTAGTAGTCCAATGCACTAACCACTATACCACGGTGGTCACAGGAATTATACGTAGCTTAATAAACTGGCGACCAGGTTATACTTTTAGCAGCAATCACAAGTTTAAAACTTGATCTCTTCTTTTTCATGTTCTATAAACAAATAAGTCATATCGAGCAATTGTTCACCTCGTCTTATAAATACGCTTCATCTATTTTGGAATACGGCGAAACAACCTAACATGGTCTTTAAGGACCTAAGGCTAAAAGAATCATAGCAACAAGTTTGACTTTCTAAGTATCTAAGAATTATTCCGACATATTATTTGCAATACGGAGCATCTGAGCTCGTTTTTGGATACGGCGATAAAACTTAATTTATTCGTATATTAGATATACACATACACACCCGTGAAAATATCTAAATATGTAAATCTTTACCTATAAATAAAACTAGTTTTATAAAACTAGTTTTATTTTGCTGTGAAAAAAATACAAAAAAGGTCCTATGCTGCTTTTTTTGTTCGAGCATCTCTTAGATGCAAAACACAAATGCACTATAAATACAGTCGAACCTACTTCTAATCTACTAATCTTTTAAAAGTATCCTGTTAAATTGTCGTATTAATATTTCCAGTATTTTGACTTCTACAGCCTATTTAGCAAGTAAAAGGAGAAGAAGAAGCAGGTAAAAGGAGCAGGTAAAATAATTTAAACTCATTTATCTCGAAACTATATTTTTCTACACGGTGTGAGACAAAAAAAAAAAACTACTCGACCGATTCGTCTCAAATTTTAGTATGTTATTCAGTAAACCAGTGCTTATCGTCGGAACTAAAAAAAATGTTTTACGTTGAATATTTCTTACTTTTTACATACAAAAGGTAATGAAATATGGTCTTTTTTTTCGAAACGAAAATTTCAACAACGCGCCATTTTGTCAATTTTTATTTTTTTTTGTTCATTCTAGTTTCTGCGATAACTACATTCATACTGATTAAAATGTTTTTTGTATTGTTTGGTTTTGATCAGTGGAAGAGCCAAAACACGGCACACCACCATGATACATTTTTTTGAAGAGGGTAACTGTAAAACCAATTTTTTTTAATTAAAATTATTATTATTGTTTTTTTTTTTTAATATTTTTGTATATTGTTAAAGTGATAAAATATATCTACAAAGTTTAAATACTGTTGCTCGTTATTTTCATTAAAAAAAAATCGTAAAAACTCGTCAAATTCAAGGGCGCTAGACCAGAAGGTCCCCTTAAGTCGAACTCACAGGATTAAAAAATTTGGTTTGATTTATGGAATGTTCGAGTTATGGAGCACCCAAAAAAAATAGAGCAGGTACATATGTAGTTATGTATGTTCAGTTGAATTGAACCTTTTATTTAGTACTGATTGTTTTTTAAATAGACTTTAAAAGTTTCTAGTTATTCCTTAACTTTGAACAAGCCAGTTATTGTTATTTGTAGTTTACGTTTGGTTATAGTGGTTTTCAATATGATCTTCGATCATGTCGAAATTCTTTTATCTATATAAGTTGAGGGTTCTTGTTCACTAATATCCAGAAAACATCGTATTGTATCTATTTTCAGCTTACTAACGCATACATACTTACATACTTGATCGGACTCCAAAGATCATGTGCGTATAGTATTACGCTTATCCTTTTCTTCTCTTTTGATTGCTTTTCAAAAATGAGTGTTTGGATATGAGATATGGAGAGAATATTCTAGGAAAAGTAACATGATGAAACATATCACAAAGGTTGATTTAATAAGGGTTTCACCTAGAAAGGGTCGACTTAAAATGTGGGGGAATTAGAATCTGGGATTTAAGTTCTGGAACGATCGTTTGAGTTATAGAAAATTCGACTAAAAGATATTCGACTTACGGAGGTTTGACTGTATTATCAATTTAACACTTAGATAATGAGAAAAAAATATTATATGATTGACAGCTGAGTATGTACATCAAGACCTTCGAGTTCAGTGAACTCCAATCATACTGGACCTCTACAAGCTCTGTTCATTGCTTTTCACAACAAAATAACAAATTAAAAGGCAACAACCTGGCATGGTTCAGTCCGATTCCAATAAAATTTCGTTCCTTTTCACTCATACTCGTAACTTTGAGGTACGAGTAATTACTGCAATGGACAAGTATGTATGTACGAGTATAAAAGCCAAAATGTATGCAACACAAAGGCGACTGTGGTTACTGCGAGAAAACATCAAAAACTTGTTGAGCGTCTTCTTGGAAACTAATTACGTATAACGAAGTCGATATCTGCGAAACCAGATTGTTAGTCACTTTGAAGGTTGATTCTTATGTTACGAAACTGGTCTACAATTTAAGTATTAAATAAATGGTTGCCACGATGACAGTCTCTAGGGGTGAGTCGTAAGCCTTTTGTTATCTCTTGCAGTCACAGTAGATCGATGGTAGACTTTAACTCAAGCCACATGCAAATTTAAACGATATTACTAACTATGCTCGGAAGGGTGTCCGAGTAAGGGAGGAAGGCATCAACTCCTTACCATGGACTACCAATCATGCATGCATGCGGCTAAGTTCTGTGAGAGTGTATGTGTGCCCAATGAATTACTGGAATCTTACACGCTTGAAGGTTATAGAAAATTACTCTATTAGTAGGTACTGTTACAAGACCGCGTGGTCCATACCAGAGCGCACTTGAGCGATAAGCAAGTAGGCACTAGGCACCTACATATTTTGTAATTACGCAGAACATAATTTCATTGGTCATGTTTACTCAATCGTGTGAGTATGCAAAGTAGCCATGTGGTATGTTTAATCAAATTGGTTCCCGCTGCCATGCTCTGAGCTGACCATGACTGTAGACGATGGATGGTGGACGGTGGACGGTGGACGTGGAGAATTCCTTCTTATGGTTGCCGTTGCACAATCCTTGTGTAGGGTGCTATTTGCATGTATTTTTTTTTTGTGTAAGGAATTTGATTATATAATCACGTCAAACATTTAAATAGTTATTAAGAAACTTAGTTGCGGGGCTGCGAGAAAGAGAGAGTAAATTGGAATGAGAAAAGAGAAGAATGTGAGAAATAATTACTATATCCAGAATGAACTATTTAATTGGATATTCTTTTAATTTAAAGCTTCGTTTCTCTCAAAATTGGTGTGACGAGGTCGACCTGTTGCCAAATGAAGGGGTGAGTTACGAGTGGGTAATCAAATTCATAAAATTTATAATTCAGACACTCGGGGAAGTTTCAGGTGTTCTTTGAAGACACCTAGAGTATGGTCGGATAGACGGACTGATTGCGTTGATTATAAGCTGCAGTCATTATGGATATTCACACTACGAGTACTAGTAAATTCACAACAAATAGGGTTGGTCAGAAAAATGGAATAAATTACAAATAAAAATGAAAAATTAAATGGAGGATTATTCTCAGATCGCCTATTTCTGCACTTTTTATTGTTATTTTTGGTGAATATTGGAAGCTACGTAGATAGATTTGGTACAGTGGCGTAATGGTTAGTGCTTGGACTACTATGCATGCTGTCCGGGTTCAATCCCAGCAAACTCCAACCTCTTCAGAGTGTCTGACAAGCATTCAAGTGTGTCCTTTGTCGTGAGGAGCTTCGCGGCAAAAAACTGTAGGTCCCATCCATGCATACAAAAAATATAACACACACACACATACATTTTTGCGAGAAGCTAGGCTCGGTTGTCCATAGGATTGCTGACGCCAAATATTTAATTTTTTATTTGTAATATTTAGAACTTGATATAGAAAGACTGCTCCGTTGACAAATTTGATAGAATGTATAGTTAACGCCTTATTTAAATTAATATAATCCAAAAGTACACGCCTCAACTGTTCTATTCGCAACAGAGAAACCGACATACACTCACGTGCGACTACTAATGCACTCTGGAGACGGTGCCACCGAGTTTCGTAATTAAATCCAATCGATGCATATGAAGTAGATGCCTACAACTCTTTCGCCTTTTAATTAAATTTTAATGTTGCAATACATTAAAAAAGAGTTGTGATAAATCTAACAGAAAAAAAAACTATAAATGCTCGCACAATGGAGGGCATCATGTCAAAATCTTGAAATTCAACCAGACAGACAAATGAATCTAGACACCGTCTCGAACTCGGGTGCGCGCGAATCCGATTCCATAGACAAATAGATACACACAAAAAGATGGATAATCTTTAATGGATTACTGCCTCTGCTCAGGAGCGCGCTGATCATACTTAGTTTTTTTTTTTTTTTTTTTTTTTTCGAAAAAGCCATTACCAACCATTCCCACCTCTCTGACTAACTGTACGAGTATCTGTGTATATATTCATTGTGCGCAAACTTGGCAAGCACCTCAATCATTCGCTTGAAAATTGACTGATCTTCCGATTTATTGGTTGGGTGAAGTAAATTCTCGTTGATATAGTAGATGACGTATCGTAGATACTAAGAGATGAAGCGATGATAATGATGATGATGATTATCGTGATGGGCACAGGAGCATCCATGGTTGAGGCTCATGATTTTTGGGAAATTGACCTGACTGTAAATTTGATTATATCACACGTTAATTACCGTTACAAATGGCCATGTAATAAATCAGAAAGATCAACGACTTGTACTTGCATGGTATGTGTATGACCTAGAACTTGTTTCACAAGACAAGATAACCAAAAAACATCGCAACAAGTGTATAAAGGTAGGTACGAGAATATGTATACCTCGAACTATCACCAAATTGCCTGCAAGAATTTAATTTATCAATCACTTGTAGTGGTGTGGTTTGTACCCAAAAAACGGATTTTTTTGTTAACTTTAATAAAAGACCAAACCCATCTAATTAGCGTGATCGTTTCGATCAAAAAACTGCCTTCGGGTGATTTGCAATTATGTACGAGTAGGTACCTGAAAAAATATCAGACAAAATATTTGCGATAGTCGCTCGCGTATGGGACGCCAAAGACAAGGATATTTTATTAGCAAAACGTTTATAGGTATAAACGAGACTAGTATATAAGGTAGGTACTCATACTTAAACCAAAGTTTTATGTAATCAATTATTTCGACAGGTATACTCCTAATTATGACAAATTTTATAAACAACTTGTGGGAGTAAATAAGTGTATTTTTGTATTTTTTCAACACTGTAATTTACTTGTCGAGTGCCTTCAGCAATTGATGGCAAGTGGCCAAATCAAATTAAGCAGCGATTCTTTATAGGTGAGACTGATGTGATATTAGAGTATCTGCATATACATACGTATTTTTACTTTAATCAAAAATTTACGTACATATAAGTTCGAAAATCAAAATTTTTATGTAATCAGTATGTATGACCCATCCATGATGCAGTAAGTACGAGCAAATAATGTAAATATTAACAATATATACTTCCTTGGATTGCTTAGGGTATAAATTAATTAGTTTAATATACCATATGGTGATTTGGTTTTTCTTTGTTGGTAAGCCAAAGCCAAGTCAACGAAATGAAAGAACATGATTCCGCTAAATTAATTTCAATTAAAAAAAAACAAAGAAAATTCAATAATTAAAGCAATAAGACGAGACACGCTAAGTGTAAAACTATTTTAGGTCGCCAATTAAAAGGTGTTGCCCGATGAAAACTAAAGGCAATTATTCTAATGACGGGATTTATGTATATTTAAAAAAAAAAATAAATAAATACCACCGGAATGATGTTAGATACATAGTTGCGTGGAGTTACTTACTCCTGCCCTTAGGAGAGCTGTTTAATGCGCCAATATTGATGATGAAACAGGAGTGCCTAATTTTGATTTTCACTTGACATTTTCAAACAATAACACACTAGCTTACTTACTTATTTGTTGGCACTACAGTCCGGGGTGAAGCAAGGGCTCAACCAACACCAGTTAGCGCTAGCTGCTCGCAGTTGCCCACTTCAATTTGGTTGAGGTTCTTTTCTACTTGTGCGCCCACCTTAGGCGAAGTCTTCCTCTGCAGTTTTTTGACCAGGTCGATGTCGCTATATAGCTCGTATAGTTCGTGGTTTTATCTTCTCCTCGAAAACCCGTCCACACAAACGGGACGGATTTTCCTCTCGAAGCGACGAAGGATATCTTCATCCGCTTTTGATAAAGTCCATGCCTTAGCTGCATATAGCAAGACTGGGACGATAAAGGTCTTAGAGTCTCCATAGTTGATCGAGAAAGGGCTTTACTACTCAATTGCCTTCTTGGTGCAAAGAAACAGCGATTGGCAAGAGAAATACTTTATTTGATTTCCGACGAGACCGCTAAACCCATTTTAGACGCTTCCATTTCTATGCGTATGCAAGTAGTTGAACGGACTGTTGAAAGATCGTTCCTCGTGTGTTCGCTTGTGAGTTTCGAATAATTCTTTGAAGTGTGGTGTTGAAGAAGTCGCATGACAGTGCGTCACCTTGTCTAAGCGAGCTTTCTTCATCGTTATCCTAACAGACGGATGAGTTTGGCAGGGATGTCAAAATTAGACATAGCTCTATACAGTTCATCTCTCCAGATGCTTTCATAGGCGGCCTTGAAATCGATGAACGGGTGGTTGGTATCGATTTGGACTTCTTGGGTTTTTTCCACGATCTGCCTGAGAGTGAACATTTGGTCTTCAAGTCTCAGGCCTTCACACAATATGGCAGATAAGATCTTGCAGGCGATGTTGAGGAGACTAAGGCCTAATAATATTTGGCTTCAGAAGTCCTAGGTAGAACCAAGCCTAGCTTCCCGCAACCATTTGAGTGTGCGCGTTATATTTTTGCACGAATGGAAGGGACCTACAGTTTTCTGCCGTCTCCGAACGGCGAGTTGGGAAGCTTTACATGACAAATGATACTTTTGAATGCTTGTCGGGCATTCGGAAGAGGTGGGCACTGTGAAAACCTTTTTAGGTGTTTGCGGCGGGATTCGAATCCAAGACCGCTGGCTCAGTAGTCCGACGCACTAACCACTTGCGCTACGGTGCCCACTTAAGTACTGATATTCACGCAGTCATCGCATCGATCAGCGATTTATCCGCGCCCTTGACTATTATTATTGTGTTTTTTTTTTTGTTGGAACATGTTATTTCAAATATTTTTTTTAGTGAACAAATACTCCATTTATAAAGCTCATATTCAGAACTTTTTGTGCGCGTGCGAATTATAAAAAAATTACATTCTTCTTGTAACTTAGGCGCTAGAACTTCTAATCCGCCCCTGGCCGTAGTTACGTAGGGTCAGATTTAATCGAAGTTGAAGTTATTTCGAAGGTTAAGTTCTGGACACTGCCGTTTTGTATAATAGGCGGTGGATAGGTGGTAGAGCTGATAATACATAATGGACTTTTAATTAAAAAAGGGAAAGTATCTAACGCGTGTAATTATATGATGAACTTCAAATTGTATATTTGTTACAATTATTATATGCTAGTCAAGTGCTACACTTAATGATTATGTAATTAAAAGAGTACGAGTTAATATTTTTTAGGTCAGATTATTGATTGTTTAATTAAAATAGGTATTTATTAACTATTTCCAATAACAGAATCAACATTTTTATAGAGAAAAACGATCAAAATTGTTAAAATGTTTGTATGGACTTAGACGCTTAAGGATGTCAAATGTACACGATACAGATCAGAGAAGCTGCTCAGATGCGATCAAAGCTACCAAGTTCAACACCCAGTTAATAAAATTCAAGAATAAAGATTACGCTTGATGGCAGCTTCTTCTTCCATTTTTCATAATGATTTAAAAAATTGTCTTAAAATGTTCTGGTAGTTTTTTCCTCAGTCTTAGAATGGCCTTAAAGTTTAAATAACGTTTTTCTTCGGTACTGCCTAATAAAATCTGATTGTAAAATAAAGTATTGAGAAACGATCCAAAAAATCGACACTTTTTGCTAATCATATGTCGAAAATTAACAGCAATCACTTTGCCAAGTGCCAAGCAAAGTAGCCCCTCTCAGAACACAAACACTTTTGCTCTATGTATCTTCATATGTCCTACTCAATCTGAAGTAAATTTCTAATTTTAATTTATTTAACACTTGTTTATTCCATGCATATCGGTCGTGGATTTGTCCATCAATGATGCTGTCACGCTCCTCATAAGCTACTATTTCATCGACACTCCACAAGACAAATCGATTTTCAATCTGGAAATAGAATTAAGAACTCCTCCACTCTAGCTCCAGTCAGTAGCACGTTCAGAATCAGATACGGACTGATGTTTTGTCTGATACTTTTCGAACGCAGTATATTCTTCTCCTCAGAAACCCCCATTGATGTTTACATGTTTTGACAGGGTGCTTGAAAAGTGCGTTCTTTTCAATTCCATCGAATCTCATTTAAGAAGTCAGATGATTACTGAATTTCGTCGGTGCGATGCAAAACAACTGCGAGACTTTCTTCTGCTCTGGATGTGGAGTATTGGGATGAAGTGAATTTGAAAAATTTGAAAAATTACCTCTTGAGTGGAAGTATTTTTCAAACTGTTTTCGGATTTCTCGTGTTTTTTTTTTAATTTGCTACCCACGAACTGTGGCTAGAAAAAAGAAGAATGGATATTCCAAAATTAGTGAGAGTCAAAATGATCTTGAAATTCATCTTGAATTTCGGAAAAAACTGTTCGTGTTTCGTTTAGAATTTTAAATGATATGATTATTGTGAATCAGATTAGAGCAGTGACAGGAAGTGGGTGGCTGTTTCTTATTCTTCTTGTAATTGAAATGTTATGCAAAACAGACAAATTTTTATGAATATTTTTAGAATGTTTTTTTAATTCATATAAAAGTTATGCGAACAGAAATTTGTAGTGACTTGTCAGGTTTTTTTTTTTTTTTTGAAAAACTCGTTAATTAAATAATAATAATTTTTTTAACATATAATAATTTTGAAAGACTTGAAAAGACAGACAATGCCATTTTAAACCAAAGCTTACTTACTTACTTAGGTGGCGCTACAGTCCGGGGTGGATCAAGGCCTCAACCAACAACCTCTTCCAGTTAGCCCGGTCCTTAGCTAACCGCCCCCAGTTGCGCACTTCAAGTTGGTTGAGGTCTTGTTCTACTTGTGCGCCCCTATGTGCAATTTTTTGATCAGGTTGATGTCGCTGTACAGCTCGTACAGTTCGTGGTTGAATCTTATCCTCCAGAACCCCTCAACGCAAACGGGACCGAATATCTTGCGAAGGATTTTTCTCGGGAAGCGACCAATGATATCTTCCACCGGTTTCGATAAAATCCATGCTTCAGCTCCATACGGCAAGACTGGGATGATAAGGGTCTTATATAGAATCTCCTTAGTCGATCGAGAAAGGATTTTATTACTCAATTGCCTTCTTAGCTCAAAGAAATAGCGAAACCTTCGTTTGATTTTCGACGAGATGTCATTTTTTGATGATTTTTGTCAACCAATGCATGTTAAAAAATACTCGCCCATTGGGTGGCTGGCAAATTGCAAGATTTTTGAAAATGTATTTCTCAGATAGGAACTTCAGTTGAATGACGTAATAAGTGAAAAAGTCATACACCTGGTACTGTAAGGCTGTTTATTAGCCTGCCGTACTAAGTTCTCCTTAAAGAACATAACTTTAATTAGAAGGTCAGAGAACTTACAACTGAAAACTGCGTGATAAAGGGGATTATTGACCCTGAACAGCAGTTATTCGATACTATGCTTCAACGACTTTTTATCAAAAAGTGTTGTTTTGACATCATTGACAGTTGACAAGTTTGTGTCTTTTCAATGAAAAAAACAATTACTGAATCCCCTACGACCATCGCCGAATGGTACCTAAACCGAAACATTTCCGTCCAAATATTTAATTTGCCTACAAAATTTCAAGATTTTATTGTGGCCAGTTTGGCCAGCTTCTTCCAGTGAGCAATGGCCTGGTATGTTTCCTCGAGAGACAGTGCCCGGAGAGTATTACTACATATTAGGGTTCTAACTTTTCCCTATTCAGTCCAAGGATTACCCTGGTCCCTTTGTGGTCTATGGCCGGCCAAAGAGTCTTGGATACCATATGCCCCTCTATTCTTACCCATCTGTGGTCCGCCGTTCTTATAACTTTGTTGTTAAGATTTGCCCTGATGCTACGTGATGGCGGTTCATGTTCACCATCTCAGATACAGGCAGTGCCCCCTTCTTTGCTAATCCATCTGCAAATTCATTTCGCTCTACGCCAGAGTGTCCGCGCACCCAACATAGTTTGACCCTGTTGTGTCTGCTTAGTGACTTAGACACAGAGCGACATTCTTCTACAATGGCCGATTTAACGATACACGATTCTAGTGCTGAGCGCGGCCTCACTGTCGATGTAGATGATGATAACCTTATCTGTTATTAGTTTCGCCTACAACAGCTTCACCGCGGAGAGCTAGGACCTCTGCCTAAAATAAACTACAGTCGTCTGGGAGTCTAAGACACGTATTTAGCTCCGGTTTTCTTGAGGAGGTACCAGAGCCCGTGAAATTGTCGGTTTTCGACCCATCCGTATAGACTGCAATGTATGTTTGCCGTGTAGGCACTGTTTTCACCCAAACTTCTCTCTCCGGATACATCGTTTCTTACGGCGCCGCGTAGCGAAGTCCAGACCTAGGCAATTGTCATCAGGCCTATCAAGATTGTCAATTTTAAGTTCTTTTGGAATAGCTTTTATTTCTGAAGTATCCTAAATTAGTTAGTCTAATCGCACTCTTTTTGCCAGATGCATCGTGGGAGTTGTGCGCAAGGCTCTCGTTATGGTAACACCGGCTGCTCTCTGAACTCCTGCTAATTTTTTCGCTTGAACTATAATGACCACGTCATCAGCGTAATGCAGCGGATGCAATCTTGCTTAAAAAAATCCAACTTGGATATGGTTCTCAACTCAACCACAAACCTTCTTCAGATTACCCAATCTCTCACTTAGTGCCTCCAGTTGCACACGCTGAATTGGCTGAAGTAAGCTTTCTTGGGATTTGCAAAGCATTATCTTCATTGACTATTTGGAGAAGGGAAAAACACATACTGCCTGAGTAATATGCTGTGTCTTAAGTTGATTCATCACTAAAATGAAAAGAAAACTGACCAACTTCTACAAAGATCCTTTAGTTCTGCAAGGGATTAGGGTTTATTAGAATGATTTTAGAAGACACTGTCTCAGCTTTGTTTCCGAAGAAAACACAGAGATTCAATTAGCATACACTGGATTTGAAGTAACTCCTTACTTTAACCTTAAAAAGTTGCTACTAACTTGTAACGTTGGCGGTTTTAAACAACAATACTAAGTAAACTGAACTACTGACCAAGAATGCAATCAGGCAAGTCCTGAGAACTCTTAGGTTTATTTTATCCATTTGGACTCATTTATTCAATCAACCATGACACACATATCTGGGCTAAAATGGATTCACTTCCCAAGTAGGCGACTCTATATCCTAAAAAAATATTTTCGTGTATTAATTTTAAAAAGTTCTGAAACCCCAGTAGACGTGAATCATGGTAGAACTTTATACAGGACTGCAGAAATGCCTTTGTAATCAGACATCATATACCATATTTCATAAAAGGATTCTTTCTGAAAAATAAAAGGAATCTTTTAAAACTTCTACTCACTTTGTCCTAAATGTACACGCTTCATCCATGGATATATCTGCGGAGGATTCTTCTTGCCGTTACCACTATTCTGACTACTGCCAGCCTCATTGCCACTATCACTCTCCGAATCCGAGTCGCCGCCACCGTTTGGACTATGCAATGGAACATTTGTCGTATGACTATTGCTACTGTGATTATTATTAACATTGGACGATGTAACACCGCTGCCGCCACTAGCTCCAACAACGCCGCCTGCTCCACTCACTCCTCCGCCAGCGACTACATTCTTTACATTCAGCGACCTTGCAACACTCTCCACCACCGAGCTGGGTGATAGCTTTGGCGAGATATCGCGTGTCGATAGATCCTGTGGGCTCGCTATCGATTGGTTATTATTGCCGGTCGGTGTTGTCGGATCATTCGCGTACTTACAGCTGGCCTGCTGCTGCTGTTGTTGCTGTTGCGTATGCTGCTGCTGCTGTTGCTGCAGAAGTAGACGCTGTGGCTGCAATTGCGTGTAATCGACCATATCGGCGGGATTTGGCTGCGCCCCTGAACTGCCACCTAAGCTGTACGCCTGATTTGCATAGTGCGCCTGTGGTGTGTTCGGATAGAGGTTCGGTGTGTAGGCTGCTGTCGCTGGGAAGTAATCATTTGCGCTGGGGGTTTGCGTTGCACCACCACCCGTCGGATTGGGTATACCACTGCCACCGCCACCGCCACCACTAACGGGTCCACTTCCGCCGCTGCCCGGTTGACTGTTGGCTGCGCTCGCTACAGGATTAGGCTGGTGACTCTGTTGCGGATTGATTTGTTGCGGGTAACACGAGGCGAGCGAGTTCACAAACTGGTACGAGGACATGGCAAAGCAGTCGGGATCCATTTTGATGACGTTTTGGCTTTCTTCCTGTTGATAGTATGTGTATGCACTCAGAGCATCCAGTTTGGTGTTTTATTTTTTTCCGTTCTGCAAATGGAAGAAAAAAGAATGCAAATTAGAATTTTTGAAAACTGAAAAACGAACTGTTATATAATTTTTTATTTTTTTTTGTAAAAACTCCTCCTTCGGTCAAAGACCGCACTGGCATGGACACGGACACCTATAACAAAACAGACAACAAAATGCAATGTGTGAGTGTGTACCGATGAGCACTGAAGAAGCCTCCTCTTCTTGTATTGATTTCTTCGGCCATTCTGGCGAAATTAATCGATGAATGCGTTGGTTGTGGCTCTACGTGGCGGCCCTTCACCCGAACCCCGAGACAAACAGCTTACAACAACATTCCACACAGTGTTTGCTGGCCGGGCTTAATAACGATTTTTTGTTGTTAGCGTTTCTTCTTGAAGCCGGTTTCGTGTGCGCTTACCTACACAATCGAAGGAGACAAGACTCGCAGCAGCAACAAGGACGAGTGGATAACCTCTTGGGAGAAATGCAATTTAAAATGTTCGAGTTGGGGCGCTGGGGGTTGCTCCCGCAATGAGGTTAATGTCTGATCCTTCTGATGGAATTGATGGAATATTAGTACGAGTACCTACTTGCTATTCACCAGGACTCCTTATCTCTTTCAGTGGATTTCCTTGTTTTTTTAAGAATATTTTCCTTTTTTTATTTTTATTTTTTGTTGTTTCCTCGTTTTGTTTCGTTTAAAATGCTAAAGGGCTAAATTGCCCATTGGTTCGAAATTATGGGTTTCGTGAACCCTGCCGGTCGTCGTTCATTGTGGTGGTGGTGGTGATGGAGTTTTTTTTTTTTTCCATTCTTGGATTGTATCTTTATGCATATAGACAGAGCTGTGTTTGTATGTTAATTTGGCAGTGCATTTGGGGAATGCGTGCAAAAAACTATGGATTTTCGATTAAAGGGATAAAATGAAAGACTACAAGTGTGCGATTTAAAATTCTTTAGGCCAACATTTATTTGACTTTGTTTTGTGGTCGCAACTTGCAACCACGAGTGAAAATTATAGTGGCAGTTAAATTGTTTTTTTTTTCCAAAGATTTTGTATAGGTATGGAATTTCTTATGATTACAGAGGGAAAAGAAGTGCGCGCTTTTGCAATTGTTCAGTCGTTTAATGTCAATATTACGATGAGAGAGAGAGAGAGAGAGAGAGAGAGAGAGAGAGAGATAGAGAGAGAGAGAGAGAGAAGATAACCCAAATCAAAGACTTTGGTGATTCCAATCGGGGTTTAAAGCGCCGAAAAATAACCACTGACGCTACAGTCGTCTTTAGGTCAATGCACACGAATATGGTGTAGTGGTAGAAGTCGTCGCTTGTCACGCTGAAGGTTCACAGTTCCAATCCAGATGAATTAGAAAACTGCATTTCTCACGAAATTAAAATACATAAGTCGAAGTTAATGTGAATAATGAATAATAAGAAACATCTGAAAAAAACTTCTGCGAATCATAAGCACCGACAAAAACTTTCAATAATACACAACTCTTCAGTTAACCTGGACACAACCCATAGAGTTAGTTGAAACCTAACATCTGAATTTCCCATCTTTATTGCAGTAAATTATGCCGACGTTCAAGAACACCCGCAGTTTATAAAAATCATTCTTCCAGTTATTTTGCCTCTTATAACGCATATTTTCAATGTTTTAATGCCAAGAGTGTTTCCTCCTCAATGGAAGTAGTCCAAGGTCTTCCTAAAGGTAATGAGTTTCGGCCGATTTCTATCCTACCATTCCTTTCAATAGCTTTTGAAAAAATCATCTTAAAACAAATACAATTTTATTTTGTGGCAACAAATTGTTCGACGCCTTTACAGTCTGTTTCCGATCATCAATGCGTTGTTAAATGTTACTAAAGAGACACGTCTTGCTTTGAATAAAGGTGAGGTAACTTTGTTGGTCCTGCTCGACTTTTCGTAGGGACTCGGTGCTATAAATCACTCTTTGTTATGCAAGAAGCTATCGGAGTTGCATAATTTTTATCTTGCGCTGTCAAGTTGAAAACTTACTACATGACAAACCGATTCGTTCATCAGAATTTATTAGACTTCTTGCCTACCGCAAGCGGAGTTCTCCAGGAATCATTTTTGGGACCATTACTGTTTTTCCTGTATATTAATGAACTTTCAACGATTTTAAAATAATACTTCTGTATGCTGAAGATGTGCAGCTCTATATAATCTGCCCATTTGGCCTTATTGAGTACCCTGTGAGCTGTATAAACGATGATCTTGATGTAATAGTTGAAATCAAAATATGTACTTAGCCATATCTAGAAAGCTATTGACTTGTTATACTTTCCCACTATTTTCTCGAAGTGACCCAATTGAGTTCCTTGAAATTGGATAGAAACTAGGAGTAACATTCAATAGATATTTGGGACAACCACATAAACAGAGCAGTTGGAAAACCAATGGCGTATTATGTGCATTATGGACCACACAATATTTCATACCTTTAGATACCAGAATACTATCTACTTGCGAAATCTTATACCTGTTTTAACCTATGACTGTGAGATATATTCAAATTGAAGCTGTGCTTGGAAACTGAATGTCGTATTTTACCAAATCATTCGTTACATTGAGAAGGTACGAAAGAGCTTGCTAAACATGTCCTTAGAAAAATGAACTTCAGGATTTTTCACTTAAAGAATTATACCTCTTAACTGGGACACCCTGTATTTAAAACATAAGAACCGATGGGATTTGTTGCACCTTTAAGAGGCTACAATAGCAAATGGGGTACGCAGTTTGCGGATCCTTAAGAATAATCCTCCGACCAATTACTCTCTCTATACACAACGCCCCCGGTAAGTAAGCAGATTTAATTCTAATTGCGATATAATTTATATTTAAAATTAAGGATTTAATGCTTTTTATTTTGCTATTTGGATATTTATAGCAAAAGAAAATCTTCTCTCCTGAATTTTTAATTTGAAAATATATATCTATAGAAAAGTATTTTTCTTCATGAATTTCGAATGTCGGTCGGCACCTATTGTACAATTTGGTTTCTATTTATTTGCTTTTCGCACACAGGCACAGAAACTTTTTTTTATTCACCATCGCCATTGTATTGCCATTCGTTTTAAGTTTTTTTTCTTTTATTTTTCCTTCGTTTCGAAAAGAGCTCGCGTGTATTTCGTGATTCAAACTAAACTTGGATATCATGACATTTGTTACGTTGATGAATTAGTTTCGAGACGTACATAAGAAAAAAAAAAAAAAAAAAAAAATAATTCCTTTCCCATAGAAACCGAAGCAGGAAAAAATAAACGAAAAAAATTATAAGCAGCCTTCTTTTTCTTTCTTACAACTCTACACTCCATAATATTTTTATATATGTATAGCATTTTTATATACATATAAATGTATGTTTGCATTATTATCGAGTGTATGTACGTATTTCTATGACAAGGTAAAAATGGCGTTTATCAAAAAATTAACCTCTCGACAGAGTACAAAAAAAAAAAACAAATAGAAAGGGTTGAAACGACAAAAATATAAATTTTAATAAAACAACGCGTTGAAATGTGTTTGCATGCAAGTTGGCGGCTAAGGGAGGCTTAAGCGTATTCTACTTAATTTTTTTTCTCTTTATATGGGAAATGGTATGATTTTTGTAAATGAGTTACAATTAAGTGAAATTTCCAAAGCAATTTACATCTTTACTTAGAAACTATGTAACTAGCCTTTGACTTTAATGATTAAGGTAAGGCGTGATATCTTGTTTTTTCTTCCAAGGAGTGGCGATTCATTCTAAGTTTCCGTTTTTAATACCCACTTGTAGAAAAGTTGATTTGTACTGCAATAATAGTATGAAAATATGAGTAAAGTTGCTGGTTTGACTCTAAACCACGAATTAAATCATATAACTTCACCTAGATGATTTAGAAACAATATATGTACAGTGCATCAATCTCATATTCGTACACCAGCTATTAAGAAAAACATTGAATTCCTGATCAAAAACGACTTGAGATATTAAGTTAAATATAGTATAGCATTTTTACTGGATATTGAACAATTGCATTCCATTTAGTTTTGACATTAGTTAACATTCCCTTTGGTTTTGAAATAGATAAAAGTAAAAAAATAGACAAAAAGGAGCTCAATTTCGTATTCGTACACCGATCGTTAATTCACAAAAAAAATAAAAATTACTAATCTGTTCCTTGTAAAAGTTGTTTTTTGCATTGAATTATTATTTTTCAAAGTGAAATAATGAAAAAAAGTAACTTTGTAAGGTTATTCGAAATTTCTTGGAAAAATGGGTAGAATGTAAGGTGAGATATCAAATTAACTGCGGGAACAGATAATCAGATATAACGGAGCAGGAAAATCTTATAGTGTGATATCAAGTTTGGTAGGTCGGCCAAGATCAACCATCCAAACAATCATTATTCGGTTGAAATATGAAAACCACATCGAAAATAAACCAAAAAATACATCTAAAAATGTATTAAGTGCACATGACATGAGAATATTTATACGGTAAATTCGAAAAAAACCTACATATAGTGCATTAAAACTGGCAGAAAACTTTGTCGAACTTTTAATAAAGGTTTCTGAACAGAAATGCCAAGAAATTGCATCCGAAAACAAGGGTAAAATTGAAGAGTTATGTGTAAGAAACCTGTCAATAGTTTAATGAACAGAAGCAAGAGATTATAATTCACTTAACAACACCAATTTAAAGATTTCGACTTTTGAAACACAGTAGTATTTACAGACGAGTCTAAATTTAATGATTATGGGTCGGATGGCGAACAAATGGTTTGCCGAAAAACAACTACCGGATATCTTCCACATACCAAGGCGGACAGTCAAACATGATGATGGTTCGGTGATGCTGTGGGAGTGCTTTTACGCGGCTAGAGTGGGATGACCGCATATAATTTAATGAATAAATGGACTATAAGCAATATATTGAGATATCTAAGCCAAATCTGAAGAAAAGTACTGTTCAAAAGGGGCTCTGGAACAATTTTACCCTTTACCAGCATAATGACCCCAAACATAAAGCTTATCTATTTTGAATGTGGCTTCTTTATCACTCTCGAAAAGTGTTGGAAATACTTCCACAGTCATCGGATATTAATGCCGTAAAGAATTTGTGGGACGAGTTGGGCCACAGAGTAAGAAAATTTGGTACAAGGTACAAAAATGATCTCAAAGAAAGGCTTATTGAAGAGTGGGTAAAAATTACCCTTGAAATTACAGAAATATTAGCCGAATCCATGCCCAGCCATCTTTAATAGGTCTTAGCTAACAAAGACTTTGATTCAAAGTAAGTATTAGTTTTTATATAAAATGCGAACAAATTGACTTAATATCAAAGTGTACGAATACGAAATTGACCATATTTTTCTTAATATTATGTTTTTTATGAAAAAATTTCAATACTTTATTTGAAATATTTGAATTAATTGAAGTTAATTTTTTCATTTTAATGTGTTCTTACTGAAATCAATAAAATTTTGCAGTATTTGTTCAATTTGTTTGGATTTTTCCTTAAATAAATATTACCACATCAGGTGTACGAATATGAGATTGATACACTGTATGTAGGTATGTCCCTCATTCTTCTTAATTCGGAACAAAAAAAAACCGGGTATTCTCATATTCAGGCCAGAATCCCTTAGATAGCTTGAATGATACAAGAAAGATCGCCAGTTCTTATTGTCGGTCGTAAGGGAGTTCCAATTTAAAGATGTGTTCATCATTTCCTCGTCCCTTCAGCTTCTATAAGAGTGGCCAAAAGTCTTCCAGTTGGATTTAGGTGTGGAACGCAGCAAAAGGAACTACATATTATATACATATAGATAAAAATTTGGATATTGATCTCGTCAAGAAAAGTCATACAACGTAGTTGTCAATGTGAAAGACACTATTATCTTCTGACAATCGGTTGAGCCAAAAAGCGTTGTTCTTATGCTCTGGTGAATATCCAAAGGCTAGAATGTATACAATATAAAATAGTAATCATTTCCTTTGTGAATGATTTGTTTAATCTATCATACAAAAAAAATCTATTGAAGGTTACAATTGCATATTAAACCATTGCATTGTCTACGGTTGCTATTGTACTAATGCCTTATTTCAAGCAAGTCATAGAAAGCACGCTACTATTTAATCTATTCGACACTTGTAATTTGATAGTTCATATTCTTTTTCTGGAAAAAATTAAACAAACTAGTTGTTAACTTCTATTATATTCCATAGTTGTTAACTGCTTCTTTCAATTATGGAATACAATGTTGTTTTGCTTATGAATGAGTACCAGTTTGGGAACATACACAGGGACAGATCTGTGTAGCTTAAGAAAGCCAAAACTAAGTTTAATGTAACTATAAATGCAGTATTTAAGTATTATCTATTAGCGTTACTTTATATATATATGTATGTATGTATATAGCTATAGGGCGCAAATGATTTAAATCCGCCGCAGCATAAAAAAACAGATGATCCTTTATTTTGATCATATTTGACTTTTCCTGTTTAAATAATTTTCGAAAGTATTTGCCCCCAATACTTGAACATAATTTTGGCTCTAACCGTTACGGAACAGTTTATTAAAGCTGTAAAGATGAGGCAACCGATAAAAATTATATTTAAAAAGTTTAACTATAGAAATAAAAGACATACTATTGCCAAGTGTACGGCGGCGTATATATTAAGTTTTCCTCCAACATAATTTTTTTTGCTACATGATTACTATGATTACACAAAAAGGATGCATAAGAATTTCAAGATGCCAGTACCAACAAAATACTTTACAAGAGGAAAATTACAGTGCGACTCAATGTTTGGCGAGGTGGACAATAGAGGATGTGCATATACTTGTACATCAAGGTCCTCATGCGTATGCAACCGAAGACCATTCAATATGTATTTAGCATTAAGGCTTAGAGCAAAATGCAATTACTACGGGAAAATTGAAAACGTTTTCCTTCTCAGGTAACATACTAGTATTTATTTAAGAAATAATTCCGTGAGGGTTCTGTTATTAGAAGGAAGTTATAATTAAAGCGCAACGAATAAAGTTTATTGAACTTTGTAACAGTCAATGTGGTACTATTGACAATAATACAATAATAATTATATAAATCGTCATTTTAAACAAAATTCGTGAAAAACAAATTTTTCGTTAGGTACAGGGTGTTACAAGAGAGGAATTACTATATTTGGCTTTTCAATAATTTTAAATTGATCTAGTTTATTCGAAAGAACATAATTAGTCGAAGTAGTTTCAGAGTGGGACTTATTTTTCGTCATTTTTCCAATTATAAAGAAGAAGTGCTTGTTCCCATTTCATTGTCAAAGCTGTGGTTAATGCACAATTAACTGAGTGAACTCGCTCCATCAAGTTCATTTCGCAATCTACATACCTTCAATTTCAAATTTTGGATTTACTAGGCAATAGCTTTACACATTAAGATACAGTATATTATAAAACTAGCTGACCCTCGTCGCAGAATTGAATTGGGAGAACCGAAAGAAAGAAAAAGACAATAACAGCACCATCATCCGTTAGGCCCACAACATTACCATGTTCTTTGTTTCGACATTTCCTTGTGGTGCAAATCATGCTTTCGTTGTATGCGCG
The DNA here is from genome assembly GCA_949775065.1 of Brachyopa scutellaris. NCBI lineage: Eukaryota > Metazoa > Arthropoda > Insecta > Diptera > Syrphidae > Brachyopa > Brachyopa scutellaris. The sequence goes on along the minus strand of OX459114.1, from coordinate 95,723,271 downwards.
GCAGATTTATTAATATTATGTACCCACTTTCAGCCCCATTATTTGCTATAGGTCACAAAATATATTTTTGAAAATTTTGTTGCACTTTTAAATAATTTTCAATTTTTTCCTCAAATTTATTTATAAGATGGATTGTTTTTTTTTTAACCTAACCTAATTCATACGCTTCCACTTTCATACCGAATTGTATTACAAGAGGACCAAAACATGCGATGTTAACGTTCTTTTCACAGTGCATCGTAGTTCTTATTGCTTTTCACTTTTACTGTATGAAAATTGGTAATACCGATCGACTGAGCAATATCCGAAAAATACCCAATTTTAGAAAATCAGTTAATAAGTCAAGTACCGTTGTACAACTTTTTAGGCAAAGACCTGGTATGACATTTGATAGCATGTGTTTAAGCTAACCTAAATATGAAATTTTAACAAAATCGTGGGAGCCGTTTTTGAGAAAATCGATCCCAAATGAAATATAGGTACCTTAATTTTTGGGGCTAGAATGAAAATTCCAAATTGGCCTTGTGGTAAAGTCCTACAGACCCCAGATATAAAGTTTCAAGCAATTCCGCCCAGCCGTCCAATCCGAGATACAGCCGTGTTTACAGAATGAGCGTTACTGTTTTATTATATAGTATATGATATGATAACGCTAGGTTCCATGATTATTTTAATATGTAGGTACATATTATCTTAAGTGGTGAATTAATATTAACAGTTTAACATTCAATAAGTACATCACTATAAATTAATCTGAAAATACAATCTGGAAAAAAAAAATCAAAAAGACAAAAATTTTACAAATTTCATCATCATCGAAGTGATCCCATATGTATATCACTTGAGTCTCATCCTAATTAGGGTCGTACAACTTATTAATCGAACAAAAATGGGAAGAAAATCCCGCGAATTTAGAATTTTTACGGCTCCTTTAAGTGATCATCGATGGCTTATGGCTACAAGATAACTGTTTTGTTTTGCTTTTACTTCACTAGTGTGCATTGCATTCATTATAGTTTGATGTGTAATTCGGATAGACAAGGCGTGACTTATAGTGGAGATCGATCTTGTCTCATGTTGGAGAATTATTTCAATTTCATTTATTTCAATCTCATACATTTTTTCTTTATACATTTTTGGTGTAGTTGCACAATTTACACAGAGTTACGACTTAAATCTTACAACTGAAGAATTATATAATAAGAACATCAAAAGCAACATTGAGAAGAACAAAAAAAAAAATTATAATTTGAATGGAAAATGATTAGGAAAAACCCTCGGAAAAACCTTTCATCATGTTGGAGAATTACTATTCAGTAAAATTTGACGAATTCTGATTTTTAAGAATTTGGTTTCAAAAAGATGCAGTTCTACAGCCTAGATCGTCTTAATAAAATACTTACAGAGTATAGGTTATCTAAGATATTTGTACACTGAGAGATATCCAAGACTATTTATTGACTTTTTTTTGGGTAGTAAAGTGTGTACATATGTAATCTTCTGTAATAATATATCAAAGTACAGCAGACAGCGAACGGGTAATTGACTTGAATGCTTACCTTGTAACAATCACTTATACCCGCATTCCTCAGCTTCAATGCCACCATAGAAGCTATCAAAAAGCAATTAAATCCGACTTGAACACCAGCCTTGGCTATTTAGAAAAAAGTTGATAATTTCCATTGCAAATCTTGCGATCCGGAGTGCTAATGCACTTCTCTATCTTATGCAGAATCAAAGGTTGCTCCGAAAAAGTTGTTAAGCCTGGTAAACTCAACGTGCAGGTTGTTTCAAAATGGACTATTTTTCTAAAGTGGACTTCAACTAGATTATAATGAGAAGTAAACCTTTAGCTTACACTGAGAAAACCAACCAGCTTTTCAGTTCAATCCCCTACCGATCTGAAAGCCAGTCCATAAATAGTTTACAAGCTGGGTGCCACATATTGTATGACTCTTTGAGGTTTTTTTTGTTAGTTTTAAATAATGACCGCCCCCGTACAATTTCTTCTTAGCTTGGCCTAAAAAATTATCCCCAGCTGATTGGTCTCTAGATCATCTGCATACTTAATCGGACTTACTAATGAAAACAGTATGTGTGATCAATAATTACATACATATGGATATATATTATGTATTTGTATTTTAAAATATTTTAAATTTAATAAATTACTAATTGTTTTACAATTATGTTTTTGTTACATTAAATTACAGTTTATAAACTTTAATTTATTTATCTAAAAAAAATCTTAAAATTCGCTGTAAGATAAAAATTACCAAACACAATTATTCCATTTACAAGATTCAATGAGTCTTACTAATTTTAACAATTAGTTCCTTCCCAATCGAAACAAAAAAAAAGTATCTCCATTTATTGAATGCCAGCGGCTTCAGTTGTCTCTTGTTTGCTCCACATTAATGCAAAACGAATCAATTTAGTATTCAAATTCAAATTAAAATTCCCTACATACGAGTATCGTACATATAGTACCGCATAATAACCGAAAGTTACCAAAGCAACAGTTCTAGCAACCACCATTGGAATTACCATAAATTATTTGAAATTGTTTTGAAGAGCGACATACAGATCAATTGGTGTTAATTAAATCCCCGAAGAAAAAGTCACTGAAGACAAGCCAGCTACGCCATAAATTATTTTCTGTCAGTTGCTGAGTTTGTTCCTTTTTTTTTTCTTATGCCAAAGGCTTTATAATTTTGCCCGCGCTCTTCGTCGATAGAGCCTCAGTTTAAGAATATTTGATCATGCATAAAAATACTTAATTTTTTTCAACTATTCTGTCATTTACCCAAATCAAATGCAAAAAAATTCTTTCACATAAATCAATCGAAGACACAAACAGATCGGTAAACAAAGATGGAAAGGGTTGCATCTTCATTCGTCCTTAAGTAGGCAAATGGATTGTTGATTAAGGGATGACCCCCTTAAACATTTTCAATCATGAGAAAAATGCAACAAAACTTCACCTCTGATGGGAACTCGTGGCAATGTCATAAATTTAAAAAAAATTACAAAAAAAACCTCACCGATACCACAAAAATAAACAAACAAAAAAAAACAAATGCTTTGCTTTCACCCAAAAGGCCTGACGGCGGGCCGGCGTGAAAGATGGGCCCATTAAATGCTCATAAAAATTTGTAAGCACCTCATAAAAATAGTCATAAATAATTTTAGTTTTTTTTTTTAGTGATATGCGAGTGTTCACTCATTTCTCTGATTCAGTAGTTGTTGTAGTCCTCATTTTATCCTTAATGTTGGCGTTTAGTTTTGTTGTGTTAATTGCCTTGTGGTCACCCGTGCTGAGGACATACTCGTACACGATTATATATCACCGAAAGATACACACCGAAAAAAACGCATCATAAATCTGAGATGATTTATTGTCCTTTCTCTCTCCTGTGAGAGTTTGTCATGCGGTTGTGTTGTGTTGTTTTGTATGTTGTTATAGTAATATTTATGGTTTCAACACACAATTGTTGTTTTCCTGAATCGACAGGAGTGTAAATGGTATGTTGAATTATTTTCGAATTTCGAATAATGTCCTTTTAATTCACATTCATTCGTTTTTTATTTTGCGTTTGTAGGCGTTTGCGTGTGTCTTATCGTCGCCAGGAATTTATTTCCGTTCTAGTTAAGAATGTTCGCTTCGTTTTAAGGTCATAAATCCAAGACAATCCACTGAAGAGGTAGTGGTATAGAAAGAAAAAAACTCTAAATCAACATACGCCATACACGCGGCGTTGTCCAACTGGGTAAGTCAAGAAGTATTTTTCTACTTTAATAATTCTAGCCGCCCCTGGAACAAAAGAAATGGCGTGTAGACTGATCCCGCGCAGTCATTCGAACGTGAAAAATTCCCATTTCTCTTTTGTCATTGGAATGTGTCAGAGTTGACCAACATATGGCTGAATGGAGTTGCTTTAACTAGTATTTATACATACATAGTGGGTACTCGCAGTCGGTACAATTAGCCACCACTTGATATTGATCCTTTTTTTGCGAAGGCAGAATAGCGACACGCAGAGAGAAGGTGGACTGATACTGTCATAGTCATACTGGTTGAAGAGACGTTGCATAATAGTTATGTACAACCCCCGCGGTGATAATTGTAACATTAGGGTCGAAAGGAACAATACACACTTTACAATAGAGCCTTGCTGTGTGTGGGATCTATTTTCAGTTGTTTTGCGTAAGAATAAAAGGAAATGGAAAGTGCTAGACGGAGCCAATGTGTGGCGAATCATAAAGCCGCTCATATTATGGTAATTTTCTTATCGGAACAAATATTTTGGACCAATTTCTTAAAACTTTGTAATTGCGTCTTTTTTACTGAGTTCTTTTGAAATTTTGATTTTTGAACAACGAATACACTCTGTATTTTGTTTGTTTTAATTATTTTATACCAGCCACTCTTACGTCCTCGCAACGTTACGATAGCAGTCTTTTGCATGATTGCTTGTCAATTCTGGTATAATTTATACACACGTGCGTTTCTCGCACACTTTGGTACGACTGTATGTGTAGTTAACTTTCTACTCGCATTCCTTGTAATATTTATGACATTTAACAAATATTGAATAGAGACTTGGTCACTTGGAATTGGATCGTTTAACCATCGCATCGCTCAGCGGTTTAAAATTGTTCAATTTTTCTGCAGAAACAATGCTAAGCGCTACATGTACAGTGTAGATGTGTGTGTATTAACCGGAATCGAATATACCTAGTGATGTAGAAGATATGTGATTCTAACAAGACGGCCGGCGCGGCGTAGCTTGCAACATATCGGGTACAGCGTTGGATACACTGCGTGAAAATCCCTTATATCGCATTATTTCATGTTCTGCTAATGTTAACTGGCCACCAATATCATGCGATTTATCGCCATTGGAACGCCAATAATCCCAAAACCAACATGCGCGAAGTTGTGACCGAAATACCACCCGAAATTTACGAAAAAGTCACCGAAAATTACCTCAAAGGATCGACTGGAGCAGAAGATCCAGAAGTATTCAATTAAAGGATAATTATCTTTCATAGATAGGTAATAAAATAGAATTTTCGATTACTAAAAAATCAACAGATGATTTCCTTCAAGTTTTTTTTTTAAAATAATTCGTTCAGGAATACATAGTTCGGAAGCTTGAATCTCTCTTTTTTACTAATACTGGCTTTTTTCGAGGCACCCTATCATCACTCACAATATTGTGTTGAATTAAAGATTGAAATGTAATGACGATATGATTACTAAACCGAAATTGCTGCCATTGCTGCCGTTTTACCGTAACGTTTGAAATATTTTATGTTTACGTTGAATGACATACCATATTAAAAAAAAACATATAGACAATCTGGTTATGTGTTTCTTGTTAATTAACTTAAAATGTGTAACTTTTTGAATTTTGTATAAACATCAATTTTATTTTAATAAGTAAAACATTGTTCAAACAGATACGTTAGCTACTGAAGAGTAAACTTTCAGATGAAGCGCCACCAATATTATTCTGCCGTGGCTTATAATCTTTGATGATCTTCATTTTACACAGTGGTCGATCATGATGTATAATGGCTCAATATAATAGCTACGTTATTCTATCCGCTATCCATAATCTGAATCTTATGGAAAGAGATGTACGGTAAGAAAGAAAAACGAGTCTGCAGCTATAAAATCAATGAGGTAGGTTTCCTTTACAGAGGAGCCTGGATCTGATTTGATGTATTTACATATGTAAGCCGTCGCAAGTGAGTATGGAGATGACCATAATCACTTATGGTTTGGGAAATGAATATCTAACTGATGAGAAATAAAATAAAGAGGCTTCTCTAGAGATGAGAATTTCATAACCGCTTAGAGGTAGTGTGCCAGGTCAGCATAAACTTAGAACAAGTAGGGTTGCAAGTCAGGTGTATCAATACCTAATGCGGTTGAGTCACACGGCACACCATAGGATCATGCTTGGTACAAGGAAAAATACAGTTTTTATTTATAGCAACGAATCACCATTTTTTTTGCCGGACTTAAATTTCCGCTAAAAACGTGGAATAGGGATCAATTAAACTACTATTATTGTTGTATTAAATAACTTTTGGTTTCAAATGAAAAATTGTGTCTAATAATATTTTATTTAATAAAGTTCAAAGTCACATTTTTTGTTGTTGAAAAAAGCTAATATTCTGTTCGTTTTCGGTTATTAATTGCTTTTGGAAACAATAAATAAGAGAATAATTTGTTTGATAAACTAGTTTATCAGAAATTGTTCACCAATGTAGTCAAAACAGATCAGAAGGACAGGCTTAAGAATTAAGTTTACCTATTTAACTATACAGTTATTCAGAGAATGAATTTAAACCATAAAACTGGATACACGGTAGATCTTTTAGTAGTATTTAAAGTTATGCAATTTAAAATTATGTATATAAGCAATTAAAAATATATATACAATTAAAATGCCCCTTGCCGGGATTAGATAGTGGTTTTGTTTAAAACAAAGTTAAAACAAGTAATATATTTTAAATTGTATTAATATGCAGATTTTATAATCCAGTTACTCCCCCCGAAAAACTTGTTGCAATACGAGTATAATAATATCTATACAAGCACAGTTCGCAGTTGAGTTGGCCGACTCATTTCATATTTTGTTCCATACACTTTAGTCAAACAGTGTGTGAGGCATGGTTAAAGTTATGACAAGGGCCTAGCGACACTTACTTTGATTTTACTTTTAATGTTAGATTACAGATGGCTTAAAGATCTGGTCGTTGAATTCTCGAAAAAGGCAGAATATGCGCCAAAAGTCTATTAACTATTTTGAGTTCTTAAAAGTCGATCGGGTTCAATCAGCGGAATATATCTAACTGCTATAATTTCTTGTTCTAGGTTGGTTTTAATTGTTTTCTACTTACTAAAGTAGTATGGAATTAAATCTAATATCTCGGCTGATAAGGTTTAGATTTACACAAGTTTAAGACAGTGTATAATAGAAAATATTGGACACATTGCTAGTATTAGGACCATCCGCCTTTAAAAGGCTATCGTACGATGTCATTTATGTTAGTCACTTCCTTTAAGAAGTGATAGGTACTTTGTGATATTCGGTGTATTTTTTTATAGAAATAGTTGAAAGAGGCCAAGACCTATTCTTATAACTTATACATATCTACGGCGATGTTCAATAAACGACAAATCTACGTTGGCTTCTGATACCCTGATTCAACTTACATAACAAGCTTTGAGTTATTCTCCTGAGGTCAAAAATGATTGGTTTGTATAGAATCAAGTATACTGATCAAGAATTCTTAAGTAAGAATCAGTATCAGGATACTCATTAGAAACTAACCTGATTTGAAACGTAAAGAGGCGCTATAAAGCTTTTGTCATTATTAAATTGAAATTCAATAGGGGCGGACATTTTTCTACTTCTTTTTGATAAGGAGCAATGGAATGTACAAAAGTTTGATAAACTGATTAAAAAAGTCCTACCAAATAAACGACGTTATAGTTCAATGGTACCATTTCGACGAAAGAAGTGTCTGTGAAGACCATTTGAACCACTTAGAAGGATTTTCATTCCGAACGTTAAAAGGTAAATTTTTTGTCTTATTTTTGGGAAAGTTATGTGGTCTTAGTTTTGCCGAACTATAAAAGCATTGATCTAATATGGAACTATAGCCAACATTCCAAATTCAAAGGATTGGATTCCAAACCAAGACCTGAGCCCGGATTCCTCATTGAAAGCTCATGTAGATTGGTTTTACATTCCCGGACACATTTTAAAAGTCTGTCCGTTTTTGTCTTCTTTTACACACGGAACCCTGCATCGGCTTTTTAAGTTGAGTAGATATTCGAGAGAAAAGAAGTTTGTTTTATAACAATAAAGCCGGTGTTATCTACAAGGAGCGGATAGGAATGTTTCAGATTCATTTTCCCACAATAAGATGGCCACAAAAAGCTAATATTCCCAGTTTCATCTTATCATTTTATCAGTCTAAAAGGGATACAGCAATAAAAGTTTTTGTACGTGTAGATACAAGAATTCAGAAAAATTGTAGTTTTACAAATGAAACGACGTTCGACGACGTGTTCTATATTGTGCTTTCTGTGTACATATGTATATACGAACTTTACTAGAGTAGACTGCTTTGTCTCAGGACACATGGCGGTATATTCTACTTTATCCTAGAGTGGTTTACAACTGATGAAATATATATAAATAGAAATACACCTATGTACATACATACATAGTGTCACTAATAGCCATCATCTTCTGGGTAGACCGCAGAAGCTATAGACTACCTTATGCAGCCTTGCCGTAGCCAAGGAAGAATTTATCCTAACAGACTTTTCCTTAAAGTAATCCTTTAACATGAATTCAAAAACAAAAGCCGGTGCTTTATAGTCACCAACTTACCCTTTTGTAGCTCCTTAACTGCTTATCTCACGGCTAAGTAGCAGCTCCTTTTAAAAAATCCACAAATTGGTTTCCTTTTGAAATGAAATGTTTTCTTTATTTTCTGTTTAAGTTCTTGTATTTATTTATTTTCTTTTTGTAAATATTATCGATCAATGATTTTACATTTTCCACAATATTCCACACAATTAAACACTTGTTCCTTCCCATGAAATCATATATAAGCGAAAACTATAAGACAAATAAGATATATTTTTTTCAATTCTGAAGGAAACTCTTCCAACCGGACAGAAGTACTACGTAAACCAATAAATCAAGCATCCAACAATACACTGAAGAGGATCATCAAATAAATCTTCTTCTTCCTTCTGAATTAGAGAAATAAAACTAAAAAAAAAATGCTATCGATAACACTCACACACACTCCTAACGAGTACCTATAATATCACCGATCATAGGGACAAAGTATAATGAATCCTAGTTCTTCAACGGCACCAGGATACCACACTTTCTATGCACAATAAAAACACATTCGTCCATAACGTATAGAAGACTAAATCGGGCGATTAGCCATCCCGACGAATGGACATCATGTTACCGATTACCGATTTTACTATAAGATCTCTTATTGTTGTCCGTTACACTGATCCTGAGATGTTAGACCATAATTTATGACTTTATCTACCGCTAGATATCACTTTAAAAATATGTCCTTTTTTGTAGTCCACTGAAAGTCTGCCGACAGGTGCATGTATCCCAAAATTGTATCTTCGTTCTAATTTTAAACTATTTATATTTATTGCACGAAAACTAATTGTTTATTTGACAGTCACGTGTGTGGATTTATACGCATCAAAATATCCAAAACCGCACTAATGTGGATAATTCATCATGAGTACAGAGATATTAGGTAGGTATAAAAAAAAATTAAAACAAATGGTTTTTCCGCGAATACGTGCTCAAAGCGCCAACGTTTCAGTTTGACTAGTTGGGCATAATTCAAATCAAAAATATCTGAGCATCAATAAAATGATACACGGCAAGTAGTAGTATATATGGCGCGATATAAAAATACAATTGTATCTACAAGATACTTTTTTTTCTTGTGTGTTTTTTTTTTATTCCTCATTCGTTATTATTCGTTTATTATTCCCTCTCATTTTACACACATATACCAATGGTTGGTTGGATTGCGGCGATGACGATTTACAACAACAAACCCCGACAACAAACGACGACGGCGGCGGCGACTACTTCGTACCGACGACCACGACCAAGACGAACTATGAAGAGACGACAATAGTCAAACGCAGTACTCTACTCGCCCGACATGAAAGTTGTTTTTTTTTTTTGGATTTTTTTATTCGTCTTTCTCTTGTACACCTATGTACACGCGAACGAATTTCTTTTATTTTTTCGAAATTCCAATTCGACGGTGTTTTTTTTTTTTTGATTGTGTTTGCGCGAAACAGAGATATACACTTTTTTATTTACTTTTTTTCGAAGTTGGTATCCGTCGGTATATAGATGTGTGAATGGGCCGGGAACTTTTATTTCCCGAATTTTTCGATGGTTATAGATAATGATACTCCGTATCCGTATCCGTACGCAATGCAATGGTTGAGACTTGAGATAAAAAAGTTTCGTTACTACCTACCCACTAACTGCTGCCTGCAATGAAATGAATATCAATGCAGTGTGACACCGTCGAATGAATAAAGTATCTACACTGTTACTCTTCCATGTTTTGGATACAAGTATTTTATTCCGGTTCCACACACAAACTCACACACACACAATGACAGAACGAACTTCGAATTCGAATTGGGCAAGTATATAAGAAAGAGAAGAGGCAATGAAAAACCAACCAAAACGGAAGAGTTGAGGGTTGTAAATCATTTGAAAGAGTGAGTGAGAGAAACTAGTGCTATCAACTTCTGACACATTGAAACCACGCCTTCGAAAACAAAAGTCGACAGACGCATAGATACTCCTATTGGATCGAATGAGATACAATTCAGTGGAAAAATGTGTGTAGGATTTTTTTTTTTGTTTTTGTCGAACAGGTAGTACCTTCACCGTTTTGAAGGTGTATAATTGTGTTCAGGATTGTTATTGAACATTATCGCTTCAGTTCAGTTGTTTGTTTCATGATTTTGATAGTGTCCTCTGGGTTTAACCACACCACGCACACTATTATCTATCAATGATGTGGATTTTTATGATCCTGTTGAAATGTCCATTTTGGCATCATTTGCATACTTTCAGCTAGTGCACTCAAAACACTATGTACTATATATATATAGTTAGATTTCAAGTTATAATCAAGATGTTAGATACTTTGCGGTTGTTTCCTCTCCTTACAACCACAAACAGTTGTATAGATACATTCATAGGTGCTCATATACCCATTTAGATACACAATGGATACCATACCATACCAGAAGATCGGGGATGTCGCAATTTAATGTTTAATTTCCATTTAATTACTTGCATGAAAAGCGGAGATTGATTGTTGTTTTCTAGAATTAAATTTATGATGTGTGTTTTAAAAATAATAAATTTCACGGCAGTAGGTTAAAATGGGAATGGAAACACTGTCGGATTGAAAGAGGGACATTTTTTTTTTTTAAAGGGGTACTGACCCGCCAGTTGCGGAGGGCACCGCGACCTAAAAGATCTATTGTACCATGAAGTCAGTTTAGGGAACCAGAAGAGGCTCAATTCTTTTGATGAATTTGAGGATCTCACTGGTGGAGATTGTACGAAGTTCCGTGGGAGTTAGAATTTCTCTGTGGAACTGTTGTCTCCGGAGGGCACAAAGTGCCATGCAGTCACATAGGATATGTTCTGCAGTTTCGTCGTCTTCCATACAAAGACGACATTCAGTTTCCTGAATAAGACCTATTTTGTTTAGGTGATATCGAAGATGGCAATGTCCTGTTAGAAATCCCACTAAACTTTTGATATCATTTCTACTCAAGAGCAGATTTTTTGTGGATTTGCTTTGGAAGGGTTTTATGGCTCTTTTAGCCTGTCGAAGACCCTGGGAATTTTCCCAATAGGAGATACACATGTTGTTTTCCCAACTTTTGATGTTAAAGTTAATAGCTGAATTTGGAATGTTGCAAAACGGCTCAGGGCCGATAAAGGATTCAGCCGAACCTTTCCTAGCCAGTTCGTCAGCTTTCTCGTTTCCATCAATACCCTCATGACCGGGCACCCACCAAAGTTTGACTTTGTTTTTATGGGAGAGGTCTTGGAGAGTATTGAAGCAGTTCAGGACTGATTTGGAGTCAAACAGGTTTGAGCCTAGTGCTCTTAAGGCTGCTTGACTATCCGTGAGTATATGGATGAGGACACCTTTTATTCCCGATTTGAGGATGACGTTGGCGCACACTTGAATGGCATGAATTTCCGCTTGGAATACACTGGGAATTTGTCCCATAGGTAAAGAGGGACATAGTGTGTGGCGATGAAGAGATTGCATTAGTAATTTGTTTGTTTGACAAGAGTCACCAAGTCTAGACTTTTTTTCTTTCATTTTATTTCATTTCATTTCATTTTATTCTCTTCTTTAATTTCATTTGAATAAATTTGTTATGTTATTTTTTGTTTCGTTTATTTAGTTGTCAAAAAAATGATGTTATAAATTTGCGATGATTAAAATGACAATGGTGATTGTGTTTTGGTATTAAGATTTGTTAAGCAAGCAGTTTTGATTCATTACGAAGACAATGCATTTAGTTGGAAGTTAATTTTTCAAATAGAATTATTTATTTAAAAAAAAGAAGTAGATATATATAGCAGCACTCATATAAGTATTCATATGCGAATAGAAGATAATAATGTGTGTTGGCTTTTGTTCTCCGGTCAGGTGGACGGTGCGAGAATGAAAAACGTTTGCAATTAAAAGTCCATTTGATTTTGATTGCGAGAAATTAATTTTTTGATTTAATTGTGATTGATATTTTGAATGCGCGGCGATAGTCGTGACAAATTTTACGAATACTGAATGAATTGCAAGTAATAATGTAGTTGTCAAATTATAATTATGAATAGAGGATTACGTATGTTAGATCGTTCTTCAGTTGATACCTACTGAACTTTCAAGGAATAATAGGGGAAGAAATTAGATATACATATGTATATTATTTATTTGGTATGTACCTATCATCAATTTACAAATACATACATAGGTTTGTTACCGCATATTCCTTAATAAATATGGATATGCTTCTACTGGAAAACCATTATATTTTGTTTTAATAAACAATTTATGTAGTTAAGTAATCATTTGAAGAAAAATACCATAAAAACTTTCAGTAATATATGTGTATACAATATACATATGTGTATGCATAATATAATCAATAAAAATTAATAAACAATTAATTACCTAAGTAAATATATAAATAAATAAACAGATCGATAATGAAATTAAATGAACATAATATAAATAAATAAATGGAAATAATGCATTTGTAAGAGAATCAACAACAATAAATTAAACCGAAATTAATAATTCAATTCATAAATTAACAAAAATAAAAATTAAAATCCATCTTTAAAAATATTGAAAGGGATAACTTATGGTAAGGCGCTATTACCTTTTCGTTTTTTTGCCTCTAGTACACTATACATCAGATTTAGAAAAAAATTTAATTAATGTACATACTTTAACGTTTTATAAATGCAATTTTGAATTCTTTTTTGTACGTAAACCCCCAATATTCATTGATTTATTAATTTTAAACAATTTGTTTTACAGAGTTTATTCGGGTTCATAAGGATATTTTCATGTCAATTTTCTCAAAGTTTCAGAACAACCATTCTACCATAATTTTTGCTAATAAAATAATGCTCGTTAAACAAAGACATCACTAACCCTTAGGTACTGTTTTTTTTTTGTTTTTATTCTTTGATAGGTTTTGTAATATGGAAATATTATCTTACCCATTATCCAGACAGCAGCCAGGTATTGATCTTTCTTCTTCAGTGTTGAGAGTAGATACAGAACGCTTTAGTACTGCTAAAATCGATAGTTTGCTCCTACAGTCCCAACTGTTGATTGATACCTTCATTTTGAATAGTAATTCAAAATCTGTCATTTGTCACAACAATATCAAGGAAAAAGTTGATAATCGGGCTTACAAAGTCGAGCTCTTTTGATATCATGGGTCTGTAAGAGGACGATCTACTACTACCCTCAAACTGTCCGAAAGCGCAAAATACTTAGGGCTCATACTTGACAGGAAGCTTGGAAGCTGAACATAAGAGAAAGAGTGAAAAGGGCATCAGTTGCCTTCTATACCTTCAGTAGGTTCTTCGGGAAAAACTGGAAATCCAAACCACGAATAACACTGTGGATGTACTCTGCGATAGTTAGACCCAAACTAACATACGGAGGAGTGGTCTGGTGGCATGCTGCCGCCAAAACCAGCAACCTTAAGGTTATGACCAAAGTACAGAGAATAGCATGCACTGGAATAACCAGCGCGATAAGAACAACGCCAACAGCGGGATTGGAAACAATTCTTAATCTTCTGCCTCTAGATCTCTACATGCAGGAGGCTGCAGCAAAGAGCACTCTCAAAATAAGCCAGTCAAAGTACTGGGGACCGAATGCATTTGGACATACCACGATACTTAGCAACTATCTAAGCGCTAATGTCAACTTAGACTACACTGTCCCATACTTGGATTTTGAAAGACCCTTTTCATGGGCATTTCCAAGCAGAGAGTAATGGGAGAATAATGAAGTATCAAACGAATCCAAGTCTATCTATACCGATGGGTCAAAAATGGAAATAGGTATAGGAGCGGGTTGTTCCTACTGGATCCCTGGTCACAGCGGGATACCAGGCAATGAAGCCGCGGATGAATTGGCCAGAAAAGGCTCAGCCCTAGACATAGAGCAAGCAAATGACACGGTTAACCCTCTACTCTGCAACCCCAAGGCCAAAATCAAACAAAAATAAGTATCTGAAGCGAATAGCAGGTGGAAATCACTAACTACCTGTTTAATATCAAGAAAGATGTGGCCAGAATACGATAAGAGTAAAACCAAAAAACTTCTACAAAAATATAGGAAATCAGTGTCAATACTGATAGGAAGTGTTAACTGGCCACAATATGCTAGGATATCACACGAAGAAACTACAGCTTAGCAATGATGATATATACAGAGGATGCGGTGACGAAGAGGCTCATGAGGACACAGCCCATTTCCTCTGTCACTGCCCTAACCTCTGCCAATTAAGAAACAGAACCCAAGGAAAGTTTTTCTTTGAGCATATCGACGAACTATCTGACCGATCACTGTCAGGTCTACTTCAGTTTGTCAGGACATCCGGATGGTAGGAACCAAAGCACTGATACCACGGTTGGGAACACATAATGGGTACCACAATGGGTTGACATGAACCTAAGTGTGATGAGGATGTATTTATTCCCGTCAGCCCGCTCACCTAACCTAACCTAAGAGGGCGATCAAGGTCAGTTAACGATGGCTGATTTGGAGTGAAGTGGGATGGACTTTCGTGAAAATCGTTGTATAATATACAATGGAAATAGAAAAGATTCACCTCTATATTATCCTCGACGACGACACCACTATTTTCGAAAAGCTATAGTAGGTATTAACTAACTCCACGTACATACATACTTTCGGCGTTCATTTGAAGTTTTATTTTGGGCTATGTTTCGCTGTTTTCTTGAACATTTCCATTTATGATCCTACGCTCCCATTATTACAAATCAGAGTTCTAACTTATTTTTATCAATTCATATCGATATGATACGATAGTCTGGTGTAAAACAATTAACAGGATTGCATTGAGTAACAATATTAGCGGTACAGTTCGAAATATATATTTTCAAGTTCAAGGGGTTATATGCAGCTAAAATTTTTAAGGAATCTAAAAGCTAAAACTGTGTTTATAAAGCCGGTGAGCTGGATTTCTCAAAAACGGCTGAACCGATCAGTCTCAAGTTCTAATACAAGCTTCTTAAGTATACTTTTTATTAACTAATCGAATGATTTTTGTCACTGATAAAAAGTTTTCATTTTATAACCAATTTATGGCCCAATGTTTTGTCAAAACCCGATTTTTGTTTTAAGAAGCCGCCATTTTGTCAAAAATTATTATTATGCTTATCCCTTCCATCAGTTATAGGCTAATATATTATACAGTCGAACTTCGAAAACTTGAATATTTAATAACTCGAATGAAATTGGTTGGCAATAGCGCCAAGACTGAAATGTACATGTAATCTTTGTTTGATAACTCGAACTTCTATTACTCGAATGTCTTGATAACTCGAAGAGATAATTTGGCGTCACCTGCGATAAGTCGGATTCTGAAGGGGAATTCCCCTAATTCTGAGTGTACAAGTCTTCGGAACATTATGACGCTAGCTTATAGTCACTTTTGAAATCATACAGTGGGGTCTTCTCTTTGGATCAGTAATTTCGATCGAGTATCTTCGATGGTAGTTTCGAGTATAAAGGTCGGATCACCTACTGGTTTATTACTTCAACACTGAAAGAGCTTTCGCACTCAAATATGGGAATACAGTATCATGTCTCCGTGGTACGAAATGAACCGAAATAGTGTTAACTTATTTCCAAAGTTGCCAAAACAGTGCGAAATATTGGTCCAAATAATGCACAAGCCAAGTATACAAGTTTGTGAAGAAAGTTCATGAGATTGACATGCTAATTCATAACACACAAGTTATCCTCATGTTTATCCTGAGTTGATATTGCTGCTGTTGCAGTACGTGGAATGGCGGCATTATTGCCGAATTTTGAAGGTAAACATGGCTTAATAGAGGCATGATAACCAATTTTGTTTTTGACAAGGTACCTAGGTACTGAGAAAATGAACGAGCAATAAGTTCCATACAAGGCGTCCAGCAGAGTTGTAAAAGAATGCAATCATTTTAAAATGCATTCTTTAATGAATTCAATTTTTCTTTGCATTCATTGACTTCATTTTGAGAGTTCAAAAAATCGAATGCAATAACCATTCATTAAGCATTCAAAAGATTGCATTCTTTTTTTCTAACATTCAATTGAATACAATCATTGAATGCAATCACTTGTAACTTCAAGTGAATGCTTTGCATTCTTTTGCAGTCATTCCATTCATTTGCATTAATTTGCATTGTTTTGCATTCATTTGCATTCTTTTGGATTATTTTGGATTAATTTTAATTAATTTAGTACTCAAGGATGCTAACTGTATTGGAAATATTTAAGAATAATATTTTTTTAGTACCTATGGGGTCAATGTTCATGCATGCCTACTAATCTTTGGAGTCCAAGAACATATACTTAAACCATATTTCCAATACTTAATGAATAGTGATTGCATTCATTTTTTTGAAGTCTCAAAATGAAGTCAATAAATGCAATCAAAAAATTTAATTCATGGAATGATTTTGAAAGAATGCATGCCAAAATGATTGGATTCTTTCACAACTTTGGCGTCCCGCAATCGATCTTTTGCGCACTTAGTTCAATAATCGTGTGAGCAGCCGCTATGACCTTTCAGCTAGGCGTCCGCCGATCTGGATTTATTTGGGTGTCGATAAAGATGTTTTTGTGACAATTCAGAAACAATCCAGGGACTTAAGCGTAATATTGATTGAGCTTTCGTGAAGTAGAGACCCATTCAAAATATACTTTGGATCGAGGACCTTATTTTATGTCAATTTTAAAAAGAAAGCAACAGTTGGGCCGCCCAGTCAGTCTCTATAAAATACTTTATTTTGACCATCTGAATTTGACGGCATTCTAAATTTCAACTTAATTGATTGTTCCATTCAATCAGAGGCGCCATCGGAAATATTTCAATACCCAACATCTCTTGTCATTCCTGATAAAAAATAAATGACTCAATCAAGAAACATTCGATTGAATAAATGTGTACACCCCATCGACATAACTGGGCATTGAAATAAAAATAAAAAATAAAAATGCGAATTTATATTCACCACTTAGCCGAGAGTGGTGCGCTGTGAAAATAAAACAACACATCGAAGCCATTTATAAATTAAATACTGTCATAGTAGCCACAGTATGTTGCAAGCCATTTTTCACAATCGTTCTTGTAGCTTTAGTTTTTTTTTTTGTTAATTTTTTTTCTGCATGCGCCAGTGTTAATTTTCTACATCACTTTTGCACACAGTTGCAGCACACAAATCCCACAGCTTTGACTCTGAATTCGCCATCAGTACACGCGGAGTAGTAGCATAACCAAGGACATACAGTGAAAGAATTAAAAACAAATTAAAAAAAAAACATTCAGGAAGAGGGCAGATTTATCGTAGGCCTGCAGAATACACTGAAACGCAGCCCAGAAGAAAAAGACCAAGAACGTCTCTTTTCAATTAAACAAATATAAATGGTGTATAGATGAGAAGGAAAAGGGAAGTTCACAGATTTAAATCAGAGCCTCTGTTGATATTATAAATTTCCGCGTACACACGACTCCCTACTCGACCATTTTTCGCATCGATCCACAGCTCTGACATGACGTAAAAAGCGTAAATGTCGACAGACGACGAAACTGTGCGGCGGCAAAGGCCATCGATGTCGACGACTCTGCTCCAATCTAACAAAGATGGATGCGTCTCTTCGCGGTCGACTACAGATAAAAGAAAAGGAAAAGAAAAACCCTCTGAAGGGGATACATGGTGTTTCCATCTGATCTGAGATTCGTTTTTAGTTAAAAGTTGAAACTGTTAGGATGGTCTTTTTTCTAAAGTTTCAGTTCACTTAAGCGATTCGGTTGTTGTTTTAGCCTCTTTTGGTTGTGTATTAATTTATGTACGAAGGATTGCATGGAAGCTGCGGTGACTTAGCCCCCCTTTCCGATCGCTATCCATATAAGGAAAAAACTCCTTCCAGTAGTGTTAAATGTTTAACAAACTAAATGGGAAAGACTAACCAAAACAACATCGAAAAAGTATCTTAGTGTATATTCTGGTATCTGAAATAAAAATGAACGACACACCACCACACGCTGAATGGATGAAAAATTCATTTACATTAAAAGACAATTTAAATTAATTTACTTAACTTGACTACCAGTTTTATTTTTTATTAGCGGGCCATGGGTTTCTTTGGTGTGTTTTTCCATTTGTTTACCCTGATCTGACCAGTATATTGCTTTGCTCGCCGGCCGGGCTAAAGATTCGGCACGGCAATGGACGGCGTTTTCGAATTGTGATTGTGATCGCATTCCCCGCTCCCACAACAACCACCCCGGCTTAGATATGTATTAAAATAAATTAGATAAACGAATTTCGCATATGAATATAATTTATTTATTTTTTTTACCTTCTTCTTCAGCTCCTTTCGTCGATTTTTAACTAGAAGATTTATTTAACGAATATCTGTATTAACATGAGTGTTAATTATCTGGAAATGTTTTGCTTTGCTATTTTTTTTTTTTTGTTAAGTTTGTCGATTAGTTGCAATAGGTAGCTGAGCTGATATCCGGCTATGAGAGCTGACCTGATAGATGGAAAAGTGATAAAACTTGGGTGGTTTTAGTATTGCTTTATTTGAATTTTGCATATTTTTGGAATGCGAAATCACAAACAAGTATAAATTTCAGATGACTTTTTCATAATTGATGCGGATCCATTCCACAAAAACATCTATTTTTGGAATTTATAATTTTCAACCCGTGTGTTAAGATCAAAGATAATGGTTTTTTGTTTATTTCATAAACAATTATTCTAATATCTTCGATCACAACTAAGTCATGTTGGATTGTTAAATTGTACATATTTGATAGGGCCCCATAACCAAAAAGTGGCTAGTGCTCGTTTTGACAGTTCGAGTGTCGGATTAGTTAAGTGTAGGATTGCACATAAACTTCACTTAAGCAATATTCGTTTTCACAATCAACATTTAAGAGTAATGTATTGAGTGTCATTGCCATTGGGAACCATTTATGGAAAAAAGTTATTGTGAATTAAGAGGAAATGTCAAACTAAATTCGATTTTCATATCTGTGTCAGGGGTTTTTGTTAAATGTCAATGAAAATCAGAGGAAAAGAAGACGAAGAACCTGCTGCGTGGTTGGAAATATGAAAAAAATGATTCAATTAATTATTTTTTAATTGAAAAAAAAAACCGATAGCAAAAGTATGCTGATGAAAACAAAAAAACTGCGCATACCCTTCCTTTGCTCGATCTGCATGCTGATGAAACGTACACAACTAAAGCGAATATCAGCAGAATCATCCCTCTATTTACTTCCATAAAATGAGAATCGCAATGTCAGCCGCATTGTCAGACAAAATATTTTATTGTAGGTAGGTAAGTTTTCTGTAATGTATTTTGGGGCTAAGATTATTTTAGTATACTAACGGCAACTATGTACTCTATGGATTGAAACCTAAGCCACGGAAGTTGGTGGCTCAACTTAAACGGGTTTTTAAGTGGAGTTTATAGTTAAACCTTCACTGTGAAAACGCAATTCGTGTTGATCCTGAGTTTATTCCTGGATCGATACTTAAGATCACGCTGTGAAAACGGGCAAAATAGTTAACAAATTTCAGTACGAATGTCTAGACCGCTTTTCTAATGAATGTAAAGACTAGCAAAATATGTAAAATCAAAAAGGTTTATCCATGAAGCCAGGAAATACTGCTTTATGAGCAAATAGTATAAAGTTTGTGACGTTGATTTGGAATCTATTCTCATCTATGCAGCACAAGTTTGTGGTGGCAAGAAATATGGAACGCTTCCTTTACTTAAAGAGAACATTTAGTTTCCATCCAACACGATACAACGCTTGAAGTGTAAGACTAGCTAGATTATCGATGAACAAAAACAGTCAGTTCTACTCATAATAGTTTTAGTACCAGCTTTGCCTGATCATTGCCGGTGAGGATATAATGGCCATGCAATGATCTGTATCCAGTTAAGCTACTATTTGCAGCACAACAATACTTTTCTAAATGAAGTACTACGATGGTAAGCGTACGTAAAGAGCGCTTGAAGATTGGTTGGTAGGTTGATTTGTGAGGGTGAGAAAAACTCCCTCTTACGTAGGCCACGAGTCGGGCCTGTTGTGTTCTCTTCTTGAACTGTGCTAAGAAAGGAGAGAGTTGGGATTTGTGTGAGTGAAACGGTTTGGCAGTGGAATAAAAAGGCTAGTAGGAATACGTGGATTCAAGAAAAGCTCTCTATATGTCCTGTAAATTCCAGTGTTTTCAGGAAATCGATAGATCTAAGCGATGTCAGACGAACGATTGACTAATTGACGAACGCTTGACTATCTGAGCAGATGTGTACGCAAGTGTCTCTGGTTTTAGGCACTTGAAGATTAATTTTGGAATGCACAGCGATGATTTACTGCTGTTCTGCAGTAAGCGAATATTTCGTTTACCAAGTGCTACGCCTAATTATATGCTGCATCTAGAGACTGGTGCACTGCCTATGTTCTTGGAAACACTGAGACTACATTTCGACTACATAGTAAAAGTTATGGCAATGAGTAATGACAGACTGCCAAAAGTTGTACTCAAGAGTGTAATAAGAAGTAGAGCAAGCTTCATTCAAGAATGGGAACGCCTTGCATCAGATTATGGAGAAACCATAACGATAACACCCGATGAGCAACCTGAACATCTAAAAGCACAACTCAACGTCTTATTGCAAAAAGTAGGTCGAACTATGTATGATCGATTTGTAACGGAAGCACAGTCTTCCCAGTATAGGACATCTGTAATATGTAGTTGAAATACGATCTAGCAGAAATAACTTACTTTTTAAACTGTAACTCAATAGAAAAGATCAGCGTAATTTTTAAAATCAGAGGAGAGCTATTAAATTTGAATTTCATTCCACACCGTTCAGAGCTACCTGTCTTGTGCAATCTTTGCAATATGAAGATACGAGAGGATATATTTCACTTCCTTGCAATATGCCCAGTTTTAAAAGAAATTCGATTGAGATTCTTCGATTCGTATACCCTGGAATTAGGTGAAGCAATTGAAATCTTAAATGGAGTCCGAGGCTGGCATTTACTTTTCAACTACTGTGCAAATGCTCTTCGTTATAGAAAATGTATAGTTGAAGAAGATTTTTAATGTTTAATGTATATACATATTGCCTTTTTCTTTGTTCTCTGTTAAAAACAAAAATAGAAATGTAACTATTGTCAATCTGGTAGACGGCCATAGGCCAAACCATAATAGACTTAGAATTATATTGAATGTTATGAATTAAAAATGAAAATAAAAGTCATATAAACTAACTAACTAACTACTGCTGTTCTGCATTATATGTATTGTAACATTGCAGCTTGGGAGGATATTCCACATTTTATTAACAATAGCCCCATTTTCCGACAAACTAGAAGAAGCATCTCCGAAAGCTATCTTTTACCCTGTAGTTCTAAAAGGAATTATTATGTCATAGCTAACATTGTAATAGAAAAAACGCATTTCATAATTAGGAACGAATATTAAATTCCAATCTTTAGAAAGTCTATTTGTTCTGTATTGCTTATAAATAGAAATAGCTGATACCACCTTACAAGTTAATCGGGCCAAATATTGTGAAATCAGTTATGTGGAATCCTTCGTAATCCAATTAGTATTACTAAGAGGTTGTCATCTCTTCATAAGATACTGAAAAATTTAATTAACAAAGTATTAGAAATGTTCTGACTCAAACTAGTTAAACCAGTATTTGGTACTAACTATAAAAATGTGTGTCATTCATGCGAACGGGTATATCTTTGCTAAGAATCTTTAATATAAAACAATTACAGCATATCTTCGGTATCAGCCTCACTCAGACGTGGTTCAAAAGAACCACTTTTTAAACCCATATTTTGTAGTAAAAAACCAACATATCCCAACAACAGTCTCTTACGTAGTAAAAGACGAACGTTGACTTTGATTTAATACTTGCAAGGCAGACATATTTCACATTTAAATTACGCAATATGTCTTGAAAAACGCTAAAAAAAAAATTGCATTAAAATTCCATTTTTCCTCATCTCGTTGAAAAGCAATTTCTAATTCTAGATAATCTTACTTCCCAGTTTATCTATAATATCCCATTATACGCATTTGTTTAGAAACACACAGCAGCTGAGGTTGAGTGTTTTAATATTCTTTATAGCTGTTTGCTTTCTACTTGTTTTTTTTTCATATTCAGATACTTGTAGATACGTAGATACTCGTACACTCTAGATCGTTGAACACATTAAAGTCTATGCACATGAGTTTAAAGTTTGAAAAAATATTGTTAAATTTTTAAAGCTTAAAATTAGGTCCAAAATAAAAGCTCTTTTTTTATACACCAGAACAAGGCGAATCTCCGCTGCACATCTGTACGTTTCTATGGTATTATATTCCTCCTGCTTCCACTTGGAGCATGTGTTACCACGCAAGTCACAGCAACCACCACTGTGGATTTCTGGTCGTAAATTATAAAATTGTGAGTGGGTGGTGGGATGCTGCTGTTATGTATTTAAATACGAGTATCTAAAGCTCCACCTTTCGCCGCATATGTGCGCTATGAATTGGAAATGTGTTCCTTCTCCAAATTTTAAAGTTTCAAAATTCCTTTCACACACATTTGAATTATGAAAAAGAAAAAATGTCCGCTTTTATTTTCGAGATATACAGATACACGTCCTCGTATGTAGGTAAAAAAAAAGGGAAACAACCGATGGCGTTGTCAGCCGTCGCGTTTGTTGTTTGTTAGAGAAGAGGTCTCTCATGTCAAATTGATTGATTCGTACCTTGACATCTGCTGCTCGTTTCCCTAAGACATTTCGTCTATTCTTCATTTTTATCCTTGCAGTATGCCGAGGGCCTGTTTCTTTTTACACTCACGTACCTAATGTACTTTTATATATGTCCTTATAGAGTAAATAGTCATATGTAGTACCTATATAAGGTTCAGTCTAGTTTAGTTTGAAGTCAACGTTTCTGTAATTGATTTGCAAATGAAGCGTTTCCAGTATTTGCGGGTGGTAGAATGTGGGTTAAAAGGACACGGCAGGCGATTCGCAAACAAGTGGAACAATTGGCGAAAGGATTTCGTGAGCTGTGTAGAATTTCCTAGGCGACTCGATGGCCTAGTTCTATTGTACTTCAACGTATCCTTTCATTGTGACGATGACCTTGTCTGAGATGTGGTGATAATAGTGCTTTCGAAGTCATTATCTAAATGATGTCGGCTAATGAGTGGTATATGGTCACTTTTTGGCGAATTGTTTTCGCAATAATGCGGGAAAGGATGTGATAATGAAGGAACAGCACCTGACTGTGTATATATGTAGGTAGATACCTGATTTGATCTTTAGTATTGGAAATACCAAAAGGTTTAAGTTGAGTCTTGTACATAGTTCTTGCCTTTTCTTGTTTGCGAAAATTTGCATTAGGTGATTGACAAGTGAATACGAAGGAGAAGACGTCCTTGATGTATTGTGGTATTGTAGTGTTTATGTGATGTCAAAACGTGCAGTAATGGGTTCGAGCCGCATCTGTTAGTCAACCTTGATTTGACCAAAAAATCAAAGAACTTATGATTCTGTTAAGAGTCATGGAGTTCAAATGAATAAAAGGATTACAAAGAATAAAAGAGTGATACGTGTAAGCCCAGGGTGACAACCTTGTAAGATATTTCTTAACGGAAACTGTCATCTGTGTGGTCTCTGCACATTCATCTGGAAGATAGGCTTCATCGTTTACAGAAGAAATTTCGGAAAACCTTTTTGCGAGTATGACACAAGTATCACCTCTATCGAAAGCAGCAAGGAAAGCATTTGTGCCATAGCCAGGAATAGTACATACAAGTTATTTCTTAGTGAACTTATAAGCACCAGTACATATACATTACATTTAGTTTTGCTACAGTCTGGATTGTAATGGAGCTTTGACACAACAAATCCATCTCCCCATTCAGTCCGATCCCGCAACTATAGTTGAATTAGGTTAAGCACCCCAAATATATCCACACTTTTACGCCATATTTCAGGTCAGGTTTTCATTACTACTATATTCCTCCGAGATAGGTTCAAAGACTCATCAAACTGAAGCTTGGAAGGCCAATCGAGCTGCACAACCTAAACTGTCAACGACAATTCTTTCGAAAACCTCAGACCTGTTAAGTCTAATTTTCGAGATAAATATCCAGTCCACCAATTTTATGGTGAAAAATAAACAGTTAACTAGGGTTTTATCCGTACAATCGTCCAACCTGTAGGCTCTTGGAGATTTGTTTGTTCAGTTATGTAACATAAGGTTCCATCTGTTAGAGTTATTCTCCACATCCAACAAAAGTCAAAAGATCAGCAGCGAATTCATGTTATGCGGAAAATATAGGGTCGACTGGATCCTCCGTTAGTTTTTCCATCCATTCGAACACGTGACAATACATTTTCTTTGATTTTCTTTTAGGGTTTTTTTTTAAGGTACATTTTCTCTACAGGAAATCCCTAATCTTTTTTTCTTAAATATGTTGACATCGAAAGTTGCACAACGGATGTATCTTGAATGTTTCTCCATCCTGAATGTTTCTCCATCCATTTTAGTAAATGCATCAAGTTGCAAATAATCAGTCAACACACACATAAAATCATGAATCACCACCCTCCCTTAATTGCAACAAATGCAGTGCTCGTCCTGCACTACCTTATCCTTATCGATTTCGTTAAGTCAGAACCACTATCGACGAAAATTTGCAACATATTTCACGGTGTAGGTACTGGCACTATGAT
This sequence comes from Brachyopa scutellaris, assembly GCA_949775065.1. Classification (NCBI taxonomy): domain Eukaryota; kingdom Metazoa; phylum Arthropoda; class Insecta; order Diptera; family Syrphidae; genus Brachyopa; species Brachyopa scutellaris. The sequence continues at coordinate 95,698,079 of OX459114.1, read as the reverse complement.
TAGAAGTGCACTTCTAAAGTTCGCCAATTTTTCTAGTTGGAATTCTGATTAGATACATTCTCACCCGTTGATATTTTGCATGCAGAAATTTGTTGCCAATACTGACACATAGAGGTCTCTTAGTAGTTCCGCTTTCTGCTGATTTATTTTTGTTTTTGTTTGTAGAATGATAAGCGATCGTAAATGGTTGGTCCTGTATCCATGAACAAAAAAAAAAAAATTAATTTTGTAGAAACTTTTAGCATTAAAAGAAGGGGAATTGCTGCAAAGTGGCTGGTGTCTTATTCAAACTGAATCTGATTTTGACCAAATTGTACCAATTTCTTAATTTTGTAATAAAATATATAAGCTGTACGTACGTTCGACATTCAACTAGGTTGTATACTATCTCCTGTTCTTCTTCTCGTAGAACCTTTCGTAGAGCAAGCGGTGAAAGCGAATGTAGTCTGGCAGCCTAACATATTTTCCAAAAGCAGAAGTGTCCCCAAAATGATTAACATCACAAATGATTACTGTGATGTGATACCTAAAAACAGCACAATTGGAGTATTCCACGTGTCCACAGTAAATACGGATACAAAGTTGATTTAATTCTCCGAAAGGACAATTAAAGTTGTCCTTAAAACCGAAAAGAACACGCACAATCATTTCTTCTCTTTTGGTCAAAAGAATGTTAATTTGCATTCAATTTTTTTCCCTTATGGTCGGCTTTTAGGCAGTCGCTACCTCCATACATGACGGTATCCATGCCAGTCCATGCATTCACCAAAAGATTTATAACTTATGCAAGCCTCAAGCTGTCATGTGAGTACACGTTGCTGTGTTCATTTTTTCACCGATTTTTTGAACCCTTGTCATGTTGATGCGTGATGCGTTCTCCTGCAAAATGTCGATAAGTACTCGGCGACGTGCCTTCTACTTCTTCATACCATGAAGATGGTATCTGAATGATAGGATTTACTACATAACATGGTGATGGTGCATGAGTATGTAGCAAAAGATGGCGACGGAAGGTGGTAGAGAGGTGGAAGACGTACGTTGCCTTGTTTCTTCTTCGTCTTTTTTGGAAATATTTTATTCTCTCGGGGCTTGCTCAGATTTTTATCGAAATTATGCGTTAATGTGTCTGAACGAGTTTTGAAATTGTTTTTAATTACTCATTGAATAAAAAGTACCTTTACGAAACGGTAGCTAAGTTATTACAACATTGTTTGGATGGAGTCTGATTTTTTTTAACGAAAATTTCTGGGATCAGGGTAAAATTAAAATGCATTGAAAACTTCAAAAACTGGAAGTATCGCCGTCAAATTAAAATGTATGTGTGCCAATAAAAATAATTTGATTGGGAAGTAGAGTGGGTTTTGAACATCACCATCAGATTCCTGTTTGCAACAATGTCTACTTAGTTAAATAGGCATTTAAAGAGGCATCTGCGTTCTTCCTGAGAGTAAAAACTTAGGAAAGATTTCTAAGATATGGTATCTAGCTTAGAACTATTGCCTTCAAGGTTGAAAAAAAAAATTACCAAGTGTGAGATGGACTCGCCCATTAAAGGATTCGTACCAATTTTTAAATAAGTATGCAACTTAAATTGCTTAGCTCGACGTCTTCAAACTAAGATTTCTTCATGTTTCTGACTTTTTTGCACACATTTTCAACATAATATTTAAATATTTTGCAAATCCGTACCACTAGCCCTTTCCTATGATGTCTAGACACTCTGGCGTGGGGGGTAATGAACTCGCAGATGAGTTAGTAAGGATGGGGGAAGCATTGCCCATAACCGAGATGGTGAAAATAGCACCGGTCTCATGCGGCATCAGGGCGAAACTCAACAACACAATCATAAGCATGGCGGACCACAGATGGTCAAGAATAGAGGGACATAGGATATCCAAGGCTCTTTGGCCGGCCATAGACCACAAAAGGACCAAGGTAATCCTTTGACTGAATAGGGAAAAGTTAAGAACTCTAATAGGAATACTCTCCGGGTATCGTCTCCTGAAGAAACATGCCATGTCTTTTAAACACAGATGAATGCAGATACTGCAATGACACAGGAACATACATATTACATATTATATCGGAGGACATTGAACACTTTTTTTGTGATTATCAGGCAATTGCTCGTTCCCGAAAGAAAGTTTCAGGGAATTACTTCTTTAACACACTTGATGAGATTGGCCAAAGACCACAATAGAATCTTAAAATTTTGCAGGGAAATTAAATGCTTTTAACGGAAATGTTTCGGTTTAGGTACCATAATACGATGGTCCCAGTCCCAGCGGATCGTGATGGGCCCATTATGATGCCTTGTGTTTTGTGATGGCTCAGCCTCATAACCCCATACAACCTTAGCTAACCTAACCTAACCTTCCTATTATGTCCCAAATTTTGTTTCAATTTTACATTTTGCTCGTGTATACTTTTTTTCTGAATATTTTTGAGTGATAACGATAAGTATTAGAAAATATAAATAATGTATAACCATGCCAAATCTCAAGTTTCCGTGTGGAACAGTTTCTAAGGTAATTCTAAACCTGTAATGGACTGACGAACAGGCACAAGAGTGATCTTATAAAGGTTCCACTTTTTCTTGCGAGGTACGAAATCCTTAAAACCAAAAGCAAAAAATCTGTAGGTATACCGCTTGAATGAATGAATGAAGAAAAGGAGGATTTGTTTACTGCGACCTAAGTAGGTATGCACAATTGTACATATTTTAGATCTACTATTGTATTCGTCAACTGAATCTTTGTCGCTGAATTTCCCAGTCTTTTAAATCTCCACCACTCTGATCATTAATTAATAAAATACAATTGATTTATTTCAATTAGATAACAGAACTTTATTAATTATTATTTGTTGGTTTTCTTCTATGAGAAAGCTTTAGATCTCCACACTTAAACACGGTCTAAATCTGACTGAACTACGGTGGTCTGTCTATCTCCCCACATATTTCTCTAAAGCAAAGCTCCGTTGACAAATTCGAATATCGCACATCTATCACCACCTATGACCATAGTTGCCGCGAGCAAAATTCAAAAAACGTCCAAAAAAGGGGTCCAGAAGCAAGAAAGTGGTCCCACTTATACAGTGCACGCCGCTTAATATAATCACGGTTAATGTTATCATTCGCATAATATTATCACTTTAACACAGTCCCAAACAATTATATACAATTACACAGGATAGATTTCGTTTTATGTAATCAGCACATCGGTTATTGTTATCATTTTTTATTAATTTTTGCCACATATTTCCATTAGAGATACACACCCGGAATGTTTGTATGTCAACAGTATTTGCGTGTCTCAATACAACACACACTGGTCGCCGGCTTTGCATGGGGGGTTAGGAAAATGAAGATGCCATGCGAAATCGCGCAAAGCGAACTATGAAATTCATGTAATTTAGGGTGTTGCGTTACTGAAAAATGAAATGTAAGCATTTATTAAAACCGAATCGAAATTTGGTAGACAAATCCATTCTGCGCAAAAGTGAAACCGCGCAAAGCGAAGTACCAGTGTATTGGGAAACGACGCAACGTATGTATGTATGTCCACAAGTTTTAAGAAAAAGCGGTAACAAAAGGGTTCAGTTCAGTTCAGTTTGTTTATTTCAAACACTGTTCAGTTTATTTCAAACACTGCAAATGGGAACTTGCACGGCGGCGGTATGCATGTATTAAAATCTTTTTTTTTTTAAATACATACATACGTATGAATACATACCTATAAATACACTTTTTATGAGCTTATTGTTTAGTTACCTATTCCCTTCTACATCGGTTATTGTTATCATCGGCAATTGTTATCAATTTAACCAGGTCCCAATTATTATTATTATTATTGTGCCCCCTACAAGTCCTAGACGAAGAAAACATCCCTCTCGTCATTATTCCTATTGGAATCGGTTAGAGAGATCTTCGCTCACACCTAGCCCAGGTGAGAATTCCATAGGTCACAGCACCTCATCCAGACCAATTTCCCTGAGAAATCGCAGCAGGAGATTGGGTGCTATGAGTAGTAGATCCTCTGCTGTAACTTGGTATTTACCCAAGCACTTGAATCTTTTCTGGGTTAATGCCCCACATTCCACCAGTATGTGCTCTGGAGTTTCGCTGGACTCATCGCAAACTCTGCATGAGTCTTCATCTGATAGACCTAGCTTTCTGAGAAGTCCCCTGAGTTTACAATGCCCAGTAAGGAACGCAGTCAGGATGCGGAGTTTGGTTTTGCCAAGGCTGATGCAAGCTTCGAATCTCTTTAGGTTGTAATAACCGAGCATTTTCTTTGCCTGTCTTAGACCCTGAGTTTTTATCCAGGACTTAGCCCTGTTTGTCTTCTCCAGTGATCGGAGCTCCTCTTTTATTGTGTATTCCCCTATGCCGCAGAAGGGTTCAGGACCCACAAATGGTGTGGCAGCCCCTTTCCTGGCAAGTTTGTCCGCCTCTTCATTACCTTCTATCCCCAGGTGTCCTGGTACCCAGTATATGGTGACGTTGTTTCGTTCACCCAGTCTATTTAGTCTATCTAGGCATTCCCAGACAATTCTAGATTTGATGATCTAGGCCCCTATTGCCTTGATAGCTGCTTGGCTATCTGACATTATTGCAATGTCGCATCTATTGTAGAGCTTATCAAGATTGAGTTGGGCACATCTGTCGATAGCACAGATTTCAGCTTGAAAAATGCTGGTGTAGATGCCCATGGGTTCGAATAGTTTAGTTCCGGGCCCAAACACTCCAACCAGGTCCCAAAGTGATCACATTAAGCGGCGTGCACTGTATTTGTATGAAAAAGTGCAATTTTTTGAAAAACTGTATTTTATTGCTGAACTTAAAATAAAATAAATATTGAGAAAAAAGTTACAAAGACAAAAAAGCATTTATGCAGAATGAGTTTTGGAAATGAAATTTTGAACAAAATGGGTGTGTTTAAAGAGTGAAGTACTGTGTTTTAAAAGTAACAGAGACATGAAATGAAAATAAATTGAAACATGGCTCCTTTATTTTCAAAATGCGTCAAAATCGCTGTTTATTTGAAAAGTGGGGTCCCAGGTCCCATCGCCGAAAAAGCGTCAAAATGACGTAAAAGCGTCCCAAACGGCAACACTGCCTATGACTGTTATTCGGCGATTAACATGAGCTTAGGAGATGATGATGGTGGTGAAGTTGTGGTAAGCAACGAATGCAGGTATTGCTGGTGGATATTTATGACTATGCAATACAGTCACCAATATTTGGGCACTGAATGATTATTGTTCCATAACTTATCTTCAGGGGGTTTAGTGAGCGAATTTCCTCTGTCTTTTAAATATTTATTTATTTATTTATTTATTTATTTATTTATTTATTTATTTGTCACCAAAGAGAAGAAGACAGATGCAAAAAAGGATACGAAAATTAATAAATATACGAGTACATGAGTATATGAAAAATTAAAGTTAAAAACAGGGCAAACAATTATGACTGAACACCATCAAGTACATAATATTCTTTTTATTGATGAAATCGATAGGTTAAAGTACTGTGTATCCCGTTTAAGCATAGAAGCTTTTCTTTCTCTGTAGTATTTTCCAATATAACCATAAGCGAAATCATGAGGACTCTTGCTGTGAACGTTGTCATTCTTTCTTGTAGTTATTGACTACATGTCGTATGATAAGAAATATTCCAAACACTCTGTGCACTCTGTGTGTAAATTCTTTAACCCCTATTTGGATTCCATATTTAATTTACATACATACGTTACTCCATGCCGTTAAATAGGATCCGAACAAATAATAAAAATATTCATATTTTCAAATACTCAACACATACCTATTCGGAAAACATTTCCAAGCAAAATAAGAGTAATACTCTGTTAACATTATTTTCCGAAAGCACCCCGAATTACATTGGAATTTAGACACACGCTCATTAAACAAAATCATGATCACGTATTATAACACCATTAACTTACGGTTTCACGATCGGTTCCCTTTGATACCACTTCAGTCCCAAAATTAAACGTTTATCTACGTGATCTGTAAAATATAAAAAATTCGCATACTCAACTCGTTGACTCGTCTCCCCGCAGCTAGTTTCCAAATAACTGTCCACGCTCGATAAAAATCACTTTTCGGTGAACATTTATTATACTTCAAAAACCAATTAATTTTGACCCTAATAGGAACACGACATGGTAGTGTGTTAGGCGGTAGTATTTCCAAGATACCACATGGAAGAACAACCAAACTAAAAAAAAAAAACAGATCAGCAGCTAGACGACCTCTCCTACTCATCGTGCTCACTGTGGAGTCACATTAATATGATAATTTTCGATTTATGTGTTCGAGAAATGCTTTATTGTGTGTCCCTATGACTAATTTATAGAATACCTCAATGATCTTATGTAATTTATGGGCTATTTCCATCTTCGGGGGGTAATCGGTTGCAACGGATACGAGCGCTTAATGTGTACCTACACCTATAAGAATGTGACCTCGTAAATTTGTTTTTAATATTTTTTTTTGTTTTCTATTATGTGGAATAAATTAGTGGGGCGGGACTTTTGTTTATACCGAAAGGGTATTCACTTCAAAATTATATAAAAAATAATTATTTATCGGGATACGAGTTTTTCTTAGAGCTTAAGATTTCGATGGTTACGTACCTAAGTCCAAGCGTTTTGAAATAGATATACATATATGTAGGTGCATTCTCTCATACTAGGCAAATATGTTTTTGTAATAACTTTTTTGTTTATTAATATCTATTTATGCATGTATATTTATGAACGTATATATGTACATATAAAGTAAATTTGATGTGTAATCTGCCAAATTTTGGAGTAGTAAATATAGGGTTATCCAACAAGAGTTGTCGATTTAAATAATTATTTTAAGTACGGCGTTGAGGCTGCTGGCTTCAATTCTTGGGTCAACTGGATCTTATGTAGGCCAAGATTTTCATAATAAATTCGGTGCAAAGTAATTGCGGATGGGCCCAATTCCTGTGATCGTCTGGAAATGGACACACTTGGGTTTTTAGTCACACTCTCAGCTATGGTGATGATATCTATTTTCAGCTGATCTTGCCGGATAAACACGAGTTGGAGTCTTCATATTACTGACCTATCCGAGACGTTCAACTATATTCACTATAACTGTGCAAGTAAGCGCTTGATAATGACCAAAAGTAGTACGAACATACTTAATAACCTCCTTGTTTTCACTTATCAACTGATGATCTCTCTGTGCTTTTGCACCTTCTGCCACTCGATCTTCATATCGAAAGCACAGCGCTGTGCAGTGCAGCCCGACTCAAGGAATCTGAGTGCTGGGCTGCTAAGACATAAGGTCACAGTTAAATCCTGGACACACTACCAAACGGTCTGGTTATGTCTTCAACAGATTACATTATCCCCAAGCTTAACTTCAAGAAACTCTTCGATGAAAGTTCCCCAAGTAGAGATGAATAGAAGCGAGGGAGAGTGGTGACAGACTTTGATACAACGGTATTTACCGATGGCTCAAAGATGGACTGCGGGGTAGGTGCGGGCATTTTCTCGGAAAACTCGGCATATCGAAGTCCTATCGCCTTCCGAATTTCGCTAGCATCTTCCAGGCGAAACTATTAGCGTTCCTCGAAGCCTGAAACAACCTCATAAACGACCCATCACTCAAACATAATATCGCTATTATTACGGATAGCCAATCCCCAATTAAAGCCATAAATTTGGCAATCACTTCATCGAAACTAGTAGATCGATGCCAGGAAAAACTCAATTGGTTGTGCAACCAGGCTACAGTCACGCTTTTCTGGGTTCCGGGACATAGCGCCTTCCAAGGGAATGAGAAAGTCGACGAACTTGCCAGCCCTTAACAGCTCACTAGCGGAAAACGTTCACATTCCTATATGTACTGTTAAGGCAATATACTCTCACACTACTTAAAACTAGCCGACCTCAGGTGGACCAGTCTGACAAGCTGTGTCATATCCAGAAAGATATGGCCAAGTTACAACAGGTCTAAAACAAACGAACTGCTACAAAGAACACGCGAAGACATCGCTAGAGTAGTGGCAGGCAGTACAGGGCATACTGGCAAATAGGGGACCATGCAGCCAAACTAGCGATCCCTCACAACAGTTTCTGTCGTAGCTGCAAAGATGAAAATAAAAAAGAGTAGCTTATTCGCTTTCTGTGCAAATGTCCAGCTCCAGCGAGAGCCAGGCAACGTATACTGGGCAAGCTATTCTTCGACGACGAAGGATTGGAGAGCTGATCCTCTTCCTAAACTCCACAGGATGGATATAAATATCTCAATATTACATCCAAATAAATGGGTCACCTGATGTTCTGGTATCAAAACCGCGCTTCACGCGCTCTTTGGGTTTTCTTCCATCGAAACCACCACTTCTACTTACCTACCTACCCTTTCACTTATCAGAAGTCATTGTAACGATAGTTGAATATTGACATTTTCAAGAAATACGCGAAATTTCGTTTCAAACTCTGATAAAGATGACCTCTTCTTGAAATAATGTGATTGAGCAATAGCTTAGGCAGCCTGCCTTGTTCCATCTCGGATACTTTAACTATGTATATACTCAAAGTGCAGTCGTAGAGCATCCAGGAAAAGAGGAATACAGCAAAGTACAAACAAATAATAGGAAACATCTGGAAAAAGTTTCTGCAAATCATAACCAAAGGCAAAACTTTCAATAATACTCAAAAACTCTCCAGTTATCCTTTACACCACCCATAGAGTTAGTTGAAACCTAAGATCTGAGTTTCCTACCATTACGCCGATCTGTCTCTCGTTGTTGTTTTTCATGTGCTCACGCTGTGTGTAAACATTATAATGGTATTCATATCCCCTTTAGCGTGTGCAGATTATTTGAAAAAATCAACACCTCTCACTTCTAGACAGTTCTAGAATTTTATAAGATGGTGCTAAATGCTAGAAAAAAAAAACATCTTAATTTCAACGTTATTTCCCAGAAAACTTTATGTGCTTCGGCCGTTTCTGACCCACCACCCCCAGCCCCCAATTTAAAAAAAAATACAGAATAGCAGGTATAACGGCGAATTTTTATAAATATAAGCATTTAAATCTAAACAGTTAAAGTTCTTATTTCTCTTAATGTGTTGGTATACCGACGGTGTACCTAGCTTATGTTTCTGAGTTTATTCAAACTCTTGACTTTGTCTTATGTAAATATACAGCCCATCAGCTGTCATCGCTTCGGTCATTTATTATTTAAAACCCACATGTTCTACCGGCCAAATGCTATTGACCTTTCACGATTGCTTGTTCTCGACGACACTCAAATTAGGGGGTTTCCTTGAATTGAAATAAAAAAGGAACGAGAACAGACACATTTAACCCCTTTCAGCTATTCCGCTCTGACAGTTTCAAGATTTCACTAGACATGTCCACAGGTCTCTCTTCCTCTCCGTTTGGAGTTTCCATCATTTATATCGATCACTTTAAAAGGAATTAAGTGAGGAACAATAATTTCAATACGCAGCACGCACAAAACAGTGTGAAAGAATTTTCTAATTTATTTTCGAAATTGGTTCAAGGTTTTCCAAATCTCCCTTCCACTTTTGACGATATTCACCGAATATGCAAGGATTTGAGTGACTTTTCCAACTGTTTATGTACGAGTATTTGACATGTGTATGTTGGAGTTGTAGCTATTGCTGCGATTAACATCGCGCCAAGGTCGCTTTCCCATTGAATAGGAACGAGTTCATACTCCTTCTGCACGCTTTCGCCAGGGATCATTTGTCATTCTGTCTGTTCTGTCTTTGTTGTTTGGCTGAAATTGTGTTGAACAGGAGTCATCCTCCTCATCACGCACTTTTAAAGTGTTTTCGTCCACAGAAAGAGAGGCAGAAAAAAACATACACAGATGGAAACTCGCTTTTTTTCTTTTTAAATGGAAAAGTTTTCTTTAACTGCAAAATTCCATCCGTGGTTGGGCTCATTTTAGAAATCACTAAGCTAAGTGTTTGGATCAAGGATTCCCACCATTAGCTGGAAAAAGTCTTTAGAGAAAGCATTTCGTTTTTTTTTATGCATGGAGGCGGCAGATAGCAAACAAGGCAACTGTTGGCAATTCAATTTGGAACATGCAAACAAGGCGCGCCGCGCCCCATCAATAGAGAAGAATACGATGAATGGAAGCCTTTTGATTTCGGTGGCCTGCAAGAGTGCAAAAAAAAGTAATTAAAACTCAAATAATGATGGTGTTTTGTCTTTCGTGCTCAAGGGTGGCCCGTGATGCGGCAGAGGGGTTGTGAAATTTTTAATTGCAAACGTTTTCGACGAAATGGTAAACAATTTAAAGTTTTCACAGAGCGCATTTGCATGAAAATTCTGCAGGATGTGGTGTAATTAAGAATTTTTATCATTTATAAATGAAAATTTCCCAAGTGAAATGGCTTTGGCTGTGCATTTAATTAGTTCTGGGATCGGGAATTGAAATCTCAATGGAAATTGCTAATATGATGGGTAGACAAGTTTATGCATATTGAAAAAAATCAATTAAACAATGCGATGGTGTTACAAAATAGTTGTTTGTAGTTTTACTTTGGCCGAAAAAGAAAGTAATTAATAAGTCCACATAGGGTGTATTGCATGTATGTAAGATTTGAAAGAAGTATAATGCTTTATTTCGCAAATTGGATAATATAAAGTAATTAAAATATAAGTAGAATTCAATATAATAAAAGTAAAATATCTAAGTAAATTCAATTAGATTGTTTTAAGATTACAGAAGAATAGAAATAAACTCCTTCAGTTACGTCTGACCACGGCCACGGTTGATGAAAAAGAGAAAGCCAACAGCGTCGACGATTATGCAGGCAACTATGGTGCCAGAAGTGTTCCGAAAAGTGATGCCAAATATTAATTTCGAATCCCATACCCATACCTACAAGTACATAGCATATTAATTTATACCTTCAGTGCAGAAAAAGTACTATGTTCGTTTAAAGGACTTGCTATTTAAAAGTGCAATGAAAGTAGCTTTCTTATACTAGATAACATCGGCGTTATTGTGGTTTCCAGAAGGTTGATCGCGATCCTAGACGAGTCTCGCAATTAGGAGGATTTTCGAAAATGTCGTAGCAATGAATGCTAAGCAACTTATTGCTGCCAATTACCTCAGGCAGAGACTCTTCACGGGTCGGGAGCCCGTTAAGTAAGTAAGTAAGTGAAACTACCAACGTCTTACAAATAATCTCTATGGATCAACTGCGACTATATTAGAGTCGATAAGAATATGCAAATATTTGGTTTGAGGTCCATGCCTCTTTACTCTATTACCCAAATTCATCTTGTCAGAGGAAACCTAATTACGATTGACTCAGTTTGGGAAACATTTAATTTTCAGTAACTAGTGTCCTGTCCTCCTGAAATATCTGATCCTCTAATAAAAAGTAGAAATTTAAGGAAATTAACGAGTTACATCCTAACAAACGTTTTATTCTTGCAAAAGCAAAAAATCAAAGTTGTTAGTTATACCAAATATAGCTCTCTTCCAATCGAGCAGTGCTGCCACTTTGCTATGATCGTAATAGGTAAATACATATATATATGTTCTACTTTACTCATTGTTAATTTGTTACTTCCAGTTGCTATGCTACTCTACCTTTTTGATACATAAATCAGGGGCATCATTTTTTTTAGTACTTTCTGACATATTACGTTCATATTACTCTTCAAAATTAAATTTATATTATAAGCTGCATCCAAAACCGCTTTAGGCTGTCGAAACATGCTGCCAATTGATTTATTTATTAATTTTTCATTCATTAGTGCTTTAGTATCTATGAATAAATCACCACAGCACTTATCTTAAAATAGCTTTTTCTTTTTTTTAGCGAAAAATTAATTTTATTGTTTAAACAAACAATTTTTTTTGTCACTTTCGCAATTTTTAGAACTGGAGAACTTGCTATTTTTTTTTTTGTTAATTTTTTCGTAAGACAGTGTCAACATTGATAAGCTGCATCCAAAACCGCTTTAGGCTGTCGAAACAGTGCTGCCAATTAATTTATTTATTAATTTTTCATTCATTAGTGCTTTAGTATCTATGAATAAATCACCACAGCACTTATCTTAAAATAGCTTTTTCTTTTTTTAGCGAAAAATTAATTTTATTGTTTAAACAAACAATTTTTTTTGTCACTTTCGCAATTTTCAGAACTGGAGAACTTGCTATTTTTTTTTGTTAATTTTTTCGTAAGACAGTGTCAACGTTGATTTATGAAAATCAGTTGTTGGCAGCTCTTAAATTAGAACAAGTGAACATTTTAGTGTCTCTTATAATTTGTTTTATTTGTTCTGAAGTAACTCAATATTAATTACTTCTTGTCGTTAGTTCCTACTGAATATTATGTCGTTAGTACCTACTGTACAACTATTTGAAAATACAGTCGAACTTCGATAACTCGAATATTTAATTACTCGAATGAAATTGATTGGCAATAGCGCTAAGACTGAAATTTACATGTAATTTTATGTGATAACTCGAACTGCTATTGCTCGAATGTCTTGATAACTCGAAGAGATTATTTGGCGTCACCTTCGATAAGTCGAATTCTGAAGGGGAATTCCCAAATTCTGAGTGTTTTACAAGTTCGTTTTATAATTCACTCTTTTCGGGGGCTTTGTTTGTATGTTCGTATGACCGAGTATACATATGTACGTGTAGAATGAATAACAAAATTAGTAAGCTTAGCTTTAAACTTAAAAATTTAGCTTAAACTTTAACTCACTTTCACGGCTGACGGCAACAGCCAATGCTATTATTGTGAACTTTTGTTAAAAAAAAAAAATTGAAATCTTGTTATGGTATTAATAAAGTCACTACTACTACTACTACATACGTGTAGAAAATCATGATTTCGTTATGTGTGAGTAAGAATTGTCAAAGGAGATGGGGCAAAATTATATGGAGCTTGGGCCAAGAGCGTACATCAATGAAATTGGTATCAAATTAAAGCTGAGCTTCAGTACATTAAAACTGTGAAGTTTTATGAAAATCGTATGTGGCGATTTTGAGATTTTTTTGTGTGAATTTCGTATTGCCCCATCTCCTTTCTTGTTAGAAGGGGTTAGAACACACATTACTAGGTTGTATATTGGTCGATACGAACTCACACCTCAAAGCTTAGTTTTTATTTTTGAAAAAAATAGTAGGCACCTAAAAGAACACAAAGAGGAAAAGCGTACGTTAAAAAAATTATATCTTGATGAAAAACGATAATTTACATATATTTATATCAATTTTGTATTTTACTTAATAACTCGAAGTCTTGATAGCTCGAATTTTCTTTGTGGCATGTGATGGTTCGAGTTATCAAAGTTCGACTGTATATAAAAAGTCAATAAAATTAATATACTGTTTAAAAACTTTAAGGATATTTTTAGTACCAAATATTATGGGCTGACATTCGCATTCAAATAATGACTAGTATATACAGATCGAAGGCTCCTTTGCAATATAGCCAAACCGAACTCATAGTATACCCAAAAAAACTCACCTCGTAGCCATTTTCATAAACTGTAAAGAAAAGTCTATTTGCTCTATATGAAAATAGCGGTTAATAAAATCTGTACAAAATATTCAACTGCAATTCCACCCTACACTTTTCTCTTACAAATCTTTATCGGCAGCTGCATTTTTCCACCGGTAACACGTTCGTTGCCTCAGATGTCATTGATACGAATACAAGTTTACCCCAAACAAATTCTATTGAAGGGGAATAAAATCTTCCCTTGCTATCGGTAATACTTGTATCGATTCGATGTCATCGAACCACTGTCCATTATTATAATTCGTCTTCGATTGGTCATTTTTCATTTCCTTTCATTTTTCCACGCAGCAAATGTGTTTCCCTAGTCAAATGACACTCGATGTACGACGAGTAAGGGTTGATTTTCGGTCGCTACTTACGCTAAATGTACACATTGAAGTTGATGTAGGTAAAAGTCACCTAAAATCATTATCATTGTTATCCAAACATGCTTCAAACATGTGCATCCTTCAAGAACTAGAACGGATTAGGCATCCACAATTTTAATTGCTTGTTGCATTCCCGGGCAGATAATAAGAAAATACGAGTATCTTTTGTTTTGGAAGAAGGCGGCCGGGCAGTGTAATGCGCAAAACACCATATTCAAATGCAATAAATGCCGGTTCCAACCCCATATTCCGGGCATAGTTTGTTTACTGTAAATATCAGGATAATGCTGTCTAATCCTTTTCCAGTTAAAAGGATTAAACGCCCAAGGGTTAACTTCTGAAATTTGCTCATTCGCGCAGTCTATTTTGCAAGAAGTTGTAAAGATACTTCTTAAAGGAATTGGCAAGGATCTGCGAAAAATAGGGATTATGCCCATTTAGTTTTATTGGTGTCGACAATGTTTTTGTTGAGTGACTCAGTTTGCAAATTTTTAGCAATAGGTAGATACAAATTGCACCTTCAATGCATCGAAAGGATATCTGTGTACGGGCGATCAGTTTGTTGTGAAAGGCGGGTTTTATTTTGGGTCTTTAAAAGGATTACGGTAAAGGATTACAACTCTTCTACGATTAGAGAAAGGGTGTTGTATTTTGATTTTTGTGTTTTTTTTTCTTTTTTCAAAAACGTTGAATTTGTATTGTTTTCGAGTTTTATTAGTGATTTTGGGATGGGTAATGTCCTTGACTTACTCGCATATATGTATGCGCAATTTGTATTAAATTTATGGAAGGGTTTTCTTGAAACGAATTGCGTTTTTTAAAAAAAATGGTTGATTACATATTCTTTTGCAATATTTTTAAGGAATGGTGTATACAGGTTACGTAGGTTTGCATATTCACCTTAGAAAGAGGTAATTTAAAATAATGACGATTTTTCTTTAACCCCGAAAATCTTTTTATACCCCTTTTATCCTTGACTTGGGAAAATGATTGTTTTGTTTTGGAAAGGATTGCTTAACCACTTCGATTGCGTTGAAGGTTATCTTCAGTTTTACGTTAGTTGTGTTTTGAAATTGGCAAATAGTTTTGGTTTTTCTTGGAACGAAAAAGGCAATTTAGTTTATACTTGAACTATGACAAAATCTAGTTTTGAAATACACAGATGTCTCGGCAGGCTAATATTATGATTAAACGTAACTAATTGTAAAGCTGGTTGCATGAATAAACAATCTACGGAAAATCAGAAGAAGTATGACAGAGATAACCTCGTACGTGTTGGCAACTAGGCAAGTCCGCCGTGGCAAATAAGTATGTTTATTCTGGGTTGTACGCTCCCTCCAAGTCGGAATTCGAATCACGCAATTGTTCCCTACCAAGTTTTTCAAAACTATGCAACTTATGACTATCGCTATGGTTTTCTTATATTTTTTTAGCTTTTAGAGGAGTGGTATTTTGTTGACATTTTTCGGCAATAACTCCTAAAGTTTTTTTTTTACAAAAAAATATCGTTGGTTGGGTTAAGTTAGTTATCATTATCTTGGGGGGATATGTATCCCCTAGAATATCAACATCCGCTTTCGATAAAGTCCATGCTTCAGCTCCATATAGCAAGACTGGGATGATAAATGTCTTATATAGAGTCGCCTTAGTTGATCGGGAAAGGGATTTACTACTCAATTGCCTTCTTAGTGCAAAGAAATAGCGATTGGCAAGACCTTCGTTTGATTTCCGATGAGATGCCATCGAAGTAGACCAAATCCTCCACTACCTCAAAATTGTAACTGTCCATGGCGAAATTCTGTCCAATTCGTCAATGTTGAGTGTCCCTTTTTGTTGACAGCATGTAAAGGGTGATTTTTTAAGAGGCTGAGAACTTTTTTTAAAAAAAAAACACAAAAAATTCGAAAAAATTAATGAAATATTTATTTGAATCGATAGTTTGAACCTTGCAATTTAATGTTTAAAGATAATTTCATGCAAATGTTGACCGCGGCTGCGTCTCAGGTAGCCCATCCGCTGAGTCCAATTTTGGCATACTCTTTCACACATATCGGCCGGTATCTCACGAATGAATGCATGGATGTTGGCTTCCAGTGCGTCAATCGAAGCGGGCTTGTCCCTATAGACATTAGCCTTAACATACCCCCACAAAAAATAATCTAATGGTGTCAAATCGCACGATCTAGGCGGCCAATTGACCGGCCCGAAACGTGAAATTAACTGTTCACCAAACTCGCCTTGCAATTGCGCCATTGTTTCGCGTGCTGTGTGGCATGTGGCACCGTCTTGTTGAAACCACATATCATGCAAGTCAAGAACTTCCATTTCGGGCAAAAAAAAGTGCTGTAACAAAGGCCTAACTGCTGGGAACGGCGCCGAATCGACATTTCGCGGTCTTCTGTCACACTAGCTGATACGGCCGCAATATTTTCTTCACTACGCACAGTACGTAAACGTGTTGGTGGTTTAATGTCCAACAAAGTAAATTTGGTGCGAAATTTGGTCACAATCTTCCGAATAGACTGCTCAGAAGGTCGATCATAAAATGGAAGCAGCGCGAGATGAACATTTCGAACCGAGCACGAATTTTGATAGTAAAATTCAATAATTTGCAAGCGTTGTTCATTTGTAAGACGATCCATGGTTAAATTGCAAACCAAACTGAAGCTGTTTGACAATGACACAAGGTACTAAACACACGTCAGCTGTCAAAACCAGTGTTGCCAAAACCAAACCAGCTAAAAAATCACCCTTTACTTTGTTTTGCCCTCGTTTACCGCTAAACCCATTTTAGCCACTTCCATTTCTATACTCGCAAACGTACGAGTGACAGCTCACTCAGTTCTACCAATAATGTCAATGTCGTCGGCGTATGCAAGTAGTTGAACAGACTTTTGAGAGATCGTTCCTTGTATGTTGGCTTGTGAGTTTCGAACAATTCTTTCAAGTATGATGTTGAAGAAGTCACATGACAGTGCGTCACCTTGTCTGAATCCTTCTTCGACATCGAAGGCCTCGGTGAGGTCATTACCGACCTTGATGGAGTAGCGAGCTTTCTCCATCGACATCCTGCACAGACGGATGGGTTTACAGTTACAGTTCATCTCTCCAGATGTTGAGGAGACTGATGCCTCTGTAATTGGAACTTTTGAGAGGGTCTCCTTTCTTGTGGATCGGACAAACGATGCTGTAGGAAAATTAGTGTGGATATAAAGTTAAATATATGTTTAAGCTCTATTGACATATACCCAACACTTAATATAAGAAAATAGTCTGAAAAGCTTTCATTTAATGGCAATTGACTAAGAATCATTGACAAATGATGGAAATAAAGGGGACTTTCAAGGGACTTTCTAGAATCTAGAGGAACACCAGACAGACGTCAAAATATTTTTGGTTTATTATTATTTTTTTTATAAAATCCACGTATGGGAATTTATTTTGGTTTTTGGTTTTTTCGACCAAAAAATAATTTTCTGTTGTTTTTTTTTAGATTTGGCCGACAAACCAGAAATCGTTTTCAGTCGGACACAAACTTAAGCTTTTCTGAATAAACGTGGCTAGGTTAGTATATACAATATAGAAAACCTTTAGAAATATATACCGTGTATGTAAGTATAAATCATAGTTCATAGATGATCTTTGGATGGCCAGAAACTTGAACTCGTTGTATACTTTAGCGATGCGATGCGATTCTTGTTAATAGTTCTGTGGGTGTTATTTCAACATTTAATACGTTCGCGGACACATGATTTTTGGTGGGGAACGCTAGAATAACACACGCATGTCTCTGATTTATTTTATATTTTATATTATTTTGTGCAAATTTTTTGTACAAAGATAAAATGATTCCGTAGGTCAGAGTGAAGTGAAAATTTATCTACGGTAGGACAAATAATGCTGGAATGTGGAAGTATACTGTATTTCTCGTCGGCGTATTCGGACTTATCCTAACAGACCTAAAATTCTTTGAGGGCATATGCCGTCATGACCCGCTAGTTTCCTCAAACATTGACGGCATATAGCTTGTCCGTGAACGTGTTCAGCGTTCTTTCAGACAAGTGAATTTGGTTCTTTGCATCAGAAAAGGTAGAATAAATGCTGTATGTAAACAGTTTACTCTTTCCCACGACTTTAATGGCGTTTTTGAACTCGTACACTCGATATTCTTGTCTACTATTCTGAAATTTGAAGGGAGATGCACTTTTTGGCTTTTCGATTCCCCACATTTTCTAATAATGAAGTATTTTATTTGTTCCATAAAATACATTTTGATTCTCTTCTTGGAGCTGTCTTCAATTCTAGTACGATAAATCGCTTATGAAAAAATGTAAACACAGAATATTAAATTAATTTTGTTGTTTTATATTTTTGAACTATATTATTCACTTAAAAATTAAATTCTAACCATACAAAATTTTACAATACTTAAAAATAATTTAATTTCAGTCTTAAATTCTTTTAGCAATCGATGCTGGCAAATTTTTTCAATAAAATCAATTAATCAATAATTATTTTCATTAAAAATACACAAGAAATATCATCAAATAGAAAAAAAAAATCGCCAACAGCATTATCTAATATCATCGTATACACACGCTCCCAATCGATGCGCAACGATTATCACCAAACCCCGGGCATCCTTCACCGCTTCCACCACCATCGTACCTATCGCATCGAAAAATAATTGAATATGTATGCGCCGCACCCTCTCGATGCTCCGTTCAAGCCGGAGCTCGCTGTGCGTGTCACAAAACATAATTTATTGGTTATCCTTCACAAAACAACCATGGAGTAGACATAGGGAATACGCTTATGTTTGCTCCTATCACACAAGGTGAGTGCATATCCTTAGCACTGTGCGCGCTAGTGCGGTTTTTCGCCAACAGTGACTCTATCCATCGCCGTGTGCACTCTTGCATGTCCTGCCGGGGACAAGAGAGTTTTTCTATCGCACATTTTCCACTTTCGTTTGTCCTGCACAAAGTTTGAAGATCCTTTTTCGGGTTTTCCGCCTATCATGCCAACTGATACATCCCGGATCCTGCTGGCATTTGGGCTAGCTGCTGCTGCGCATACTGATGATGGGCATAATGATGGTGCTCCTGCTGCTGATGATGGTAGAGATGTTGCTGTTGTTGTTGTTGATGAGGAGATTGCGATTGTTGTTGGAGGTGATGGTGCTGATGCTGATGGCTTAGATGAGACTGTGCCGCTACCACCGACTGATTTGTGGGTGGCGGCATGGTGTGAGATGTTGGCTCGTATCCGGATGGTGCATTGTATGGATGATGGTAGGAGGTTGTTGTTGTGGCTGACGGCGTAACCGTTGGTGTTGGATAGGTCGAATGATAGTTCACTGGTGGATTCATGTAGCTTTGCGAAGTAGTTGCGGTAACTGTTGGATACATGGCGGTCTGCTGCTGTTCTTGGGGCATGGTGATGTGTGAAGTGAATGTGAGTTGACTCACTACATCGGGACTGGTGGCGGATGAACGATCCTTTTTCGATTTCATTCGACGATTTTGGAACCAAATCTTAATCTGTCTTTCCGTAAGGCTAAGAGCGTTGGCAATGTCAATGCGACGCCTTCTGGTAATGTACCGATTAAAATGGAATTCCTTCTCCAGTTCTAGTGTTTGAAATCGTGTATAGGTTTGTCGAGTCCTCTTCGAATCCTTGCAATCTAAAAATGAGATAAAGAGAAGAAAATAGAGAATTAGAGAAAGGCCACAAAATAAAATGGAAAAAGGACATAATGCGATAGAAAATAGCGAAACCGTGCTTACCTGATAAACCATCATCGTTCTGCGACCAATTGAAATCACAGCCTCCGCTGACAGCTGTCAAATTTTGATGATTGATTTCATTGCAATAGCTAGGCGGCGATGAGATTATCGATGTCGTTGTTGTTGCACTGTTTACATCCCCCGGCGATAGGGGTGGAGTACTAATGCCCTCAACAAGGGTCGCCGTTGGTGAACTGACATTTGAGACTCTATCGCTCGACGAGTTTGTCAAAGTGGCGTTTAGCAATGGCGGTGGTGTTGGGAATCCATCCTTGCTAGCGTGATTCAGCATTTTCGGTGAAAATACATCATGGTAGTCGAGTTCACTGCGATTCGGCGACAAGATGGAGGTCGAGTCGAATTCGGATAATACCTGCACGGCCGTGGTGCTCTTCTTTTCCTTTTTCGCAAGTTTTCGCTGACGCTGTATTTTCAATTGTGAATAAAACGTATCCGGGTTATGTTTGACTTTCTTGGCTGGATTTGTGAGTAGTGCCCTCAAGGCACTTGGTGGTTCAGATTCTTCCTCTTCATCATCTGGCTGCTTTCGTTTCAACGATTCCTGTTTAGTGGGTGCAATCTCTTCCACCAGTTCTGGAGATTCCACTGTAGAGGCCACTACTGGTGGTATATACTGGTTATATTCGGCTGCACTGTGATAGTGGGTGTAATCAGGAAAGTTGGCCTGTTCCGGCCGATAGTACTGACCATTATATGTGGCTGGGTTCCAATTGTGATAGAGGTCGTGGCTGCCTTGGTATCCATCGTAGAATTGCGCTGACATCTGTTGTGACTGCTGTTGCTGTTGCAAGTGATGCTGGTGGTACATACTGTACGTACTGTCTTGTGTGTATTCGGAATATAAATTTGTTGCCGTTGTCATTATTGTTTTATTATTTCGAATCTACTAAATCAAATATCCTCGCGAAGGACGATTACGACAACGATGTGATCACGATGAAGCTGCGAAGTCGAATGATTCCCAAACGGCAGTGATCCTTCCTAATGTAGCCGCCTTCCTTCCTTCTCCGGTCGGTATGACAATTTTGGCACACGACCTTTTCCATTGTGTTGTTGTTGCTGTCGCTGCATAAAAACAATAAATGTTCATCCTGCCTGACAATGTGTGTAGTTACCCCTAGTCCTAAAGTCCTTTATTTTTGCGCACAAGGGTAGAACAGATAGATTTCCAGCGACAGGACGAAAAAAAGAGCAAACTAATGCAGGTCAGAATATGACTGCTTATTTATTGTATTGTGAAGGGAATGAGGAAGTATACTACGAGGGGTAAAGTTGTCCTATGAAAGTCATTTTATCCGGAGTAGTGATTTTTATCCGAAATGCGTTTCTCCTTCTCCTTCTCCATCTCAGGCCAGGTACTAAGCTATAGAGCTCCTGCTGATGCTGCTGTTTTGGGTAATTAAGACCTCTCGCGTTATGATCCTGCAAAGGAGATTTTCTTTAAAGAGACTCACACACTAATTGCATCTAATCATAAATACATAAAAGTTCAATATAACACGCGATCCGAACCGGGGAGGGGATAAAGAGCAGAATTATGCTGAAACGAATTGAAGATCCTTACTAGTAATTATGTTTTAAAAAAAGGAAATCGTATTTTTTTTCTCAAATTTCTTGTGTTTTTCCATCAGACCTCCTCTCACTCCTACATTTTGTTTAAGAAAATATTTACGAGCCTCTTCATGAGAATCTTTTAGGATGTTATCCTGATCCAGATAGACATATTTTTTGCTACATATACCTACCAATGGAGCAATAAAACACTGTCACGCGAGTTTATATTACTCGGTAGCATTTTGGGTCAATCGGTTTAGTATTTACACGAAGGATTTGCGATGTCCTTAGACCACTATATGGCTAACCTAATCGGATTGTTTTTTTTTTACCATCCGCGGGGATACTACTCGTGTAAGTAATAAGCAAATAGAACGATGGAGATATCCGTATTATCACACATCTGTTCACTAAGAAAGGAACGGGACGAATTCACTCGTCCTGCATGGAAATTTAGAAAAATATTTAAGGAAAAAGTCAAAAAGTAAATCCTGGTTATCATGTTTGCAGTCAACGGTGGACTAGGAGCAGAGTAAACCCACCCTCGATTTATCACATCAATCGGGCATATGGGTGCGAATCTATTGAGAGAGGGTATCGGTTTTTTTCTTTGCTTATCGTGAATGCTTTGGCAAATACTCGCATCGTAAACCAATAAAATGAACACGTGAGTTTGATATGCAGTGGTGGATGAAGGACCACAAAACAAACTGAGTTTTGTAGGTTTTTGCTTTTTTTGCTATGAATTCACCCTTTTTACACAGTCGATGTAAATTGAAATATTGGCGAAATTTATTATGTTTTTTCTGTTCTGACACATGACAAGAGAGGGGAAATAATTCGAGAATTTATCTAATGTGAATGGTAACGAATTAGAAATATTATTCCATAGGTAAACTATTTCGATGGTCTTTAACGGGTTGTTTGATGTATTTCTATGTCATTTGAATACTGTAGCTATGGTACTTGGCGTAGTTAATCTAGGATCTAGGAAAGGGCCAGCAGTCTAAAGTGCAATCCTTTTCGTTTCCCTATATGGATGTGTTTTAAGGTGGACGCTCTTAATAAACCCAAAATAAATCAGAAGTGGATGTGGATAGCCTTTTGATAACGGAATTTCATAATTCGTATAAATCTATGTAAAAACAATACGCCAATTACAGCATTTCTATCCATCCCCCTTGACGCTAGTAGAGAAGTTACGGGAATGGTTACTGCTTCTAAAAATTAATGCTCCCTGTTTAACAGGTTCAGTCTTCAGTAGACTGACCTAAAAAGATGAGAAAAGTGACGGTAAGGTTGACCTTTTAAGCTTGACTTCAGGATTGAACATTTTTTGAACAGGCCTTAAATAGTATCTAGTATGAAGCTTTCGATATGGAATGGTAATAGTGTCGAGACAGTCTATGAAAACCGATCTTCTTTTGAGTTAAATAGCAAAGTTTGGTTACTAAAGCTATAAGCTACGATAAAAAGGAAAATTGGAAAGCCTACATGTACTCAGCTTCTATACATAGCTTCTATACTCCAGCAAAGCAATATTGCTGATGTCCAGTGAAAGTCTGATCAATCCATCGGACAGCATAAAATCCAGATAATGTAAACTTTGGTCTGCATTGCGTTTGAATACAATTTGCAAGCAAATGACATGGCATGAGCCATCTTTCCAGACCAGACTCCACTTTTTTTTTAGGAAAACGCCTCACGGATCAGTCTTAGATTTCGAAAAAGTATCTTTTGAGTAAAGTTTCATTACGATAGGCATGATGGCATTGAGTTTTAGGTCTACAAACAGCTAAGCTCTATCTTTGATCTTGTTTGTATCTGAAGCATCATCAATGTATCTGAAGCATCATCAATTATTTAGCCAGCATGAATATTTTGTATTCCTATTCTGAAACGAAAGTTTCGATTTAAAAGTGTGAACTGTTAGGACTGTAAATACATATGACCCGTTGCGTCAGTTTCTAGAAGTGTTTATGTTTTTTTCTTTAGCTATGCATCTGCATTTTTAAATTAATTATAATACCAAGCTTAGGGAAGACAACATTCGTGATAAGAGTTTTTCCCATCTCATCAATTCAAATATTTGTTAACATTCAATGTCAATATGTTTACAAGCGTAATTCATCTCCACCGGCCGGCAATGGATGTTAGGTAACAGCTTTGCATACACATATGACATCATTACGGACAATAAACGCCATACACTGTCATTCGAATAATTGATGATCCGCCGTCTGGGATATCAAATTCTGAACAGTAATCCATTAAGCAAAACACTTATATTGAAAGATATCCCACCGATCGGTTACGTATTGAACATGTACCTCCGTTCGGCGCCGAACAAACTCCCCAGTCCCCACGTAGGATACAAATGTCAGGTTGCTGGCTGACTGTGTACCTTCAACATTCCTTTGGCATTCTTATCGGTTATCCTGAAGCGGTTTGTTAAGTTAAGCGCGCCCACAAAGAATTTGCAACACATTTTTTGAAATCGTCCCTACACGGCCGACCACAGGAAGAACCGGTGTGAGGACTCGGATTCAACTCAAGTATCTAACCGCTCACAGGGAGAGAATATAGCTTAGATAAACTGTAGAGATTATGCGCGTTCACTGCGCTCCGAATAGAGCAGCAGGATAGTGCAACTGCACAACGGCCCCTCCTGTCCGTTGCGTGAATGTGATTGCAGTTGCAGCAGTGCCAGCCACGTCCGGCGAGTACCGATGGTCATTAATTATGAAGATTGCAGGAGGTCTTCAAATCACGTTCAACATGAGATAAACGTGACAGCGTGAAATGTTGGATTGTTGCCGTATGCCGATTGGAATTCAAGCTGCAATGCAGCCTCTGGTCTGGACTGGACACTGGGCATTCCGCGCAGTAAACAGTGAATGACATTCCCCTCTGTAGCGGTGCGCAATGAAGAGACTTCAATTAATTATCTGGCGTGGATATGGGCTACGGATGCAGGAAGAGTTTCGATCGGATGGCAAATTGTGGGTGAAGGTTGATGGTTTGGTTCATGTAAGTCGTTTATTTTCTGCGGTGGAGTGGATCATCTGGGTGATCTCTTATTGCACTTGTCCCTCGAAACCTTCCCAGATTGACTATGTTAATAAACCTACCACCAGTTTGCCGCCTTCGATTGCTTTCCCTTGTAATTAAGAGGGAAAAGGAAAAACAATCGTAATCTCGAGCGATTGATAAAATCATCATTAACCGGACCTGGCCATAGGCAGTAATTGATCCCTTTTTCAATGCATCTGTGTGTACGTACATACGTATGCGACTACATATGAGTGCATGCCACATGCACCAGCACGTACTAAGTCAGATAATGGATTTGCTTTGAGTGAAGATCATGAATTAAGGCGACGACCGGCGACGGGTGGGTTGTACCATCAATGTCAAGGTAATTTATTAATTTCTCTATTTCTGGAATCTAACAGCTCAATACGAACTGGTACACGTCGTAACACAATGTATGTCGAGCGCACGGTATTCGTGGCACAGCTACAGATAACAATGGATGAGGGCAGGGAAGGGATGTTTGAGCCTTATGCTGGAAAGGGGGCCAAGTGTTTGTCGCGTCTGCGACTGAAAAGGGATTTATGCGGATACACACATACTCACAAAACGTGTGCGATTGTGCAGTAAAGGGAGTGCATTGGCATGAGATTTATGGCATTTTTGGCACAATTTTTGGGATGAAGGGGATTGACGGACGAATTGAATGACTTTTTCTAACCGTTTACTTTACATGAGGTCTTTCTTTTGTTACCCCAATTTAGGTAAAAAAAAAAGAACAAAGCTACAAAATATATTTTGCGTTTAAAAATTA
Source organism: Brachyopa scutellaris (assembly GCA_949775065.1). Classification (NCBI taxonomy): domain Eukaryota; kingdom Metazoa; phylum Arthropoda; class Insecta; order Diptera; family Syrphidae; genus Brachyopa; species Brachyopa scutellaris. The sequence goes on along the minus strand of OX459114.1, from coordinate 95,672,899 downwards.
TCTCAATATGTACAAAATAATATCTTGACTAACTTATTCAGAAATGCGCTTCAAACTCTTTGACCTAGAGCCGTGAAGCTTAGAAAGTACTATGTTCATTTTTCTTAACAAAGGATATTTTATAAATGCGACTCTAAGATAAAGTGTAACGCTCGATCTCAGGAACTGCTGCCTATATTCGTTGAATCAGATTTTACCATATGAGCCATGATCACGTCCCTCTCAACTTAGATTAAGCTAACATACCACACCGAATGTCTCCTAGCTTTTTGTTTCCTGCCAATTCAGCTTTTCGCTAAACAAATGAACGAGCTCTAAAGATTGATTTTGAGAGCAGCTCCAATTTAAGAATGCTCACAAATAAAAGCTGTCTTTTTTCGCCATGAAAATGAGGATTTGTAATCATCCAAAGTGTTAAGTGAACAGTTTGTAGAGACGAAACCGAAAACACGTATGTTCCTTTGGTACTCGTACATTGGAACATTTAGTAGTACGGTCTTCGTTTAAATCGCATAGCATCAGCCAAGAAGACATGGTAGGAAACCCTGCTATCGATACTTGAAAACTACGAAATATTATTTCGAAAATTGTAATTCTTTGGAAAAGAAAAGTGAAAATATTTATTAATGTCTGCTTTTCAGACAAATCGGTATTCCAGGACGCGTATTGCCATACTGCTTATCAGCACAGATGTCGGTCGCTCTGCCATACATATTGCTCCTTGAATTTCAGAAAAGCTAAAGCAAAATACATGCTACCACGGACTGCTCTGTGATCATATGCGGTTTTCTTTTTTAATTAATGAAAAAGGTGAGGCAAACCATGTGCTACTACAGATTGCTCTGCGATCATATACGATTTCACTGTAGATAACTATGTAAGTGATAAACAGAGTTTTCAGAAAATGGAAAACGGAATGGATTTACCGCTGCTATTAGCTTATTTGTTTGTAAATTTTTGGCCTTAAATAAATTTCTGCGTTCACTATTTCGCTTTATTTTATTTGGCAAAATATTAATTTGAATTTTTAATTTGTTTGGCTTTCACCTACAAATTCACCGCAAAGTGTTTTTACCTATTGCTTGCAGTTTGGCCGGTATAAGGTTAATTTAATTACAAAGACCATTAAAAAACGAGCATTTTCTTGTATTAAGTGTCCATCATCAGACTGAATACAAGCTAATACTCATGTTTGAATAGTTCTTGTGACTAAATTAATTTAATTCCAGGAAAACTGTAAGCCCTAGGTAAAAAGTTTGTTACTGAACACATGGATGGTAATAGTTTTTAACTGTTATAAACACTACTCAATTATCTATGAAACGAGTCTACTTTGGTTGCTCTAAGTTTAATACACTGGAAATTATAATTGAATAACTGTTGGTACCATTTTCTATGAAGGAACGTTTTTAAACACCCTGTAGTACAGTGGGAGTTCAAGATAGACCCCCACTCTCATACGATTTTTTTCATGGTATGAACCAATGAATCAGATCCGAAAATATCTGTTACTCAAACCGGACCACCCTGTATATCAACTCAGATAAATAGCGTTTGCTCTGATGTAGTATATAGTCTGCTTTGCACTTGAATAAGCATACTATAATCTATTGCAGAGCGACCGATGTCTGTGCTGCTATAGAGTATGGCAATACGCTTCCAGGACATGATGGAAAAGTCAAATTTAATACGCCAGAGTATATGTATTGTTTAAACGGTAATACATCTACCATCAAAAATGGTTTGGTCTGTGATTCCCGCTAAAGGCATTAGACGACTTTACGTCGTAGAAAACACTATGATGCGAGATCAGTATAAAAAAAAGTTCTGGAAACAATGCAAAGTATACCCCAACTGGCAAAGAGGTTTCCTGGGGGTAAAAGGGTAATTTTCATCCACGACCATTTTGCAGTATGTCTCCGATCGAGAACGCCTGGGGAAGTACTGAAGCGGGCGGTGGCTAAAATTTGTATTACCACTAAAAGAGAGCTCATTGAAAATATTATATTCGAGTTGTATCGAAACACACACCTTTTCATTCGTATATAGACGGCAAACCTCGATGGATGAAAACACTTGTTGGGGCTAAAGGTGCACATACTAAATACTAAACAAAATTCATTCGAACACATTTTTGCATTAATATTATGTACATACATATGTACAGTACTCCCTCGGTAAAAGCAACCGATAAAAATTCGAGCAGTTGCGTTAATTGAGGTTGTTGCAATAACCGAGTCACAAAATAGTATGAAAAATAAAAGAATAATGTTCGCCGTAAAAAAAAGAAAAACAATATGTATATTTAATTCTGGGAGAAGTAACTGTAAAATAACTGCCCAGTTATAGTAAAACCAAACACCAAAAAATAGAAACAAATATAAAACGAAATAAGAGATCATGTATGGAAAGTTGCGTTTACTGAGTCACATTTTTTTTGAAAAGTTGCAATTACTGAGTCACTAATGGTAAAAATTTGGGTGTTGCTTTGACCGAGGTATTGCGTTTATCGACGGTTGCTTTTACCGAGGGCGTACTGTATTATTTTTAGAAAATATTTATAATTTTTGTTGGGCCTAATAATCTAGCCAGGTATTGTATTTCTGCTACTTGCCCTGGGACTTTGCAGATAGTTACATTTTTAGAGATACTAATATCCTGGAGTTGAATTAATTGTTGAACGATAGCTAAAATTATTCCTCTGTCCGATTATAAGGACTAATTTTGCTACTACACCAAAGAGTGGCGTAAGCTACGACTTCAAAGGGAAACAACCCTTCAGACTTAAATCTAACTATCTATGTACTTCATATGTTCACTTCAAAACCTTTCCTCCCAAATTAAGCAATTAGAAAAAAATCCAAACAGATGTGCTATAAAATGTGAAATCACTCTAAAACATTTTGTGTCATTCTCTGGAAAATTCGCCCACACACCAAGTCGAAGCGTAACAGAAGCTATCATCTCAATCACCATCATCCAATTGCACTTCGTTATACCGTAAACAAACACATCTTCGAACGATAAATTCAACTAATTCAAGGACAAGGACGACGACTTTAAATTATTCGTCGCGTTGATTTCCCCTTCTTTAACTACAAATGTGACTTATTGACTTTGTCTATCCGATCCAATAGACAGACATTTTCAACAGAAGCCAGTGTGTTGTACCTTCGTTGACCTTGATGCCACTGTTCCCATGATGTGGGCAATAAAAAAGTGAGAATACAAAAATGTCCTTAACTTGATGTGTATCAAGGTGACAATGAGTACACATTATATTCCTTCTCTTTTGACGGGTTGCGAAGGATATTTTCGTCGTTGTCGTTTTTCAGTGCCACACGACAGTGTGTATTGTATAAACATGAACAACCGTATTGTTCTGCAGTATTTTCTTTTCTCTCTGTAACTAATGCGACTTGTAATTGTGTCATGCTGCATTATTTGTGTTTAGTAAAATTGGATCAACAAATATTCTGTGATGAAGCATCCATAGCCCTTCGACTGAAGGTGGAAGGATTTCAATGTCTAGTCGGTGGAGTAAATCAGATTGTAAACGTTTTGAGTTCATGAACGTGGATGGTCGAGAAAACGGGAGGGGGCGGAGGGAGGCATACGGTTTTTTTGTGCAATATTAGAGCGAAAAGAATGTCATACCTTTCTGTACTTTAGGAAGTTGTCCGGGCACATTATCCCGGAATCAACTGCTCTTAATATTCCGGAAATATGTTTGCCAGTTATTAAAACGGTGAATCAGCCGATTTTCAATTTTACGAGTCAAAAAGAACTCAATTTGAATTTGAATTGTATTTGAAAATTTGCATGGGGAAATTTCGGAACTGCATTTTTCTGACTCAAAATTTCTTTTCGGTGGAAATATACTATTAGCTATCTTTTAGTAATCATCTAACAACAAATTTCAGACGAAGGCCACTCAAGAAGCAAGACTGAGGTGGGCGGGGAAACAAAGATTGGACTTCAGTGGATTAGAGAAACGTTATATTTGCAGACGAGAGTCAACTCGGAGTCTATGAATACCGCGTACGTCGAGAAATACCGCGTAAGTCATGAGAAGAAGTGACAATAAAATGCTCCGACCAGGTCATGTTGTCCAAGCCCTTTAGGAGCCACACACAGTTATATTTTAGAGTTGTTTCACATCTGAGGGTCATTGATGTTTGGAACTTATCGAATGCAATATCCAGAAGTACAAAATAAGCAGACATATTAACACAGATGCTCTCGCCTTGGAAGGACACTTCTAATCAAAAATTGAATTTCCAGCATGATCTTCTTATTGAAAATAATATTAATGTACTGAAATGGCCTGGCTACTTATCTGACCTCAATCCGATGGAGAATCTGTGGGCCATTATTAAAGCGAGACTCATAAAGAAAGATTGTGAGACCAAACACAAACTAATTTTAGCAATTATTGGGGTATAGTTCCATGAGGAGTATTTGCGGATCCTAAATAGCTTTAATGCTCAATCGGATATAAAATTTCCGGTAGATGGCGCTGGAACTCAAAAATGTTTAAACTCACCGTACGATTAAGCTGAAACTTACACAATATATTTGTAATGAAGTGAGAAATGTTTGTACATCAAAAGTAATAAAATTTTCTAATAGCTGGCGCTGAAAATTAAAATTTCAAAATTATTACTACAGCTAATAGCTAACTTTTGATTTCATAAAAAATATTATATGGTGTAAGTTTCAGCTCAATCGGATGTTTTTAGTACTTAAACGAACAGGTTATTTTGGGTTGGGTATGATTGACCGCATTTTAAAATCTCGTTATCAAAATAATAAATATTTTATTTCGCGGGATTCTAAATCAATATTAGCTATGTAGGTACATACTCCAAACTCAAATAATTGCATTTAATTAAATACTATGTATGTACATTACACAAGACTGCTCGTAATAAGCGGGATTTCCATAATAAGCGAGATTTTGAAAGCAAGCGAGATTTTGATAATTCGAGTAAAATGCGTGATTTCGTTATTAGAGATTTTGGTTTGCGGTCAATCGCGGCGCTCCCGTTATTTTTATGACATGAACTAATGATTGTTAGGCCAGCTCCTATATCTAACCGAAAAGATCATAAATTTGTATACATTTTTTCTTTTGAAATGGTTAAAAAATTAAATAAAAAAATGTATTTACAAGTAATGCACAGAACTTAAAAATAATTAATTATGAATTTTAAAGTGCTTGAGTTAAACTCGGTAGTAAACGTTGTTTGGACAGTTTTCTAAAATCCAAATAATGTTGCCGGCATTAGATCTCCAGGAGAGTTATTACTTGTTTTAATGTCGGGAGAATTGATTCAGAATTATATTTACGTATTTAAATTCGTTTAAATACATTTAGGCTACACATCCGATTCCAAGCACTTCTTAAACAACATTTGCAAATACAATTCGTGCCTCCAAATGACATCGTTCGGTGCACCAAAAGTCATTCGAAAAAATTTCATTACATTTTATGGCATAAACATTGTTCTTAATGGGTGTAGCGAAGGGTACCGGGTAACTTCTAGTCTTAAATATTTGTGAATATATTTGAAAATAAAACTAATTTCTCAATTAATTTGCACAGCTCTATACAGTACGCTCGCAATGAGTCTGAATCTATCAGTAGTTATCGAGAAGCTTCATTTATTTCGTTTTCGACAATGGGATACATTTAAAGAATGCGTAAAGCTACATTGCCATGGCTTGAAATCGACTTAGTCACAGTAAAAAACAAAGATGAGTTTTCCAGCGTTATTAATTGAATTGGAAAGAATGTGCTTGTTAACGGCACATAGTTCAATATTTGCATAAAAAAAGCGGTCAAAATTATTTTTGTGTCTCAATGGTCTGATCTATGTCTGAAACAAGAATATATAGCGTTTTTGAGGCAGTAATAAGTAGGTATTCGGAGTGATTAATCTTCTCAATAAATAGCCGGTGCAATAGACTAATCTTATCAACTCATTCAAGAACGATCAACGATTGCGTAAAGTTGTTGCCAAAGCTAGGTAGGTAGGTAAACAATTTCCTAGTATAAATTATCGCTTTCAAAAATGTTAAATAATTTCGCATCTCAAATTAGTCCCAAAAATGTCTATAGACTGAAGTCGTATCCATTTATGACAGCTATTGACATGGTCTAGAGCTCTTGTAAATATTCAAATGGTCACTACCTTTGGTCATCCTCAAATTGCGTAAAAGTGTTTATGACGAGCAATATTTTGGCATACTTATTTACATTTTTCAAATCAAAACAAATATTTACTTTTGGAAAGTATTCAACTAGAGAAACGGCGGAGAATCCTTCGCTTTAAACATTTCAAGCAATAAACATTTTACAACGCTTCTCCGTTTTTAAAATAAACGTTCATATTTCTACGTGTCTCTTTGCCTACCTGTAAATACTGGCAAGTTCGTAAAATTATATTATTATAGCCCGTAATAAACTAATAAATGCATAAAAATTTTAGTCCTTCGGGCGAAACGGGGAAGCATTTTCCCCTTACTTCAGCCGATGATCGCATGGAACAAGCCAATTTGTCGAATTTCACGGTGCATAAGTGACATGACTGCAGGACAATGAGACAAACACGTCGTATAGTTCATATTGTCGCGCAATGTCTTCTCAATTGTCAACACTAAAATTCCGATAATTTCCTACTCTCCTAGTCCGATCCAGGATTCGTGTGGCTCTGTTTATTGCATTCGCGCGCGCGACAACTACGAAGACGACTTTGTCTAAGATGAGATTCAAAAGGCAGGAAAAACAACTCAAGGACAGTCAGGAATGCTTCTGATATCATACTGTGAAGATAACTTGCGAACATTTACGAAATAATGGAAGGACATTCGGAATTCCTGAAGACACTCAATTACTATCGAATGAAAGGTACACACGAGACACGACACGACGACGGATAGAAGAAGATCCTTACTTCAAGGGGAAATTTCATATTTCTGTTGCACGCGCAAATGCGGAACGCAATTCGAGGACACCGATCACATTAACAATGTTGACCTTTCATTGGAGTTCCAAGGACAAGATTCTTCTTCTCCATTCCCATTGAAGTACGAGTATAAAAATACACTCGTCGTATTAGTGATGAAAGGTGAATGTTGTTATGGTTATATTATTTCATCATTTGTTTGCCTAAACAGCAAAACAGCAGGGCGCTCCTTCGGGGGTGGCGTATACGTGCGATACGGTATGGAACCTAGTCAGCATTGGACTTTGACAGAGTTAGTTTATTATGCCTCTCATCGGCATCGGCACTGGCATCGACATCGGCACTACTTAAAAAGAAACAGTAATTTACAGTGATTCTGGGATCTGGACATGGGGTGGTATTTCTAAGATCTGCTGCCCACTTTCTTCGGCTGATGGGGTATTTCTATAGTTGCGCGGGTAATGTGCCCCCCACTGGGATACGATCAATTAATGGTTTGTATCGGTGTTTTTTAAACAAATTGTGCATCTTAATCATCGTTTTGAAGTTAACTTATTTTTTTTTCCTTTTTTTTGCGCCTGGATCTGATGTGAGTGGTGATTTTTATTCACCACAGTGGGGGACCTTCAGTGGGTGGGTGCGTAGCGTAGACGATACGGTCTGGTATTCTTGATTTTCCTTTTTTCGAAAATATTTTTTATTTATTTAGCAATTTGTACGCATGTGACGCAGTTTAACTAATGGAACTAAGCAATCGCTGCAGAGTTATGGCGTGGTATGGATATAGTGCGGCGACGAAATATTAATATTCGCCTTGAACTAGATCGGAAAGGAATTTCCAGTAATACGATTTTTTATTTCCCACTTCTCTATAATAAATAAGATACGATTCCCTGAATTATAATGTAGAAAATACAGTTGGACGAAACTATAGGTATATATTTTTCAAAGGTCATCCTTTACCAGATTTTACAAGGCCAGAGTCTTACCCTGGAATGGGCGAAAACGCAATCCGGGATCACGTTAGGAAAGAAGAGAAAGGCAAAAGATCACGAATGTGGAATGAACCCCCTGGACTAAGAGAAGCTAGCATAAAATATTTTAACCCTGTATTAGTCTCAGCAAAAATAGAAGAAAAAAAACACCTTAAAAAAGCTGACTGAAAAAGGAGCTACAGATACTGCAACGAAGATGGGGGAAATCCAGACCACCTTATAAGCAAATGCAAGGCCCTATTCAGATAAAAAAGGGACTGTCTAGAATATACTGAGATTCACCAAAGTAAGGTGGAGATTCTATACACCGATAGATTCGACGGTGTCCAGTGGGGAGCAGAACTATAGATCACTTTCAGGACACAGTGCACACATCCTTCTTCATTAATATGTGTTAATTAATTTGCAGTTCCGTGACATTCTTTTAGCTTAAACGCTTAACACATCTAAACACACAAAAAGTGGGAGTAGCTGATTGAAAAATAAATTATATAAATAAAATAAATTATATAAATGCGATTTTACCGTAGCTGAGCTAAGCGCTAGAGAAGAATAAAATGGAATAAAATATAAAGGAAGATTAGCGGTATGTCTCTGTACCTACATACCTACTACAAAGAGAGGTAAAAAAAAATCTTAATACATAATCGAATTTCAATCTACATCATGTATCTACAGCCGAATCGAGGGTTCATGCGAACAGAGCTGACAACTCAATATTTCCCGGTAACTCAATTTTAATCTAAGCCCTACAAAATAGATTAAAATTGAAAGGTTTAACGATAGAAAACAGTAATGAGTAAAGGCTTTGCCAAGCACCGTGGTGTAGTGGTAAGTGCGTTGGACTACTATGCGATGTTGACCGGGTTCAATCCCAGCCCGGGTCCAACACCTAAAAGTTTTTTTCACGGTGCCACCTATTTCGAATGTCTGACAAGCAATCAAAGAGTATCATTTGTCAATAAGCTTCTCAACTCGCCGTTCGGAGTCGGAAAAAAAAACTGTAGGCCCCTTCCATTCGTGCAGAAATATAACACGCATACACAAATGGTTACGAGAAGCAGGGCCATGTTCACCCCGAGCTGTAGCGCCACCTAAAGTTAAGTAAAGTAAGGATACATACAAGAATACCAGATTGTTAAAGAGGTAAATGCTAATGCTCCTATGACATTCGCATAGAATATGCTCAATATAATAATATATTCCTATAGCTATTCTTATTTTTGTGCCCTGCTAAATCTAAGGATTTCACCAGTCCTTTTACGATCGAATGCCGGCCAGAGTGTCTTAGAAACCCGATGTCCTCATCATCAAAAATTACAATTTTTTATTTGTTTGAATGCGTTAATGTTATACATACATACATATTTCAGTAATTTGTTGCATGGACTTTGCAAAATAAAATATATATTTACAATACTATAGGTAGATATTTTAGTATCTATCATCAGCGCTTATCTGGATTTCAAGTCAACTAAAGTCAAGTCAACAAGGGCGCCACTGTTTGTAATAAAAATAACTGGGAAAATACTTAAATTGCAAAAAACCAGCAAAGTCCAAAATCGATATCCGACTTTAAGGGCGTAAAATAGGTTTGTTCCACATTCACCACCCATTTTTGGTATTCATATCATTCGCACCCTATGTATGTTTCCGTTCCACTTGGGTTTCTTCCGTCGTCGTCTGCCGCAAATTCAATTTCCATGTCGGTTTTGAAAAATGATACCAAAATGATTTCAATACACGACTGCATATAATTAATGACTTTCCATCAGCCAGCGTAGTGAACTAAATGCTGTTCTCCCTGGAAACGTTAGACACAAGAGGGAGATGTTTTTTTTTCTTCACCTAATTTTTTTTTACGAAAAATTCCTGCATCAAAAAATGGAAAAAAATCACATTCTTTCAAATAATTAATTTATAACAGCAAACCACACACAAATGCCCAATTATTCAAATCGAGGATATAAAGCCATAATTACCATCGGGGAAGCCGCTGAATATCCTTGAATTCATACAACCTGCCGCACGAAGTGTCAAAGGCAAATACAAATCTATCACGCGAAAGGTAAATAAAAATTGCACACTAAAATGTTTATAAATTACCGATTTATAGCGTGCGTGTGTAATCCTTGCCGTTCGATTCTCAGGACGAATGTATTTGCGAAGACACTCATCCAAGGTGTAAACTAAACGACTTCGGGCGATACGGTGCCGCTGCTGCCCACCTCCGGTCTTGTTTGTATAGCAAATAATCTCAACTACTAATTTTGACATTTTCATTGACAATACCATAGTCTCATTGGTAGCAACAGGAGTCAAATATCCTACGAATTTGATGCGTACGCCTGGAGGTAGGTAGCAAAGGTACGAGTACATTCAGTCCTATAGGCCATCTAACGATAGCCCGTCGTCAACTTTATGATTTTACGACATGGCAATAATTTTTCTGCCTTGGTAGCAATTAAGCAATAAACAAGGACTGTTGCTGTTGTGTATTGTCCTGCGTACATCCTTAGCGATAATTTTTATTTATATACTCGTACCTTTGCGTTTCAAGGACATTTGCGCGTGTGTACGCGCTATAACACCGCTGCCTGCAACGAGCGTGGTATTCAGAAAGTTCCTGGGAAAATTGTCGCTAGTTTTTGTACGGAACAAAGTGAAAGAACCTACGCGTATAGGAGGCTCGTTCTTGCAGTCATTAAACTAATAAACTACACAGTCTCTGAGAATATTTTTTACAACATTTAACGAATATTCTTGTACGCGGAAATGCTTTCGAAAGAATGACATTTTATTGAGGGTAAAGCGCAAAATTTCTCGACTGAGTTCTAAAAATGTTCGACGGGGAAGTTTCGGTACACTTCAGTTTTTTATTACGCTTGGGATCATAAATGTCAAAAGTCTGAAACCAGAGAAGGAACAACTTCTGGATTGTTATTTAAATTTGACTGCAGTTTAAGTAAATTTACAGTTTTAAACTATTGCTTGAAGAGGCACAAATTAAGTGCACTGTATGTATAGATAAATCAGATCGATTTCAGTTATCGAGCCTAAAAGAGGTGACTGTTCACAATAAAAATGAGAGTAGATGCAACTACTAGTCCCGTTACGTACCTAACCTTCATCTTTGTTAGCAATAATTAGACAGTTGTCAAATATTTGAACAGTTTCAAACGAACATTTTTAAATTTTGTCAGAAAGTTCTATCAGTCGTTTAGCATTTGCAAAGTCACGGAAGTTGCCTCGGCCATCTTACATAGTTACATAATACTGTTAATATAATACTCGTAGAAGGCAGTTTTGTCGTCATTTTGATGTCTGAAGCATTTTTCACGCAAGAATTTGTCGAGATGCTTGAATAAGTGGTGGTCGCCAGTTTGTAGGCGAGTATGGTGAATGGGACAACGTTTCGTAGCATAGCCCGTTCAACTTCTGTAAGGTCAGTTCTGTAATGTGTGGTAGGGCGTTGTCGTTGAGAAGGATTTGCCCTTTTCTGTTGCCAAAGCCGGACCCAGACGTTGAAGTTTTTCATGCATTTCGTCGATTTGTTGACAAGAGAAGAAAGAGAAGAGATAAGAAATACTCAGCCCTGATGGTTTCGCCAGGATTCAGGAAGCTGTGATGGATCAAACCAGCTGCAGACCACCAAACAGTCACCATAATTTTTTTTTGTGTAATTCCGGCTTTGGGAATTGTTGTGGTGCTTCATCGCGATCCAACCATTGACCTGAGTGACGCCGGTTGTCATACAGGATGCACTTTTCATCGCACGTCACCATACGATTTAGAAATGGATCATTGTTGTTGCGCAAAATGAGCGAAGACACCACTTCAAAACGACAATTTTTTTGGGTTTCGTTCAATTCGTGCGGAACCCACCATGTCGAGCTTCTCGGATTTTCCAATTTTTCGCAAATGGATAGAAATTGTTCCAATTACCATGCCTAGTTCTCCTACAAGGTCTTTAACTGTTGTTCGCAGATTTGACTCTACTAGAGCCTTCAATTGACCATTTTCGATGATAGTGTTACGGCCTTCCTCATCTTTTAGCGACTCATCTCCATTCCGGAATTTCAGGAGCTAGTATTGCAGCATACGTTCGTTACTCTTTCCATCGCCGAAAGCGCTGTTGATGTTATGGCTGGCCTCAGCTGCTTTGTGGCCCAGCCTGCACTTATAAAACAACTGGGCGCAACGTTATATTTGAACTTAAATAATAAAATATTAGCATAAAAATATAGATCGAAAAATATACTTTAAAATTATATACAATAATATGTATGTATATTGTACATGAATGATAAAAGTTTGTTTCAAAACAACCACAAATAAATAGAGTTTTTAGAAGAATCAATTTTTTTGTTTTTAATTTTTACATAGTATAGTATAGTTTTCGATCATAAAAAAAAATGTATAAAAAAGTGATAAAATTCACACTACTCGACTATGTCGTGAAAGAAAAAGGAAGTTTAGAGGCCATAAATATGTACAGCCGATGATAACAAACTTGGGACAAGTGCATAAGCGAGAAAAAATCGTTGCGAAGCCCCCGGAGTTCCAAGTGACCGTTGATTTTTTGCTGCAATACTGCATCGTGAATGAAAACTTTAAAAGCGTTTTTCCCAAAACGACATTATTTCAACTCGCGACTGCGATTTAGAAAAATCTACTGATTTGATCGGGCTGAAATGGAGGAGGATGTTCACCAAATACATAGTTGTACACAGTTTTTCTTATAAAAAAATCGCAAAAAGCGGTCAATAAATGCATGGGTACTATCCCTTAAACAACCAATAATTAGAGCTTGTATTTATTTGTTTGTGTGAAATATTTGACAATAATTCAATAACTTCTAAGGTACAAGAAATCTTTGTACTAATCAAAATATACAAAATTCGGCTACGGGTCTTCCATAAAGAGGTTTGCACAATTCTGAACTTTCCACCGATACTCGTGCTGCTGTGCAGTAATTATTATGCGGTTAGCAATTAGTTACAGAGGCAGAGAGCGTTAAGGATGCCGTTGAAATGTCAAACGAGAAGAAGGATCCAGGACTTGATTCGAAAATCGCTCCCCACAAACTAGAATCATTTCGAAAGGTAGTCTGATCTTTTGTCTTTGAAACTTGCTAAAGAAAAATATTTCAGTTTCCAAGTAAAAAGCTTAATACCTAAAAATATCCCCACGTTTTGTTATTGTAAATCCAATATCATATGATAAAAAATCAGGTAATGAATTTAGCGCCATATAATCATATAACATTTCTGAAACTAAATTGTATGTACTCGTATGTAAGTCTCAAACCGAACCAAAACCAAGAGTCTTTTTAATAGCCAACAATTGAGTATATACAATCTAAGTCGGTCAAGTCTTTTAATTATTGTCAGCTGGCCACTACGAGTATCTATAACTATACATAGATCAATTAAAGAGGAAAAAGCTACTCCTTGTCGTAACTCTACGAAATTCTAAAAACTGTAGATTTATCGATGTAGAAACAATTTCACGTTCGTAATTTCTTTGATTAACGATTGATTTAATAAACGGGCCATGTAGTTTTAATTGCCACACCGCATTTCCTGTTGCCACTGCCGCCGCCGCCGCTGCCACTTTGCTTCTTTACAACATATGACTCTGGGCACTGCCGCTCTCTCCTCTTTAGATCTACAAACTATGAATCTTATTATTTTGACTTTAAAATGCGGATTTCTCCTTGAAGTCTGCATCTGCCGCAACCACAAACCAAGTGGATAACAGCAAACTCTTTGTCCACGGAACTCGTTTAACAAATTAGCTTGAAATGTGGCGACTCTTATGGGCCATTTAAATTTTATGGCCCATGCAAAATATAAATAAATTGATTCTGATAGAATTTTTTTGTTTTTGTGTTCGCAAAAGATAGAAGATGGAAGATGAAAATCCCCCCATCATAATTTTCATACAAAAATCAAGCAAAGATCCTCAAAGGAAAAATTCCGCTTAGGATGCTGCTCCCCGAACTGAAATACGCACATGTGTGCTTTGCTCATGGGCACATGTTTGGAACTACACGGATCTCTGTTTTCTTGCATTCACTACTGAGCGTGGCACCGAAGAAAGGCCAAACAAAAGCGGTGAATCTAAAATGAATTTTGCACTTGAACGGCACATAAACACCAAATTGAGACACCTACTCTGAAGAGTATTACCCGTGTGTTTTGAAGCATGCAACGGTTTTCTTGTTACTTTTTTTTTATTAATTTTCTTTTAATAAAACAAATTGCATCTGTTACGATGGTGGCATTTTCTAATTAAAAACATTTGCGTTACCGGCAAAATGTATTTATTTTTGCATCTATGCATACGAATTTGTATCTATATGTGGTTATCGGTTGGTGTCAAGCAACTAGTACTCGTAATTTGTATAACAAACATTTGACTTGTCATTTAAATGGTGGCTATATATTGCATTCCGGACCACCCTCTCTTGATGATGGCAATCCATTTTAGTTGGACTTATTTAAATACTATCTAGATACTTTTTTTTCTTTTTTTTTTCCAAGCTGTAACACTGTCATTATCAGTTTTGAATAATCGTTCTCAAGACCCGCTCTCACATAGAACTGCTGATTTATCTAACAAACTGTACTGTAAGTGTACAAAGTTCAGTGGTACATTTTGTGACTGCTGAACAGTGCCTTTTTTACCGAAATCATTTTCCATGTTTGAAGATACAACGGGCCATATCTGGAGAAAACTGGTAACTAGATAACAATATCCAATGTCCAATTTAACAATATGAGTACCGTGGCGTAGTGGTTAGTGCTTTGGACTACTACGCATTTTTTCACGGTGCCACCTCTTTCAAATGTCTGACTAGCATTCAAAGAGTATCATTTGTCGTGAGGAGCTACTGAACTCGTCGCTCAGAAACGGTTTGGTCGTTAAATTTGTGCAAAAATATAACACGCACACCAAAATGGTTGCTAGAAGCGGGCCCTCGTTCACCCCGAACTGTAGCGGTACCTAAAAAGAAGACATAACAAGGTCGAACTTAAATTGACCACGTCTGATGTGGCGATTGCGGTCTTGTGAGCTGGTGCGTTATCAATCTGATAAATCCCGGGAATGGTTATCCCATCTGCAAATAGTTAATTAATATTGTGCTTTACAAGTTCAAAAAATTCTTCCACTATGCATTTTTGGTCTGGCGCATAACGATACATTCATATCTCATCGATAGATAGTCACATAATGATGAAGAAGCTCACTCGGATTATGTCAAACATTGCTTCTAAGGTATCAGGCAAAATGGTTTGAGTAAATATTTAGTAATAGTCACATCTAACTTGTTAATATAGTAGTTCCTACCGACCCGTCGCTAACAAAATATATCATACGTAGATTTTGCGGACCATACTCGTTGTATATATATATATATAATCAGACAACCTGGGCATTCTGCATCAATGGCGGATTTACGTTTACGCTTGAATTCATTACATCAATGACTGATGGTTGTCATCGATGATGAATACGTGATGAAAACACTTTGTGGTCGAATGCACTGCCCTGAGTTTGATGCCATAAGGAATCGTCATCGTTGTTTGTCAATCATTCACAGGAGAAAATCGCTTCTCTTTTATTAAATAAACTTTTGCCCTATTGTATGTGCTTATATGTCTTTAAACCTGCATTTTATGCCCAAGTATATTGTACGTATTTACATCTACCGCTCGTCCCTGATGTCAAAACGTCATAACTATTACAAATGAATCCCAATTTGCGCATAGCAATTGGACAATCACGACCTTCGTCAACCATATGACCCACATCGACGGAAGCCGAAACAGCAGAACCGATTAATGAGCCACAAAGCTGAATCAGCATAATCCGAGCCAAAGCGTTTGGAATTATTATTGACCATAGGATAAGTAAAGTAGTCGTAACCAAAATTAATGTTTAAAGGCAATAAAATAGACATAGATCGATTTTAACCATTATAAATGTTCGGTCTTTCAATTACCCCCCACATTTGGTAAGGTTGCTGTTCAGTTAAATAAAATCTTAAACATAAGATTTTACACATATCAACCGACACCTTCACTGGAATCGGAAGGAGTTTATTGTACTTTCGACTGTATCGAGTTAATCGTCCCACCAGTTAGCTTGTACCTATTGTAACTATATATATTGTGAGTTCACAAGTGTTTCTTTTACATGATATTTCCTCTGTCTATACTATCTTTATTTTAAACCCAATACAAATTTCCTGGCTAGTTCTTTTGATTGAACAAACTGTTTGTAGTGTAGGGTAGGGCGAGGAGGTTCTAACATGTTAACGGATATTGTCAAAAATTAGGTACATCCGTTTACAAACAAAACTATATCTATATAGTTATATATCTCAGAGTTTTTGATGAATTTCTAAATAAGGAAAGAGTGACAGAACCTCCTAGTTTGTAGGAGGTTCCGACTTTTAAGAAGGAGGTTTCAACGTGCTATGCTTTTACTGCTTCTTTCATGGCTTTCTTGTCAAATGTCTTTTCAGGATACTTTCTTATATAAATGTTAGATATTTTGGTTTAAACCTATAAAATTTCAATATAAAAAAAACTAAAACTAAGTAAAACAGTGAAAGGAGGAGGTTTCGACAATTTGACTGAAAAGAAACGTTGAAAAAACGAGACGAAACGACTTAAGCGAAACGTGTCGAAACCTCCTTCAATGCATGCATTATATTTACGCGTTAAAAAAGTTTATTATTTTATACTTACATTAAAGTGTCACAACTAATAAAAATACTATTAATCTGTTCGTTTAGTTTTTGTATTCTCACTTTCAAACACTTAAAACAAAATAAGTTATAGCTTAAGAATTCAGTGAAAAAAATTATATGCAAACTTACCAAAAATGAAAACACGACTGAACTTGTTACACGCTGATCAGAAACTGAACTCAATAAGGGGAAAAGTAGAGGTACCTTTAGACAATGGACATAAGAAAATATCACATCTGTCATATTTATAGGAAGTGAAAAATTTGAGTTTGATGAAACCACCTCGCCTTACCCTATACCTATGTACATACTGCCGAACAATAAGCGAATGTGATTTTTTGATTCACTTTCAATCAATATGTGGATTTATTAGTGTAAATAACATACACACACCTTCATGAATCCTAAAAAGACCCACCACATCATCAAATGGAGAAATAATAATTCAATTAGGCATCGTCCTTACTGCCGCAACTCAGTTACCAAATCCCATGAATTTTAAGCATTCAGTTTTATAGATTCAAACGTTTGCCACAGGAAGACATCCTTAGAAATAGTATTTCGCAAGCTTCCGTCGGAAATAGTTCGCGACATCTTCACGTGAGTTTGTGAACTATTAAAGTTTCGCAACAGATATTCGCTTTTTCATACAAGAAATTTCCAATGAGACCAATAAAAATTAATGTTTTATTCTGCACAATCAAAGAGGGACTTTCGTGAAGACCGTATAGTTAGTGACATAATATGTACATATATGAATGTATAATAAATAATTAAATAAATAATTGGCCGTTGTTAACTATTTCAACCCTAAATTCGCGGGAATTGGCACCAACCAAATGTCAGAGAAAACTGCATTTCCTTTTGGCACACGCACTTTGATTTAGTTCAGACACCAACCTGATTACTAACGGAGTATGTCGATAAAACAGTGTTCGTTGAGTTCTGTTGTTGGTGTATCCATTAATTGTAGCAACAAGTCGAGTTGCATGAATGGAAAATTCATTTGTATCTTTAGTGCGTGGATTCTAGCAACAATGCTTATGGGTTTTAAATGTTGTGAGACATTTTCAATGATTTGTGGCATGTGTGTGGAGATTATTTGTGTTCCTTATTTAATAAAACAAATTAATACGAAGAAAAATGTGATATTAAAACCGATAGAGTTCCTTTAGGAGAAAATGGAGAAGTGTGTTCCCCTTACTCTCAGCACTGTAGATGCAAATAAAAAGCATAGCTTTCTTGGTATTATCATTTTGACTAGGTGGAAGTGTAGTGTAAACAGTTGAATTGAGGATTCTTGATGGAATAGCACCGTTCTGTAGAACTGTAGTTCATTGCTCTGCAAAGAACGAGTCATTTATGCCTTTTTGGTATTGCAGGTGCAGTTCATTGATTGTAGGCTGTGTAGGCGTTTACTTGTAGAAACGGTAACCTCCATGAGTGACTACATATACATTGCCATTTCTTTGTACACACCTGAAATAAAAAATCCATATCTTTTGACCATAGATATCAGGTGTGCACTAGAATAGGACTATACCCAAATTCTGTAGAGAGTTACATTGTATTCATCTCTGATCAGATCTCTGAATCTCCTAAAATTTTTTGGAAATTCTAAGGTGCAACTCACTTCAGTTACGCCCGTCAATCAGCCAAGGAACCACAAGGAATACAAATCTCGTTAAATGCGGATCAATATCCGTTGAGCTAAAGAAAATCACTAACGTACATAATCTTAGAAGGCAAACACCTACGGAAACTGCCAATTATCCGTCAACTCTTGGTCTTGTATGAGGCAATGAATAAAATTGCCTGCGATAAGGAATATAGGTTGGAACGTAAGTAGGTAGGATGGTACCTTTCGCGACTTCAAGGAATCGAAAGTGCGTATTAAATAAGTTATTATGCAGTAGCCTTGTCAAAACCTTTCATTAGTGCAAGAAAATTGATAATTGGTGATCGGACGCCGTTGCATTTTATTATACTCAACAAAGTAAGCCGTGAGGATTTTTTTATTGGCGATCACCATGTGCAGTGATCGATTAGATTGAGATTTCGTTATTGTCATTACATGAATTAAATATGACTTCGTGTAATAAGCAACCAATACAAAACGGCAGTAGCTAAATATTTAAATAATATACTTAGTGTCATGTTACATACCGAAAATTGGTAGATGGTTCAGTCCACTTGGGCTCGTCATCAATGGAATACCAAGCGATCTTTAGGAGATTAATGCCTCAGAGATTGGCGTTCATTTTGTTATAACAAAATTACTACACAGTTTTAATGCACAATTAGTTATTCTATTCTTCCTACTTTAGAAAAAAGTGTGTATCTGTAAATTTTTAAAAATGAGGTGGAAGTCATACGTTACATGATTGTTAGGTATAAGGATTTCTTGGTCTACAAAACGAAGCTTGGCTTGGCAAGAGATTTCTTTGTTTTTATTATAAGGTTATTTTATATGTATACATTCTCTGGTTAAAGTGTGGTGATTCTTATAACCATTGCTTAAGGTAAAGGTTTTTTTGTTGTTAAAGATCTGACCCGCCAATAGCGCGGACACTTTGACCTAAAAAATTATTTCCATCACATAGTCACTTTAGGCAACTAAAAGTGGCTTAAGTCTTTTGATGAAATTGAGGATATGTCCAGATTTTAAGAAGTACCACAGAAGTTCCAATTTCTTGAAGTGAATGTTGTCTTTTTATGGCGCATAGAGCCATGCATTTACATAGAATGTGTTTTGCCATCTTCTATGCAAAGACGACATTCAGTTTAATGAACAAGACCTATTTTGTGTAACTACAAAATATCATAGATGACATGTCCAGTTAGATTTTAACCATTCATCTGCTATCATCGCTTTTAAAGTGTAGGGATTCTTTGGATTAGTAGGTAGGTGAGAATGGCTTTATGGCGCATCTTGCCATACTCAGTAAGCGCGTGCGCGCCATTTTATTGCCACAGTTTAATTTAGTAGTTTAAGTGTATTTCGGGATGTACTTCAATCCATCTTGTGAAGTTGAGGAATCTTATGAGGTAACAGAATTCAATGTCGGAAATTTATGAGACGTGTTTGGGGAAGTATCTGCCGAGTGTGAGCTGGCCGGGCATCCACAGAGAAAGTGAAATAGGCTTTTTTCTGCAGACGCACTCACGCACCTACGACAGTGGCTTTGTAAGTTTAAAAGTTTTATTTTTTTAAGACACCGATTGAGAACAAACATTCATAGCTGCTTTCCATCTGACGTTGTCATATATCATTTTTTTATATTTTTTTATAGTAAATACTTTTTGATAGCACAAACTTAAAACTGAAATTAAGCTAGGTAGCAATTTAACTCCACAAATTGATGCTTTGAGCTCGGCTTCAGTTCCGTAGAAGAAAACAGAACTGTGAGCTTGTTTTTTTTACTTACTGCTTTCTCGTTTAGATATTAAAAAAAGACAAAGTCTGCGAAAGCCTACATTTCACATCAATGAGGTCCCGAAAAGATTGGAAGACGGATCATATATGTAGGTTGACCAGTTCAAAGTCTAGAAGAGGACTTTATTCTTACATGACAAGGCTATAGAGTGGCATTTTTTGGCGATTTTTAGCTCTAATCAATTTTTGAGGCAACAAATAAACTATCTAGGTCTTGTTGAAGGAGGAAGGAAAAAGAAAACAAAGTTGGAAAATATAGTATTATCGGCATAGAGGGAGAGGGGAGTGTTTGATGATTGTTTCAGTATCGTTTGTAGTTAGGATGGAGAAAAAGGAATCTGGGTGACAACAGAGGTGGTTAAGAAAGGAGCTGAGAGGATGGATCTGATCAAAAAATTAAATCAAATCAAATCGATCTGTCAAATGTATCTCACAAAAATGGATCAAGGAAATGTTCATTAGACACTTTGTATATTTTGATACAAAAGTCGGTTAACTTAGACATTAATGGCAATCATATTCAATCCACAGTACACGTACATATATAAAGTAGTATACTCAGAGTGTTCATTTTCGATCAAGTTCGCGCAGCTGTCAAAAATTCAAGAAGATGGCCGCCGTACGTGCCCTGCAAATATTTGTTTACATTCAAAAACAAAAACAAATGACTTCGAATGAAACGCCAAACTCAGAAATGAATTTGAACTAACCGCCAAACTCAGTACATACAATTATAAAAAGTGCACGAATTGCCTTAGATACGTGTACTGTGTATTCAATCTAGATTGTTTTTTTTTTTAAATACAAGCTAAGCAAATGGGATGAGATCCACTCTCTTCCTTTAAGAAATTCGCTCAAATCTGTACGAGGTCGAGAGAACAGTTCCCATGGGAATTATTATTTATTTGAATACACTGTAAATCGCGTCATTTAATTTATGTTGAATTTCATTTTAACTTAGCTTGGAACTGTTAAACGCTTACTGCCAAATGTTAATACGAACTCGATTGCAACTTCGGTATTATCTTAAGAAATAAGCAAGGTGATTTTCATACATTGTTTGAAGTTGCAAGTTCTATCCAGAACAAAATAATACTATATAAGCAAGTTTTAGAGCCTGTATGGACGTATGGCATCCAATTATTGAGCTGTACCAAGAAAACCAATACAGAAACCCTGGGAAAAAAAAATTCCAAACCAAAGTCCTTCGCGGAGTAATAAAGACCCCTTGGAACATAAGAAATAGCGACTTGCGACCTACAAATAGACATGGTTACAGAAGTGGTTAGAAAGCACGCTCTTTCACACAACCAGCGCCTTGAAAATTACATTTACTCCGAGATGGAAACCGTCTTAAATGTAAGAGATGATATTCAGAGATAGAAAAAGGCCTCAAGGTCTAAAAACTATGGGAAAGTATATGACTTTAACCCATTAGAGCCTGGGGTCCTTTTTTTCGCGAAAATTTTAAAATTTTCTATGACTCCATGTCCAAATGCATCTATTAAGACAAATCCGCTTAAAAAAGATTTATTTTTTTGATAGTTTATAAGTTTTGAGCCGTTGCCATATGGCAACGATAGGCCATAACGTGTACAAAAATTCTATATTATAAAGTATCTTGTGATTTGATTTTATTTGCATATACAGTAGAATCCCGATTATCTTAACATCTATTATCCGAATATCCGATTATCCGAACTCATTCGTCATGGCTTAACATCGCTGTCAAATAATAAATAATTTGAAAAGTGGGGGGAAATCCTCTCAGCAGTGGAAAATTCGTAAGAAATGTAACCAAACACGTTGTGCGTGAAACTTGTAAATTTGTTTTGGTTTTCCACTAACAATGATTATGATATTTCACAATTGTCAGATGGCTAGTTTCTACAGAGTTGTTCAACCTTAGGCGAAGAAAAAGAAGGTGTAAGATTAGGTCTGTTCGAGTACCTGTCCAAAACAACGCAAAACGACACAAAACTACGAAAATCAATCAAATCCTGTTCCTGTATGAAGATTTTTCGCAGTTTTCGACAGAAGAGAGAAATGTCCCCATGCTGCCGATTTTAGCCCAAGAAATGTCTTTGGGCAGCTTTATGAAATTGTCGAATCTGTCAAACGTCATACATTTTTCGTTTTTTGTTGTTAATGCGTTCCTGTACTTTTGCACACTTTTCCCTCTCACTGATATATTTTTACCCCCACTCCTTGAAATTTGAGAATCTATAAATTTTAGTGCAGAAAATACGGGAACAGACCTATTGTATACGCTCTCAGTTGAGAGGAATTTTTTTTAACTGTCATTTGGCTTTCTCCTTTACGAATATTTTGTTGTGTATGTCAAGTACCATCTCACGCAGAAGCGTTCTAAGCTCTAGATATTACTTTTAAGTGGTTTGAAAGACAGGACGAATCAGATCCCATACAGTTGTTACAACTGAAGTGCATCAGGGACTTAGCCACAATGAAAAGATGTGATTCATTACGTCAAACATCAATAACAAGTTATTTACGCCAAATTGTGCAGGTTCTAATAGCTGTCGTGCTATCAAGTTATCCACCAATCCGCCTCCATCTTCATCCGCTGAATCTCTATCGGTTAACTCGGCAGCTTCTGGAGGTTAATTGAATATATCAGCATCATTTTTGGTGTCATCATTTTCAAGTTCATCAATGATTTCAGCCAAAGTTAGACTAAAATAAGCATAAACAATGTTTAGAAAAAATGTACACACTATGGCCTATCGTTGCCATATGGCAACGGGCGAAGAAAAGAGTAAATATTGTTGACCGTTATGTAAATTTACCATTTAGAACTTATATCGTTAGTTAATATATGATGTTGTAGTTCGAAAAAGTTCAATAGAATCCAATTTGACTGAGTCTAACAAATTTAAAATATTACTTACATTTTTCAGTTCGGCATTTTTCGGAATTTAAATCTTTTGCCAATTTCAACTTCCAAAATCAACTTAACTGGACAAAATCACAGCTAACAAAAACAAACGTGCACAAAGCAATATCTATGTGTATTTGTTTTGACAAAAAAATCGGCGATTACTAGACAACTGTTTTCAAAATCTGAATTTTTCCGTGACATGATTGCCGTTGCCATATGGCAACGATAGGCTCTAATGGGTTAAACTACCCCCAATGCGATTCAATCTCAAGAAAAAAATCATTTGTCGATTTTTCAAAGATTGGTTTTGATTCCCAGGTATTTTTAGCGCAGCTAGAATTCCACACTGATAAATTACCGAGTGTGTTTTAAAGATTTCCACTTGGAGGGAGGAAAAAAAGGTCTATCCTATATCGTAAACAAATGAATAGAACTTTTGCAACTAAACACATTTGCTAATATTTTTGAACTTTTAACTCTTTTGAAGAATCCAAGTAGGTACACGCAAGCACATTTTTTTTAGCAAATATGCGTCAAAATCAATCTCCTCTTGAGATAATTTAAAATTTTTTAAATTTGAAACTGGCAAAGTCCACTCTTGGCAAAACAATTCTTCATAGAAGCGGAAAATTTGGATTGAGTATTATTGACAGATGTCAATTTATAACTACCAAAGGTGTTAGATTTATATTTGTTTCTAATACTCTAATCAAGGCTTTTAAAGTCTTCTTGTGATTGTCAGCGCCACAATATCACCATGTTTTTCTGAAATAATGCAATGTATCTTATCTGTCACTCTTACCATCTGCTACTAATTACTTTATCAGTTTTCATTTTAATATTATCTTTATTCAAGATGGTTTCAAGTTTCATTCATTCGCATTCGCGTTTCGAAAGCGTTGCACCCTGCCCTATCTAAACAAAATTTCCTTCCGTACAAATGGCGTTAGGAAAAACTAACTTTGAACAGCAACGCAGGTAACCAACAATTATCCGCACGCAATATTTCAATAAAGGCAACAAAAACTGCGAAGACTGACTTCCAAGGGGGAACATCGGAGCCGAAGCCCAACCCCATAGAGGGTGACATTGTCAACTTCATGCGGAATGGTCTAAGTAACACGGCGCCAGTTACAATCATCAAGTCTGTTAAAACAAAATTTATTCTGGGAGCTTATGACGTCCCAAAGACCGACGACCAATATCTAAGAAACTAAGCCTTAGCCCTTCTAATGACTTGGATAATCTCCACAGTGCCGGTGTAGGTAGGGATATCCCGCACGTTTTGTATTGTCATTGATGACTCCAGATGCGCTGGGATGATCTATTACACTATCGGGCGAGCGCCACTAATGAGCGTGCGTTCTTTGGAAGACCAGCGGTTCGAAGAGGGGGGGTGATGGGATCCAAGGTTCCAATGGTTAGCGCGAACCTACAGGTGTGTCAGCAGGGATTGGAAAACTTTCGAGAATTATAGTGCAACACAAGTACAATCCACAACCGGCAACCTGCAACCATTGACTAGATGTTGGTTGAGTGGCAAGTGGGTTCCTCTTAGATTTTCCGTCGTTCCCCCATATGATGGACTTTTGGTTGCTTCCACCTTGTGCCTGGCGAAACCACAT
The DNA here is from genome assembly GCA_949775065.1 of Brachyopa scutellaris. NCBI lineage: Eukaryota > Metazoa > Arthropoda > Insecta > Diptera > Syrphidae > Brachyopa > Brachyopa scutellaris. The sequence continues at coordinate 95,648,209 of OX459114.1, read as the reverse complement.
CACGATTAATGGCGAGGAGGAAATTTGTAATCAAGAGGCAGCAATCATGCTTTTTTTGTACTCCTCTGCTGGTAAGACTGCTCGTGTATGCTCCTTGGAAAGCGCTGCTTGCTTCTTGCTACTGCTGTCATTGTGGGTTTGGGGTTTTTGCGCTTCGCGTTTGTAACCATTTCTTTTGGTTTTTGTATTTTTTTTTGTTTGTTTCGGGATCATAATGCTGTGTGGAGCCTTAATGGCGTTTTAATAGTTTGATTGATGCTAGCACGCACCTTCTTGATACCTTTTGTTGATTATTATTATTATTTTCCCCCCAAGTTGTTGTTTCTTTTTCTCTCTTCTTGGGTCTTTCTCTTCGTCGTTGCTTTTTTCCTAGTTCCAATTGTTTTGTTTTTTTTTTATCATTTTTTGTTTCATTGTTTCTTGTTTAGGGTTTTTGCTCGGACAAGGGGGCAGTAATTTTGTTTGATTTTTGTTGGAGCTTATGGTCTGGTGATGAGGGTTGAGGGGCGGCTGGGCGGAGGATAGATGAATTAGGCGAATCAACAGCGGCACAACAATATTAGAAAAAATACGAATTTTTAGCTCATTACGGGGGGAAGTGGTATAGCTGCAGATAGTGGCGGTGGAGGGGAAAGCGCCATGCGGAGCACGAGAATAGTTCATTATGTGAGAATGCTAAGCTCATGCTTCAATCAAACGAAAACATTTGTTTGCTTGTCTGTTTTTTTTTGTCCATTGTAGAGTCTAATGAAGAAAGGAAATTACTTACCGCTAGTAACTATGCGGAGAAATGTAACAGTTGTTTTCTAAATAGAGGCATGGGTGTATTTTTTTTGTGCCAAGCGTGCCATTGAACTTTTAAAGAAATGGTGGACATAACTCTTGGTTAAGCTTATGAAATCATCAGAAATTGTATACACAATATTAAAGTAGGAAAACTTTATCTAAAACTGAAAACTGAAAGTGGTAAGCTACTTAAGCTTGGTAGGTATAAGTACGAGCTTGAAACCTTTGGTCTAGTCAGGAAAATGTACAGAATGTTTGTTGGTCTATAAGCTAGCAATATTAATTTTGTAATGTCTGGAATCTGCTGGCTGCGGAAACTTGAAGCGAAATTGTGTACATGAGCTCCTTTTCACTGTGGTAGTATTTTTTCGGACCAGAATATTTTAAAAGTTGTGTATGTATTAGTTTCCTACCTCATTCAACCGCTCAAACTCGGTAGAAGATTTTCAGCCGCTTCTTACCACAGATCTCACTCCCAAAACCGGTTTTCTGCCGGCGAAATCATCTCGTGGTGGAACAATAAGACCAATGAGTGAGATGAAGGAATTTGTTCAGAAAATGGAAATTTTTTTTTAGATTTAGCAGAAGCCTAACCAGAAACCTCCGACAGTCACTTCTTTAAACTTTATTGGTTGTTCCCCAAACAACATGAGAATTTGGAGCCTCGTCAAGGGTATTGGGCATTTTTAACTTTTCTGGAAATAGTATTTCTTGTCATGTAACGATTGTCATAGCTAAAGTTTCAGTGATAAAATTCGAAGAATATTTTTATTGCATTCCCAACTGTGTAAGTTGGAATTGAAGTTAGATTTTCATGTTAAGTGTAATAATTTACTAGCCGTAAAGTCATTGGAATCTTAACTATTGCTACAGAACTTTGTACCCTGTGCGTGAACTGCAAGCGGTACAGGGTCTGGTATCTACTGTATAAAAGTGTTCTTAAGACTCCCAGATAGCTGCAGCGTTTTTCAGGCTGAAGTTCTAGCAGTACTTAGAGCTGCAGAGCTTCTGAACATAAAATGAATATTCGGTAACGATATTGATATTTACATCAACAGCCAGGATGCGCTTAAGGCGCTAGAATCGTGGACTATTAAATCGGCCCTAGTCAGGAGCGGCTGCACAGTGCTCAGGGCATTATGAACGCAGAACCGGGTAAGACAATTCGGGCAACGCGTTTGCCGATGAGTTGGCAAGGGAAGCGGGAACTGCCACTACCCGAGGCGGTGGAAGTATGCAGCTCCACCACTTTGCTGCCTTAAATCAAATGTAAGGGATATGGTTACGAGAAGGGCTGACCATACATGGTCCACAATTGTAGGACACAGGGTTTCTAAGGCACTTTGGCCTGCGCTGGACCGTAAAAAAACCAGTGAAATCCTTAGCAGGGCACAAATTAGTATATAGTTATAAGAATACTATCCTGGCAATAAGAAGGCAATCTTCTGGGCAAACACCCTAAGAGACACGGATAGTTGCATATACTATATTGATCTAGGTGTAGCACCTGTTCTGTGTAAATATCAGGGCATAGCACGTAGTCGCAGGAATATCTTAGGCTCCTACTTCCTTAGTAATCTGGAGGAGGTAGGCCGAATCAACCATAGACTCGTTCTGAAATTCTACAAGGTAATAAAATGCCGTTTAGGTGATATCCTTGGATGGGTTCTTAGGGGATCGTGATGGGTCCACTCTGGTGGCCAGTGTTTTGAGATGGCTCAGCCTCTGAACCCCTCTCAACCTAACCTAACCTAATTATTGCTACATATTGCTTCACATAAATTGGGTTATCTGAATAGTCAAATTCAGTCTTTTCGTCTTTCCGCGTGTGTAGTTTGGCGCCGTCTTGGTTTAACGATGTGTGCTTCAGTTATACGAACCTTTCATTGTTTATGGGACCTTTATAGAAAAATACTACAGTTTTAATGCTTAGCCAGAGATTCCAATGGGCACCGTAGCACAAGTGGTTAGTGCGTCGGACTACTGAGCCAGCGGTCTTGGGTTCGAATCCCGCCGCAAACACCTAAAAAAGAATTTTATACTTTATTACAAGAATAACGTTGGTTAAGATCTGCCCAACAACTAAAATTGTTAATTCAAGAATTCTCGATCTTAATAACAACTACATAAGAATAAAAGTTCTTACATCAAGAAAAAAAAAGTTCTTATATTTAAGAACTTACATTGTTATGCCAAATGAGATCTTGTTACAAAGAATTAACAATAAAATAAACAATAAAGAATTTAAATATGTCAATTGTTGGCTTAAGAAATTTATTTTGGCAGAAATTGTGAATAAGGTACTTACGCTGAATATGCAAATGATTAATAATAACCAAAAATGTAAATTGTTGCTTCAAGGAAGCGAATGTTAATCTGAAATCAAAAATACTTTCCCTGGTTTGGAATTTTAAATAAAATATATTCTTGTTAGGTTTTTCTTTACTTTAATAAAAGGAAAACTTTCGACTTTAAATTAATTATCCTTTATTCATTAATAATAAAATAAATTAAGAATGTAATAAAACAACTATATTTAATTCAATGGATAAGTATAAGATACTTAGAGAGAGGCGTGTGGTCGGCTTGACTGAAGTCAGAAGAAGAACTTCATTCTCGCTTTTCCCCAGCAACTTCGGAAACGGAAAAAGGATGTAAAAGGAAAGAAGCCATTTTATAACACTTCACTTGTTTTAATGTTACAGGGTTGGCTTAAGGCCGTATATAACAACTCTCCCCTTCTTAAAAAAAAAATAACTTCTTTCTTTTCATTACCTTTACAAAAAAACAAAAATATCAATTTAATATTTTTTCTTTCTACTAGTTTTAAATTCAGATATATATCTTTTAACAACTTTTCTTTCTCTATTAGATCTTCGTAATATTATTTCATCTTTACTTTTTGTCTCAGAAGGACTTTTAATATCTTCCTTTTCTTTCTTTACGAGATTTTTGTTACAATTTTCAAAGGATTTATTTTCATTTTTATTACATGTTAATTCATCGTTGCTTTTATCTAATTCTTTCACATTAATGTCTGATAAAAAAATTTTATTTTTTGAAGTTGAACATTTAATTTGGTTTTGATGTACATATTTTATCAAACCGTTTGCTTTAATCAAATATCTTAAGTGACTTAAAACTTCCATAATCTGGGCTGGTATCCAGCGTACAAAATGTTTATGTGGATTTTGATACCAAATTAAATCACCTTTTTTAAAATTATTTTTAACAATTGCAATTTGTTTTGGTGTTTTTGGTGGAAAAGAATTTTTATATTCACAAAATTTGTTGCTACAATCAAAATTTTCTTTAAATTTATTATTTACAATATCTAAGCTAGACCTAGGTTTATATGAAAAGAGCATTTCCGATGGACTTTTAGAAGTGGATGTGGACGGCATATTTCTATCATTGTATAAAAATTGTTCAATCTTATTTTGCAGTGAATTTGTGTTATTTTTATCCAAACAGAATTTAACCAAAACATTTTTGACAGACTGAACTCCACGCTCGGCTAACCCATTTGACTGTGGGTGGTATATTGGTGATTTTAAAACTTCTATATCTTTGTTTTTGAAAAACGATTTAAACTGAAATGAGTTGAACGGTGGACCGTTATCGGAAACAAGTTGTTTAGGATATCCAAAAATTCGAAACGTTTTATTAAGTGCATTTAGTGTATTCGAAACGTCTGTTGAACTCATTAAATGTATGTCTTTAAATTTACTGTGAGCATCGACAATAATAAGGAAACTTTTGCCTTGAAAATAAAAAAAATCGATATGAACTCGCTCAAAAGGAAAATGTGTTTCAGGCCATTTCGTAGTGACAATTTCTTTCTTAACATTTCCAGTTAAAGTGCAACTCTGACAGCTTTTCACACATGCATCAATGTCTTGGTCAATTAGAGGCCACCACACATATGAACGAGCTATCATTTTCATTCGATTAATACCACAATGGTTTTCGTGAAGCAATTTTAGACAAGAGTTCCTTAAACATTTAGGAATTATAATACGATTTCTATAAAACAAACACTTATTCTCTGTAGATAAATTATTGTGTATTTTTTTAAACAGGTTGGATGAAAACTCATATTTATATTCTTTATCAAGCAAGATTTTATACACCTCTGTTAGCTCATCGTCATGAGCCATGTGATGTTGTATGACGGATACTTTTAACATAGGACTTTCACTTTCAGAGAAATGATTTATCGGTATTTGTTCAACCTCTGTGCTTTTATTTAATGGTAACCTTGATAAGGCATCAGCAGGTGCCAAAGACTTTCCTTTGCGATATTTTATAGTATAAGTATATGACGACAGTATTATGCTCCATCTTTGAAGCCTAGAGACCGAAACGGCTGAATTATTTTTCTTTGGACTGAAAATTTCTTGCAAAGCCTGGTGGTCAGTGCATAAGGTAAATTTTTGTCCATAAATATAAATGTGAAACTTTTTTACTGCAAAAATTATCGCTAATGCTTCGCGATGAAGCTGGGAATAGTTTTGCTCAGCTTCATTAAGTGTGCTGGACACGAACATCACAGGTTTTTCAGCACCGTTCACTACATGCAAAAGCACTGCACCCACCCCATAAGGTGATGCGTCTGTAGTTACCACAATAGGTTTATTGGGGTCATACAGCTCCAATAAACTTTCATTAGTTAAAAATGTTTTACTTTTGTCAAAAGTTTCTTGACAAATTGAATTCCAAATAAATTTTTGGTTACCTAGGAGATCGTAAAGTGGACGTAATTTAGACGACAAGTTAGGGATATATTTTGAATAAAAATTCAATAACCCGAGATATGACTGCAACTGTTTAAGGCTAGTTGGCGCCGGAGCTTGAAGAATAGCTTCAAGTTTTTCTGGATTTGGGCATATACCCTTGCCCGAAATCACATGACCGAGATATTTAACAGACGGAACTAGAAACTTGGACTTTACGACGTTGATTTTAATATTGTGATTATTAAGACGTGACAACACTAAAAGCAATTTTTGGTAGCATTCATCTTTTGTCTTGCCTCCGATGATAATATCATCTAAGTAACAAAACACAGATTTAAGTCCCAACAATACTCGGTCCATGACGGATTGAAAAATGGAAGGAGCACTAGACACACCGTATGGAAGACGTGTATACACTAGAAGTCCTATAAGAGTATTTATCACTAAAAGTTCTTTACAGTTTTGGTCGACTGACAATTGTTGATAAGCTCCTCTTAAATCAACGACACAAAAAACTTCACAATCGGCTAACTCCGCGAAAATTTCATCCATTTTTGGTAGTGGGTAATGTTCCATCAAAATACATTTGTTGATGGTCACCTTGCAGTCCATGCAAATCCGTAACTCACCATTAGCTTTTGGAACTATCACGATAGGGGTAGCCCATCGGCTAAATTTAATAGGTTCTAAAATCTTTTCTTCCACAAGACGATTGAGTTCGGCTTTTACCCTATCCCTTAATTTGAATGGTACACTGTATGCACAATGAAAAATTGGTTTCTGACAACCATCTAAAACGATATTCGCGGTAAAACCCTTAATTGGATCGTTATTCTTGTCATCAACAATGTTTGGGTATTTTTCTTGAATCCACTTTAAAATGGGACACACAACTTCACTTTTTACACTGTTCATACCTGTTAAACTTTCCGAGTACATTTTGCGCCAGTTTGGAAACAAAACATCCTGTAAATCTCTTCCTAACAAGGGTTTTCTCGGCCAACTTCCTTTGACAACAATTATTTCACAATTCCAACATCCACCTCCAAACTCCACCGCAACGCTCATAATGCCTAGTTCTTCAATTTTATTACCTAAAACAGTACACAAATTATTACATGACTTTTTTAGTTTGATATTAGAAAAATAATCATAATAATGTATCTCTGACATAATAGTTACCGAGGCTCCGGTATCGATCTCGAAACCGGTTCTTACATTGTTGATAAGCAGAGAACACTCTGCTGGTTCTGGGTGATGACTTCTTTCTTTCTCTGTACTGACGACATTGACTGCGCCTTTTTGACCATGCGACTTTTTGGACCTGCAGACTCTGGACGTGTGACCAATTTTGTGGCAGGTAAAACACTCCCAATTTTCTCTCTTAGCTGGGCAGTTATCTTGGTGATGACTATTTCCACAACGATGACAAGACTGCTGCGATGATGAAAGCTGTGATACATGACGATTTTTTTGGTAGCTTCCACTTGACGTTTGATGCTGGTGTGTACTTGACGAATGACGATTAAATTTCTTGTTAGGCAAAGAATTTGTGTGTGCTTTAGACGGCACGTGTTTATTGTTCTTTTGTTGAAAGACGGCATGTATATTTTGCGGGGAATGTAACGATTTTGTTGTTTTTTGCGAAAGCTCCATATTAAGTGCTTTCGTGGTGTACTCTTCGAAAGTAAGGTTATCCTCACCTAATAAAGCCTGTTGGATTCTTTCACATGTTAATCCCACTATAAAACGATCACTCAATACATCGTCTAACATTTTAATTTTGTACTTTTGGACGTCTTCTTTAGCCTTTTCTGGGATGATATCCCCGAAATTACAGAACTGAGCTTGAGCCTTTAGACGCACAATAAATTCATTAATAGGTTCACCCTCCTCTTGTTTCAGCTTGTTAAATTTATATCGCTCTGCTCGTTTATTATGCTTAGGAGCAAAATGAGCACGTAGAAGCGATATGAGTTCTTCGAATGGTTTTGCACTGGGCAAATCTGGCACTGTTAGCGATATTAGGAGCTCGTGAATTTCTGCTCCTGCGATGGTGATAAAAAGTGGCGTAAGGGCTTCTTCTCCTTGGATGTCGTTGACTTTAATGAATTGACGAACCCGATCTTCATACGCCAAAAAATTTCCACCGCTGACGAACGGCTCCACACAGCCGATTAATCTTGACATTTTTTTTTTTTTTTTTTTTTGTTTCGTACTTTGACTTACACACGTGGACGTTTTTTTTCCTCGTCGCCAAATGTTAGGTTTTTCTTTACTTTAATAAAAGGAAAACTTTCGACTTTAAATTAATTATCCTTTATTCATTAATAATAAAATAAATTAAGAATGTAATAAAACAACTATATTTAATTCAATGGATAAGTATAAGATACTTAGAGAGAGGCGTGTGGTCGGCTTGACTGAAGTCAGAAGAAGAACTTCATTCTCGCTTTTCCCCAGCAACTTCGGAAACGGAAAAAGGATGTAAAAGGAAAGAAGCCATTTTATAACACTTCACTTGTTTTAATGTTACAGGGTTGGCTTAAGGCCGTATATAACAATTCTTTGCTAAGACTGAAAATCATGAGCTTATAATTAAAAAATTCAAAAATGACCACATTCGTTATAATAATTTTATTTTAAGAATACTCAAATATTCTGATTTTTTACATATGTATTTGCACATGCATATACAAAAACAAATTGACTTTAATAATTATAATTACTCTTTCGGACGAAATTCGGCACTTCCATCCATGGAAATTCCCCAACTTTGCTTAAGTTTACAAATGTCTAAGCTTTCACTATCAATATTGTATAGTTGACTGGCTTCTTCATTATTCGTTTGCATTTTTAAGTTAAAGTTTTTATTATTTTAAATTCACTCGCTTACAGAACTTCACTCACAAAAGATTCACAACGCAATGTTAGAAAGCGCAAAGAAAAGTAGTTATCATTTCCGACGATAAGAATAATTCATTCTTAACTCGACAAAAAATTGTTGTGCGAAGATATTATTTATTGAGATTTCAAGAATTTATTTTGTTGCCTAAAAAGAATTAATTTTTGATTTGATAATATAATTATTAAACACCAATGTGAAGAAGCATTCTTTTCAACCAAGAATTTTTTATTGATGCAACTATTTTAATTGTTGTGGTGGCCGTAGCCGTGGTGGTTATTGCATTGGACTACTACGCATGCTGTTCGGATTCAATCCCAGCCCGGGTCCAAAAAAGTATTAAGTTAAGTTTTTCACGGTCGCCACCTCTTTCTCAAGTATCATTTGTCATGAGAAGCTTCTCAACTTACCGTTCGGAGTCGGCAAAAAACTGTAGGTGTTAAAAGTCAACAGTTTCAAATATTTGGATGGAGAACAAATTTGTTAGGGTAAACATTTTCCGCAGTTATTGTCAAAAAACAATGTATTTCTTTTGCCTTAAGTATGAAATTGTTATGAAAAGAATTTGTTTTCTTGAAAATTTAAAAATTTTGATTGTTGTTCAAAAAAAAACATTTTTGATTCGAGTATCCAATCTCAAATAGAAATATTTAAAAACAAAATACTTCAGAAAACACTTTAATTTCTCTCTTTTGATAATATTTTAACACTTACAAATATTTGTCTTGAGTATGAGATTTTTGATACAACAACTTCAAACCAAATATGTATTCTAAAAATACATTAGTTGCCACCAGAACTAGTGTTTACTGGCAACAATTTTCAGCTTACAATTGAAAATTCTTGTGTCAGCAATGTTTTTTTTCTGAGTGTGATAGTCATTTCAAGGTTTATATAAAATAAATACTTATTTATTAAATAACACAAATATTCAAAATTCTATTTCCTTCACTCCTAATAACCGGTAACGCTTGTATATAATAATTTTTTTTCGTTTTTAAATTCAAGTGACACATGTTAGTCTGCAATGTCAAAAACTGGTACGAGTATAAGAGACAAATGCAATTAGGTATATTTACATGATTTTATGCAATTACCCGCCATGCAAAGTGATTTTAATTAATGCAGCGTTGCATGTCTTGGGGGCGTTGATTCCGAACTAAGTGGTCGAAGGTAATTTACGCAGCATATTTCAAAATTTCAGCATTTTACCAACCAGTTTATGTGTGACTTATAATTACGTTTATGTATACGTACTTTCAAGATTAATATCTGAAAGCTGCAATGGCGTGTATTCTGCAAAATGGCGTAAAAAAGGCTTTCTAGACACGTACGAGTGTATCAGACGATCTAATATCTTTTATTTTATAGGCTACTTTAGATATTTGTTATTGAAAATAAAGGATGTTAGATGGTTAATGATATGTTTTTAGATTTTCCATTAAAACTGAATAAGATAACGAATATAAAACGTTAAATAACGGTTTGGTGTTTATACTAACTGAGTTACCAAGTCAACCAATAGTGATGATCTAATGTTGTGGAAAAGTGGACTCTATGTATTCATCGTCTTTGTTTAATTTCGATTGAGGTTTAATTAGACATGTCTGAACAGATCGAAATGAGTAATCCGAGGACAATGCGATGTCTACGCTGCAATGACCATACAGCTGAGCAGCAGTTGTTCTGGGGAAGAGGGCTGTGAGTTGATGAACCGACTTTTGTAGCTGATTTCATTCGAGATTAGAAGTCGTAACAAAAAAAGGCAATTGCAGAAGATACATAGAACGCAAGAAGGTAGCATCTACTTACACTGAGTCTGTTTTGATGGCTGTGGTTAGGTTTTCATATCGGGCAAATGGTAACTCCTTTAACTTGGAAGTAGTTCAGGACTTGAATTCTCTCAGAGTGGAATACATTACATGTATGTATGTCCAGTTGTATAATGTATATACATGTCGTCAAGTGCTGATAAGCAATAAAGCATTGAAGTTAAATTCTAAGATAGAATATATTGTTACCTCATTTTAATAGTGAGGAGCAGTTATACAATGAAATGGAGGATGTTAATCAAAGAGTTATAAATGTATTCACTACAATAGGGCTTGAATCCCAAAACCCAGAGAACACTATGACTCAGTTTTAAAAACAGGCAAAGACTCGATAGCAGAATACTGCATTGATTTCGCTGGGATCAATCGATTTCACGAGAACCCTGGAGTTCACACGACACACAGAGAGTTTGCATGAATCTATAGACTGACTTTCACCACCTCATAACAAACTTTTCACCTACAAATATCTCAGGCCCTCACGCTCCAACTATCTTCCGACTGGCTTCAAGCAAAACTCCCGGGTAGTGGTAATCATCAAATCTAGGTTCATGCTTATTTGACATACATTCATAATACAGTGGACTATCCCTAAGTCGAACTCTATCTATCTCGAATTTCTCTCTAATTTGAATTTGTTCACCATATTTTATCATTCCCTTCAATTTTCCATACAAAAACTATTCTCTAAGTCGAACTCCCTCTAAGTCGAAATCTTTTCTAACGCGAACATATTATCGCTTTTGTCACCCCTTAAGTCGAATTTTGTTTAGAACAAAAAAAAAAATAAAAATACATTACCCCTCCGGAATTCATATTTGAGTATAAGCTACTAACCATTAAGTACCTACACACTTCAATACCCTAAATATGTGTAGCATCGTGTGTGACATCATCGTCAGCTCGTCGTGTTTCTTCCTATTCATATTCTTGGTACCTCTATGAAAAGATACAGTTTTTAAAAAGTTGCATTGCAAAAACAAAAAAAATCATTTTTATCCTTTTCTTTGTGTTGTTGGTTGTATTCAAAACAGGTTTTTCAATGAATCTATCTGCGTATGAATATTAAACGAACTTGTTTTAGTAAGATTCCAGCTGGAATCTCAAAATCAGTTGATTCTAGGTAAATCAACAGAGCTGATGCAGTCTTTATGTGCATGTTTGTTGCTAGATTTTTTGAACTAAGGAAGAAGCTACATTTTTTTGTTTACTTTTTGTAAGTACATTAACCATTTGTTTTATTAAACAAACGTTTTAAAACAAACATAAATGTTTCTCTCTATTACTCTCTCTAACTCGAACAAATCTTGGTATCCCGTGAAAATTCGACTTAGAGAGAGTCGACTGTATGTTCGTTATTCATACAAAAGCATTAAACGGATGAATTTTAGAGAATTCGAAGTTTTTTTTAAAAACTTTTTTTTGTTGAAAATTTATAACTAAATTAACCAACCATAGGTGACGGGCTTAGTTTCCATTTTGGAGATATGTTGGCTACCATTTTCAAAAGAACATAAGTTTTAAAATTATTTTCGAAATGTAGACGGTAGATTTCAAATAGGAGCAATGCCATAGCTGCACGCTATTGAGTCTCATTAGTATTGCTGCCATCAATATAAAAATTTATAGTAAGGCTTTCAGAAATGATTTGTTTTGAAAAAAAAACACGGTTGGTACTATTCATCCAAAGCCGCTATAAAGCACATTTTCTGTTTCTACACTTGCAAGTGCCGTTTCTCATCTCAAAAATTATCAAATAAATAAAAATGTCATTATGTTCTGTTTTTGTAACGCCCTCATTTGTCAGACATGTTTGACAGATTTTTTTTTAAATTCTTTTTATACTCTTGACTCTTCTATACAAGCAGAGCATATTTGGTAAAACAAAAAGTAAAGAAAGTAATGACCGCCGAACATGGCCGTCGTTTTCCCATATTTATTTCTATTTTTCGCGGCATCCCTCCCAAATTTATCTAAAAGACTGATCGCGAGAGATCACGAATTCCTTCGAATCTCTTGAAGAAATGACAAAAAAAAAATCCCAACACACTCCGTGGCATTTCGCTGGGTTTTCGTAGAGCGACTCTGCACTCTGCATGCATGTTTGCATTGCACAGCTCGGCTGGATAGTCCACCATGCTGTTTCAGCAGGCGACCGCTAACTATTCAGCCATCCAACCGATACATTTAAGCGAAATTAATAAATTTTCATTAAAATGGAATCATCAAAGCCGGCGCGGCATTCAATGTGCCTTATAAATTGTCGGCCATTAGCCAAGTGGCCGCGGAGATGGAAGATAGGGCACCAAACACGCACACAGCTCCTAAGTCCTAAGGGGGTTGTGCTGATAGAGTTGGTTGTATTTGTGATTTGTTTCTTCTTTTGTTTCTTTTTTTCGTTTATTTTTCGTAGAGCTGTTTGTTTTGCCGTTGGAAATTGGATTTCTTGCAATTATTGGCGCTAGTGATGGGTGTCTACTGGGATACGTGTCCATTCGATCAGCGCCGTGAGGTGGGGATGGGGATGATATTGTCCATTCTTTTTATAGACGTGGGGTATAGCGCATAGGCATTGGCTTACATTTGGATTTCTGTTTATCCTTTTTCTGTTGGGTTTTAATTTCGTTGTGTTAATTATAAATTGGTGTTTCATTTTACAGCTCAATTAATTTTGTATTACCATGTAATGGGGTATGAAAGAAAGAGAGGGAACGGTGAACAGCGAACACTACGCAAAATAATTATCGCCATTTATTGGACAATGCGAATGACAGCTAAGGAATTGAGAAGCTATGTTGATGATGGACCTGGTGATGGTAGTTTGTTTTATTTGTATTTTGTGCAAAGTGGGACAAAGAATTTGTATAAATAACTGAATTAATAAAACAAAACAGTTGTCAAACAATATAGGGTTGGAATGTAATAAAAAAAATATTCAATTACATACATACGTGGTTAGTTTGATTTTAATTTAATTTAATTAATTTTTTCTTTCGAAACTTCTTATAGAGGTTGACCACAAGACATTTTCTAGCTCATTTTTATTGTTTTGCTTTAACTGGTACTTTTTACTACTTTTGTACTTTCCAGGTTCCAAATCATTGTTTTTTGTTTCTTTTATGGTTCCCCACGCTAAGTTATTATTGAGTAGTTGCCTACTCCAGGCGCCAAATTATCATTTTTTAAACTTTTCATGTAAGCCCAGTTCATCTTAGATTTTCGCCAATTCTAGACTTCACTAGTGTCCATATTGTGTCGTCCTTGCATGGACTCAAATTGAATTGACGAAGACCTTTTAAGCGTTTTTTAAGTCTTCACTTACCTAACCCATATTGTAAAGTTCAAATAAAATGTAAATGTAAATATTAACCTAAATTGATATGTAGTGTACATAAGTAACCTTTTAAAAAATAAATAAAAAAAAGTGGTAGGTATTTGATTTTTTTTGTTAATCGGAACTCCAGGGTCACATAACCTTTAAAATTCTGGCAACATTCGGGTTACTTTATACATTTATAAAAAAAACTGCAATCAAAATGAACTCAAAATCTTAGTTAGACAATGTTACTACTACAAAAATTACCGCCTTTTCATTTTTTGCAGTTACGGCTATCTATGACTATTTTGACTTTTTGGATGAGCAGAAAGAAAAAGGTATTGCCAGTTGCCAAAAGTGTTTAGTATTATTTTGTAGTGATACTATTTTTAACGAATCTCTATATTAATGAGTTTAACGAGCTTAAAGATGTCTGCATTGTGTCGTCCCTTGTTATCCTGTTATTATTTTGCTGACAATTACACCTGTATTGAAGAGGAATCCTCCTTTTACATTAAGATATCTTAGTGATAAGAAGATCAACGAAAGGAATAGCTCTTTAACTTAACTTCTTTCAATTAATCTAAATTACTTAATAAGTGCGTTCGTTATATGTACATACCTACATACCTATGTATATAAAATTAGGAACATTTTTGACAAATTTAAGTGCACTCATTTGACAGCATTAATGACGTGCGTTCCCTTTTAAAAATGTGTATGCAAAAACTGTTTTTATTATCTTATCTTGTTAAATGGTCCCCGCCAGATAAGATCATATCTTATTAGTTGCAACCGCCAATATATTGCTGCTTTCTTATTACTGGATTATAATGCAACGATTTATTTTGTATCTCCTCACACTTTATCATTACTGATGATTATCGAAATTTGTTTGATGACTTCATTAAGTTAACCTTTATTTAAATAGTCCTTCGGGGCAAAATATAAACGAGCACAGGTCGTCAAGAGCAGCATATTGCATTACAAATTATCTCGTTATTTTCAAATGGCTTCCTAATCATTCGCTAAGTAACTACCAGCATGTAGCTTGATGTTTCTCGCTTTTCGATACTAGTGTCTTCTAAATATAGCTAAATTAGCCTCCTGCTCCTAATTTAAAAATTAATATAATAAAATATAGCTATAAGGTGTACACTAAGTTCAGTATTTATTGAAATATTAATGATGATCCACTTAAGCATTTAAAGTAATATAAGTTTGCCCATTTTAGTTTTATCAAAACATCTTAACATATGCAGCATTAATAATAGAGGACTTGAAAGTTCGTTACTACAATCTACATTATGTACATACATATATGTATGTAGTTACAAATTAGTGTTTGTACTTTATTCTCGAAATGTTCATAATTGAATGTTGGTCTGAGCTGAGCCTTCTTAACTCATAAGTCATTCGGAACATTTAGCTTTACCAACATTGATGACAATGGCAGCCCTGAAAAATATAACATTTCATTTTTGCTACCGCTAATCCGTTATAACGTCTTATTTTTTTGTTTGTATGCGACTTGGGGCTTGGGGGCTACTTTTTTTTTTCATTTTTAAGAAGCCAGCTGTAGACGTATAATACTTACGTTTTTAGAACTTGCAGAAGGTACTGAGTTATGCACTTACAGATACATTGTACGTAATATTCGTCAGTTTTTTTTACTTACTTACTTACCGGGCTCCCGACCTGTGCAGAGTCTCTGCCTGACACACGATAGCCTTCCTCTCTCTTCGATACCGGGTACGCTGTTTCCAATTGTTTTTTTTTAAGTGCAAGTAAAACTTTCCTTGACCGTAAACCTTAGAGCACTTCAAGTTAGCTTAATATTATGGCTTGCATTCTAAACAGTCTTATAGTCAGTCGTCTAATGCTGCTAATGTTGCCGTGTCATTACATCTGACAAGGTGTTGTACCTATTTATCATTTTGGCAATTTGTATTGTTCCATGACATTCAGACAGATCAAAGCCGTACCTGCACTGGAGGAATTTTAAGCTCCCCTGATGCCAGAAAACATTGTCTTGGTATTCACAGGCTCTAAAATTTTATTCACACAAATAAGATAATACTTAAAAGCAATTCCTGTGAAGCAACAAATTACCACATTTCCAAACGACAATTGTATTTGCAATATAAATTTTAGCTGCCATACTTAAAAAAGTAAACACCGCCATTACATGTCATATTGGATGCCATTAAATTCATCACTGGCGGCGCCACTTGTTCGCATCATCTGTTCGCGCAGAGTCACCCCTCGAGAATGTCCTTTATTTGCTGTCATCTCATTTCAACGCACCAAATAGATGGATGGATAAAATGGAAAGAATTGCCTTTCGTCTTATATCACTGACAGTACGAGTACCATACGTCCGCCACCACCAAAATATTGGAAATTCCCATAGCACCGAACAGCAATGAAGATGAGCTACAAGCGAGAGGGAAAATAGAATTACTTGCTCGTTGTTCCCTTTGTAGTACGAGTAGGTACGAGTACATCGCATCCACCAACCCCTCTCACTCGCAGAGCGGAATGCATTATGATTTTCTTAGTCCCGCTGTGAATTCGTACGTTTTAATCATGAATGTTACTTGACTCGTATGTGTGTGCGGTACTGCCAAAACGTCAGACTGGCTGTTGGGAAGCAGCAGCTCCAGGAAAAATAAAATCGACAGCAACACAACATCAGCAGCAGCAGCAGCAGTGTATATTATACACGGTGGTGGTATCCTTTTGGGAACGAATGACAAATGACGAGGAATTCGTCAATGTCAAAATCAGACTGTAACAGTGAACAGCTAGTTCCATGTATTCTCTGTGTACACGTTTTCCTTCGGGGTGATGTATATAAATAGGAACTGATGCGTACATTGTGTTGTATCTGTATCTATGTAGATATCTATGTAGGCTGTGTGTGTTGGTATGTTTACATTACTCGTATATATGAACTAAACTAAATTGTACTAAAGGAACAGTCTGGAGAAACAGTTTTTCGGGAACTTCCAGCAACAGATTCCGCACAAACAAAGTGAACATCTGCAAAGTGAAATGAGATTATGTCATTGTTTCATCTTAATCCTCTGTGTAATGGGCAATGATATCAGTTAGATGAGAGGTAATTGAATTGCACAGGTGAGAAAAGGAAACGATGATGGGTGAGCCTTAGTAAAATTTTATCAGTCTCAAAAGTGAAGATTGGATTGCAAGGCTGATACGATTGACGTTTTTGAAACATGGATTGATAAGGGATTAAAAGAATACAGGCCTTAGTAAATGAGAATAGAAAATAGCATGTGCTGTCATCGAGATCTTAACAGTTGTACCTATATAGGAGGAATAACTGCCAAAAGGCAAAGAAAATTTCACAACAGACGTAGCGCCATTGTATGTTGATTAAAAGCTTAACTAGTTTTAATGGTAATTACCATGTATACGAGTACGAAAACCTTCAAATCCTTTAAATCCATTAGCTTCTTCGAAGTAAGGTCCTGCGATGAATGACGAATCTGACATGTTTGCATCTGTAAAGCACATATGTATATGTAGGTAGAAGTGGTGGTTTCAGTTGATAGAAACGTAAATAGCGCAAAAGAGCGCCGCGCAGTTTTGATATCACAACCTCAGAGGACTTGTTTTTTCGGATAAAGTTTGAGATATTTATATCAACCCTGTGTAGTTTAAGAACAGGATCAGTTATCCGATACTTTTCTTGGATATCTCTTTGAGGTCATCGAAGAAAGGGTTTGGTCAGTATGCGCTGTCTGGCTCTCGCTAGATCCGGACATTTGTACAGAAAGTGACTTGCTCTCATCATTGCAGCTTTGGCAGAAATTGTTTTGAGGGATCGCTAGTTTGGCTTCATGGTCCCCGATTGGCCAGTGCTCTATGCAGCACATACTGTAGGGGAAGGTCATGTACCTTGGACCGATTTTACCTTGGACCGAGTGCCGATTCCTGGCAATTGGCTGAACATGTTGCAACAAGTTCTTCAATAAGTTTTCCAGTATGTTTATGGGACTCATTTCAGCTTGTGTTCATTTATCGCATGAGACGGACGTGCAATCAAAACAACATAATATAAATTACACACTCTAAAGTATTTTTTTTTTATGTTTTTTTGAAGTGTTCTGTTCATTCAGTTATTATATTTCTTTCAAGTTACTGGTTTTAATGTGTAAGTATATGTATATTTTTCAAAATTCAATATTTTATTTGCTACAATTATACAACATAATGTGTTAAAATTTTGTATTTCTAAAAAAAGTGTAGTGAATGTACCTTTGATCTATGTCCATGCATGTACTTTGGACCGGTCCAAGGTACATGCTTTTCGAATTTTTTTAAGAGTTCTGTTTTCCATTTTCCTCAAAAAAATGCCCAGGAGTAAGTCAGGATCAAAAAGACCAACTGTTGACGTTGACGCTTTACGGCGAGCTGTGGAGAAAGTAGTGTACAGTGGAAAATCCATGCAAAACACTGCAGCAAATATGTTCAACGTTTCCAAGACTACTTTAATGCGGAACATCGCCAAACACAAAGCATCGAACCATTCTGATTTTGTTTATGAAAGCCGAATTATCCACCGCCAAATATTTTCGCTTGAAGAAGAAGATCTCCTGGCAAAGTGATTGGTCGATTTCGGAGTTTCTCACAGCTGCCAGAAAAAGAATATTAAATTTCTAACGTTTTTTTTTTTCTTATTTGTTTCTGGTCTTTATTCTTTTATTTTCTCTTAAATGTACTTTTTAATGAATTAATAAATGGATTGAATTTTTTTAATGAAATAAAATAGTATTTACACTGCATCATTTGAACACAATTGATTTCGGTTCAAGGTACATACACTAACAGTCCAAGGTACATTCAGTGTATGTACCTCGGACCGTTTGAGGTTTCCTTGCAAAAATGCATTTTCTAAGCATACGGTAATTACTTAAGATGTCGTTTTAACACTATTGACTATCCAAAATAATACACTTTTAACATAAACAAACTAAATTGGAAACATTTACGTCGAACAAAAGTTGCAGTAAAAATAGTAAATTCCGGTCCAAGGTACATGACCTTCCCCTACATATTTTCTGACGACAAGAAATAAAATGTACGAATATAATTTTTGACCCCTATTTAGATAAACAAGAGCCCATAAGACTAGTTAACAAGAGTTCAAAAACTCAATAGAAACAACATTTCTTGTTTGTTTTATTTTGGAACTATGAAGTTTTGAAAAATGACGTATTAATATGTACCTAACATTTCAACATATGAAATCTAGAGGTAAGACTGTTTCCACATTTAACGGGTGTTCTCAGTATTTTTTGCAATTTCGTCATGGAAAGTCTTAGTCCGGCACAGCGTCTTCAAATTATTCGACTGTGTTTAGGAAATCATTGTTTTACGAACAGGGAATGTGTTTCGTGCGCTTAGAGCAATTTATGGTCCACATAATCGGCCTACCGAGCGAACGCACTATTCGCTGAATCATCGAAACATTTGAAACGCAATTTTCATAATTGGATAATACGCGACTAAATAGACCACATCCAGCACGTACTGAAGAAAATATAGTGACGATAGCTGAGAGTGTACGCAATGACCGTGATGAATCGCTTCGGCCCCTTTCTCAACAGTTTGGCTTGTTCTATGCAACCACTTGGCGTATTTTACTCAAGGATCTTGTTTTAGAAGCATACACAATTTAACTCGTGCAAGAATTGAAGCTGGCCAATCTTCTGAGACGTCGCCGTTTCTGTCTTTGGGCTCTTGCAAAGCTTGAAGGTCCACTGTTTTTGAACAATTTTCTTTAGCGATGAGGCCCATTTCTGGCTTAATGGCTACGTCAACAAAATTGCCGTATTTGGGCTGAAGGGCAACCCGAAGAGGTGCCCGTTATTTCGATGACATGTGGTTCCAACAAGACGACGCTACTTGCCACACAGCCCGTTTAACCATGGCTTTATTACTAGAACAATTTGGCGAACAGTTAATTTCAGGCTTCTGAGCGGTTAATTGGCCGCCTAGATCATGTAATATCACATATTTTTCGTGAAGTCAAAAGTCTACATGGAAAAGCCGGCTACGATTGAGGAATTGAAAGTCAACATCACTCGAGTCATTCGCCAAATATCACTCTAAATACTTCAGCATCTCTGCCCAGATTCTCCTGAAAATTGATGAATTCTATTTATGTACCAAATATTGGTCTACATAACATTTAAAAAATACAAAAAAAAAATATTGGACCTTTGGGTCCCGAATTATGGGGTGTTCCCTATAAGGGACAGTAGGAGCTCAAAGAAAATAAACATTTCAATATTAAATTTTCTTTAATATGAAATATTTTAAAGCATCGTTCATAAAGTCTTATGTCGCATTTTTCGCATCGAGTTGGTGACTTCAGATGGCATACTCTACAGCGAGTTCGGTTTCCTTGCTCTACCACGTAATGGTCTATGATCTATGTGGTCGAATCTCAAGTCCAAATTTTCCAATGCAGATGGACGTGAAGGACCTCTTTTCTTATAATGACAATTAGACTCTAATAACAATACAGCAATTCTTCGTCGAAAGGCAAGTAGACGCATACATATTACCGCCACTTTGTTTCTGTAACTGCCAACAATTGTTGAAGGTTACATCGAGAAGATACGACACGAGCGGACTATACCACTTTTCCCCCCTTATAGATGTTCGGTACATACAACGATATGTTTTCACCAGCACATCATATCCTCTAAGCAACGGTATTCCGAAAAAAAAGTTTCATTTCGTGTAATGAAATATTTAAACTTATGTTCTTTTGCATGGCGTAACTACTGGTGAGAGATATTGCCATTTCGTAGAATTTGTCATCGAAAATTTTTTCAAATATCTCTACTGGCGTTTGATTATTGAGCACACTGCTAAATATCACGTCACCTGTAGTAACATGCACATCTCTTTTGGTCCAGGTTGGATTTTCAATTGCATTTAATTTTCTTTTTTTGGTAACAGCTACAAATAATGGAATGTCGTCGTCATTATCAAATCCGTCATCATATATGCAACTTCAGCGTCCGCAAGTAGTTGACTGCGTGGTAAGTTGGATATAGCCACTTAATTTTTCTCCCATGAATCTTCATCCATCAATTCTCCACACGCATTATTTGGCGGTACCAAGGCTATTGTAGCCTGCGCTGGATTATTATAGATTCGTCTTCTTCCAAAAAAGCTATGATCTCGTCAAAATTTACGCACCTACAAAAAAAGCAGATATGAACTCTAATCTCCTACTGTCCCATATATGGGACACCAATAAAAAAATCTTTATTTTGCCAAACGAAATCAATAACTTGATACTCTAACATTGAATTGTTCAAATATTATGTATACACTATCTTTGTAAAAATTGTGTTAAACTTACCTTTTTGAATACACTGTCCCATCAGTTTACTTTCCTTCACTCAAAAAAGTGAATAAAAATAAAATGAGGGAACTATCGCTGGTTTTTTCTGTTGGTTACTAGGCAGCATAACCAAAGGAATTAAATAGATTTCAAACATTTTTTGAATCTCGTCTGCTAATATAACAAAAAAATTAAAAGCATAGGTGTCCCACATATGGAACAGTAGGAGAATCTGGGTTAAAATAGAAACTTTTGGGAAATTTGTATATAAAGAGTTAACCTTTTTAAAAGGATTCCTGTTTCTGCCTGAAGTTTGTATTTCATAAACTATTGTCAGATAAATAAATTTGGTTGTTATGTATAAAAGTTATTATAGGGCCCAAAAATTGCCGATCGTTTCACTTTATCAAATAAATCTTCATTTAACCCCAAACCCATTAATCTTATTGATGAAAAAATCTGTCGAAAGTGATTTCAATTTTAAGAATTCTGTTCAACGGTAAGTTTCTTAAGATACATATATTTTTTATGGATATGGATTAGGTACACTTGTTTAAATAAATTGCAACTTTCACGTCGAAGATATCGAGTTGCATCTTCAACACTTTTCCTATCTTGAAGCTATCGGATTTAATTAAAAATGTCTCCATTGTTCGATACAATCTACCAACCATACATATGCTTTCTCTGTATATCTATGTGTATGAGTGCCTGTATAGTTCCAGTCTAGCGATATAAGTTCACAGTTCGCACTTGATATGTTGTACACGAATATCGCAAGGAAACGAATTCAATTTCTGAGACAACACCGTAAAGTACCGATGTTTCAATCTGATTAATGGCTGGCAATTATTCAAAATCACCCTGTATTCTGGCATCGGCAGAGGCAGTGGTGTGCTGCACGCGGTTCGGACACAATGATTGCTTGCCGCATCAGGACCGGGGTGCTCACTGCTCGCATCTATTCGGCGTCGTGGTGTGTTTTGTTCAATGATTTTCATTCTCGTTCGTCTCTTGGGCAATAGAAGTGTCACTGTGTCAGGGATAATATCATCAGGATGTTATTTTCATCATGCACAAGATGGCAGAAATGACTAGCGGTATGAAAAATTTGATACATGGATGCCATTCAAACGTCAGTTTGAGAGTGTGCAGTGTGTGTGTCAGGATCAGAAACATACTGTAGTGTGACCGATGTGTCGAGGTATGATTATGGAATTTATTTGAACAGAAATTGCTTCTCGAAAGTACTTACATGGGGACCCTTGATGGACAGGATGACTCTGTAATAATTGATTTGCATTTTCGGTTGGAGCAGATTGAGAATTATGACAGTCGACAGTAAAAGTCTTTTAATCATTGCGTTGACATGGATTTGTAAATATATGGCTTACAAACATATCTACTAACTCAACGGGGGGTAACCGACGATTTGCTGTTTTCATTTCGCAAACTGTTATATCGCGACTGTCTAAATATATTTCCTTTATTTCGCAGAACTCATGTGGCCACATTATCATTTCGACTTGTGTACATCTCTGTGAGATTAACTCGCATTACTTCTGTAGCATTTCTTTGTTTAGCGCTTCTATCAACCGGCTTTTGTTGTTTTTGCCTTTGCTTATCTGGCAAACCGTTAATTCGGGCAATGCTATTTAGCCGCTTGTTCCCGTGTGTTTGAGTTTAATTTTAGGTAAATAAGGACTATTTTATTTATTTATCGTTTATTTCTTTTATTATTTTTTTTTTTAATAGAAAATTGTTGTAAAGGAAATCGAAAACTATCGTTCATTATTTATTTTTTGGTTTTAGGTTTTTTTTTTAAGCAACATGCTTAACCAGTGTTGCTATAATTTATTTGGCAAAATATTATTTTGTATAATACAAATCGTAATTACAAATCATTTCAAATCGAAATAAAAGTTTGCGAAAAAAAAAATGCCAGTTGTTAATATGCTAAGCAATAAACTGCGAAATGATCTCAGCGAAGTAACAAAATGCGAGAAAAAAACTGCGAGTTATACCATTCCCCTCAATGGGCACCAACAACTCCTTGAAAACATTAACGTACTATGTGCCCATCCAAAACAGATTAATATTTTGGGGGAAAAAAGGCTGCAGTCGTTTTGTTGATGCCCTATACTATGTTTCAGAACAAGATACAGATGATAGTCTTTAGGAGCTAACATCGCCGTTTAGTAGAAGATATAGTTCTCAACAGACTTCGATTTTCAATCAACGAGTAGTGATTTCAGTTGGCCGAATATTTACACGATAAATTCAAAGTGAAGACTGGAGAGTTTGGCGAAGAAAAAACGTTTTATGATTAAATGGTAAGCCGTTCATGAAAGCATAACAATGGTCACAATCACTCCCAAAAGATCATCCGCCAAAAACCATAATCCTTTTTTTTTAGAATTTTCCATGGGCATATACATAGTTATTAACTAACATACGAAAGAATTAAGACCCTCTATATTCACCGGTTTCTTTCTTAGGTGGCGCTACAGCTCGGGGTAAACCTGGGCCTGCTTCTTGCAACCACATGTATGTGCGTGTTGTATTTCTACACGAATGGAAGGGACCTACAGTTTTTTGCCGACCCCGAACAGCGAGTTGAGAAGCTCAATCGTGACAAATGATACTCTTTGATTGCTCGTCAGACATTCGAAAGAGGTGGCAGATTGTCTGGAGAGTATAGAGGCGCCTCCTGCGTACTCACTGGGCCTGAGCCCTTACGTTCACTAAAAAATACTGGACCAAATTCAAGGGCAAGATACAAGCTAAGCAATTTATAAGTACAGCTCGAAACAAAGCCAATAGGGTACTTGAGATTAACATAACTGGTTTCTAAGTGGCACTAGCCACTAAGATACCACTTTAAAAAATGCGACGAGTAGACAACGGAACATAATGTATACTCTGTGAACGCCCTGCTGTGGCAAAAAGCAGGGTATTCCATATGCAAAGAGCATTTCTTAGCTCAGAAGTAGTATGGAATATGGATTTAGGTAATCAATTGAACAAAGATTAACGTGAATTAAGCAATAATTTGTTCACTCTACAGTGGTAAAATTATATTATGACGAGAATATATTATGTAGATGATGTTCGAAGAATTTGTTTCCTGTGATAATGGAGGATTTGAAGATTGAGACTCATGGTTACAAATTTCCCAAAGGAAATACGAAATATCGATTAAAAAATTCTTTTATCATTCTAACAAATATTAACATACAACATTTTACAAAATAAGATTACCGGCTGGGTTTCTTCTAATTATACATCACCCTCGTCGTTCTCTTCATTTTACTCTTTGCTGACCCTTAACACGAGTTGCATTGTAATTATAGCAAATGACATACACCTTACATTTGCTGCCACAAACTCGTGTACCTATAGAGGAATAGAAACCCTTCAGACTACTTTCCCTTTTAACAGTTAAAATCATTATGGCCACTTGTTTCTATAGTACCACTGTATACAAACCTGTGTCAAATGTGTCAGAATTTTTTTTACTTCAAAAATTACCTTAACCACCCCTAAACAACTACCTTCCCCTCTCGATACATTGGAACTTCCCAATTTACCACCATTATCACTATGAATAACAACAACAAAAAGGTCTGAATCAAAGTCAACATTCAGGCATGTGGTCGAAGATTAGAAAGTAATAATGGTCATCCTCCTCCCCCAGTCTTCGATAGTTTCGGGATTTTCCCAGCGGCATTCACCTTTCATAGCCACACTAACACTCAGCACACACATTCAACCATATTCGTATTTGACCAAAACAGGTAGATGGACGTCAAATAGAAATGTTCTCTGTGGGAATAGGGGAATCGGGTAGTGGCTATCGCTATGGCTACACATTTTCGAATAATGTGATACAACCGGCCGCCATTACATCCTGAGTTCGATTCGATTCTTAACTCAGAAACTGGTTTACTAAGCAACCTGCTGCTGCAGATAAAATCTTTTATCTGAGAGCAGTCGAACAGTGGATAGAGCAGTGGACCACTGTGCAGTCGAATTCTTCAAATACAACCGCGTGGCGATGGGTCATTTGAATTACACGAAGAGAAGGCCAGGCACAAACAAAACAAAATACTCAGGAATCGGGATCTGTCGCTTGTCGCCCTGGGCAAAATACTCAATCTCATTTTCATTTCGGATTCGATTCTAGATACAAATGTCTATTTGGACTTTGCCAATCCATCACCGAGGGAACGGTTTGCATCTCTTTGGGGCATCATCTCTGCCTCTGACTGTGTCCAATGGAGCAATTAATCAGTTTTTTTTCCTCTGTTTGTATGTTCCATAGGGCACACACAATTTCTGGAGTAAACGCCGATGGTGGTGGTCAGCCTACGCGCAGGCAAATTGTCAAACATTTGTTCGAACAATTTCGAGGTGAGCTACAGTCAAAAACAAACGCACACACAACACACCCGTGCAACAATGACGGGCCTTATTTAACTTTATTTTGTACTCGTATCTAAAAGCGACAAATCACATTCGAAAAAAAAAGAAACGAAAATAGAGATAATATGGATTTTTGACAACAGCAACAAGAGAACGGCGAAATTAATTTGTGTAATTCGAAATTTTCCGATATCGTTTTCCATTTTCTTCTTCGTCTTGTGTATGTGTGTGTGTATTAAGATGTCCGTCATATTAAGATATTCATCAAATTACACCATCATTAGGGCGTTGCTTGGCGCTATGTCAATGAGCCGTCCGTCGACTGACTGCTGATGGTGATGGCTTTGCGTTGATGTGTACAAGAAATCGGGAACAACCTCTGAAGATGTTGACGCTGCTGCGATGCGGCGCGCTGCTGCTGATGATGATGGTGATGTTCTTGTTCTTATTCTTGTTGGCCAAGTCGATGATGACCACTTGATTAATGGATATTGTTTCGGCTGTGCAAGAGACAAAGATTCCGAAATTGGTTTCTAATGTTTTCTTGGTATAGGCACTGCGCTGCTGTTGACTGAAAATGTAAAAAAAGAAAAGAAGTCCATCAAAATATATTCTTCGAGGGATCAATGTAAAATCTGTTAGAGTAGATAATGTATTGATGATTGGAGTGTTATGTAATCAGAATTTTAAGAATTTCGAGAACAAAAACATGGAATTGTCTTTGGTGTTAGAACTTATAAACTTAATTAGGTCCATTGTTCACATAAAAATCTTAGAAAGTATACATAACAATGTAATAGTCAAATATTTTTAGATCCTATACTTTAGACCAGCTTAGAAATTTCGACTTTGAGAACAACGATCAGCGTCATTAGCGGACATTTTTTCTGAAACAGAGGAAAAATATGTCGCTGGACTCGACCTGTATGTCAAATTTCAGCAGTATAAAATCGGTTTTCAACTATTTCGCAGCTAAAGGTCATAAAAGGCAGTCTTCATCGTATTTTCAACAGGTTTATCGGAAGAAATCCGTGTGCAGTGATATATCCTAGTTTCACAAACGGTCAAACGTGTCTTTTGGCCAACCATCAGAACTGACTTGGACGGCGACGCGACGGGTTGCTGACACGATTTCATGGATTTTCTCTTTGATGATATCGTCCGTAGCTACCTTCATCGGGCGTTCTGGGCATTTCATCGAATATCGAAAGTCATTGAAGCAAACTTTTCTTTGATTTCTTCTCGCGTGTTCGAAGTTAAAAAATGGAATCGGGCCTAGGATTGCTCATTTTCCAACAAACAACATGAGTCCACGTCGATCTGGTAGATTGCTAGCCCACTCCCACCTTTCCTTATTATGCCGCGCTTGAGCTCTTTAGATCTATTCGACGACGCACGGATCGTGATGAGTTAGTGAAGGAAATGATAAGTTCTACAATTCGAGTTGACAGTTTTAAACAATTGCGTGAAAATTATGTTGAGAAGAAAATGATGACTAAAATATATTTTAGTTCAATTATGACATAGGAGACGTAAACGAGTTGACAGAGCAGTTCAATACGAACAAAATAATACCAAAAAGTCCACGCCTATAACAAGTGCGGAGAGATTTAGAGCTTGCTGAAGACAACTTTGTCTTATCGTTCAGTTATCACAGACTCATCATCCATAAGCTCACCACTTTATTACCACTGTATCCACCAAAACCGGCTTGGTAAATAAAGCAACTAGTATTCACAAACCAAACCTTACGGCAAAGTCGGGACTATGACTACCAGTCTGTTATACACGTGCCTTCTTCTAAGTAGATGTGCAGTTAAATATTAAATCCCTGTACTGTACCTGAATTATTGGTAGCTTACAACTCTTTGCCCAATCAAAATACAGTTAACTGAACGACTTGCTATATTCTAGATCGGATCGGAAAAGCAAACCATATCCTACCCGTCCCTAATTTATATCTTGCTTCACACATTGTTTTCGGAAGTTTGATAAGTCCGAACTCAGTTGTTTGTATTTTTACTCATTTCGTTTCAATATCTCCAATCACAATTGCTTCTGATTAATCGAATGACAGTTCGTTATTACTTTCAATTCTTGCCATAGACGATGGATGACATAATGCGGAATTACCTAACGGTACCCCCGTTCGTACGATCGCGGATTATGGCAGATACAGAAAATGTTGATAGAAAAGAAAATACCAACAAACGGATTCTAGTTTCGACACTTCGGCATTCAATAATACGTAGTAACACCGACATCTTGTTACTAGCCTTTGGGTATTCCTAGAAATGCATGTTCCCTTCAAAGAAGCTGAATTCCCTCTTAATAAATACTTAATTGATTTCCTTGTCAATATGGTTTTTTAAATATGCATGTATTTTTAAAATCCTTTACCATTCCCAGTCATGATTCTAATCACAGTTGATTAAAAAGCATACGCCAACTTAACCCGATTCCCTATTGCCTTAGGCCTTCCAGAACAAAGGCCACGATCTTTCTATTTATCTTAAAATCATTTACCAAATACCAGCGCATGGTGATGGTGACATTCTTGCCCGGCTCGAAGCTAAATAAAATTATAAAAAATTATTTAATTAAAGAAATACGTTTGTCCTTCGGATACACGAGTGAGTATCTTTATCTATAGTATAGGGAATAGCACGACAAAGGAAGAGGTAACCCAAAGATTGTGAATTAATTTCCAGCCAAAACGACATAAATACACGAGTATACTCTTACCTACATAAATGAAGTTGCCGAGGATCTGGTCGGGATCGACTGCTATGTGGAAAGGGTTGGGGGGACACCAACCATCGGGCTTAAAGAACAAAACGAACAACAAGTTCTACACACAAAAATTATTATTAATGTCTCTGTCTAAGAAACCTCGTGTTTGGATTTAAATTCATGTTCAGAGTCACTCGCCAGGCACACGAGATGCATGCATTCCCATATAAACGCACCGAAAAACCATTTTTGGGATTTTGGACAAGACCGATTTTTTCTCCTGTACGATTCCCTGACACGACCGATTAATCAAATTTCGATATTACAAGAATTTCCCCGGTTCTCCTTCCTCTTCTTGTTCGGCGCTGATTCCACCAACTTCTCGTAATCTTCTTGTCGAAGACAATGTTCAGGGGTTGTACGTACGTACGGGTATCTAGAGTTGGGATGATGTTAATTAAGGACCGAATGTGAGAGGCTATACTCGTATCTAAAGTGATTTTCAATAAAAATGTCATCTGTAGCGTTGAGCATTTAGTTTTTAGTCAGCCAGCGTTGCCTTTGTCTCTTTGCAATCATTAAGCTGATGTAGGCGGTGGCGGTGATAGTGGTGGTGTTGGATAGTCGTATGCTGCACACTCTATACTTAGAGAATTGGTTATGAGTGAGTTGCACTTTGTCTCTTCCGGTTGTCAGGGATTTTGGTTTGGCACTCGAAGTCACACGTTTAACAACTTAAAATAAATCCAGGTCATTAAGAGTGCGCGATGTGAGTGCGTTAGTGTCGTCCTAAAATAGGTCTAAGTGTGGCTGTGTTATTAATTAGCCATGGCGCATATACTCGTAGACGTGAACAGTTGTTATACCAAGAAAGTGTCATGGAGTTTAAAAATAAATGTCCCTGCAAGTGGTTCTTCATTTTTCATTTAAAAAATATCAGACAGACAACTAGGGCGTAACCCAAATGTAAACATTATAAACGAAGTTTATAAAGAAAAACAAATATAATACAAATTTAACAAAAGAAAATTGCTAGGCTTATGTATACCCGTTATAAAAGTTTACAATCGTACAAAGTTATATTGCAGGAAGAATACAAATTCAACGAATAAGGGATAAGAGGCGATGAATGGGATTAAGATGTGTGCAAACAATTAGGAAGTGGCCGAAGGTATACCAGGTTTATGGTTTAGCGGTTAAGGATATTTGCATATACTCTGAAAGAAACTAAAATGAAGAGAGGTTTTTATTACTAGAATACATCAACAATAGTAAAGTCTTTTAATGTGTGTAGGTATTTATTTTTTGACTTTACATAACATAAAATGGAAACATGAACCTGGAGTTACATATGTATTCTGTAAACAAATCTAATCAACTTTTAGTGTCTATGACTACTTATAATACATAGAGAAAAATTGAATTGCCTGGTAAAAGATAATTATTTCATATTTCTGGTCTGAAAGCTTAAAACTAAGCTACAGTGAACCAAAAAAAAACAAGATGAAATTATAAAATTAAATCAAAATCAATAAAAGTGCATATGAAACAAAATTTCTCAGACATTCCAAATTTTAATACATTTGAATAAATTTTCTAAAATATGTTTCTTTATATTCAAAACACACAAAAATAACAAACAAATAGTTTTTAAGCCAAAACATTTTGGACACTTAAGGAATTCATTATAAAAACAGAATATGTACCTACATAATATAAACAAAAATTTAGTATGGTGGCATTGACTTCCAAAATGGCTTGTGGCCTTTTATTCATGGACGTAACTAAATTTTTTGTCACATCTGCTCATCCTGAATGGCGCTTTTCAAGTCATTTTTGCTGCGTAGTGGCCTTCTACTAATTTTTTTTCTCCATGTGCACTCACAGGTGCTCTTTAGGGTTTAAATACGGGCTTTGTGAAGGATGGGGAAGAACTATATTAGACGTGTGCTTAGGGTAGTAATCGTGAATAAAGCAATAAGTATCGCTAATGCCTGCTTAGTAGCCGTTGCAAATTATTTTTGAGTATGCATACCTGTACTCGCGCTAGACTGAAGGCTATATCGTGTCTCACCAAAACAAATCGGCAGACCATCAGACCTAAATATGTTGAATTTTAACTCGCTGCTGAAAATAATCGAGTTCCAGAATTCTAAAGGTTGACGGCTATACATTTCGGCATATTCCAGGCGTTTCCTACTGTCTTTTTGCAGACAAAATAGGCTTGTTGCTCTTAAACCCATTGAATGTCAACAAAATTCTAAGAGCCTGTGGGTGCACATCTACAAAAATGCATTTCCCTGGAGGTCTTTAGCAATGTCTACCGCAGAAAAATGGTCATCTTTTACGACTAATCGAACAATTTTTCGTTCTGTATGAGGAGTCGCATTTTTTTGGTCGTCCACTACCATTAGGTCTTTACAAGAAATCATTTCACACTTGGATGACGTAATACACTGTATATCAAGTTTTTATCACAATTTTAGTACTGAAAATACATCTTATCACTACAAGCAGAAAGATTAAACTATCAGTCTTAAAAGGATATACAAAAACATTAGGTAAAGGGAAAATCGTCAAGTTATAGAATAAGGGAGAAAACTGACCAAGTTTTTTTTTGTGTTTCGAAAACTGTATTTTCGGTTAGTTATTTGTTTTAAAATAACATTAAATAATTAAGAAAGAGGAAATAAAATTATTTTGAATATTTAAAGAATTGAATTTCACTTGCAGTTTATTTTACTACATACTGCAAGAATATTCAAGTTACAATTATTGCAGTCTTGCTACTGTCCCAACTTTGTTTAGCAAAATTGATAAAACATTCAAATTTGGCTTAAAACAAATCTTAATGGAAAAAAAGGAAACAAAAGAAATTCGTAAGCAATATTTGCTTCCAAAGAATATTTAGTTATTTTTTTATATTTATATCAGTAAGTTGGCTGGGTACCTGGATATATCAATACGAGTATCGAAGGGAATGACATAGCAAATGAACTAACTAGAATTAGATAGGCTATAAGCAACATCAATGCTGACGCCTCCATACTGCCATTATTTAAAACACTGTTTAACTTAAGCGACCATATAAATGAAATACGATAGAATTTACGCTGTCATTCAGCTAAAATAAATCCAAAGAAAGTTTCACTGAATCTGCTTTTTCAACACAGCAAATAAATAAAAAATCAATCTGAGTTCTCTTTTATAAACGAGTATTTCGAATTCGGATTCCTTAAGGAATTATTACAAATCACCGACAATTATAGTATATGTTCAGAATTCAATCGCAGTGAACATGAATATTTGCCATTTTTTAATTATACTGATTAATTTTGACTCGATAATAAAGCTGTTAACACTTTTATCCACAACGTTCCCATGATAGAAACAAACATACACATAGACATATACAAATACAAGAGCCTGGTATAGAGAGAACATTTTTATTTATTTTGCAGATGTCACAGAGTGCAACTCAATCTGGTCCACACAATTCACAGACTAAAGGGATAATCTCGTCTGTGTCCTTGTTGAATCAGATTGCAAATTAATTCTTTGCAAAAATATTTACAAACATTATTAAGCGTTTCTGTCGTCTTGAATGTCAACTGCTTAATCTTTTTGTTGACCAAATGACACATTCATTTTGATACTGGTAGAGACTACATAGAACCAGCGGAACCCTTTTTCTGGGAATCACTTGGCCTTGGGCTGTGGACAGTGTTGAGTTCCAGTTTGGGTTTATAAAGATTTTGATTTCGCTGATTGTCTCAAGGACATACGGGTTATACATGCAGGTGATTTGCGTTTTCATGAAACTTCATCGGAAAGGGGATGACCATTTTGATTCATTTCCATGACCTCAGAAGCCCCGTTCTACTTTTATCTTTGGAAGAAAACCATTTTTGCAGAACAGGTTAGTGCAATTTGAAACAATTGCTTTAGAAATTGATTTGCATAAAATGTTCAATGAGTTTAAATGGGCAATCGTATAAGTGGAAGATAATTAGCTAGGGTGAGGGTTTTTTCCGATCTCAATATAATGTACTTCATTCACACACCGTTCATGAGAAGAGTTAGAAAATAGTTAGTCTTTTTGTAGGCCATAAACATTTTTTTTTCAGTTTGCAATATAGATAATGGTTGGCAGAACTAAAAGAAAAAAATTGTATTTCATACGTCAATCTATTCAACGCAGCAGTAAGTATACAGTTTAATCCTTTTTTTATTTTCCTCAGATATACCTTTGAGTTCTATCAGTTAATGCACAGAAATGTATCTGAATTTTGCAGTTATTGTATCTCGATATACATACCAATTATGTATAGTTGACCTGTGCTCGCCTGGCTTTGCCCGCCTGCCATTTTTTTCTTATTTGCAAAACTTGACCTATTTCCTAAAGAACGTTAAATACATGCTTCTTTAGAAAGTCGAAATGCATTTTCGAAGCTGAAATGTGTAAAAACATTAACATTACCAGGAAATCGGAAACTCTAATAGAATGGTACTATGTACAATGTATAAGGTATCACAAATTGCAGATTCTGCAGGCCTATGCTAAGGCCCGCTATTTTTGAACGAACATCTGTTTTGCTATCTCCATTGTAAACATTTCTTAAGCCCAATTTTAAGATTTACCCTCACACCAAATTGTTCCTTCTCCAATTGCATCACAAATGCTTACCTGTCAGATATTTTTAATTGTCAACGAAATGAGACAAAGTACGGTCCCATCTTCCTTCTCCTTTGCCATTTTAATACCAACAACTAATCAATGTCGTAATTCAAATTAAAAAAAAGAAACATACAACCTGTACCCGTAAATAATATCTGGAAAAATCCCAGCCGCTGCTCCTTTGGGAAAACAAAGATCTTTTTAAAAAATCAGACCACGCATTTTTCCTCCAGAAATGATAGAAATGAGCGCATACACTCCTGTAGTAGTTGTCCCTTGTATAAAACAGAAAAAATTGCACCCGTGGCTTCCAAAAATAAATAACTTAAAACCAACGCACAAGGCGAACATTATAAGCAAAAGCATAAGGGAAGGAAAACTTCAGCAACAAAATAATATATCTCCGTTCCTGTGCCTGATCCTGAATTCGTCAAAATCTTTTGTTCCTTCATGCTTCTGATATTGTGCGTACCAAATACAAACAGGATACGGAAAAAAGAGAAATGGAGACCCCACCACTACCACCACCCGGTACGTTAAAACACACAGGACACAACCAAGATGACGACGACGGCGACGAGCAGAGTAGAGCAACGACGAAATTCGTTTTTCGTTTCTTCTTCGTGTCCATCGAGTGATTTTGATGGATTGCTGTCATTAATCTACGACGTACGCAACTACCATAGGAAAAGCCGAGGATATTACATTTATTCAGTGAGACAAGCGGGCGGGGTTGGTTGAGATCCCAGCGCATATACAAACACACACAATTGGATAGATATCCTGCCACACCGAATACGAAACGAATCGCCACAGGATGCGAAATGGATTTTTTTGTTGCCCTTCTTTTTTTCCAAAAAAAAAAGAAAAATACGTTTTTTTTATCGTGTCCTTTTTTCATTCGCCTATATGTTAGAGGGATTCCTTGCTGTTATTGTTGTTGTTTGGCTTTATTTGCTCATCTAGCTGCTTGAATTTTTGTTTGGCAAAATGCGACAGAGCGAGTTTTACTATGGCGAACACACGGAATTTCAAAAGCTTTTCTATAATTCTCATCATTAAGGATGAAAATATATACATACATATATACGAGTATATCCTTGAGATCCTATAGACATAGAGAACTAGAAAACTTCAATTCCATGCGTTCAGGTTACACCAAAGACATATTTGATACGTTTTTCACATAGATACATACGTAGATATCTATTTGACGACAGGGTACTTTTGTGTACGCCATGAAAATCCTTAAGCAGCCGAGACGCATTTCGAATATTAAATGAACCAATAAATGACATTTTCGCAATAGTTTTTGCACGGGTTTAGCTTTTACAACATTTTCCAAAAAAGACGACGACAATATGGTGTAGGATATGCCAAGCGAAATTGGGAGGACAATGGAGTCGAATATACGCAACTTTGGTTTGTGGACCGACCCCGTAAGCTTCCTAATTTTAATATTAATTTTCTTTTGCTTCGTAAAATTTCCTATTAACACTCGTGTTCGAAAACAAAAAATCATTTGGAAAACGATATGAGAAGTTAAATCCCTTCATTTGTCTGTCCCGCAGGACAGAATCGAACACCATGATCAAGCTCGATATTCATTCCTGCCGATTGGATTGAAAGGAAAGGAGGTGAAATGGTTTATACTCGCACATACATAGGTGTTTCATTATTCATTGTATAGTGTCGATTCGAAGTTGATAATCTTCTGGGAATTGTCATTCGGGACGTAGACAACCCTCGATTAATCATATGTATTGTTTTCGATTATAATATTGACCAGGGGGATACTTGTACAATGTGGGGATTGTATTCTTTTTTTTCGTATTCCCTAACATGTGTGTATATGTTGGAAAAGAGATGGATGAAGGTATTAGTCATATGAAAATCAAATGAGACATGGAAATCGGAGAAGTTTCCTATCGAATGGAGGCGGGCATTTGTTTCAATGAAATATAACTTGATACTGCGAAATTGCGCAGCACTACGTAGTCTTCTTGCATTTGCTTCCTTTTTCAAGTTGACAGTTTTTGACTTTTATCCCTATTGATTTCGGTCACTTTACGCTAATGCCACAAGGCCATGCTCCCTGGCTATCTCTAAGCTGTCGCTTGAATAACCTTATATACGAGAAGTTAGCGAAGATTTAAAAAATGCATGATAAACGCATTTTATGATTCCAATATCATTCTGCGGTATGCCTACTAGTTCTGAGAAAAGCTGCTTAGAAATAAAATCACTTGCCAGAAATTGAAGGTAACAGATAGGTGAACAACTTTCTACCAACCTTTTCCCTTAAAATAACTAAATAACTCCTATAACTGTAAAAAGGGCACATACATAAAATTACCGGTCACTTTAGAGTCCACAAGCACCTTCTAGCCATGGAATTAGCTCAAGGCAATACTTGTCGAACAAGCTATGAAAACGAAGATATAGCGGAACGATCCTATTTTACTATACAAGTTAGAACTGCTTAAAAAAAACTCGTCTACGTATCCTAGGTATATGTACCTTACTTTGAAGAAGATGATATAACTATCAGTGCTTTTGTCTGCCAAAAGACTTAGCTGAATTTATTATAAAATAACATTAATTTAATATTAGCGAGCGAACAATTCACGACGTAAAGTAAAAAAAAAATTGAAGTCACTGTGCACGCGTAGATAGGGTAAGGTCTGTGGATAATCGTGGTGATAATTCGTGATTCGTCACCGCCTTTTGGCACATTCTGACCCAAGTCTTGTAGGTGTGCAATACTTGTATGAAATTTAAGAAGAAAATACGAGATCTGAAGCCCACAGACTTTGAACAGCGAAGAATTTACGCAGATGGGTGTTAGAGCAGTAGAAAGTCGATGCTGATTTTTCAAAGAAAATCTTCCCTAATGATGCACATCACAATAAGCGTCAATAAGCGAAATTCTCATGTGATTCACGAGGCACCATTAGGTACATACCCAAAAAGTAACTATTTGTGGTCAGCCGGCTTCATTGGGTATTACTTTTATGAAGATGATGAGGGTTGTACTGTAACAGTCGTTGGTAAGCGCTATAGGCGCATGATAAGACCTGTGGTCCAACTTGCCAAACATCGCGTTCGCGTGAAAACTTGACGTCAATTTGCCACCAAAATAATGCGATTTGAGACCGTTAGATTTATTTTTGCTGAGGTACGTTATAGGACATAGGACATGTCTACGCTAATAAACCCGAAAAGTTGAAACCAACTTATAACCAACATCCGTCAAGTTATAGATGAGATAGCTCTCGAAATTTACAAAAAAGTTAGCGAAAATACCCTAGAAAAATCGACTGCTGTCCAAGCTCCAGAGGTGCCCAATAATTTAATATTATTTTTGATAAATAATAAAATGCGTAGCATTTTCGATTAATAAAAAAACCGATGGTTTCTTTCAATTTGCGCATTTTTCTATAAAAAAAGGTTCGAAATGGGGCGTGCATCTGTCAAGTGAACTTCAGCATTTATTTTGATTCTGCAAGTGTGTAACCTATCTCTATCACTGAAACCTAAACCTGCCGGCAAAGAAAAACATGTTTGAAATGATATGGGTGACATGGCAACGAAACGGCTGATATCCTGGCCAAAAAAGGAGCCAACAGCCCATTTATTGGACCAGGCCCTTCATAACAGAAGACGCCAACAAAGTCATCGCAGAATGGACAACAAATCAACTTAAAGGTTACTGGAATAACTTAGAGGACCTGGAGCGCTCAAAAAAGAGTTCCGTAATCACAACAACAAAAGAACAAATGAAACCCCAAAGCTGAACAGAAGAAATTTGAAAAGTTTTTCCGCACGTCTGTTGGGACATTCAATCTGCAACAGCCACCTCTATAAAATGAAAAATAGCAACACAGACACATGCAGATTCTGTCGCAACAAACAGAAGAAACTATATAGAGCACCTGATCTTACAGTGTCCTTCTCTAGCAAACGAAGAGCCAAAACACTAGGCAAATATATATTAATGGAAGAATCAAACTTCTAAAACTCTGTATAATTCCTAGACTTAAAAGGGTGCATAATAGGCCAACTCTGGTCACATTGCCACCTCTAGCAGATTTATCATATCATATCATATCTCTTAGTGTAGCTTAGTACATTGGTATTACATATATTGACAAACTTTACCAAGCCAAACGAGTTATTATTTATTTGTATTCTCTTCATCTATGCACCCAAGGTTTATTTTATTTTATTATTTATTTCCTTGAATTGTATTTGTTTTATTTTTCTTAAAAGTAAAGTTAACAAAAACTATATAAAGGCGTGGTATTTGATTTCCACGCCAATAAAATTGAATATCCATTCAATTAATGCACACACTCCCGAGAAGGTTGTGAGTATTGTTATGGTCAATGTCCAGTTTTGGACTGTAGCGCCAGTCGTTTATACTAAAATATATAATTTTGCAATAAATTATGGACTCGATGTATGTTGTATGTATCATTATACCAAACCAAATTAAATAGTATTGAAAATTGAAATCGTCCAGAATGTTTTTTATTATCTAAATGTTTCTGCTTTTTCTCTGGCTTTGTTTTGTTCTTCCTCGTTTTTTCGTTTCCATAGTTTTTGCTTACCTCGTGGTTCTTTTGTTTAAATGTATATTAGCGAATCCATTCAGATTTTTACCTGATTCACAATGATCGAGGATAAGAGTTATCAAATTGATTCCAAACTAAAAAAGTGTTTGTTTTGGAAAATCAAAAATATGCGTTGAGATGACCGATGCGAGATGGCATTCCTTACTTTGTGTAATTTGGAAGGTTGCGTTAGGTTTTTTAAGTGTTGACCTTTTTTGTGTGCTAAAGTACCAAAACTTATTTCGATTAACTTTTCAAACAGATGGCCCTAAAAAGGCAGAAGTGCATATCAATTTATCAGTATGGTATGATGAAACCAACGTTTTGATTTCGTGCATCCTCTTCTATGTAGTACATTAAACATAAAAAAACTTTATCAATCTTTACATCAAGATAGCCACGAAAATATTACACAAATCAGAGGTCTAGGACAAGTACTGTTTGACAATGGGATACAATGTATCAATATTAACCCTTTCAACTATGTATGTACCACCTATGTAATTGACCGAAAAGTAAATAAAGTACACCCTTAAGGTCCAATCAAATGTCAGTAATATTTGTGTCTTAATAAGCCGACCGGTGATTTCTCAGTGCTAAATGCAGAATCCCACCCACTTTACAATGCCATGCGACAAGATGTGTACGCATTAATCTTCCAAATGTACACAATGTACACACGCAATTAACATAGTGTAACGTTAATTAGGTTGTCGTACGCAGATACACTTAATAAATTTAATTTTCTCTGCAATAAATCTGGAAGCCATTCGCCTGATGTAAAATATGTTTGAGTGAGCACACTTTGGTAAATAGGTGTAGGTACATTGGTCGCAATTAATTACTCCGAAAGAACCTCCTCTGACAGCACACTCTCTTCAGGAGAACAAAAAAAAAAAAAAAAAAAACAACAACATCAAAATACATTCGAGTATCGCACACGTAAAAATCAATTAATTACATTTTATTATCCAGAAGCAATTAATCAATTGCCTTAATTTCGTGGTAATCGATGCCTGTCAAAACAAATCTCCACCATCATTTTCATCATCCTCAAGTAATATGATTCCAGAACCAGAAGGAGCAGACGGACAGCATACACAACAATGCAGTGAAATGAAAACAACCAGATACAAGAGTCCTTTTCTCGAACAAGTTGAAGCACATCTTGCAGAAGCTGGCTACGCTGAATTGTTATGGTGTCAGAGACAGGGAGGTGATTGAGTGAAATTAATGGTTTGCTCAGCACCTCTTCGTGGCCTAAAAACTTAAAACTCGGTGTAAACAAAAATGCTAAAGAAGCGGGAAGTGGATATCCATGCTGGATAAGCCCTTAGCATAGCAGAATCCAATCGAACTATCGTACATCTGTATCTTCGGATGGGATCACCATCTCGAAGTTCAATTTCTCAATTCCAAATTGAACCACTTAAAATGTTGATTAATGAATTTAAACAAAATGCCGAGTGAGTGTGTACGAATATGAGTGCTCACTGCTCACTGCACTGCCAGAGGACAGCTTCGATATTCGGAAGTTTGAAATTTTGAAAAATGATCTGGCCGAGGATCGTTCTCTCAAATGGTCGAGGTAATTACGAGTATATCGAAGCGACAATGGCCAAGATTAATGCTATTTGTTCTTGAGTCAGCGAGGTGGGCATTTAGTGTGTTCCACATAGCGAAACCAATTGGCTATCGATCGTTCGATCAGTATCAAGATCGTAACAGGTGAACGCAGTGGGTAGGTGTCAATTGGGGCTGGAAGGAGGAGGGATTGGAAAATTGATGTGGATTTTTTTTTTCTCCAATTCACCATAATTTATTTTAAACGATCGATTTATCCGATTAATGAGCGTATGTCTATCAAGTGGTGGTGGTATTGGGGAATCGATTTATCTTAGCACGGGAGACTGTGCGTCTGTTTGGTTTTTGGAAAACAATTTTCAATTCTATGGAGTATTTTTCTTTTTGGTTGTGGATTCAAGTTTTCGAATTATACTCGATGGAATGGATCAGACTAATATTTTTAAAATAATACACCATGACAGGATACGAAAATTAAATTACTTGAAACATGCAACCATATTTTGGACTGTCTAAGACAGGAAAATAAATATAAAATGCAAATGATCCTTAGGGGTTTGATACGATCGCAGTAATTTGTTCCTAAATTTGTAGAAGCTAATATGTTAGATAACCAACGAGATTGCTACCACATTCTCCAATGTGAATGAATTTTTTCCAGCTACTTTGTTTGTATATTATCCCCCTGTCTCGAATAGTTTGTTTATATTTCATAATTTCATCACCATTTCACGGACTTATCAACTCTACTAAGTAGTTTTTAATTAATAAACATTATTTTCAGTGACAGGTGTACCAAAATATGTAGATCTAGTAGATATGTTGTGCTTTCGTTACTCGTTAGTACATAAATAACATTTAAGAAACGCAGAAAGAAATAAGGGTAATTTTCGGGGTTTCAAAACAATATTTTGGAGTATTCTTCAACTTTTCTTCGTTTGTAATAAAACAAGAACTACAGGAAAGTAAACTATAATCCGTCAGCATGGCATATGTAATTAATTACCTCAATGAACACATTAACTTAACAAAAATCAACCAAATTAAAATCTGTAATGTAATGTAACGAAATGACTTACGACCGCTTGTGCTAATACTCTCATGGTGTTGATGCTTTCAGAAACCCAACACTTGGGTAGTCTGCTAGACAATTCAGCTACGCAAAATGGAATTTACTCTCAGAAACAATTATATTGCACACTTCAGCTAAGCATACGAAAGAACAGAACAACTAAGAAGAATGATAAGTCAGAACTATGTGCACAAAGCCTACCATGACCTGCTCGTATTTATATTAAAAACGTATAGCAGTTTGTTAAATTGGATCAAATCATATTTTTGGAAACAACGCAGTGTATCAGCTTTTGTGACGTTATTTCTCGTACGACTTGGAAACCAAACAGCAGTCTATGATATGAAGCCCAGAAGGTGCAAATCCTCCAGTAAAGGTCAAGCAACAAAAGTCAGCGACAAAAGTTATGATGTCGATGTACGCCACCAGGGCAAAAATAGTCGCCGTCATCCCGCCTAAAACTGGTCAGACAGTCACTGCTAATTGGTATAATGAAACTTGCTTACCATAAGTTTTCCAAAATTTACTAGGACACCGACAAAAAGAGGAGCTGCGCCGCTACTTTTTGCACCATGACAATGCGCCTGCGCACACCGCTGAAAAAACCAACAACTTTCTTGCGCTCTCAGGTATCAATGAAATTCGTCCAGCAACTTACTCTCCGGATCTAGCGCAGTGTGACTATTGGCTGTTTTCGAAAATAAAAAAAGATTTGAGGGGAAAAATCTTCACATCTTCAGATTATTAATGCAGACAATGTCGAAATCGAAAAGTTCCAAAAATGGATCTATCGGCTTATTAATACGTGTGCAGTCTTGTTAATCGTAAAGAAT
Organism: Brachyopa scutellaris; assembly: GCA_949775065.1. Classification (NCBI taxonomy): domain Eukaryota; kingdom Metazoa; phylum Arthropoda; class Insecta; order Diptera; family Syrphidae; genus Brachyopa; species Brachyopa scutellaris. The sequence continues at coordinate 95,607,297 of OX459114.1, read as the reverse complement.
TGTCTGAAGCGTTATTTGCGTTCGATCTTTTGACCGAAAATATTGACTCAAGCTTTTTGTGGTTCGAAGTATCTGTAAATTTAAATGTTCGTACTTTAAGGCATGCAGAGATAATTAACGGAGATGCTCTTAGAGACTAAATATGCATTTCATGAACCTTTCAATCGGTGTTCCAAGACGTTTAATATGTTTTCTGATATATTTATTAACAACATTAGGAGAGCTAGTTTTAAGAATATTATCGTTGCTCGAGTAGTGGCTGAAGTATCGTTATGAATTTTTTAATTCATTTATTAACCTTTTAATTGATTCGCTTACTTTCTTGCATTTTTGATTAAAATAGGGTAGTCTTAAATAAAATTTATGTAGTTATTATACATATTGTTATATTATTTTATTATTTTGACAAAATAAATAAATAAATACATAATACTATAAGAAACAAGATCAACTTAATCGGTTTTGCCATAAAATAGAGCTGCACAGGATACCCTACCCTGATCTTTGATAGATACTTCTCTGTGCATGGTTACAAGATTTTCGAGCTCATTCGAATCATTCCTCTCATAAAGTTCAGAAACGGAAGCGAGCTTTGCCTACATAATGTAGAAACCAGTGACTTATCCAAAAGAGCGTCACCATCAAGCTTCGAACCCAAATAAATTATTCCTAGTCAACCAAACCTGCTGTCTTATAAGTCATGCAGCACAACTTCAGGATCAAGACATAAGAGAAAGATTCATTTTATTGTAATTTATTTCAGAAGTCATTATACTGAAATTGAACATCGCTTTTTGTCTCACTAAAAACACCCTATTTGAAAAAAATATATTTAGAATATCATCGAACTGCAAAGTGCATAATTCCGTTATGAGCATCTTGCAAGTTACCGAAAACCGAAATCCGAAAACACCTCTCTTCCTCCATAAATAACATAACCGCTACTACTGCTTTCTGAAGCCATTCTATGACAAGTGAAAAAATACCAGGGACCGAAACGAAAGTCTTTCAACTTTGAACATATAAAATCATTTATCAGTGCGATCCCCATTTTCAGTACCACCTACTCTCGGAATGCCGAACATATTCCAACGCGACCCCAGCGTCAGGGCTTAGTGCTATCGTGTAATTCATTTTAAATCATCAAACTTTGGTTTCAAACTCCCGGAATAATAATATCGTGTTAATTATTTTATGGCTTCAACTTAACGGTTCCATATAACCAACCAGAATCTTCGGGCTGAATCCAATGGCAACAGGATGTCTTTCCCTGTACACCCACATATATACTCGTACTCGTATTTTCGATAAGGCGGAGCATTGGCACTATGGGAACTACGATGACGATGATGAGAGGGACGATAACAACAACAACGATGACGAGGGCGATATAAACTAATGTGTTGCCATCAGTCGGCAATGGCATTCTGATTAAGCTCCTGGCAATGATGAACTCGGTGCGGTGATAAAATCATTAATCACCAAAGAATAATCATTATTTTGGCATCACACCTTTAGGGTAAGTTCACTCATCCACGTCGGTGAATTCTACACTTTTGCTCTATCTGTCTGTATACTCGCAGTGAAACCTTTCGGGGCAGGGTGGTTGTGTAATTGGTGGATAGAGAGCCATTATTGCACGGATCTGAGCAAATTGTGCAATTAAATTTGTTTGCAGTGAAAATTCGAAAGTTTACCAAGGCGAAGTTTCATTCGAAATGTAGTAAGGTGAAATGGAAGATGTTGAAAACCAAGATTTTCTAATTGGTAATCTTTAATGCAGTAACTTCACCTCTGCAAACATCGAACAACTGATACGATTCAAACTAGAATTGGGGTGACCAGCAGCTATTTTTTTTTTTCTTAGAATAATTGACTTCCAAAAATTGACAGCACTCATTTGTTATCAATGGAAACACCATCCTCTTAGTATCTGCCTCAAAAGCAACTATCCGTCATACTTGAAGGAGTCCCTAAATCCAATTTCAAAAAAATCAAATCCAATTGCAGTTAGGGTGACTTTCACCCCACACACACTCTGGAGGAATGCAAATATTTGTCAGTACACGCTACTGACTTCACAGTAATGTCGCACGTTTCTTAACTCCCAGTTGGTGTCCTTAAAGTTGATTTCTGAATTCCAAATGGTATTTGGAAAAACAAAAAGGGGATGTGTCAATATGCATACCTACTTACGCAACGCTACAGCTTCAAAACAAAAATGTCTGACATTGACAAATGTCATCCGTCATTGCGAACATACGATTGATATAGATTGGAATGTGACGTACACGCACGCACACACAATCCCTTTTATACAAACACTTGCTGCTTATTTTCTTTGCCTTGGAAGGCATCACCCTTAGATGATGAAGAAGGATAGGCAAAGAAAATACAAAAAAAAATAAACAAGATGGAAGGAACTATTTCCTTCGAATTACTTTAGGGATGAAAATGGATCTTTTTTTTTGGAACACACAAAAATTGAATTGAATACACATGCCTATGCCTACATACATTACTTTGTCGTTTTTAGTTTTAACTCATGTTCAGTGCAACTATTGGTAGGTAAAAGTAAGTCAAGAAAATGGGGATGGAATTCGGTAGGAATCCCAATATAAAGGTAATTTGGATGAAATCAACGGACCAGACCACAAAATACTTTTAAATTTACATTTTATGTACTTTTCCTGTTTCCCAAAATAAAAATGCGAACGGATTCAGAGGGTTCCAATTAAATGTGGGTAACACGGTTTTTTTCCGATTTTTATAAGAATTCACCTTTTTTGTCTTATTAAAAATACATGTAACAGTTATCTTTTGTAGTGTATCTATAAATTCCGCATAAGAATGAATTGAAATGGGCAGGTGAAGAAATTGGTATGGGTACAGATATACCGACAATCGATGTTTAGATAATAAATTGCTTCACTTAGAAGTCTTAAGTAGAACATATTTTGGGAGTGACTACATAACGTTTGCACAGGTGTCCCCTTCATTTTAGTTGACTAAGCCAATCACCTGGACTGGATAGCTTGACTTGTCTTTAATATCGTTGAAAACTAAACCCAATGAGTCAACTTTTTTGCGTTGAGGTTGGACTACTACGCATGCTGCTCGGGTTCAATCCCAGCCCGGGTCCAACATATAAAAAAAAAAGTTTTTCACGGTTGGTTCGGAGTCGGTAAAAAACCCTAGGTCCCTTCCATTCGTGCAAAAATATAACACGCACACACAAATGGTTTGGAGAAGCGGGCCCAGGTTCACCTCGAGCTGTAGCGCCAACTAAGTAAAGTAAGTATTCTATGAAAATGTTACACTTGTGCACTTTTACACTTATACAAGACCTGATACACCGAAGCGTGAATACCCTTATTGTATTTCTAGGAGAATTTAAAATCGATATTTTTAACTAGAGATACAATATAACAGTTTATGTTTAGATAGTATGATAACTTCCGATTGATTGTAGAAATTAAAGCTCTAAGCTCTTTAAATTTCAAAGTCATCACTTTTATTCACCGCATTTCTAAGAGCAGCAGTACGTCAGCTCAAATCTGACTCCGAACTCGATGCTGGTAGCTGAATGAGCAAAGTAAAAATAGTAGACCCTACTTACGTAGGTACGTCTTGGTAGGATAGTTTTACTTGTATTTGTATCAGAAGTAAATCATTATCTGGTAAAACAAGTACAAGAAAAATTATATTGAAATATAATCATCACAGTACGACAAAGAAAGGAGTACATGTATGTAGGTTACTCTTACATCTTCCTACCAAGAGTGAATGTACTGTATATATTATTATTTCAACGTAGGATTCTTTCGTTTAAAAAAGCTTATGGTCAACAAAGATAGAAGTAAGATGAAGAGCATAAAATCTTTTGTAATTCTAGTTTCTTCCTAAATGAATTGTTTGATGTGTAATCATCTAAGCGCGCGTTAGCAAAATTTCTACTGGAGTAATTCCGCGATTTCGGGGACGGAATACCGAACGGTTGCGAAATTTGTAACTCAAATTTCATAGTAGCGCGATGAAATATTGACATAGTGATTGCTTATGTTCCTGGTCAACTTTTATATATAAACTTTTTATCCCGGAAAATGGCATGGTTTTCAGAAAATAGTGAAAATACTGCATATTGGGAGGGAAAATATTATATGTTAAAAATGTTATACAGCCCTAACTCAATAATGGCTTATCGGATTGAAAAAAAAAAAAATTGGTGAAATTAGTAAATTTGTTCCTGATTCATTTGGGATATAAAACATCCTCCTGCGTTGTCCTGAAGCTGAGCAATGTTCAAAAAAATAATTCAAAACATCGCCCACAATTTTCTTTCAGTGGTGACCACTGCCAGCAGTCAGGCAGCAGTGGGTATCGTTGCACTAGTGTGTGTGTAAGTATATGTGCGAGCTCTAACTTGATCATAATGCTTTGCATTTCAATGTTCTGCATTCATTATCACCATTTGCGGCTCTCCCACTCAACCAATCTTAACAAATGAGGTGTCAAAAGAAAGAGAATTTTCTAGAGCAGTGATTTTTATAAATATTATTAACAATCTTGCATGTAGAAAACCTACTACCTATTTACGAATAAAATGGCTACCTACTGGCCTCTATTAGCCTAGTGGCACCTTGTTCCTAAAAATAAGAGCTACTTTTCGCGATAGAGATCCTGAAAAATATTAAGTGTAAACAAATTGTTTATACATATTTATAAAATCAGAGTGCATTTCGTCGTTGCTCCAAGGCATTATTTTCTTTAAACACCTCATTTGTGAATGTAGTTACGTTGAAATAATGTTTTTCCATGATAACTTCATTCATATGCTTTTTTTCAAAATTATTTATACTGATGAAGCCTTCAATCATACCTACAAGCTGATATTATTTATGTAAGAACTTGGATGAAAAGTTTTTATAACCGCGGCGGTTGAGTAGCGTGTCGGTTTTTCTACTTTTGGCGCAGTATACAACTGAGTTTAGGGGTCCCAGGCTCGTTTCCTGACGTCGACTGCTGCGAATGGTGTGGATTCGATGAGTATACATATATGCGATTGCCTTGAATTTTATCGAACATAAACTAGTTAAAATTTACTTTCTTTTCAATAAAGTGGAGCTCTACACTCCATCCGCGTGATGTTTACACATAGCTCGGGACTGTTGGATACAGTCGCATAATTTTTTTAATTGAATTCTATATTACTCCTAAAAAAGTTGTATCTCAAAAGCTCACTTTGGTTATTGGAACATTAATCTGTTTATACCAACATTTATACAAACCACTCCGTAACGTACACATATACACTTAATCAATGCTTAAACTTAACCATTTAGTGCATATTCTCCGTTTAAGCGGACGTCCTCTATATATATATGTCTTCTTTTTACTGAATTGGGTTAACATTTTCAAATTTGTAATGAATAATATTAATAATATTATTAATTTTTTAAATGAATAATAGAATGAGATTGCCTTTGTTATTTGGAAAATGGCAAGATTATTTCAAACCATTTGACGAGAGTGCTGATACAAATTGAAATTAGTGTGTGCGTCATAAAGTGATAATGGTAAATGGAAGAGTCTTAATTATTATAATAATAATTGTTTGCAGAAGGGTACGAAAATGATGATTTCTCCTAAAAACATTACTCAATTGTTTATGTTGACATTGTATTTTGTTCAAATAAATGGATTGCTGTAATGCAATTGAAATTTTGGGTGTTTTTTTAACGATGTCCGATTAAACGGATACCATGCTGTTAGGTTACTTTATATTGATTTCCTAATAGTCATTTCCATGTATTTGATTGCTGTATTTGATCATATGATAATGTTTACTATATTTGATCTTCAAAGACCAACTGTCGGGGCGCAGAGACGTTCCAGTGAATTGTAAAGCTGAGCTCGCTTAATTATGTACAAAAAAATCTATTCTATCTATACCGACCAAGGAAAATCTAGGTATTCCACTTGCTATTACAAGCTATCACTTAAACTTGACATAGTCAATAAAACAAATATTAGATGGTAGGGTCTGCTTGCCACTAGCCAGAACTGGCATAGACGTTCTTACTACCTACCTTCTTTTACTAAAAATATCTACCACAAATTGGTGTCGTCTGAAAAATTAGTCAGTCGCCTTAACGAACGACTTCTGCAGAAGTTTCAGAGGCGAGGAAGAGGCAGAAACCACTATTCATCTTCTTTCATGCCGAACTCTTGGAAGAAAACTACACCTAGGTGAATATGACTTCAAGGGATGTTTGAAGTCTATCTCGATGTATACAAAGCTCCAAATATTGTTGGAATGGAATATAGTATATTATATATTATATATTACTAGTGTGCCCGTGCGAGAACTCTCGCAAGAGAAAATCCAACCCCAATTTATTAATTGAAAGTGCAATTCGTTAGTGCTTCAGGAAATTATCTTTCTTTTGAAACCTCATTTGTTAAGATTGGTTAAGTACGAGAGCTACAAATGGTACCTATACTACAGAAATAATATATACTACTGTGCCCGTGCGACAATTCTCACAAGAGAAAATCCAACCCCCAAAATCCAAACTTTCCATCCAATATCCAAACTTCCCATACGATTTCCATCTGTCAACTTATGGAAATCCCATGGAAATCATACGCGAACTATTTATTTTTTTGGGAGTTCATTTTGGGTAGAATATTTGTTTTGATCGCTTTTTCAATTTGTTAAAATTTATAAAGTAAAAGTGCAATTCGTCAGTGCCCCAGGAGATTCTCTTTCTTTTGACACCTCAGTTGTTAAGATTGGTTAAGTGTGAGAGTCGCAAATGGTACCTATACTACAGAAATAATATGTATGATGATAGAAACAAATTGTGAGCCGATTTCATCAAACCACGAATCTTAATTAACACTAAAACAGCCCGTCGATTTCTTCAAGCTAGTATTCTTTCATAAAGTCTTTTGGAATCAGTACAGGCACAGACTCACTTACACATATCCTGCAAAATGAAATATACATAATGTATACTTATTTGCAATGAATTCTCTGCATAAAGTCCGCCCTATATCTCGGCCACAAAAAACAAAATGTTCTGAATTCGCAGTTTTTGTTTTAAATAAATAGTGTTTTACTGTAAGCAAACGACAAATAATAAAGAAAACGGAACTATTTATAACGCAATCAGAACATTGAGCACAACACTGCCACTTTCTTTTTTTTTTATTTGATTACATCACTCTACTTGACACTGTCACGTATAGCACGAGTTGAATCTTAACAGACTGTGAAATATAAGCTTCTACCTTGTAAGCATAAAATTTCTAACCAAAAAATCATTGCTTCGAGTCAACAAACGAGTAAATTAACAACTAAATGCATACGAGAAATACGCTTCCATATGCTCATTCAAAATATCCTGCACATACCTGCGCGTCCTTTTTGCAAATTTCTTCTATATGCCACTTATGCAAAACGAGTTGTCTAAACAATGACTAAATCTCTTCTAACCCCTACGGTCATTCGGATAATTTACAATCTTTGAACAATTTAAATGCATCCGACAGCGCAAGGATTGTCTGACAAAGGATTGTTGCACCAATTTCCGTATGACAAAACAGTTTCAAAATTTTGTTTGCATACAATCTTACTCAAGGACATCGAACAATACCTACATTCGTTGCCAGTTTATTACCAATTGCAAAATCGTATGTACACGCATCGATCCCTTTTGAAGTATTGTAATTTCCAGCGGCCGGTATAAAAGTCGGCCTCTGTCGCAGCCGACCATATGCTTCCTGTTGGTTTCTAGCTTTTTGAAAACATTGCCTACAATAGAATTCGGATTCGGTCACCAGCGAGAGCGACATACGAATACAATTCTATCGGCCTCTTTGACTTCATTCGCAATCACACAGCTCACGCAATTTACTCATCAGGATTTTTGCGAAACCGGAATCTGGGCAATCCGTAGACCAGGTACGAGCACCATCAGCAACTCATCATAATTAAAAAATGTTTTTCGAAAATTCGAAATTTATTTTTACAAATCATCTCGCAATCATTACGGTGTTATAGTCGAGGAGATATTTTTGTAATTTCTTTTTTTTTATAATAAATTCAATTTTAATAACTCCCATGGGAAAGATAGTTTCTTAGTGTGCGCGTATGATTGGACATCTAAGGACAAGCGTTTGTAGTCAAAGAAAATTACACTCAACAAAGTGGATTTAATTTTACGCAACTCTGCGATCATTTCATAAATAAGTACGCGCGTAGTAATTCACATCGCGATGAGCAGAGCAAGCAATGGCGCTGGAAGAAAACTAACAAAATGTTACCAATTTAAAGGCAATTATGGTCTGAGTACTTTACGGACAGATTTTCTGAGCTGACTCAATCAACGTTATTGCAATTTTTGAAGGGAAATTTATGTTGTTAAATACCCGTTGTTTACTGCAATCTGTTGGGTAATGTTAGCTCGAACAGTTGTTAGTGAGTCGGTGGAGGATTGGCTAGTATATAATGGTCTACATCTTGTCTAAGTAAATCTACTAGGGCATAGAGGTTATAGAGCATATGGACAGATACATGCATAGTAAATACCGTAGAATGGCCTAACATTGACCGAAAATCATAAAATCTTTTTAACCTTCTTAGCGACAAATAATAACCAGATATTTAAATTGTATTACCACTTATTTCATCCCTGGATATATATATCCCATTGGAACCATATTAGGCCAGTCACATCTTACAAAAAAAAAAAAAAGCCAAAAAATCGCAAAACGTGATGTAAAGCTGCATTTTTGGTATATTATTTGGACCCCTTAGGGAGGTCTGAAACTACGCAACAGTATGTTTTTTTTTTCACATAATGCCCACAATTTCATGTTAGGTTAGGCTTATATTTTAAAACTTTTAGTATTGCAATTTTTGTTTTTTTTACGATTACAAGAGAACTATAAGGGCTACTGACCCCGGTTTATGCTTAAATGCAAGGTAATTATATGTGCTAAAACTTTATTTCTCTCAATTTTTCTCTAAGCATGAGCGGTTATGCCGATATTCGGCTGAAAGCATAAGCAAGACTCAATATTACAATATTTTTGAAAAAGAAAACACTTTTTGAAACCTCATATCTCAAAAACTATTAAACATACGTAGCTGTGGTTGGACTTAAATTGTCTCAAAAGTAACCATCTCAAAATGATGGTGCCAACTATTGTCAAAAAACCCATAGTTTTTGGATTAAACTGCAAAAACTGAAAAAAGTCCGAAAGTATTGCAGTTTTTTACCTGTTGCGCAGGTAGCACAACTTTTTTTTGCTTGCAAAACGTAGTTTCAGACCTCCCTAAGGGGTCCAAATAAGATACCAAAAATGCAGCTTTACATCACGTTTTGCGATTTTAATGTAGAATTTGACTGGCCTATACATATTTCAATCGCGATCAAACATTTGTCCATAAAATATTTTTTTATTATATATATATATAATGTGATCTATAAAAGAATCACGCTTAATGTTGTGTAAATAATCTTGCCACATCTGACCCTCATTAACCGTTTACTAACATTTTTTAATCCGATTGGTAAAATGTTACCTCATGTTTTAAAACTTGTAAATGGACCTTGCCCCTGTACTAGGATAAAGTTGTTGGTGTATGTTCCTATCTACTTTTCAAAAATTGAAATAGCGTTTCAAAGCTCAAAATTGGCCAGTGTTAGGAAATTCTACGGTATACTTAGTTGGCGCTACAGCTCGAGGTGAACCTGGGCCTGCTTCTCGCAACCATTTGTGTGTGCGTGTTTTATTTTTGCACGAATGGAAGGGACCTACAGTTTTTTGCCGACTCCGAATGGCGAGTTGAGAAGCTCACTCGTGACAAATGATACTCTTTGATGCTTGTCAGACATTCGAAAGAGGTGGGCACTGTGAAAAACTTTTAGGTGTTTGCGGCGGGATTCGAACCCAAGACCGCTGGCTCAGTAGTCCGACGCACTAACCACTTGCGCTACGGTATATAATACTTAATTTTAGGAATATTTTTACTATTAACTTTCTTGACTTACGGACTTGTCCGTCCGTAAATATTTCACGTTTATTTTAATAATCTAAGTACAATATACTATGTCGAATTATTCTTCTGCGATATCACATACATATAAGTACATAGGTATGTACCTACAATGAGAGAAATTTACAATAAAAAAATCAAATAGAAGCATGTTTAACTTATCCGTGTTTAAACATGTTGCTTTAATTAAAAATGTAAACTAAATTCTGGTTTAATCAAATGTTTGGTGTTGAATTAACAAATATTTTAAATACATATTTGTTAACTTAAATTAGTTCATGTTTGATATTATCCATAAAATATGAAAAAGTTTACTTTAAATACAATTCTATTAAAATCAGTTCGTATTGAAATATTCAAACGGACTTCTATTTGATCTAACCATAAGCAAGTTAAGCAAAATTTCGTTTCAAAAACGAATACACGATCATTTAAAATAGGACTATGTTTGATTCAAATATGTTCATGTTTGAGAAAACATGAATAAGCTTGTTTTAAACAAAATTATATTGAAAACGTTTGGAAATTAATTATTCGAACAGATGTATATTTAATTTGACTATAAACGTGTTTGAATGTAACATGACTTGTAAATGTACCATAATTTTTTATTGCTTTATTCAGTTTCAAATATACACTATACAACTAACAAGTGCTAACAAAATTTGTGAATACTACGGCCAGAATATAAAAGACGCGAAATCGCATTTGCATCTTGTAAGCAAATCTCAAACAAAGGTATGTAGCTCCGTGTGCAATTAAAAGTATAAGTTTTGTCTTTTGACGTTTAGGTATTATTTGCAGATAGTGTTAATAACATAGCTTCCAGCTTGCTTAATAGTGTGATTACTCTAACAGCTCGTTTCGGAGATGCTAAAGTTAGAAAAAATTTGGCATACTCGATGCTTCATATTTTACAAGTCCTACCTTACATTTGTATCAAGAAGATGTTACTTAAGAAAGAAGTTTTTGTGAAAAATTAATAAAATCAGTTAAACTAAAAGAAAATCTGTTTTTTTTTATGTCGTATATAAGAACCTCTTTTTCCAGGATCCAGTTCTTTCTTGAGTTCAAAAAATGGGCACGAAATTTATATAAGATGGAAACTAAATAAACAAACAAAATTAAAAAAATATATATATTACATGTATACATATACATATGTATGTATGTATATATTTAAAGCACTACAGATGTGATTTCTCTTTTTTTTTTACCCAAATAGAATTCCCTTTGCATTAAAAAGATACCACGCCGGCGTGGCGATATTTTCAGCTAACCTTGCCGCACTAACACGAGTTGGAGTCTTCACATCACTAACACACATCGAGACGTTCAAACTTATCGATTAAATTCATTATAGCTGTGCGAGAAGGCGCTTGATGATGACTAAAAACAGTACGAACTTTACGAAACGTTTCCGAGATATTTTCATTCAATGGTTATAATTGTTTCATTGGAATACATAACACCGTGGGTTTCGTAAAGTAGCCACAATTAGAAGATTGAGACAAATTCACTATTCACGTCGTGAAGGGAATTATATTCTTGAGTGAAGAAGCAAGTGAATTTTAACTGATCTCCAATTTATCTCTTGAATTGAATATTTACAGAACTGACAGTGAACAGTAACTTTCGTTTTTTCTTCATTAAAATATTCTTTAAAAAGCCAATATGTTCAAATTTAGCTTAAGGCACCACATTAGCGAACTCCTCAGTGAGCTAAATATTGTGGAATAATTTTTGTACATTCCGAAACTAAAATGTGGTACCTAAACTGTTCGACTTAGATATGTTGCATTGGAACTAAATTTTAGGCATGTAGCGTACCAGCCTATAAAAGTCAAGCAAGCATACAAGCACTTTAACCAAGTTTCTATAATTACTTTGCACAATTCTTTCATCTGTCTAATTATTGATTTTCTTTGTCTGCTTTCAATTGAATCTCAATTAAGGTTACATTTCGGAGCGAGGGAATAAAAGCGATCTAATCAAAAAAGTGAATGAAAACCTGGCGAAATTAAACACGGCTTTTATTTTGGTCGTAAATATATGTAAATACATAACATTCCCGGAGTTAGTTCAGATCAGTTAACCGATCATACGTGAATTATGGCTTTGTCCTAATACTGCGGCTGATCGTGATAGCTTAAATATCTTCCACTATAATCGTATTGCCGTGATTGATTTTTGTTTATAAGCCGCAGTAGTCATTACAAATATCAAATCAGTCATTTTCATGTTTTATGAAGTTACTCATAATTCAATTGATCACAGTCAGCAATAAAATTATTACTATCACCCTAATCTTAGGTACGCCTGAACTCTAAACTGATTTCCAATAAACAAAAAGTTTTACTGTTCCTACGCAAGTTCGGTTTTGTCATCAGTGAACTTGAATTTCAAATATATCAGAATTATAAATATCTAATCATATTTCATCGGCGGCATTAGTCATTTAAGAAAATAAATCGAAAACGAAATCCGTTCACAGAAAAACCTCAATACCGCTTGGTAAGCAAACCAGTTCCAAAGATGTTCTTCTTATTTCTTTTTTGAATAAAAATGTCCGCTTCCAGCAGCTAATCTATTAACTAAACCAAACAAGACGCACATATTGCTTTCTTGCAAATGCCGCTTCAGATATACTCTTTCAAAACAAAGAGTTTTTCGATCACCAAAATGGAATCAAGCTGTGGGAAGTAAGCACTGTGAGTAGGTAGATACTTTGTTTACATATTTTCAGTTGCATAACTCCCGCAGCGATACAGCGCTGAAGTGTGCCATTTTTACATTAACAAAAAGGGAAGCATTCCGAATTGCATAATGGCAGACGTTTGACATTCCATTTACCTGCGCTTTCGGTTTCACTATATACAAATCAAACAAACCTACCTTACGTACAATACAATTGGAACGGTATGATTCAGAAAGGGAGAGTCTATTTGTTTTGTTTTTGTTTCGAAGATTTTTCGCTTAATTATACAAAATTCATCCGTCAATCGTAAACCGATTATTATTTAGCTACAAAGAGTGTTTCGTCGGAATTGGTTCTCTTTTTTCTTTGTTTGTTGTATCCAAAAACAAAACCGGTTCATCTTTAACTCCATCCACAACAATTCCATTCGAATTATGTAAATGAAACCTGTCCGAGCTAATGACCAAACCCATTTGTCATTTTCTATCCAATAATTTAGTAATTATACTATAGACAGTGGATGGTTGGCTTGGCTGACCAGTGGGAGGGTTCGAGTTCGACGATAAAACAAAATGGTGGTGGTTTGTTGAATTTTCCGAATCTTTTTATTGGGATGCTTGTCTTGAAATTACACGCATTCGAAAGCGTAAGTCATTCATAAAAATTGCTAAACACATCCTCATCAGCATAATATTATTAACTCTCTATAAAGTCAGAGAGTGTATAGAAGTGAAATGATGTTATTAAAATGTCTCACTTATTGCCGTAGTATAAGCATGGTGTAACAAAAGAGCAACAGGTACTACTGCGCTTATTAAATACGATGCAAGGTGCAAGGAAGCGATTATACATAATTGCAAACTTACTTGCGGTAATAATAACACCGCCACTTAGTCTAAACAAGATGCCCATCATCATTTTCAGGTAACGCAACGCAGCCATGAAAGTGAGCAGCATAAACAAAAAAAAAAAAAAGTTACACTGAAACATTTAATAAGCGTTTATGTGCGGCAAAGGGCGCGTAACGCAACATCCTTTCATCACCTGACCCAAGGTATTAATCATCACTTGCTCGATGGTGGTGAATGCTGATTTTACCCATCAAATCGGTCACCTCACCTTAATAGAGTAATTTTAAATAATTATTCAGATACAGGAATTTAAATTCAAGTTTTTTTCTTTTGCTCTTCCTCGATGGAAGTGTAATGTAGGATAATTTTCTATATTTAAGGTTACCACAAATGCGTATATACGTGCAAATGTTACATCATCCATATAAGTGGATCTCACTTGTTTTTTTTTTTTATATATTCTCGAAAATCAAAGATGTAGATTTCGGGAGATGTATAATTAGGAAGAGGCATTCTACCATTTTAAGTAGCGCTTAATTCAATCTTTTTTTCTTGCAACGCAACTGATTCTGTCACATCTGCTGTGAGAGGCAGTTCAACAAAGATGTGCAGAACCTACTTATTACTTCTGAAACGCGTTTCAGATCTCTCCAAAACGTGGTCCACGTGGGAACTTAGCTCAGGGCGTTTGAATTTTCTGCCATATGACACAGGTACTATGTTAAAAAAGAAAAAAAGGTTATTCACTCTGTAAGGTGTAATCATGCCACTTCCATCTTCATATTATTATAATAATCAGAAGGCGCCAGTTGGATATTATGTTAAAACAATCAACAAAAAATAGTTCGGCTAAAGTTCTGTTGAAACCACAGGACTTGCATATTGTAAGAAAATTCACGGTATGCATAGCATTTACATAAGTATATGCATGCATATTTGTATTTAAAGCATTGGTCTTCCTGAATTGCTTTTATCTTTTGGATTTAACTAAGCTCATTCGTATTAACCTACATTAAGCTATAATTGTTATATTCGACGCTGCTTATATATTTCTTTATATTTCATAGCAGGTCATGAAGTATATTTTACAAAGGTCATAGTTACTTACTTAGGTGGCGCTACAGTTCGGGGTGAACCTAGGCCTAAACCAATAACCTCTTACAGCTAGCCCGGTCCTTAGCTAGACGCTTCCACTTGCGCACGTCAAATTGGCTGAGGTCTTTTTCGACTTGTGTGCGCCACCTTAGGCGAGGTCGTCCTCTGCTGCGCTGACCCTCCGGGTAAGAGTCGAATATTCTCCGAGCCGGAGCGTTGACGTCCATACGCTCTACATATCCTAGCCATCTTAAATGCCCAATGTGCAGTTTTTTGACCAGGTTGATGTTGCTGTACAGCTCGTACAGTTCGTGGTTGAATCTTCTCCTTCAGAACCCGTCAACGCAAACGGGACCGAATATCTTACGAAGGATTTTTCTCTCGAAGCGACCAAGGATATCTTCATCCGCTTTCGATAAAGTCTTCAGCTCCATATAGCAAGACTGGGATGATAAGGGTCTTATATAGAGTCTCCTTAGTCGATCGAAAAAGGACTTTACTACTCAATTGCCTTCTTAGCCCAAAGAAACAGCGGTTGGCAAGAGTAATCCTTCGTTTGATTTCCGACGAGATGTCATTTTTTGAAGTTATGGCAGAGCCGAGGTAGACAAAGTCCTTTACTACCTCGAAGTTGTAGCTGTCTATTGTGATATTCTGTCTAATTCGTCGATGTTGGATGTCCCTTTTTGTTGACAGCATATATTTTGTTTTGCCGTCGTTAGTCATAGTTAGATTATTATTTATATGCAGGGATGAGATGCAACGCGACCTTAAGATCTATTGTGCCCCCTACAAGTCGTAGACGAAGGAACATCCCTCTCGTCATTATTCGTATTGGAATCGGTTAGAGAGAGCTTCGCTCACACCCATGCTATAGTTCACAGCACCTCATCCAGACCAATTTCCTTGAGAAATCACTATATGAGGTTGGGTGCTATGAGTGGTAGATCCTCTGCTGTAATTTGGTATTTACCCAAGTACTTGAATCTTTTTTGGGTTATGCCCCACATACCATCACTATGTGTTCTTAGGTTTCACTGGACTCATTTCAAGCTTTGCATGAGTCTTCATGTGATGGACCCAGCTTCCTGAGATGTCCCTTGAGTTTATTATGCCCCGGAAGGAACGCAGTCAGGATGCGGAGTTTGTTTTTGTTAAGGCTGATGCAAGATTTGAACCTCTTCAAGTTGTAATTATCCAAAAGTGTCTTCGCATATATTAGACCCTGAGTTTTTGTCCACGACTTAGTCCTGTTTGACTTCTCCAGTGATCGGAGCTCCATATCCATCGTTAGATAAACTCTCCTGATTCATTTGTGTTTGATTAGATCTGAACCACTAATTAAGATTATATGACAATTAAGGATCTTTTTGGTGGAGATTTAATGAACGGGAATTTCTCCTTATGCCACATGCATTCACATAGTGGATGTGTTCAATAGTTTCGTCATGTCTCGTGCCACATTCAGTTTCCACTTTTCCACTGATTCGGAGTCGGAAAAGTTTGAGCCTAGAGCTTTTATCGCTGCTAGAATAGCCGTAAGTATATAAAGGGTTTTTTTAAGGAGGTTTTTGATGAGTAAACATCTTAGCTCTCGGTATAGGCTTCACAAATTCCTCGCCGTCACGCGTAACCCGTAAACAAACTTAGTAGTATTAGTGTGTAATCAAACTTAGTATTAGTGCGTTCTCTGTATATGATTCTATTTGTTCATTTCTCCTTCACAGAGAGTAATAGCAATATCATGGCAACGTTAACGTCAACGTTCTCTATATTTGTCTACGCATCAAATTTAACGAGTACCTGGTACTCACGCCTTTTTCTTCAATATGGAATCACTCCAAGCCACCGACAAGAATGTACAGAGATAAAAATATCGGCGCCGTTAAGGTCAGTATTGCAGAAGATCCTAGTTCATCAATTCGTCATCCTGCGCAAGAGCTTGGCCTGTGTCGATAGACTTTGTGGAAGATTTTGCGCAAAGTTGTTGGTAAACAGGCTTACAAAATTCAATTGGTGCAAGGATTGAAGCCGAACAATCATTGCTTGCCTCACGAGTTCATAAATTGGGCACTTGAACAGTTGAAAGTCGAACCACTTTTTTATCATTAGATTTTGTTCAGTGATGAGGCCCACTCCTGTCTCAGTGGCTTTTTTATTAAACAATTTTGTCACATGTGAAGCGAGGAAAATCCACAGGTGATCCATCAGAAAAATGCACTTTTTATTGCAGTTCAGGGGCTGGCATCATCATCGAGTCGTACGTCTTCAAAAATGAAGAAAATAGAAATACCACCGTCAATGGTGTCCAATAGAAAGAGATATTCAGCGATTTGTTTCCGAAAGTGCGTTATTTCAGTAGTATGGTTCCACATGCCAAAGTGCCGGCGAAACCATCGAGTTATTGAACGAAGTGTTGGATGACAATATTATCTCCAGAAATGGACTTGTGGCCTGGCCTCCAAGATCATGTCGTCTACGTCTACTGCGCGGATCATATTATCAAGCGCTGGAACTTCAAAAAGAAGATTTGTTCCATATGATCGGTGTAAATTATATGCCATGTTGCGCAACGGCAACGTCGCAGTATGCAAGTCTTTCTAGCCATTGCAGTATGGTAGATTTATCTTTTGTTTCACTCCACCATGCTGCTAATGAGTATATGAGGATGGGTCGTATCAGCAAGAAGTGCTCAACGAAGCCATCTTATGAGACATACCGTGTCCTTCGACCCGAGTACTGCCGGGCAAACCCACTCACCACGCCACAATTTTTTATATATATTTTGATAATATTTCTATACAATGTACTTTGAAGTAGGTACGTATATATGTATACTTTGTGATAGATTTTTAATACGAAAATCATTTATAAGGAAAAAAATCGCAAAATATAGCCTATTTGACTCACCCATCGCTTTAAATTCAGATTGATTAAAGAGGTAAGTCTTAGTACCCTTATGTATTTCATTGTATTACAATTAATTAGCTTATGAAGACGGATTTAGTAATAAATTCAGCTACATCTTTAGGCGGACTGACAGCTACTAAGCGATTAATGCTAAGCATATGATACTCTCCGTTGTTTCTTCGCCTTCTTTACACATTCAGCAGATATTGTCTTGAGCAATTTTCATGGAATAATGTGTTTTTAGGCTCTACGTTGTCCCGTCCAGAATCCGGTAACTGGGGTTATCTGTCCTCTGGACCCCTAGAAGTAGAGCCTTGATTTGCTAATAGTATTCTGAGCGCAGCAATCACATTGAGCTTTGAGAGAAATGTCAAACGAATTTAAAGTATAGTGAAATCTTTTTTTTTTGTCCGATAATGAGAGCAGTCCGTTGCATTCTTATAGGCATTGTGTGGGGGAAATTAGGAATTTGTTCCCCAAAAAGGTGTCCGTTGATGCGAGTTGTCTACTAAATAGGGTGTCTGGTAATGAGAGATTTTACTGTACAGTGAATAGATATGGATTATTTCGAATTTCGGTCATGCTGCAGTCTTTTCCTAGATATCTAATATTGAAACATTTTTAATGACTTATTTTATTAATTAGGGATGTACATATGTGTATACATGAATTTGGAAGGTTTGAATATTTCTTAGATCCGAAGGGAAAGAAGGTATAAACTTTAAACAATTTGGAGACACAGTACAAAATCGTATTTCTGCGTTACCAAGAAGCTTAGCAAGTGGTTTGTAATGTGTATGTATTTCAGGAAAGTAGAACAAAATATAAAGATTTTTTCCAATTCAACAGAGAATGACTCATATTCATCGACAAGTCAACTCTTTAGTGATTTCTCGTGAATGGCTCTGAGTTTACTTGTTGCTCTTCCAGATTTCTCAGATCATTCAGCTATGGTACCTAATGTTCACATTGATTTACGCTTGATTTGAACATAGCTACCCTGTATTTGAAAGTAGATGATGAACCTGATACTCTGCCAGTATCAATATTTTTTCAATATCATCAGTAATACTACCGGAATGATTTCAAAACTAAGGTGCGATTTTTCAAAAAGTCGTTTAACTTTGTAAATTAATTTTCGATAAAACACTTAACATCAGCGTTATGGCGTCTCAGCGTCTCATCATCTCCCACATCGAGTCTCATTTGGTTCTTCAAAAAATGCTTAATGTGCTCTGAAGTAGAAATTTAAGCGGAGAGATAGCAAGTGTAAAGCTTGTCCTCGTGTCCTCTTGTCTCCATAAATGATGCTGGTGTAAAAGTTTTGTAGCTTTGTCCCAGTGGCAAACATAGTCCTAGTAACACTCTACATCTCTACACAGTGCATGTACTCGTACTCGTACTCGTAGGTAGGATAGGTTTCATCCTTTTGAAATAAGCGATGACAGCACACCATAAGAGAATTACATGTCGGGTTACATATTGTGCAGTTTCCTTTTCGTCGGTTTTATTTAATATTTGCGCCGGCAACGAGAGTAGCCAGCCCCAGCTATATCAACAACAACAACCTCAGCATGCACAACAACAGCGGCCCCAAAGGCACTCAGCGGTAGAGCAGGAAATTAAAACTCATAAATCATGGTTGCGTTCATATGCGATGATAGTCAAGAAGTATGGATTTTTTTAGTCCTTTTTATTTTGCATATGGGGTTATAGTGTGCATGAGAAAATTGTGCACATATTGATTGCACACAGCTAAAAAGGATGCATGGTTGAGTGTTCACAGGAAATCAGATTTCGATTCCGTCTTCAGAACTGAAAAACACACATACAATACAGACAAGAACAATACGAAATATTTTTCAGAGAAAATCCATTTTCTCCACCCCCCAACAAGGAAAAACTCAGTCACTCAAATCAATCCACCCTCAACGAAAGTGGAAAAAAACACCCACCCACCCATTGCCACTTATCAAGTGGCTCGCACTGAAAAATACAGACCCCAGAGAAAGCGAAGCGAGAGCGAGTGAGCGACTGTATCATAGCGATATCTATCTATGGCAAACTCAAGTATATATAGAATCCATGGAACACGCTTCTGACGTTGATGGATTGGAAGAACGGAAAGCGAAAAACTGAAAATGTCACCCGGATTAATGCACGGATATAAAGTATACACTTACACCACCAAACCCCTGACTCACCCCCTATCTACTCCAAAAAAAAAAAAAAAGAATACAAGTCTAATGTATCTGAAGGGCAGCCGACAAAAAAATGAAAATGGTTATATCGCCCGATACAGCCCTGCCTTAGTATCTAAACAATGGTGATGCTCGTACATTTTAAAATTGCCAACGAATCGAATTTTGAGCAAATATTGATATACCTACTTGCGAAGGCCAATTTTCTAAACATTGGATGGAGAATCAGGAAAAAAATTGCACGCAACGAAACACATGAAACGCATTTTATCCACTCCACCCTGCACCCTCTACTAGGTGGGTGGTTACACGGGGGTGGCGTTGGAATACAAAAAAAGTGAATTAATAAGCTGAGTCCATTACCAGGCATCGATTGATGGGCGCCCAACAATGGCATGGGAAATTAACCAATTTATCTTTGTTCTGTTTCTCAAAAGAAAAAGCAGCGCGAGCAGCAAGCAGAACACAAAAACGAAAATCACCAAAACAACAGCGCACCACCGAGTAGGAGCACACACAAGACCAAGAAGAAAGAATGAATAAAAGCAGCGGCAGCAGCACTATACCAAATCTGGGAATGAACAAAAGAATTTGACAGAAAAGAAAAAAATGGAAAAACTACTAAAAAGGACCTCGATTCAACGAGACGAAGAGTCCTATTCTCGAAAATGGGAAGAAATGAGAAAAATATGTTTTTTTTACTATTTCCATTTCTCGTACTCGTGCGACACATTTCTGCTTTTGAAGGATTTTTTTTTTGTTTCGTTTCCCTTTGTTTTGTTCTATCGGGTCTCGAGTCGGATATTTTTGTTTTGTTCGGATTCGGGTTCGCCTCCAATCCATTTGCGCCAGTGATGGCTGATTGTAGGTGGAGCGGGAACACTGTTGGAACATTTTCGAAAATTGAGACATTAATATGAGAAGTACTCCGGTGGCATTGTGTGCGGGAATATGGATGATGTAGCCATTAAGGATTAACGCGATTTCCTTTGTGTTGCCAGTCAAAACAGGTGGAAATTAAGCACTATATGGAGGGAAGTGAAAGCTATTTTTTGGAACTACGAGTATTTCTTTCTTACTTTTTTTTTTTACAACAGGATGTTCAAATGTAGGCAGCGTAGTTATGATTTTGATATTTTTACGCCACCAGAAGCGAAAATTTATTATGAAGGTGCTTAGTTCCATCGGCTTAACATTGAGTTAAAGGAGAGTATAAAATATAAGAAGTACCTCACAATTTTGATTTTTGGTTTAAATATGAATATTTCTATTTGGGTACGGAACCCTAAAAATGCACATATTTTGAAGTGAACTCAAAATAGTTGACTTCTTAATATTTGGCTGCACAGCAACCGAAATTATTACTTCTTTTTATCCATTGTGGCGGCCGCACAGTGTAACGAATGTATGAAGAAATAGGACAAAAATCAAAATTTAAAATATATTGCTTTTATTCATTTTTTTTGGTTGTATTTTTTCAAAAAAGGTTAATCAAGAAGTTTTACAAAATTTTCAAGTTTATCATTATGTAACATATGTTCATATGTACTAAAAGTTATTCGCTTTTCAGAGTCCGTAAATGAGTGATTCGAATTTAAATTGAGAGCAAGTGTTTCGGACTCATTATTTTCAGTTATATACTCAGCACATTTATTTAAAACTACTTTTTTGTGAGTACTGGTACATTTTCTAAACCTTCCTAGACCTGAATCAGACGTAAGAAGAAGCATTGTCATGATATAGTTATCCACAGAAAAAAATATATATTCACCGAATCGGCACGTTTCGGCAGCTAAAACTTGTAATAATACAGTTACAGGTACAGTTATCAACATTTTTACACAAAAATGTTTAAAGATATGTCTTTAGCTCAATTTTTTAAAAGCTTATCCAAAGTTGTAACATCACTTAAACCGAAGTTGCTTTAAGAAAACCGCGCTTACTACACAAATTTGAAAAAAATTAACTTATTTTTTTTTACTTAATAAAAAAAGAAGGTTCACTTTACGATTTAAGAATAACAACAATGTCAAAGAAGCACTACTCAACTTGTAAGGTGCAATGACAATTGCAAATGAAATGCAGAAATTCCAGCGCGATTATATTTATTTACATTCAAAATAACGGACATTTTTACTGCGTGAACAAGAATCGTGTATTGTCTAACGGATTTTTTGAAATCTTTGCTTATTGGCTAATATATTAAAAATATGAAAACATAAAAAAATAAAAAAAATTGTTTGTATTTTCGTCCTCTAGTCGTTACACTGTGGGCCGTGGCCGTGGTGGTAAGTGCGTTGGACTACTTCGCATGCTGCTCGGGTTCAATTCCCGCCCGGGTCTAACACCTAAGAAAGTTTTTCACGGTTGCCACCTATTTCGAATGTCTGACAAGCAATCAAAGAGTATCATTTGTCATGAGAAGCTTCTCAACTCGCCGTTCGGGGTCGGCAAAAAACTGTATCCGACTGTAGGTAATACGCACATACAAATGGTTGCGAGAAGCTAGGCTTGGCTCTGTATAGGACTGCTGAGGACTGCTGACGCCGAATATTTCTTTTTTAATTTTTTTTTTTTTTTTATCCAAATAGTGTTTTTAATTGAACATCCTTATTTCATCTTCTGAAATATTATGGGTAGTTAGATGTTTTGCTTAGGTTATTCTTATAGAACCAGCAGCGGCCTAATTTGGCAAGCGTGAGTTTCACTGTGTACACTGAATTGTTCCGATTCCGCAAGTGTAAGCGTCCGTTTTTTTAAACATTTTTTAACAGTTCAAGAAATTTATTCACTCTGTTTTCGATCGTGACGGTGAGTCTTGTTGAGTATGTACCTACTGTACACCCACAAAATATTCAGTCTTTCGGAATTGGGCCCCACCCCAGGCTATATTTCTTACACAAACTACCATGTTGTGACTCTCAGATACATGCAGAATGTTGAAAAATGCCAATATAAAGTAGAAAACAGGAACTTTATTAAACATTTAATTACTTATTAATACATTTTATACAAACTAAAATTATCTGAGAGTTCTCATTACATACATTTAGACCATATTCTGAGCAACTCTGTTTATTCGCACGCGTATTGTCTGCTGTCGATCTCGATGGTGACGTAGTGGTATCACTATCTGCTGATGTTGATGTAATGGTCAGAAATGAATTTCCAATGCCATCATTTCCTCTGCTAAGACTTTTTCGTTGAATGTTAGGTTTTATTGACTTCATGTATTCCGGATGTGTACATGATAAGCCACACAACTGTTGAAGCTAAGCCGCAAGGTTACGTTAGGTTGAGACGGGTTGTGAGCTGAGCACCAGAGTGGTCCCCATAAAATTCATACAATTTCCTCGAAGCAATTTATTATCCTGCAATTCAGAACGAGTCTATAGTTCATTAGGCTTACCTCTTCCAGACCACTAAAGAAGTTGCTTCTTAAGTGTTCCTACGATGCGCGATATCCTCTGCTATACATATGTATATATCATTACAGTATCTGCAAATGTCGATGCCTCTGAGTACGGGCCTCTTGGCGTGTTTACCCATGAGGCCATGAGGCAATGCCCAGATAATAAACACTTCACAGGATAATTTCTATAGGCAGTCTCCATTTACTTTTAGAGCAAACATACGCCAAATTACGGACGAACTTCAAACACAAATAATGCTGTATTAGTATGGTGAAGTTAGAAATATTCATAATTACATAGTGCTTACATTTTGAGCACTATGAATGTTAATATTTCTTCCCCTCAAAATTGGATATTTTAGGCTTGTGGGCTTGAATGCTTTTTGGATATACAATTATCCGCTATCTTTGTGGTGTGCCTGCTTAGTTTTGATGGTGCACGTGAATGATTATCGTGTTTGAGAAATGTATTACATAATGTTATCAAGACATGATCATGAGCAATGCTCTGGTTGAGATAAACAGTTTTGTGTTTAATTATATATAAAAAGTGAATATTATTTATCTTTGTTGTCATTGATAAAAAAAATAAACAACAATTTTTAGTCTTTGTATTATACGTGCATTTTCTACTGTATTTATGTAGGTGATATGGATGACAAAAGGACTCGCAAGGTCGTGAAGTTGTTGGAATGCGATTCCAATTGTTACCAAAGTTCTGATGAAAAGAACAATAGTTTCTAAAATATTGAGAGTACGCCACCGCAAGTGAAAAAATCAATGGCGTGCGCGAACGTGTTAACTATGATTTTCTAAGCTCAATAAACTGCGCTGGCTTTTTAAAATTATTCTTATATTCAGAAAGTAGTCTAGGTGGGTAAGTAAATAGGGCTGTTTGACGTACCTTACCATACACAATCAACGCGAGTGTATCATTTTGTTATCACAGCTTAATTCAGTAGTTTTTGTGTATTAAGGAAGTACCTGCCGAGTGTATACTATCTGGCTCTGGCTAGTGCCGGACATTTACAGAGAAACTGTAAAAGCTTTCCTCCGCAGAAGCTCGCTCGCAGCTTTTACAGTGGGAGTTGAATGCGATACCTTACCTACGAGCATTGGGGTCTCGGCCAGTTTGACTCTTGATCTACTGATTAGGCCAAGCGATCTATTTTTGTTATAAACGGGCTAAGTCTTCCTTGCCAACTGAGGCAGGGGTATTCAATTTCTTAACATTGTGCACTTTTATCTAATCTGACTGAAATTTAAAATTATTACTATGTCTGATACTGGACTGGTCCGCTTTGGATACCACAGCTTCGCCAAAATTTCGCCTTAAAGATTGCGCTGGATAGCGCTCTGGCTAAGGAAAAAAACAGCGTTGGAATGTAGCATCATCTTAAGGAAGAGAATTTGAATTACATATTTGCAAACCACGATGCCGTTAGAAAAATTTAAATGTGAAAGTTTTTACTATAAGTAGGTATCCCAAAACTTTCTAACGCAAATATTATAGGTACATAGTATACGCAGTCAGTATATCACCAATACCGTTACGCAACAAAAAATAAAAAAATCCTCTAAATCTTTGCCATCATCAGATATTTCACGGCGCATTAATTTGTTTCAACCACAAAACACTATAAAATTACCCGCCATCAATAATTATTATTGTTCGATCGCAATCGTTCTAATGAATGCCGTTTTTTATGTAGGTATTTTATTTTAAAGTGAGTATTTGGCAATTTAATTAATTTCGCTGCACTTAAAAAATTATTAAAAATCTACTCGAACTAATTGTGTGCATTAATTACTCACATGCATAATAATTGTAATTATTGCTATTTAAACCGATGAAATTGTTGCATTTTCAGTCTTCTCTGCAATATAGCCCCTAGTTAGTACATAGTCATAGCGTGGGTACTACATATGTATGCATCCCGCTCTATAGAGCATGTACTACGTAGCTCTTCCCCACCGTAAGGGTAATTAATTCAATCGCAGTTAATTACGTATGCTAAATCAAAAACAAAAACAAAATCATCAGCCAACACACATATAACAAACATATGTATGAGTACAAAATGAAGTAGTATAGTAGTTAACGGGCAATTAAAAAGAGAAAAAAAGCTACGCCTGTTTGAAGGGTAGCTTGGCGGCTATCCTTTACCACCACCACTTGTACACCATCACCCATTCCGTTCAACAAGAAGAACGCATTAATAAAATTGCGGTGATCGCTTGATGGGCGCTTTCTTCGCTCATTCACCCGCCCTTATACCGGGACGACCCTCGCCCCGCGCCATCAACACTGTGAATGTTATTGCTAAGTGTTTTAGGCACCTTATACACTATACTACAACCGACTAACAAACGGAACGGGACCAAAGAAAAAAGAACACAAAAATCCATCATGTCTGCCATTTCGTCTACTTATACTTCCACTACTGAATTTTCCTGAGACTGAAAACTGAAATACTGCTGCATCATTAAATTTAATATGATACTCATTTATGCGAATTGGTGTCGATTTGTTTCGAATATTTATTGCTGCAAATAAATAAAGCAACAACAAATGAAAAAAAAAAAAACGGTAAGACCACCTCCAGAAAACATGGAGCCAGCACAGAAAGCGAAAGTGAAAAGGTTTGCAAAAAACGTAGACCACTAGTCGGTAGCGTAGGACCTTCCAAATGTAGGATAGTTTTGCCACATACGAGTACGAGTACAAGTACAAATCCTGCATAGGTTGAGGTCTAATCATTTCGTAGCACCTGAACACTGCTCGCCAAAAAAGTATCTCAGTATCTTAAAATGCACCCATGTGCTCATTTATAGTCCTGACCTGTGACAATTTAGTATACAGGCGATCTTTATCCCCTTCTCTTTCTCTCAAAACGAGATGACTTCGTGTGAGTGTGTGTGTGTGTTGGAAATAAATGACATCAAATTTCAACTGATTTACTTAGCTTAGTTTTTGAAATTGAAACATTGCGATGATGATAATGGATACAACGCCAACGATGATAAAGAAGAAGAAGAATAAGATGACGACGTCGACCCCGTATAGTATTTCTAGATACGACTGACATCTCATGTCGCATATAGTGTCTGGCTAAAGTATGCGATGTTATAATGAACGCAATTGAAAGTAATTTAGGACTTTTGTTTCATATGGCAGTAGATACAATACAAAGATACACGTACTCGCATCATGTCATGCGTCATGTGCTGTGGTGAACGATGAAGTTTATTTCTTTGGAGATGTAGTAATTGAAGGCAATTTCAAGGTCATGTTCGATCTTAATTAGGGTAATGCTGAGAACATTATTCTTGATTTTGTCTATTATAGAAAGTGAACCGATTCAATGGGGATAGCTGACAAATTTGGGTAGCGATTGCAAGAGTGAGTGATGGGATGAGGTGAAAATTACTTTTTAACTCAAAAGATGTAAGCGATCTCATGGAGTACTTTGTCTGCATAGAGAAATACTTGCGAAGGAATTCATACATAATTCAAAGCATGATGTGATTTATTTGGTAGTATGTGGTTATATGTACGTACCCCTCTAATCTGTCTCATACTAATTTTCCAGTAAGTAGAAATTGCATGATTTGTATTTCAACTGCACTCACTATGTTCAGATTAGAAGATTTGAAATTTGTAAAGAAGCAAATAAAGGACGAATGACGGACCTTAAAGTTCTTTATACTTATACCGTAATGCATATTATATACTTTTTTATAATCTACACACGCTGAAGAACAAAAACGAGAGACAGACAGATCGGCGTAAGGATAGGAAACTCAGATATTGTGTTTCAACTAGCTCTATGGGTGGTGTCCAGGATAACTGGAGAGTTTTGTGTATTGTTAAAAGTTTTGCCCTAGCTTAGGATTCTTACTTAGTTGGCGCTACAGCTCGAGGTGAACCGGGGCCTGCTTCTCACAACCATTTGTGTGTGCGTGTTATATTTTTGCACGAATGGAAGGGACCTACAGTTTTTTGCCGACTCCGAACGGCGAGTTGAAAAAACTCTTTTAGGTATTAGACCCGGTCAGGAGTTGAACCCGGGCAGCATTGCGCACTAACCACCACGGCGACCACTTAGGATTCACAGAAGTTTTTTTTTCCAGATGTTTCCAATTGTTGTTTGTGCGATCAATTTCTTCAGCCATACCACCATCCCCTACTGCCAGTGTTATACCTTCACAGTAGGTTTTACATTGGCTTCTGAATCTGATCAACTTATTTTTATTAGAAATAAACGTTTCGGCGACATCTGGATTTGAACCACGAACCTTCAGCGTGACAAGAAATGATGACTTAAAGTTTGAATTATGCCTAATAAACATACCAAACCGTCTGGCATGCGAAATAGCTAAATTTAGCAATAAGTTGTGGAATTTAGAAGTCAGACTTTCAAAGCTTGAAGTCCATGCTTTAAATCCTAGTATGCAGCTATAGTTGACGAGGATTTCCTTAGTTCTTTGAACCATCTTCCACAGGAGATAAGTACAAAGTCGCAAAAATATGTATCTAAGATGTTAAAACTTGTGTGATGTGGAACTCTTGAATTAAATCTATATTTTGCATAACGAGGAATGGTATGTAGTTTATAGTTTCCAATTTTGCTGTAACAAAAAAAAGCTTACTAAGCTGAAACCGTCCAAGTAAAACTAGGCAGGCATTAATCATTTTCGTGTGTATTCCACTTGTTGTAGGACATGACAGATTCGTTGAACACTCTATTGTTTTTTTTTAACTTTTTATGACAAATGTACGTTTCCTTTACTCTATTTCTCACAGGTACCAAGAATACATTTCGGTAGCACAATTGCTGGGACAGCGAATTAACCTACAGTGACCACGAGTATGTCATGTAATATTTAATGGATTGCACTTCTAAAAGGTACTCAGTAGTATCCTTTTGTTGGCTAGCATTAAAGTGCTAAAACTGATTTGTTTTGTAGTATGAAGGCGAAAAGATTGCATAACAATAAACGAATGAAGCGCTTTGGGGCAAAATTTTAACTTGTAAAATTTATGGCGACATTTAACTAAAATTTGTTAGTGAGACATTTACGTAAATACTACCTGCACAAAATCCCAACCTACATATGTATGTATGTCTAGAATACTCCTCGTACCTTGTGAAGACCATGCTTTGCTCTACCTTAATGCCTAGTATTAAGGTATAATACTTACTTTAACATCGACTTTACTTTAACAACGTTGCATAGCTTACAGGAAAATGGTAAAAAATTATAAAATTTCGTGTGTCAATAACTAACGACGCATTGTTTCCTTCGTTTGTAGAAGAACAAACGTCATGATAAAATAAACACGGAAACGTTGTGAGCGGATCATAACCATAATTGTAAATATATCACGCTAATTATGAAATAAATATATTTTGATAATATTTCTTTGTTGAAGAACCATGCACCCGGATCGGATTTTGGTTGAACAATTGCCTGGCTTTACATTACATTTCCTTAGGGGTTAGTGAAAGCTAAGCACTATTTCCGCAATATTTGTGCAAGTTTCAGTTTTTTTTTACGAGTTCAGGAGTTTTTTTTTATGAAGATCAGTAACTTTTGGTAAAAATGCAGTTCTTTTATTATAAATTCCCTATCCTAAAATGTTTTATATATCACTATAAAGCGGATCCAATACAATGCCATCAAGTCCACCGTTGATAATATAAAGCGGCTAGAGGTTGGGCCAAGTTTTAGCTACATTTTTATAACCTCCATGTACATATAATTACATGAAAAAATATCGAATATTAAAGTAACCTATTTGATTTCAACTATCTACAACATTGTCTTTTATTATATTGATTTAAAAATAAATATTTAAAATAAACACAAACCTATTTAATGGACAATTAATGTGGTTAATAATAATTATCGGCACATTTTGTTTCGCCAACCACAGACTGTGTTTGTTTAGAAACGATAATGATGAATGAAACATACCAAAATAATTTGTTTGCAGTCACGAATATGCATAATTTATTTCAGCGCAAAATTAAAAAAAATTATAATGCCATATCTATTTGTTGAAATAACAAAGATCCTTGGTTAACATAATATCAACTCAGGATTTTGGTCTGTTTTGCTAATGAAAATATACAAATTTTGCGTTGAAATATAGGCGCAAAACTATAATCCGTTGAACTTAAAAAGTTTTGCTACGAAATAAAGTAAAAATAAGTGTTATCGTTAACACCTCATAATAAAGTTAAGCTCACTCGAAACTCACTTTAAATATTTAACGTAGAGTTTAAATTAGGGAGGTATTTGTCATTTATCACACACACAATTATTGTAAATATACAATGTCCTATAGACAAGTTGAAAAGTAGAAACTAGTTAGCGGCAGGTTGAAAAGCTGCGTATAAGTAAGTTTAAAGTTTGATATTAAACATGGGATGTGACACCAGTATTTTTGCTAACATGTCGAAATCATCTTTTGGAAATACCTAAGCATTTATATGTTTTCAGAACTTCTATTTAAAAAATAAATTTGTTTGCACTTATTCTACAAAATGAAATACATGTATGTATATCTACATTTGCATTAAAAAATGTTCTGATCTCGTTCACGAAGCAAATGAAGATATAGCATGGCTTTCTTGTAGATAGAGATACTTAGGTTGTTCCGTTTACTCCTTATAATGAACAAATCAAATGTTGTCCTTGTCAAATACGGAAAGTAAATATTAGCTTTTTTTAAATAAGTATTGTACTTTTATGTTGCCTATGCAAAATATAATTGTTATGTTGTTCTCGTTTGATAAATTGTTGAAATAATACAGCTATTGGTGTATTGCGACTTTAACCCTAGTGCAGTGAAATCGGACACATTTTTTTCTGCCAAGTTTTGAAACCTGGATTTTTGTGCTACTAGCTGCTACTACAAATTATGTTCTGAGTCCATTTTTAACGTTTCTTACGATTTAGTGGTCGCCGTGGCCGTGGTGGTTAGTGTGTTGGATCACTACGCAATGCTGCCCGGGTTCAATTACCCTAAAGAGTTTTTTCACGGTACCACCTCTTTCGAATGTCTGACAAGCATCAAGGAGTATCATTTGTCACGATTGAGCTTCTCAACTCGCCGTTCGGAGTCGGCAAAAAATTGTAGGTCCCTTCCATTCGTGCAAAAATAACACGCACACACAAATGATTGCGCGAAGCAGGCCCAGGTTCACCTCGAGCTGCAGCGCCAACTAAGTAAGTAACGATTTGGGAGCACTCCATACATTTTTTCCATATTTTTTGTTCAAAAGTCTACAAGTTATTTTCAAGTTATTTACATTTATTTATATTATTTTTATTTGCCTGTGCATTGTTTTTTATGCCATTTCTGTTGACATATGCTTCTTGAAAACAGTCAATTTCGTGCTAAATCATCCTATTTGTTTAGTCTATAAAAGAATCACGCTTAATTTTATGTGAATAATCTTGCCCTCATTTACCATTTACTTACATTTGTTTATTCGTGGGGTAAAAATTTACCCCAGGCCTTAAAACTTATAAATGGACCTTGCCCCTGTACTAGGGTTAAAGGAATTATATAGTGAAAATCGTCGTTTTGTATGAGTACACACACAATGTTGTAGTGTCTTCCTGTTCTCTAGATTTCATCAAAGAACATTTTTGCTGAAAATATCCGGATGTTTTGTACAACACTGTACCTACATAATGCACCATAATGTACGAATTACATGCTTAAATTTGAAAAAATATCCATATGCAGGTAAACGTACGTATTTTCAGATATTAAAGGTAACATATCAGCTTACCTTTTTCGCATATACGATCTTTAAAAAACCATTTCAACAATTTCTTAAGACAGGAACTTAAAAACTTACAAGAATTGCGCTCATTCCATGGTCATCCAAGATTCCTATAACCGAATACCTACTATTATACCTAATTATACCTAATTTATCTAAATAAAACAATAACCAATTTTTCATCTCCGAGTTATTTATTGAAAGCTTTAATAATTATTTGTAACACAGCAATAAATTATTAAAACATGATTTACATCCATAGTTTCGTAACTATTCATTCATAAACAAAAAATTAGTTTTTCAAATAATTTCAGAGTTTCGCTATAAATGAAAACAAAGTGTTTCAAGCTTTCAAATCAAATATCTCAGATTAACTGTGATTGTGCACTTTGAAATTGTCTCCAACTTATTGAATCTTCATAAGCACATAATGTATGTATGTACATACCTACATTTAAAACTATTTTATTCTCACATGCATCTGATTTAAGAGATAAATGTTCGTGCCGTTGGCAAAAGCATTTTATAGTTTCTCCAACGGCAACAACTTCACTCACATCCGTCGGAAGTCTCATATACGAATTTTTCTCTTCAGGATTGAATCTTAAAAAGAATATAGTTTTCAATTTCACATTATTTCTCCGCATATATGTACATATGTATGTATACAAAGGATCTACCTACATAAATGTATTCTCTGTTCCTATAACTGTAAGTATAAAACATTCGATTCGACATGTCATAACTACCTCTCCGGCTATTATGATAGCCAACGGTATTATAAGGATAAAATTGACAATTCTCTCGGTACTTTCTGTTGAAGGATAAGAATTCTCATTGCTCATTCAAAAGTCATTTCCTGTTCTAGCGGCAAATCCTCGACCGCGGAATTTCTCAAAACTGCATTAAAACACAGTAAAAGAGCAAAAGTATCCCGGAAATAAACGAAAAATTCAATTTGGAGTCCGTTCAAAATTCCCACTTTAGACACATTCCAACGGCAATGGCCCTTTTCAGCCCACCACCATTGTTATGGAGTTCACGACGCATATCTCGCACACAGCCGCTATACTCGTCCCAACGCACACACCACCACTTCCTGTAATACTCAGCCGCACAGCCATATTGAAATCATTCAAGTATTTCGAAAATCGGGGGTGTGGCCAACTGTAGCTAGTGCCCATTTAGTAATGGCACCCGAAATATACCAACGTTCAGCTCATCTGTTCGGTAGAGAGTGCGACTATATGTGCGCCGACATCTAGTTGTCGCTGCCACCGATAGACGGTTCACTCATTTTCGAACTTAGCCACGCATACTTTTATACTGCGATGGCTTAGAAGGCATGAGTATTTACTTTGTTCGACATGACCTGCGTGTTTGGGCTTGCTTGCCGCATCAATGTGTGTGTTTAGTTTCAAAGTTTATGTAGTGGTGTTAAACCGCTCTTAGGGATGTCGACATTGCTTCCATTTTCTTCCGCTGGCAAGTAAATAGATTTTTTCTGTTTAAATTCCCTTTTGGTATATTTTTCGAATTTCTTTTCGGTGGTTTGAATTTTCATTTCGGAAAATCTACCTGTTTTGAGAGTTAAGTTCGAAATGGAAATTGCTGCGATTAACCGCTGCCGCAGGTACTCGCGCCTGTTGATTAGAGTGCAACTGCTACTCTATGTTATGATGGCGAAGGTGAGTCCTGCAAGCCTGCAACTGCAACACGATTGCAGGTGGCTTTATGGGTGGATACAATGTGTACCTCCTGCGACTTGCAAATGCATTGTGATGCTGATGATGTTGTCGATGCTTTAAGATGTCTTCATCGGCGCGACTGGCAACACTTTGAGGATCATTACCACCAAGTGGCACAACTGGGATAATAATTTAGTGCTGAAGGATAGTTGCAGGAGCACACAATTTGTTTATGGACAATCGATCATAGTCATTTATCTTGTGGCTTGTAAGGATGTTCAAATATTTACCCAATATTTTGATGATGTTACAATTGCAATAAATGACAGTGCAGATGATAAACGATTTGATCGGTTTATTATTCGAATTATGGGAAAAACGAATTTTAAGTCCGAACTTTAGTGAAAGAAAACAATATGAACTGAATTTTGGTCAGTAAAACAGTTCCTAACTCGAAGGTGGCGAAGATTTCGTAACACAAAAAACAAAATTTTATGTACAAAATTGCCAAATTTAATTAAGTATTTCCACCGCACCAAAATCTAATTTTGTTTTTTTTTTTAGTTTGTAAGTACATATGTATGTACATAGGTAGATGGAATTGATTTATCAGGACGTTTGACGGCAAAATCACACAAATATTAAGTAATACCGATTTTAATGTAAATTCTAAAAGGTAAGAGTTTGATTTAGTTTTATTTATTGTTTAAAGATATTAAAAAATGTTAATACTTTACTTACTTATTATTTGAAAAATGAAACACAAAATGTAGCAATTATATAGGTAATGTTCTTTTGTTTATTGTGTAAATAAATATTTCTATGATTTCAATTAATTATTTACTCTTAGAAATTCGTTTGTATAAATGATATTACATAATACCTAAATTTATATCGATACTCCTTGTCTAAAGGCTAATGCTTGGAGGTTAATACCTTTAATCCTGATCCAATTTTTGCTGGTTTTTGTTGAGTTGCACAATTGTGTGCCCTAAATTATTGATTAAAGAGGTGGAACTTACGAGTATAGTAGTAAGTACCCTTATCATTGCGGCCGCACGTTGTCTCGTATTTTTATTGTTTTGTTGTATAAAATGTTTCCTGGTAAACTTTAAAAAAAATATCCTTTAAACAAAAATTTGATTTATGATACAGTTTTACCATTTTTTCTTCAAACTCCAATAATATAATTACGATTTCCATGTAAATTGTACATGCTTTAAGCAACTTTCAATAATAAATTGCATTCAAAAAGACGAACATTTTTTTTTATTATTTGTATTTTATTGTATTTTTAAGCCACATTTTCCAGAGATCATCTAGTCAAACTCAACTCAACAAAAACAAGGCTATTTTGCAATAGACATTTTGAAATGTTAATATCATACGTAAGTAAAAATATTTAAACTATTATTTAAACCTTACTGATTTGCATTGTTGCGTTGCTTTTATAATAATATGATTTTTTTTTAATATTAAGTGGTTTTTACCGGTTTCACTAGCGTTCTATTTATTTATTTATTTATATTTTATAATTAACAAACATATACTTAAATTTTTCTTTTTTGTAATGTTAGTAAACCATAAATTAAAAAATAATTTTCACAATGCCAAATTCTTTAAAGCCTAGTGAAGGCATTGGCCTGATCTGAAATAAAAGTAAAGGGTTTACTTTTTTAGTTTCTTTATTAAAATAAGCAATTCTTTAAATTTGTTTATTACTTCCGTACTTCTATTGACCACACTAAACTAGATGTTTATGTTTGTATTCATATTTCCTATTAAATGATGAAGTAGGTATATAACTTAAAAACAAAATGAATTAAATGTTTTTCTGTAACAAATTCGTTTAAAGACATATCCATGTTTCCATACGTAGAGTTTAAATTAACAACTAATGCCCAGTTTCACAGTGGGAGTTTATTGAAGTTTAAACTTTTAGTTTAACTCGTTCGGTT
The DNA here is from genome assembly GCA_949775065.1 of Brachyopa scutellaris. Taxonomy (NCBI): domain Eukaryota; kingdom Metazoa; phylum Arthropoda; class Insecta; order Diptera; family Syrphidae; genus Brachyopa; species Brachyopa scutellaris. The sequence continues at coordinate 95,572,610 of OX459114.1, read as the reverse complement.
TCCCAGTCTAAACTAATCTTCCAGTTAATTAAACGTACTTCTGAAAGCTATTTGTCAAATGGTATTTATAACTTTTTTAAAAGGGCAATGTAATGGGAGACAATGCTACAAATTCTGCTTGCAGATAGTTTAAAAATACCAAAAAATTCCCCCGGAGTAATGAGTAGGGATCCACTGGCATAGAAAAGTCAGTCAAAGTTTGACTTCGGCGGATATTGAACTATTCTTAAAAGGTAGTATAAGTTATTTTTTGCTATTGCAGCTGTTAAAATATACCTCAAAATAGTTGTGTTTCAGTAAAGTTTAAACGGCAGAGTACAGGCGTTCAACTGAAACGACGAGTTAAACTCTACTATGGGTTTAAATATGCACTGTGAAACCGAAAAATTTTTGAACGGAAGATTAAACCAAAACTAGAGTCTTAACTCTTACTGTGAACCTATACAACTTTCGGTGACTGCACGAAGTAGAACATCCAAATATATATTGTCCTGATCTAATTTATTGATTACTAAATACAATCATCATGTATCACATAAGTCCCAAGAGTTTTTCCTCTAATGTCCCGAAAAAGTAACAAAACAATGGATTAACAATTGAGCCGAAGCTCGACAGAAATTAGCCTTATATCAGATGCAAGTTTACTGTCAAAAATTACACGGAGTTTAAATCATCTAGGTTATCACCTACTTATTCCTGATATATTTTATACTGACGTCATAGCCGCGCACTTTGCTGTTAGAAAAAATCTGAAAAAAAAACCTTAAATAAATGGGCGGGCTTAAAAGAGTTATATGTATGTACGGTGATGGGAACTATCGTATAAAAACTATCGACTTATTCGAATAAGTCGAATAGAATATTCATTCATTCGATAGTTACTAAGAATCTATTCATTAAAATATTCGTTCACTATGCAATTTTTGTGTGCCCGAATTTCATTTAAACGAATTTAGGTGCTTCTACAAATTTGTATTCGATAGTCCATATGAACGATTTGATCTGAATAAATAAATTCAGTTACTATTTTAAGTCGATAGTCTATTGGAATAAATTCAGTTAATATTTTATTTTCAGTCTATAGTCTATTCGAATAAATTCAGTTACTATTTTCAGTCGATAGTCTATTCGACTTAATTTTTACGAAATGTTTGTGTATACACAACTGATGTTAAGTTTCATAAAATTTGTATGAACCAGCATTCACCTAATTCCTTCAGAATTTCAGACTTCTCCTTTATTGTTGAGAATGTGTTTCTTGCTTTCAGATGGTAATCGAAATATTTGTGAGTTCACATTATCGGGAAATTCACATTATTGAGGTAGTAGTGTATAAGAGTTTTGGTATTTTTAGATGTATTTTTTTTTTTTTAACAAAAACACTTGCCTGTTTTGAGACATTAAGGTTTTCTTTAATTTGAACTAATGAAATGAGCAATATCGAATTAAAATTCTATTAGTCTAATCGAAAACTAAAGTGATTCTAGTCTATATGAAGCACAAACATATTATTTATTTCGTGGAAACATAGAAGAAAGGTATTTTACATAAGATCTTAGTCTAGTAGTTTCATGTAACTTCTACTTATGAATAAAACTAGATCTGAAATCTAAATTGAAAGGACACGACTTGGACTTAACCTACAGTACGTTTCCGTGAAGCCCCCGCATGTTGCTTGGCTTAACTTACTTAACTACTTTCATTGGGTTTTAAGCAAACTTGTCGACACGCCATAGGTAACAACCAAAAAATGTAGAATACAAGCAAAAGATATGCAAATTACATATAACAATAACTTAAATCTAATTTCTAAATCTAATGGGAAATTTCACTTACCTGTTATTAATTTGTTCCCGTATCATCCCCTTCAATATTTCTATTTCTCTTTCACTGCATAATTCCGTCATAAATTCCCTGCTGCAACAATGGCAACAAACTGACTGACATACGTACACGTAATTATTTTAAATGCTTTTCATTATCAATCTCATCAAATGGCCTCCCACCGTTAGAACGGAATTCGCTTTGATCAGACCAGACAAGAAAAGTTATTGAAATCCACCCAGTAAAACAATTTCCTCCGTCAACCCCATCTCGTAAATCCCGTCCCCCATCACCTTCTCTCACCGTTGAGTTAAAACAATACAATTGAACTAAAATTCAGCATCACCGTGCACAAGGAGGACCTGCGAATATTTCATATTCCATGAGGGGAAGCGGTTAAGGACACCCTCGCGCGAAACTACACCGTTTCCTCTATGGCTTTGTACGATGAAACAAAAGATGACACTTTCATAATGATTTTGATAGATGGCTATAAATTTCTCCACTGCAGGATATACACCACCGAATCACTATGCGCTTAGCTTTGTCTGTCGCCTGTCGCCTCCTTTCACCACACACAAAAGGATACAAAGGTGGGTCGAAGTGTATCATTGTTGTTCGCTTGATGGCGAAAACAGGTTCGCACACAGAGAATTCTAAGAATTTATGATTAATTACATTCCGCCCGAAACAATTGTCGATTTGTTGTTTGCTCTACGGTTGAATGAAAGCCAACTAATTCCATTTGTTAGTGTGGTTCTGAACCAAATTGATTGCGTGGAAGCGCCCTTCTCTTAAGTTTTTGAACTTTTTTTTGTGAAATTAATTACATAATTTTATTCGCTCAAGTATTTTTGGAAGTTTTTCCTCACTTACAGCTGGCAATCTTTTTGCACAATGAGTTAACTCTTGTACTCATAATTATTTGCTACATTTAATGGAGATTTCAGATGGTTGTCGCGTCGAAAGTGCGTCTATTCTGTAGGTACTTATTTTTGGAACATTTAAACAGGGAAATGATTTAGATAAAGCTCGTTTTCAAATTTAATTTGGTTCGCTATTTTTGGAGTTGGCCAATTTTAGGATTTAAATTATATCACGAGTTGTAGATACAAACTTAAGTGTAAAAAAAATTACATTAACGATAACATTCCTCTATGGCTATGACATCTGTATATCCATGCAAGAGAGTATCTGGCTGCTTACAAAGACACAAAACCCATCATGAAACCACCTCTTACCGAACAGTAGCGCAAGCAGGCTCTCCTATTTCTCCTATTTCGCTACCTTATTTCATAGCGACATAGAGAGGCATTGGTGCATCCATCAAAGAATGGTGACAAAGACGACCAAATTCAGAAAGAGGAGGTAGGTGGACTTGGAACATAGGCATTATCAAGCAGAGACAGGTCTGGAAACTACTCGTCTAGCGCAAAGTTCTGAATCTAGTAGCATGTCAGTATGCAAATAGATAAAACACCAACTAAAAGCAATTTTGAAGTGTCTCACACAGAAGTTTGATAGTAATTCATTCAAAACAAAAAAAAAAACATGGAGTACATAGAACAACCTAATCTAAACCTCCACTGAATACCCCTATACTTGCTGTAAACAGTATAAAAAAGCAAAAGAGCTATAGCCTTACATGATTTATGCATTTTTTACTAAGCTAGGTCCTCTCTTATGGAATCGTTTCCTACTTTAAAAAGATAAACCATTTAACGGCATTGCAACCGCTCATTTTTAATGGCCCAAACCTCCACTTCTAGCCCTGAAACTCTAATTAGGAAGAAAAACGGTATTTCCCAATGCTTGATTTTTTTCGAGACCTAGATACCGCAGAAGGTTTTTCCCAGTATTTCATTATTTAGTTTTAGTGGTAGTTTCAATGGAAGAAAACCCAAATAGAGTAGAAAGAGCGCCATTTTGGTACCATCACCTCAAGTGATCCGTTTATTCGAATGTAATTTGAAGATATTTATATCCAATCTGCGGAATTAAGGAAGAGGACCACCTCTCTAATCCTTTTCACGGAAATCGTCATCGCGTCGCCGAAGAAAAGTTTGCCCAGAATGCGTTGCCTGGTTCTCGCTGGAGCCGGACATTTGCACAAAACGTGAATAAGCGACTATTTTTAATATTCATCTTGGCAGCTTCGGCAGAAACTATTGTAAGGGGCTATTTTGGCTACATATGGTCCTCTATTGGCCAGTGCCAATACTCTTGCGACGTCTACACGGGTTCATTCAGCTCGCTTGTTTTTGACCTATTCTAATCAAGCCATATCTTTCTGGATATGACACAGTTATTGAAACTGGTCCACCTGAGACCGGATAGGCTTAGGAAGTGGAAGAGTATACTGCCCTTAATAGTACCTATAGGAATATGAATATTTTCCGCTACTGAGCTGTTAAGAGCTGCTGACCCTCGCCTGGCTAGTTCGTCGGCTCCCTCGTTTCCTTCTATGGCACTCTGGCCTGGAACCCAGAAAAGCGATTGGGTTTTTCCTGGCATCGATCTACTAGTTTCGATTGCCGAATTTGTGGCTTTAATTGCGGCTTGGCTTTCTGTAATAATAACGATGTTGTTTTTGGGTATTGGATCAATATTATAATAAGTGACAGTTCATTTTGAGCCATCGGTGAATACCGTTGAATCGAAATTCATTACCTCTCTCTCGCTTACATTCCTTCCTGCTTGGAAAGCTTGCAGCGAAGAGCTTCTTGAAGTTAAGCTTGGGGATATTGTAATCCATTGGAGATATAACCAGGCCATTTGGTCCTGGACACAGAGGATTGCACTGTGACCATATGGCTTAGTAGTCCAGCACCCAGAGTCCTTGAGTCGGACTCCACTGCACAGCGCTGTGCTTTTGATATGGAGATCAAGTGGCAGAGGCTGCAATAGCACAGTGAGAAAGTCAGTTATGCATGACCTCATTGCACCTGTGATGCATATGCTTGCCGTTCTATGAATTCTTATGATTTTGTTGACGTTATATTTTTGCTTTAGTTCTAGTCCTGCTCATCTTTTGCGCTTGTCAAAAAAAGTCTTTACTGTCGCAAAGAGGCATTAATCTTAACACTTTAATTTGCAGCCTCTATTTGATTTCAAATATCTAAAGGTTCATTTTTTAAACCAACGTTTTATAAGATTTATTTTTCTATTTTTACAGAAACTCTGCGAAGAGGGCTGATAAAGGCCAGTTTATGACTAATAAAAGCCAGTATAGTACAAAACAGAACAACAAGTTCTCAATTTATAACATACTTAACAGAAAATGACTGTATTTTGAACTAAGCGGTTAATCTCAGTACTACAACTCTCAGGGCATGCGGATTTAATTCCGTTTACATTGAGCTCCCATCTCTTTGACCGATAAATCAACAGATCTAGGCTTCGAGTAAGAGAGTATCTTCAGGCCTAGACGTTTGCTTCCCAGCAAACGTGTCAGATAGTATTGCATTGTTGGATATCATTTTAACACTTTCTAGGATGAAGCTAAAACTTTCGAAGAGTCTTCCCTTACCTATAAACCATCCAATCTTATACATAATGGTTTTACTCCCTTTTAGTCGACTCTTACGACAAGCAAGGGATCAGCTGTGGATGTATTCTCTTCGGGCCCCAAGCCACAGGGCTGTCGAGAAAATAATATATATGTGTATAGTAAGAAATAAAACATTTGCAAAAACTGTTATTTTTTACTCTAAAAAGTAGGGTTTATTTACAACAAAATGTTTCCTTTTCATTTTTCTTCATATATAATATATATAATATTGTATATATATAATAGTACATATTTTCTTACAGAATGAGGCCTATTCTTACGTATTTGGATTTTCTTCTTCATAATAAGTTTTTTTGTTTATTTTTTGTTGTTTTGCTTTCTTTGCTGTATACAGTATAAGTAAAACTATTCAATTTTCAAAATATTATTTATTTAGTGTTTCGATTTTTTCTTGTCTAATTTTTACCAAATCATCAAAATTAATGAGAACAAATTTTTAATATATTTTTTTTTATTTATAGAAGTTTTTTTTTTATAGATTTTTGGTTGCAAAAATTCTTTACCACTTAAATAATATGTATTTTTTAAGGTTTTCAATTTTTTTTTTAATTTACGTATATTAGGTTCGATTTGTTATTTACTAATATTATGATCTATATATCATAAATAATAATTCAACAAATTTAATCACATTTTAACTGTATGTTTTCCACTTTATCGTTAAGTTTCTTGTTTTTTTTTTATATCAAATCTAAATATCTTACAGTATTTTCATTTTTAGTTTTCTTGTGAGGGTGCATTTTTTATTATTAAATATTTGTTTATCATTTGCTGGTCTATACAAAATTTACAGAATGCAAAACATGCCCGCATTGTTGGTAGTAGTTCTTTTATCGAAAAAAATGTTAAGTTTCTGAGTTATTTTCTTAATGGGCGAACGACTTTTGCATTGACTTTGCTGTGGTTTTAGTCGATTTCATTATTTATTTGTTTCTAATTTGTTTACTACAAGTATTTATTTTACAAGGTTTTACTTAAGTTATATATTTTTTTTTCTCTTTTAATTATTGTATGGCTTTGGTATATTGTTTATTGTGGTTCATGTCTATGTACAAAAACACACAGACTTTGATTGGTTTACACTAGGTTTTCGCTATAAGTTCAGTTTGTTTTAATTATTGTTTCAATTGAGTTATTTACCTATTGCATTTTTGTTCTGTTTTACTATGAAAAAAAAGGGAAAAAAAATTATTACGTTCTTTTAAAGCAATGGAAAAAATACAAATAGTTTTAAGCCTAAAGTTTTGTGTAGGTTTTAAAAAATAACTCCAGTTGTTAATTTTTTTTAATTATAAATATTTTTTGGTATATATTTAAGTATTTTTCTTATTATTATTAAGTTAGCCAATTATTTAATTTTATTTTTGTTTTCTCTGTATACATGTTATCCTTGCGCAAACAAAAATAATGTTTTTTTTGTTACTTTTTAATGTTTTTTTTTTTCGAAAAACGTAAAAAGAAATATTTAAGAATTTTTATTATAATAAATAGCTAGGATTTGGGTTTTATCATATTTTTTTTAAATCTTCCACCAAATAAATAAAAACAGAATTATACAATTATCTAAATTTTTGTCAATTAAAAATTAAGAGTTTAATATCGTAGGTAAGATATTTTGTTTATCTTAAGAATTTAATTATCATACTTTACATCATTTTGTTTTGTTTTGTTTTTTAATTTTGTTTTACAAATTGCACTGATTTATTAAAAAGAAAATAATAATAATTATAACAAAATCATCACTGGCCTTTCTTATATTCATATAGTGTACGTATTAAGTTTGAGGCATGTTTAAAAAAAATGTAAAGGAGAGCAGTTAAGTTGAGTTTGCCAAAGAAGATCTACATTTCGGATAGAAGAATAGGTTTAGGTATATTTGATTTGTTTGTTTCGAGATGGAGATGTATTTCTGACTTTTATTAAATAGCTGTTTGCTGTCGAGTTTTGGGGGCTATCTACGTATTAAATTTTTTCAAAAACAGAACTTTATAGGAATGATGCTTTCTTTTCTTATGTCTCCTCATTGCCCTTCCAATGAAACAGTTCAAAGAAATTGTAGAAATTGAAATTACCATTGTTTGGGTACCTTCAAATGGATTGGTGTATTAAACTAATAATAGTCATCGTCGTCAACCCGATATGGGTGATTTCTGTAATCTTCTACTCGTTTAGCTGACTGCACCATGCCCAGGTTGCTACAATCTAAGCGACAGGATATTTTGCAATGAAGGAAATTAAGATTATGGGCAAAGGAGTTCTATGGGTTTCACCCAACAAAAATTCTGAAATTAAATATTTTGTGCATTTTTTTCGACATTTAATTGTAAAATCGGAAAACTTGGTGAAGTAATTTGAGTCATTCTTAACACAGTAAGTCATCTTAGAAGCCATATGAATAAAGTTTATGTATTTGGGAGTGGATGTGTGAATGAAATGAAAGACATCTCCAAAAAGACTCATTCAACTAGAAATCAGAACCTTCTCTGGACTTCGCAAAGTCCAAAATCATTATTTGAGTTCTTAAATTCACACTCTTAAAATTACTTATGGACATCTATGGTTTTTAAACAGAGTAGAAGACTTAGAACAAGTTCTTTAACTATTCAAGTCAAGTCCTGGACTTCTATTTGGTCACTTTATGTAGGCGTACATTAGTTACCACAAAAACCGCCCAAACACCAAAGACTTCTTGAGCTACACTTTTCTTGCGATACCACTCGACAAGACTATTTATTAGAAGATCATCTCATGCAGTGGAAATTTCATCTAAAAAATATATTTTAAGAGAAGAAGTAAGTTTCTATTATAATAGTTGCAAAAATTGTACATAGTCTGCTCAATTCGAAAATTGTATCCACTTGTTTTAAAATATTATGAAAATAAACAGATTATTGCAAACAAAAATTATATATAGTATTTTAAGATAAAAAAATAATAAAATATACATAATTCAGTAGAGATTTTGGTTTTTGCATTGTCTGTACATAAAATTACAACAAATAAAATCACACAATTTTTTTTTCAAAATCAACCTTTTTACAAATGTTTTATTGTATTTTAAATAGATGTATATATATATTTTTATTCATTAGTAGTTTTATGTCTTAAAGGATCTAATTATATTTTAACTAATTTTTTTTATTTTACTTTTACACTTATGAATACCATTTAAACTGTAATATATAATATATATATACCTTTATTTAAATTTATTTATTAATTTTTTATTACAATTACATTTAAATATTTATAATTATTATTATTAACTTATTTAATTTGAGGTCACATGAGTTGGTTTTGTTGTTGAGTGTTGTTTTATTTATTTATAATTTTGTTGTTTATTATTATTTTTGACAGTTTTTGTTTTTCTTTTCATCAGTGTTATTTTGTTTAAACAATTACATAAAAAAGAAGCCTTTTGTTATAAAATATATCGAAAAAAATATAAATGTTTTTATAGAAAACTTTGTGGAGAGTTGAATTAGTTTTTATTTTCTAATGAAGTACATAAACGAATTTGTGTAATATGTGGATAAAACAACGATTTTTTTCATCTTCTTCTTTCTTAGAAACATACTAAAAAATGGATTTAAATATATCTATATATATTTATTTATTTTAAGTAAACATTAAAATGATAACATTTGCTTTATTGTGGACTTTGTGGTGGTGTAATATCATCAGCATTGTCACCGGAACCAGGTTCACCTTTTGTTTTGTTTTCTTTTTTCCATTTCATTCGACGATTTTGGAACCAGATTTTTATTTGTCTTTCGGTTAAGCATAAGGCATGGGCGATTTCAATTCTTCTTCTTCGTGTTAGATATCGATTGAAATGGAATTCTTTTTCCAATTCGAGGGTTTGATATCGGGTGTACGTTTGTCGACCACGTTTTCGCTCTAAAAAAAAAAAAAAACAAAAAAAAAATTAAATTTAAAAAAAAAGTTTATTAAAAAAAGTGGAGGAAGTTCATTGTGTTGTGGTTATTTTAATAAACAAAACTATCAAAAGAAAATAAGTAAGCAATTGCTTAAAAACTATAATTGAACCTTAATCTTATGAAAAAAAGCATTGAAAAGCAAACGAGACATACATATGTATAGTCGGTATGTATGTATGAAAAACTAGAACTGAAGAGCAAAGATAAATAAAATTACAATTATTACAATTACTGTACACAGACTCTTCCAATTTGATGTCCCTTCCTTTTAAATAACTGCTCGTACCTACTATGTATGAATCACAGCTAAAATTAAGGAACGATAGCAATAACCTAGATGCTGAACTTTTGTTCGTTTCCGAAAACGTCCACAAACATCACATATTCACATTAGACAATACTAGAATGCAGTATGGTGGAACAAGACCAATGAAAAATCCACCATTTCAAAGCTTCAAAAGCTACAAAGACTGGCTTGCCTCGGCACTACAAGCGCTATGCGCACTTGCCCCACAGCTGCTATAGAAGCGCTCATTGGCCTAACGCCACTCCACCTTTTCATAAAAAGGTTGGCAATTAGCAGCACTGTCAGACTACTACAAACGGGGGAGATAAATCACATAGATCACACAGATTAGATGAATCTTCTCTCCGAAATCCCAGAGCTTGACGTGATCTGCGCGGTAAATGACCGCTTACCAAAAACTTTATGCTTCGGCAGGAGATTCGATTAAGTGATCCCAAGCCGTGAAGCATGGAACTATAAAAATCCTACTTAAGACCTTAAAGGTAACAAGTGGTATACGGATGGTTCAAAGATGGACACCGGGGTGGGTGCTGTTATTTTTGGACCAAACACTAGAATATCAATACCAATGGAACAATTTCCCAGTGTATTTCAAGCGGAAATTCATGCCATTTAAGTGTGCGCTAACGTCATCCTTAATTCGGGAGTAAAAGGTGTCCTCATTCATATACTCACGGATAGTCAAGCAGCCATTAAAGCACTAGGCTCAAACCTGATTGACTCCAAATCAGTCCTGAACTGCTTCAATACTCTCCAAGACCTCTCCCACAGAAACAAAGTCAAACTTTGGTGGGTGACTGGACATGAGGGTATTGATGGAAACGAAAAAGCTGACGAACTGGCTAGGAAAGGTTCGGCTAAATCCTTCATCGGCCCTGAGCCGTTTTGCAATATTCCAAATTCAGCAATTAACTTAAAAATCAAAAGTTGGGAACACAACGTGTATCTCTTATTGGGAAAATACTCAGGATCTTCGTCAGGCTAAAAGAGCCATTTTACTTACTTACTTACTTAGTTGGCGCTACAGCTCGAGGTGAACCTGGGCCTGCTTCTCGCAACCATTTGTGTGTGCGTGTTATATTTTTGCACGAAGTTTTTTGCCGACTCCGAACGGCGAGTTGAGAAGCTCCATCGTAAAATATGATACTCTTTGATGCTTGTCAGACATTCGAAAGAGGTGGGCACTGTGAAAAACGTTTAGGTGTTTGCGGCGGGATTCGAACCCAAGACCGCTGGCTCAGTAGTCCGACAAAATAAATCCAGAAACAACCTACTCCTCAGTAGAAATGATATCAGAAGATTAGTGGGATTTCTATCAGGGCATTGCCATCTTCGATATCACCTAAACAAAATAGGTCTTATTCAGAAAACTGAATGTCGTCTTTGTATGGAAGACGACGAAACTGCGGAACATATACTATGTGACTGCATGGCACTTTGTGCGCTCCGGAGACAACATTTCCATAGAGAAATTCTAACTCCCACGGAACTTCGTACAGTCTCCACCAGTGAGATCCTCAAATTCATCAAAAGAATTGAGCCTCTCTTGGTTCCCTAAAACTGACTCTGGGGTACAATAGATCTTCTAGGTCGCAGTGCCCTCCGCAACTGGCGGGTCAGTATCCCTTAAAAAATAAAAAATAAAAAATACTAGAATGCAATTAAGACATCCTGGTCAGAAGAGTTATAATGATGTTAAACATTCACAGTGGAAGGGTTTGAGTGAATGCCGGTTTTGGTCAAACAAAAATGATTCCTTTGATATCTTTGTATAAATTGTTTCAGTACATTTTTTGTCTGAAAAGACACAAGAAAAAAAACATTCTCGGTTGGACACTCGAAAAACCCGAAAAGAAAAAGGGAAAGAGACATTCACAATCTTGATGAAGCGACTGGAGAGACTGGGGTTCTTATAGGCCACATAGCCTTTATCAAATACCTCAATGTGCTAGGTTTAGGTAACTCAACTCTCTGCGTCTCCTGTGGAGAAGGAGACAACTTTGCGGACAATTTCATACCTTTGCTCGGATTATATTGCAGGCTTTCGGTACTGACGTGGTAATAGCTGTTAACCTAAGATCCTTGCCACTTAAGTCTCTATAGTAGTACAATGGCAGTCCTCGAGTCTGAGTTCTCCAGTTAGGGTATGCCTGCCTCGACAGAACAAACAACAATAAAAACGTAGCTGGTACTTAGTTCTTGAGATAGAAACTGCTTAAGTCACAATTTTAAAGTTAATAAAATCCATTCATTTCAGTACATACATACATATATAAAAAAAAAAAAAAAAAATTATAGAAACGACTCTACAAGTATGGCAACGATACTCCAAAGAAATCCTATTTACCTGTGTAGACATTAAAAATGGAAACCATTTCATAATTTGAAGATGAAATTTATCATTTCATTTAGTTGATTCGGTAGGTAACCCAATAAGAAGGGAATGAAGTAATGCCGACGAGGGTACCTTTTACGATTTGTGAGTGGAGGCACAGGATTTGTATAAGAAGATGCAGCAGAGTAGGTAATTAATCGAATATTTAAGCGCACACGATGCGTAGGTTTTTTTTGTATATTTTCTAACACCGGCGCTGCCTTACATTAACTACTTCTTCAGCCTGATCTATTTAACCATGGAATTAATATCAAAACCGCAGTTAAATTGAGGCCATATTTGACGCAGATTAAATATGGCGGCAGTCTGACGGCGGCGCGCGGACACGAAGTAGTACCAGTTGAAGCCAAAGCCAGCCCTCATCATCTTTTGCCGCAGACATGCACACACTTAAATATCATTGCGCAATGAAATTGCTGTTATTAAAAAGAGATTTTCCTCTGAATGTAAATCTGTTGTTGGTTTCCGCTCAATTGTATATGTACTCAATATATACAAGTATAAGTATCTACCTAGATCTACCTTACACAATAAAAAAAAAGATATCTTGACTTCCGAATTTTTGTTTTTTTTTTTATTGAAACTTGAACTTTTCTTGCGTGAATCCAAGTTTTTGGTGGCACTTTCTTGGATATGGTTGCATGGCTTTTCAAATGCAAAGACAGAATAAAAAAAAAAGTGGAAATCTGTCAGAGACAATTGAATTTTAATCTTGTTTTTTTTTGTATTCCAAAATTTTCTTTTGATTCACACATAAATTAGACGTATTCAAATGTCCTATATTTACTCATGGGTTTCGATGATAATTATGCGCGCAATGCGTACTCACTTTTGTGGTTATTGTTATAACCATTGTTTTGGTACTTTTCCCTATGAACATACATACATACATATTTACCTCAGATGGCATTAACGATTTGTTTTTTTTTTGGGAAACCTAAAATAATTACAATAATTGTGTCGTGTCTATCTGCCAATCAAAAATGTTTGAGGTTGTGGAACGAAATTAGTTTCTGTTTTTTTTTTGTGGATATTTGTCATTTGCCCAAAATTCAGTCAAATTGGTAAAAATAATTATTTTCAAGTTACAATGTATACCATATATGTATACAGATAATTATTAACTGAAATATTTTACGCAGTGTTCGGAAAGCTTACGTAAAAAACATGTCATCCGAAAATTTGATATACATAATTGGCTTGATTTTTATCGAAAATATGTTGTTTTTGTCAGAAAACCTTTTTCGAAAATTGACACTTCTAAAGCACTTATTGCTTTCTTATAATAAATTCATGGGCCCACTGTACAAGCAGCGCATAGAGTGAGAGGTTGCAGGGAAATAATTGTATGTCCTGCGCTAGGATCATACAAAATAACGAATTGAATACGACAACGTATCTATTATTTTAAAATGATCGTATGTAGTGACAAAATCGGCAAAAATGTTAAATGTATAACTCGGACTGTGAATGTTGCAACGACATCAACAACTAAATTATCGATATTATTAAATAACCAGCAGACCAAGTCTATATTTCTAAATTATAATAAAAGCCTCTTTCTTAGGACAAAATAAATTTGTTAAATTCACCACTGCATCACTTTCAGGTTAACAATATCGAAAAATAGTGCGTCATAAAACTGCAAATAATGCATGCTGGGCCCGCCGAACGCCATAAAAACAGGCTGTCAAATCAATTTTGTGTCATATTGGTTGACATTTGTAAGGATTTTTTGAAGAATTTATTATCGTTCGAAAAATATAAATAAATGTTTCTTCATAATAATTTGTATACAGAATATCTTAGAATAACGTACCTATATTTACCAAAAAATATAAAAAAAAAGTTAAAATTCAGGTTGACGTATTGCAAACCACAGCCAAATTAACTCCTGTTGAACTCGGGGATGGCAAAAAATAATATATAGCACTCCTCTATATAAAAATTCAAGATCAGCTATGAAAGACAGAGGTCATGATCGCTGAAGAAAAGAAGCATCTAATGTAGCTCTGATTGGTCCTCCTGTACCACTTATCCGGAAGCCGAAAAAAGCTTTATGCATTCAGGTTGCTCCGTCCCATTCAGAAGCAAGTTGGAATCAGTAGTATTTGCCTTCGATAAATAGATCTGCTTACACTACGGTGATGTCCTCAACATTTTTTTCCCCAAAATTATTATTATTGACACAATGATCCTTAGTGTTCCGATATAAATATAAGTATATCCTCTTCTATGTTACAATTATGTAATAGATACTATATGAAGTTGAAAAAATTTTTTTAGCTTTCTGTCAAAAAACATTCCCTCTCACTGTAGCATAAAACCTATTCCCGACTAGTGGAATAAAGCAATGATCGTTTTGGAAAATATTTATACCTAATATACATACTATGCTTCACACCAAATAAGAAAACAATCCCATAAGCTACACGTATCTCTGTTCAATAGATACGTATCTTAACAACATAATTAACAACGCCTTAACCTGCATTTATGTACTTAAAAGAAAAAAAACAAAAATCCATTATAACTATATTCAACGTATAAAAGTTAAAAGTATCTTTTGCATCTTTATAAATAATGTCACCCAACAGATACATGTTAATAATATTCAACATTTCCAATATATCATAAATTTTCACATGTGTAAAAATCTCTTGGAGATACTCGAGTACTCGTATTTTTATTGCCTTCTCAATTTCAAAGGTTGTTTTAGCACTCTCTGAATTTATGATATAAAATAAAACAAAACGAATCTGCTTAGCAATGCGCCAACTAAAAGATACAAAAAAAAAAAATACTATTTCTCTGGCAGCAATAACGATCTTGGTGTTATGAGTGTGTGTAAGCAACCGATTTGTCGTTGCGCACCGTATACCAACATAAAGAGAAAAGATCAAAAGGCAACCTTACCGAATATATTAGTTCATGTCAAAATCACAACATGTGTTTTAATCCGTGCTGTGGTACAAGGTACAATTATAAGTGAATGTTACAAGTGTATCTTTTTTCAGTTTGTTCTGGTTGTTTTAATTTTTTTTTTTTGCACAAAAGAAACCGCGAGTTTTCTTCTCGGTTCTTTACTTTTTTTATTTTCTTTTTGAAATTGTATCTGTCTACCTTGTGTAATTATTGCGATGTCTTTGGAATGAAAAATAAAAAGATACTAACTCAGCGCAGGCAGACACATCATCAATCTTGTTTAGAATAAGGTCGTACTATTCTTGCAGGATAAGATGGATACAAAATTGCCGCATACCATGTCTTAGGAAGAAGTTCTTATTTCAATTTGGGCTTTCTTAATGATGTTTGATTTTGTTAAACAATATCAAAAATAGTTGGTGTTGTACCTATACTTACTACATACATTTTACGTTTTTCTATGACCTACTATTGCTGATACACAAAACACTCACCTCTTAATAAAAAATCAAAGTAATTCCACATCTATGGACTCTACTGTATGCATGAAGCATTGATGCATTGAAGAGAATTCTGCTTTGATGTCAATTTTCATAATTCTAGGTTAGGTAGGGTTTCATGGGTTTATACAGAGGATGATTGCTTCATCATAACACTTAGCAGACCAATGTAAATCCGTTATGATGCTCATGAGGCTTAGTGTGCTTTTTTGTGTAGATGTTTTGCCAAATTTCAAATTAATTTCATTCAGTCGGTCGTTATTCCTATCAGAAACTTGTAAAATTAAATTTTGTTTTCTTATCATTTATACCACTTTTCCTAGTTAAATTTTCAAACTAGGCCTACATACTCAGTTAGGTTTGAGTCTGGGATGTTAAGGGGAAAATGGTATGGAAATTAGGGTTTTGACGGGTATTCTAATAAATGAGCATACTTTAAAACCTTCGTAAAGTCATACTTTATTTAAAGAATAAATTGCAAAACAATGATTTAGTTCGAAAATCGCACCAATTGCCAACTGTGGTTAAAAAATAGGTAAAACATCATTTTTTCGCTTTTTACCTGCTGCGGTTTTTTCCAAGTATCATAAAATCTGTGAGTGATTCAGAATACTTATTACACACTTTTTTATTTACAATTATTAGGTTCACAAGAAAAAATAATTAAACGGTATGTTCATTACGCATTTTTTGTAGAAAAGCGACCAAGTCAAAAAAATGTATGGGCAAGATTTAGGATATTGACTTAAAAATTAAATATCTGGAAAGCAAAAAAAGGTATCCAATTTATTTAAACGCAGAGTGTTATTTCTTATAAAATTAAAGCCCTAAAAGAAGTTTCTGTAGTAAGTATTAGCGGAGATATTTGAGTTAATATGGGTCAATGTACACCAAAGTAGGTGTTTTCTTAAATTCTCGATAAATGATGTCCAAATTTGAGATAGACCCTTGCTGTAGAACGATTTTTTTCTTAGAATAAACCCAAAAATCAGTTGCCAAAGTCTTGACATTTAACTTGGAAACACCCTGTATATATACCTACTCGAATGTAGATTGCTCAAGAGTTTAAGGATTTACATCTACTCGTATTCCAAACGGAATGGAAAGTTTGATCTGAGTCTAATGTTGTGGCTTGTAGCCTTCTCGTTACCTGATTATGCTCTTCAACTTTGATTTTATTTTGATGTCAGAAATTGCTTTTACGGCCTATAGAAATAAAAGTGATATCTCATTATCATCCAACCGCCAACATCAATAGTTTTGTATGTTCATAAAAAGTGAAACTCCGCAGCTCTACGCAAATTTTTCTGCCTTTTGCGTAGCTTGAATAAAGAAAATATTGAGAACCGCAATGTTCAAGCTTGTATGCAAAGGAAGTATAATTTGAAAAGAAGTGATTCTATATTAGCGATCAGCTCTACTATCTCTGTCCTTCTCCCCTTTCTACGTACCTATTCAATACAACAAACTTTTTCATTAAATCGTAGAAAATTACAAAGTATAAGAACAATACTATTTCATATGGAAATGTACCTACAATTATTAATTGCGTTTATTGCACAAGCCACTGTAGTATTATATAGAGACCAATAATACTATACATACACTCTTAGTTAAATTGTGAAACCGGGAGCACTTAGGGGTCAATCGAAATTAACAAAAACATGGACTCGTTGCCAGTGAAGAAAAAACACAACCCACCCAAATACGAGAATTGTAATTAAATAGTGATTAGGCCACCATTTTTCTTACAATTTGTATCATATACTCATACACACTTATTTTGTTTTGTTATTTATAATTTCATTCACTTAAGGGGAAATCATTAAAATAATCACATTTGGTGGGGACGTCCACTCTCAATGAGGTCAGCGCGTAATTAAAAAGCGTGCGTGCATTTTTTTACCATCGCACTGTCTTAGAGCAGGAAAGTGTGTACATTAAATATGAATCTAATATCAAAAAAAAGGCTTATTAAATTTATAAGTCTTATTACAATTTTCGCAAAACATCATCCTTCTGCGGGTCAGACAGTCAGTCAGTCTAACCCTCTAAAACGCGAGAAGGCTTTTTTATTTATTGACATTTCTCGTGTTAACATTCACAAATCCAAATTGATCTTTGATTCGATTTTAATTGCCTTGCGGCATTTCTATTTTATTTTTCTCTGTGTGTTATCCCATTTGAAATAGTAATAAGTATCCGCATGATGTATCTACGAGATAGTATAAACGATTATACCACTATCCCCACCCTCTGAAGACTCAGGTACGAGTAAAAAACATATAATCCCATTCATAATTGATCAGTATTTACGCCAGATTACATACTTTGTTTGTTTTTTTTCCTAAACCGATTTATTTTAATTATTAATTTTTACGAATTTTTAAATACACAGAAATACTAATTATTTTTATCGAAAAATAAGGCTAAATATCAGTTGCGTTTCAATGGACATGGATACACATATGTTCAAAAGGACTTCACTCATTTTACACCGATGATTAAACACATTGCGAATAAAATACTTAGCAACAAAAAGAAAAAAAAAACTGATACAGAGAAAGGAGATAAAAACAATCGACATAGCAGCAAATGATTTTTTAATTGCGGAAATTAAGCGTGTGCGGCGCAAGCACATACTCGTTCGTCGTCGTCGTACCTAATGTGATTATGTGTGTGGCGGGATTTCTTTTAATGCTTATTCATCATCGAATGGCTCAACATAAATAATAGTAGTAAATGTTTTGATAATTTATATCAGTTCTACCACAGCTACGGGAAGATTAAGGTTTGTTTCGTTTTTCATTTATGGGAGATGATTGCCTTGAGGCGATGATGCGCACGGGTTAAGTTGAATAAAAAATAAAGTATATAGTATCTGCAAATGAAAAAGTGTAGATTTGTTTCAAGTCAGATTAGAAACCATTAGGTGCTGTTAATTCTATTGATGATTCATGGTGTAAAAAGTAAACGTAGGCTGGCGTATAGATACTCGGCAGATACATACATATTTAGTATTTTGTTTGGTTGTTGGACTATTATTTGAAAAGCAAAAATTCTCTTACTTTATAAAATACAAATATGTCCATAGAGCAAACTGAAGAGCTTATAAGTCATAAATGGTCATATCCAAAAAATCATACCTCGAGGTATTCGTAAAGAAAAAATTGAAGAAATACTGTCGCAAGCAAAATGCTTTTTTAATTCGTTTATTTGATTTAAAAAAAAAAATTAAATTGGTTCTTTGTATGAATGTTACCCTTTTGTAAGGCAAGATAATTTGATGACATTTTATGCAATTTCTCAAACAGCTTCAAGTTTTTCTGCTTTTTTGAAGACTTTCACTTCTCGACCTTTCTCGTGTCGTGTCAACCTTTTGGAGTTACGCAATGAGATATCGAACAGTTTTTAAGAAAAATCATTTCCCCAAATTTTATGAGCTCAGAAATAGTAGACTTAATCAATTGATATGAAGAACACATTTCCTGAGTGTGCTTCTCTACATTTGTTTAAAAATAAAACATTAGCTCATTAAAAAAAGAGCTATTCACATCAATTAATGAAGTTTTCTCCATAGTACATTTAATATCTACTTCCTAATATTTCTTTCAAGTCAAAAGTCGAAATTGACTATATAATTGTCAAATAGAAGATGTTCTATGAGTTGAGACTAAAAACTTTGCTTACAGTTGTTAACACCAAGTTAATTTAGATCGCTGTCCTTTCATATGCACAAGACCTTCGAGCTCCTGATTCACATAGATTTGAATACTCTCCAAACTACTTTTAGGGTACTTATTACAGTAAGTTTGCGAGTACAGTACAGTTTGTTGTTTATTCTCATACCTACTCTATAAATACAAAGCGTACCGAAAATCACTCGAAGAATTTTTCTTTCTAAAGGAACCAAGGCATTTCCATCGTTCAAGGTCTATATTTTCGGGCCTTAAGCTATGACTTCGATTATAAGGGTTTTGTATAACCTAATCATTGCTTAGCTACGCAGTTGAAGTGACACCATTATCCTTGAAAATTTTTTTTGAGTTCATCAGGAATGCCCAAACAAGACACAAGACAAGTCTGACTAAACCTCAAAATTGCGCTGATAAGTGTTATATGTAGGTAATACATCAGCTTTATGAGAAAAAGCCATTACCATTATATTGTAAACAGATCTAGTATCTTATGTATCTTCGATTTTGCTAATATTAGATCACTTAACTTTCCTGAAAACATAGACTATACTGAGCTGAAGTCCAATTTTCATAAAAACTTTAAGGTCACTATTCCCGATGCCGATAAGTCCTTCTGGGATGACTAAGGAGCTATAACAGGCAAGTCCTTTCGCCTCAGTGCAGCATGTTTCAAGCGGAGATTATGGCGATTTCAGAAGCACTACCCTGGATCAAGACGAACCTTATATCCACTAACGCTATAAGCATCTTTTCGGATAGTCAGGCGGTCTTTAAATCTCTGGAATCAGTCTCATCTACTTCTTAGACTACCTTCAACTACCGCTCATATCTTATAGAGATAGCTAAGAAGTTTAATATTCAGCTTTGCTGGGTGCCATTATAGGACACTGCTTTATAGGCAAGCATGCAACTTGGCTTGGCATTATTTTAAATGGCTTCTGTAGAAGTTGCAGCGATGAAGAAGAGGAAGAGAGCCCAACACATCTTCTCTGTTCATGCCCAGCTCTTTCTCGTAGTAGAAAACTACACCTAGGGGAATACTTCTTCGACATTCTTAGTGACCTAGCACTAAAGGACGTGGGAAGCCTTTTTCGCTTTATACAAAGCTCCAAATGGTTCTTATGAGTAACAGGGTTAAATATCCCCAAGATCCTTGCTACCTAACCTAATCTTGATATGCCTACATAATTGGGTCCTTTTTCTTGTCAATCGTGTAAAGTTCTGAGTTCTTAAAACCCTGTGCGAAAAAGTTTACATAATTTGTTAAGTGTAGAACTCACTTTTGCTCTTTAAGTTACACATTAAAAAGGTGAAGACAACTATTACAGACTAAAGTCTCTTTAAAAAAATTTATTATGTATAAAACTACATTAGATATATACCTGTACCTACTTGCGTGGAAAGTCAAGTCAATCCAAAACTTAAATCTACATTTCACATTCCAATAATCAAAAGATGGGACAGAATGCCAAATATTCAAATAAAATGCAAACGAGGTCTTAATCAGCATCCAATTAATGAACCAAAAAAAAAAAACAATATTTGAAATATGCATGTAAATTGAAGACAAAGCATTTGAAACAAAAAACCCTCGCAACCAATTTAAATTCTATTTTTAAATAAGAAAAAAAAATTAAGGAACTCTCTCTTTCTCTAACTAGATCCAGGATAACAAGAATGAAGATAAGTAACAAAAAATAAAATAAAAACAAAAATTATCGGTTGGGGGAAAGAGGCACTGGCAACACGTTCATCAAAAACGGAAATTTCAAAATGAGAAATGTATGTCCGCCTGACGCTGGTTTCTATGCTGCGGGGCGTCCGAGTAGGGAGCAGTTTTTTGAGGGTTTCATTTTTTTTTGACTCAGGGTCTGGTTTCCAAAAACTCCAACCGAGTGAAAGAGAAAACTCATCGGAGAAGAGTATCGCATCGCATGGCATGTTTTAGTCAGCTGTCAAATATTTTGACATGGGTCCCATACTTTTCCCAATGGTTTTAGTTTTCGGGGATTTAACACTGGGTGGTGTTCATGTTCATTTCTGTCGGTATGTAAAGGTTTGTATGTATGGTAGGACTACGTACAAATCCATCCCAAATGTAATCTAACGAATATACTTCTATGTGTAGAAGGAAGAACGAAAAAGAAACTAGAGCAGACGAATGTAGCCAGAGGGCAGCAGTCACAACCCTCATCCTCATCCGCCTCTTTACATATGCGATACTCGCTTGTGTCCGAATCAAAATTCAGCTGTTGTCATGAAAAATTGGCTAGCACAAAAAAGAAAGAAGAGAGCAAAACAAAATCACAAAAAAAAGATTAAACGAAAATGCTTCAAATTGCACTTGACGTGCGTTAATTCCTCCCCCGACAGTCATCCTACAAGAAGACTGTTTTTAAAATTTAAGCTTCAAACGAATTTAAACTTATTAAGAAACGAGAAATAAAATAAACAATTGCTTTAAGTTAAATACACACTGCAAATATTTTTACGAATTTTGTTTTTAAATGGAAATGGTTTTAAGGAAATCCTACCTCCACATGCGCCACCGCCTGAATAATCGCCCCAGTGCCGAATTTGAGAGTGGACATGGACATGAAAAATAATGTAAAAATGTATATGTAGATATTGTTATGGGAATATGGTATGATTTTTTTTTCTATTTTTTTTCAATTTTTATAGCAAAACGACACAACGAGTATGGAATTCATTCACACACAACAAAATAGAAAATACAAAGCATCAAAACGAACCGAAAAGAAAATTACTCAAAAAAAAGAAGTAAAATAGAAAAGTGAGAGAATCAAAAAAGTACAGAAAAGTAAAAAAAAATCTATATATCCTTTTGCTCTTTAGGGATATATCGTTGTGGCAAATGAGAAGAAAACATGTCGCATTGTAGTAGAAGACAGAGAGAGAGAAGGAGAAAGAGATCACAAAAATATATACAGAAATGACGAAAAAGTTACAAAAAAAAAAATAAATAAACAAATAATTTTTTTTATTCATCCCCTAGTTTTTGATTTCCAGCACTCAAACTTTAATATACGAGTATGAGTGCTATGTGAAAACAATTTTTGGTTGAGAATTTTCTTATGCATGCAGAATAGTCAGTCATTTACATTTTACTCTACCACCAAACAACCAACCACCCACCTAGGAGCTAGCCGACAACTACTGACACCACCGAAACACATTTATGAAAGTAAGGACAGCTACAAGCTGTGATGAGTTTATTTTTTTCCATGCTCTTGTTCCTGTGTCGCAGACAGGCAGACAAAAAGTGATATCAAGCAAAAGCAGAAGTTTTGAATAATCCTTGAAGGATTTCATATTTTCATTAAATGTTGTTTTTTTTCGTGTTTTGCTTTGTAGGTTCCCATGATAAGGGACGCTTTTATATGTTAGGTATTTATATAACCTTAAGGGATATAGAAAAAGGACGAACAGATAACTTTTTAGCACTCGCAGAACGATATTTTAAATACACCTAACTACACATGCGATTGCATCCTTATTTAGACCTTAAAAGTCCAATAAAGCAAAAGAGCTACTCGCTTAAAATAAAAGCCTACAGTTGGAAGCCTAAATATGACTATACTACTCGTATAGAGACATTTTAAAAAGAGCAGTCATGAATGAGTAAGGCTACGAGAATTATCAGGAGCTTTACTTAGACAATAGGACAGTCTTCATAATATCCAGAAGTGAAGTGAACCAGGGTCATTTGTGTAGGCAGGCGTGTTATATTTTTACACGGAGAATCTCAAAACTAGTGAATCACTTGATCTTCAGAGAGTTGTACACATATTCAGAAAGCTATTTCAGAATCAGCATGGCTTGAGTGGTGCTTTACAGAATGATGAAAACGATTCCTCTGATCTGTTTAAAAGTCAGAATTACACTTTTCAGTGGATTGGGGTTATGAGGGTAACAAACAATTATTTGTTAAGCCAAATCAATGCAGTTGCAGTATGATAAGACACATATGTAGATTTCATAAGAGTTCTTAATGTGGTTCTTGATATTTTATACAAAATGTGCCTTTTCAACCAGTTTCCCCCGTTTGAAGATTATGAGCCAAAATACTTGGGAAAGAACCTACTCAAAGACCCCAAAAATAAAGGAGATCATGGAACTAGGTCCAAATTTTGAAGAAACTCTGAGTCATAGATACATATCAATTTTTTCTGTTACAGGATGATTGATTGAAATTAAAATCAAACATTTTCTCAAGCCTCTTAGAATATCATATAGGTACGTATCGTATCATGTCATAATACTCATGACAGTTGTAAAGACATTAACTCTTATCCCTTCAAACTGAAATTCAATAAGAAAAAAAAAAACACTTTAAAACAATCAAACAAAAAAGGTTGCGAGTATCATAACTTGAATCGAAAAGTATCCTCAATCCTTTTTCGCTTAGATTTCATTTCAGAGTCCATATAGTCATTGCCAAAAGCACTAACAACAACAATAGCAATACTGATGATGATGATGATAATACTTGTGGTAACAGTAGTTACACCAGCCCTACGTTATGCTGGTGGTGGGTCATAAATTTTAGCGACGTTCAACAAATTTTGTAGCAACAAGTGGCTCATTTTGCGGATATCTTGATAAAATATCCTTACCACTTGAAATACTCGTACACTGAAAAGGGACCAAACCGAACAGGAGTTACTATGTAGGAGAAAAAAAAGTAGATATAAATACAACTGCTGTTGCTACTTGCTTCTACCGTCGAGCTCGACTGTTGTTTTCAATTTAATCTTCAATATTTATTTATATATTTTCTAACCCTGCACTCTTTCAACATAAATACATACAGGTACTAGTATACATACATACATATATGTACATAACAAAATCCCATTATTCTATACTTATACTAAGAAGACTTCCCTCCCATGCATGAATAAAATCAATACGAGTTCAAATTGAAAGGGATTCTAAAAGTTCAAAGCATCATCACCTTGCTAGTTTTTCATCTTCTCCGGTGCAATAAAATAACCCCCACCTACCCTGGTATTTTCAAATGATGTGCTCAGAGCAGGAACTCAACCCGCAACCACCCATGCACTCGTCAACTTTTATATTTCACTTTAACTTTGTGCCGTTTTATCCCTTGTTTTCGAGCAGAGAGTCTCTTTGTCTTGAACTCCTTCGTTGCATTAGAGCACTAGTAGCTCAAAATCCCACGTCTTTGCTGCCCGTTCTTAACACGATGGCATAGTGGGTAGTGGGGGTGTTCTCTTTGTTGAATACATCGTCCTTGCTTTATCCCCTAGGATACTTCATTGCATTTTTATTTCGTGAAATAAAAGCTTAAGTAAGGACTTACTTTTAAGAAAACTTGTAGTACATTTAAGACCAACCGTTGATCCCCCTTTATTCTTTCTTTCACATTCAGTTCTTCTACTTCAAGATCCTTTCGCAGATATACGAGTACATGTACGAATATATGTATAGCTATAGAGGAGGTACGAGTAGATTGCTTAGCTGGATAGGAATGGAATGACGCGCGGCAGGGGCATGGAGAATGAGTGTTTTTGAAAAATCTTTTCTCAACTTTAAGGTACAAGAAGACGGGTGTTTTGTATGGAATGTGAGATTCTATTCATTTATATAAGGGGATGAGCAAATTTCGCTTTAGATACTTTTTTCTTTTTTGATAAGCCAATCCAATTCAGTAAACTATTATATGCTTAACAGTTGCGTGTGTTGACACTATTTTTAGAAATGTGATTGTTTTTAAAAATCAATGCGCACCTTTATAGGATCAATAAGCTGATAGAGTTTTCAAGGCATATCTAGAGTTCATTTGAAAAATAGCCAAGATCTGATAGTGGACGCCTAACGAACCATCACCGTAGTCCATAATAGAACAGACTTTGAAGGGAGCCAATATAAGAAGCTACCTAGGTTAGGTAGAAATTAACCATAAGAAGAGATTTTTTGCTGTTACAGACAAGACAAAAGGCACATTCATCTAAGTTAATCTAGTACATAAGTTTCCGAATGGTTTTATTGTCAATGGACTAATAGTAACCTTAGAAGAGGGTCTGCCTTTTCATTACTTAGATCCTAGGTTAGTTATCCGTATTCACCGCTACTTATGTAGCTAACGCATTCGTTTTTGACACCTCGTTTAAGAGCCGCTTGGAACTGATTACCTATAGCTTTAGCCTTAGTATTTAGTTAAACCGAAATTCTTCGTTAAATCTCTCACAGTCATCACCAGCTCTGATGTTAACATGCATTTGTCGGCGTCGGTGTCGGTGACCTCTTTTCTGGGGACTTGCCTACCGTTTCCATTCTATTTCTGTGAATTCTGATAGTGAACATCCTGTATCGCCATGCGGTTGGTGGAGTATCTAGTGGCATGATACCTAGCATGGAATTCTCTACTCATAGTAGCCGAGTGTTCATGGATCCGAGGATAGCAAACTGTCTACTGAATTTTGCAAAATTGCTTTTTCAGTTTAACGACAACAAAAGGAAAAGATCGGACTCTGGCGGGCTGACATTGACAATCACTCCAACTGGCTCTAGATTATCAATCGTTGGATCAACTCTACTTTTGGCATGGCATATTGCGTTTTTTAAAGCATAGCAGTAATGTAAACGACTTAAAATATACAAAAACATAAGATAAAAAATTGATAATACAATCAAATCAGTATCTAGAACAAGGTTTTTGTTGAAAATCGACTGAGGCCTGCAACTCTTTAGAAAGCACAATAACAAGATAAGTTTTTTATGTTGTATCTTCCAGAAATTAATTTGGATGTCTTGGGAAATTCTGGTGACAATTTCAGACCGTCGCAATGTTGCCAACACATCTACCACAAATCCCTCCATCGGATGAGTGATGAAACATTTCGAACCAAAAACAAAGTGAATACATGTAACTGACAACAGAAGAAAACCCTTCTAACTACAAATTCATGTTACAACTTAATTGAAAGGTGGAGGCCGGGATAAAATACACAATCGTGAAGAATTCCACAGACTTCTTTTCTTACAGCCGAAAAAAAGACAAACAACATACTCGTATACAATCGAATAAAAGTAAAAAATTATATTAAGATAAAAACCCAACAACACCATAAATGTATAAACTATAGA
Organism: Brachyopa scutellaris; assembly: GCA_949775065.1. Taxonomy (NCBI): domain Eukaryota; kingdom Metazoa; phylum Arthropoda; class Insecta; order Diptera; family Syrphidae; genus Brachyopa; species Brachyopa scutellaris. The sequence goes on along the minus strand of OX459114.1, from coordinate 95,546,315 downwards.
AGTGGAAACAAAAACCGTCACCGTCACGATATCACCATGAAGTCCATTCCCAAACAACAACAATTCGAAAGCGAAAACACTGGCATTTCTGTCCCAATCCATTCGCACACAATCAAAGTATTTGTCCAAAAAAAGGGCTAAGGATAGGAACAGTGCCATGCCAGCCAGCGCAGGCGGCAATGAAGGTTACGGGTTCTCAGGAGTGTAAATGAAAACCTCTTTTGATATCAAAAATTTCTGCGTGTATCTAAAAATGGTTTCTTTCAGTTTTTTTTTTCTTTACCTCTATTCACGGAGGCATTTAAAACCCACTGTTGGTGGTTGGTTGCTAAGAGTACGTATATGGATAAGGCACTGCGCCAGTAAAGAGGCTTTAAGCGGGTTGGAAAAAAAACCGTGTACCAGAGATTAATAAATTGATGGCATCCATTGCATATAACATGTAACTAATGGTAGTAATCAATTTTGCTTTACATCTCAATCTGCTTTTGGCTCCGTGCTGTTCCCCCGGTTCCCGGTGCCGCTGCACACCGCCGAAATAAAACCAAAACAATTCACAACAGCCACTAAGAAAGAATAGGAATACAAAAAAACGATGAAAATGAAAAAAGGAAACAGAAAAAGATGGAAAATGGAAAAAGGAATCACACATTCAATAGTGGCGGAGCTAAAAGAAAAAAAATATGAAATAAAGAAACGCAACAAAACGAGGAAACGATGTTTTATTATAAAAAGCACAAGCCCCCTGTGCTAGGGATGGTATCAAACACGAAATAGCGCCCCCCGTCCCTCGATATCAGTTTTATTATTTCTACCACTTCATTATGCCGGATATCTACAATAGGGTAAATTATTTTACTTCAGAAGATTGCAACGAAGAGAATTACCTGGCATTACCACAACAAGCATTGGTCAGATCTGTTGGAAAACCTAGCGGCTTTTTGTTACTTAAAGATAAATGTTTAGGTTTAAGTAACAATAACATCAAAAATGATAAAAAGCCATATGTATTTCCAGAGAGCACACAAATGAGAGTATCTTTCTAGGAAAACATTTAGAAATGGGTTTGGAAGTAACGTTTACGCTTCTTTAAGCCAAAAACTTTAGTAGAAACCAAAACCTCGAGCACTTTGCTTAATCAAAAAATTATCATCCGATGACCCGAATTGCACCAATTTGTCTCTGGAGTTGAAGAGCAAAGTCCGTTGGAAAGTTGCAGTTGAAATTACAAATCATCGTATAAGTTGAATTAGACCTCTATTATCTCCGAACCCCGATATGACGAGACTATAAAATAACTTGAAGAGCCTCTGTTCCCCCTGGAATATGTCAAAAAATGACTGGAAACATCAAATTAGCGCTAATGTCGAAAGTAGTTCCACCGCCAAAACAACAAGATTTGACATCGTTGCTGTTTCAACATCACCCACTACTATCGCCACCCACCTGAAATAGGGTAACAAAACCTAATATCACACAGTTAGTAGTTTCTCTGTATGTATTGTGTGTTGTGTTGGTTTTTATTTCTTGGGATAACAAATAAGCCCAACCGTCCCCTCTTGCGTATTATACTCGTACTTACTGAAGTCCTGCAAGATGGAAATAAATGTTAAGTTGTATAAACTATCACGTCTTTAGGCACACGAGCTCAATGGACATCGGTCATCCTGCCTGCTGTGGTGGCTGAGGCTCAGTGGGCATTTTTTTTACACAGCGCGAGGTGTAGGTACGAGTATTATGAAAGATTCAATGTAGCGATTTTTCGATGCACGAAAACAACATTAAATGGTTCATTGTTTGTTGCTTCCTGTTGCAGCACTGTTGCCAACAACAGTCTTAGGGATGAGAGATTTCAATTTGACTGCTTCGTACTAGGAGATTTGTCTTAATTTGTATTACCAAGATATGACAGAAATGAAATCTCACAGAAATCATTTCGCAGGAACACCTAAGTCAGCAATAGAAATGAAGGATTCAAATTTCAGTAATACTGAAAAAAAACTGCATGCACGTACTCGCAACTAAATTCCACAAGTCCAGTTGAGATTTGAGAATACGAAAGATGGTAGTCTCGAAGGATATTTTATTTTGGACGCTGGTCACAATTAGAATTGTGTTCGATTTTTCACGGTCATAAATTAGGTTTTTCAAAACTGTTACACAAAATTGGCGACAGTTGCAGAAATCACTCTGAATTTGTTCCAAGAATTCTGTTGCGAATCGAGACAATTGACTCTGACAATAGGGATGCATGTTGTGTGCGTGCATCCTTTTTTTTTGGAAAAGTGAAAGGCAGGTTTGTGTTAAATATTTTCAAAAATCAAAGAAAGAGAAAGGTTTTGCTTTCGTTGGTAAATCGATTGCATGTAAGGGTACGTAATAGGGGTTGAAGGAATGAATGCAGTTCGTGTAATTGACACGGTCATAAATCTTGGTCAATCAATGTCTACACACAGCAGGATGAATAGGTAGTCAACCTGGTCACTTTTTTTTCTTAAGTCATGCTCGTGATTTTCTTGTGATGACTACGAGTGGAGTAAAGGTTTAAGAGGATATTGCTGAAAAATGAATGTCGACTGCTGTAGATCTTATGAGATCATGAAAAATGTATCAGCAGGCACTCTTGTCATGTGTCAATATAAATAAATGTATATATTTATGTACATAATGTATGTACATAATGGCTCATGCTAAAACTGACTTCTTGGGCAAAGAGCTAGAAGCACTTGTAACACAAAAACAAGACGTTGCATAAACATACGAATATTTATTTATATACAAGGAATTCAGAAAGCTAACAAAAAATGTTTCATCAGTCAAAAAATTAAAGTCTATCAATAATTCGATTCGCGAAGATCCAAAACACATACATATACTACATACATATGAAGGTTGTTTAGTACAAACCATAAAGCAAAACAAGTCTAGATCCAAAAGTCCAAATATGCAGTTTAAAAGGTGGCTGCAATAGCAGGAATTTTTTATTTTATTTTAGCCTTAATTCCAATCAAGTCTCCAATAGTACGATGGAACCAATCAGAGCAATTAGGAAATAGCTGATTTATATAAAAACCCTGTCGTCAGATTGAGCCCATTTGTTCCAAGTTTGAGGACATTTTCGTCATAACTTTTAAACGGTAAAACATATATCAGCTCATGTTGTCTTTATCTAACGGCAGGGTTATTATTATTTATTATTTAGCCTCACATTTCGCTAATCGATATATTCAATCAAAAAGCAGCTTAAGTTCTGATAAAAATGTTCCGATTAATTTAAATTTAGCGTGGAAACATTTTGTCTGTCCCGGCCAAAACTCGGCACGACTTAAAACGTTTATATCCTTGTAGTACCCAAAAATTATATAGAAACCATAACAGAGCAATTAAATATTAAAATAGATTCACACAGCGAAATAAGAAAAATAAAAAAAAAACAAAATAAACAAATGTGTTCTAACTAGAATTACGTCTTCGCTAAATTTACCCAATGCCAAAACCATTTTTCAACAGTAAAGCCCACTAAAATAGTTCCTATTTTATTAAAAATCTACTTTTTACTATTAAACTACAAAAAAAAAAATTATAGGCAACAACTGTTTAGTCACTTACCAAACTGACTTCTCATCCATGGATACAAGGGTGAAGGCATTGACGATTGTGTATTTGGATTTTGCGTTGGTGGTTGTTGTCCCTGACCGCCTTGATGCATTTGTGGCGGTTGCTGATGCATCATTTGTTGAGGTGGTGCACCGACTGGTGGAACTCCGGTAGTTTGCTGGTACATAGCCATATTGTGATGATTTTGATGAACCTATTTGTTACATCAATATTAGTAATTCTCAAATAAATAGTAGATAAAACTAGCATATAAACAAAATTAACATAAAAAGATTGATGAAAATTATAAACATTCGAAAGAAAGAAGATTCCCCATGTAAATACATACAATAAAATCAGAGTACGACAAAAAAAACAGAAGTATTTTGTGCAAAAAAAAATTACAAACAAAAGAAAATACATGTACGAGTATAAACAACAATTTAACAGTTCAGAATTCTTACCTCAGGAACACCATCAGGAACGCCGACCTCATTGTAACCCAACTATAAAATAAGATAAATGCGGGAATTGTTTTTTTTAAAGGGATATCGAGTGGACTTTATTTTAAGAGATTTAAAAACAAAAATAATAACTTATTGAAAGTAAAATTCTAGAGTGGACTTCAGAGTTTTCGAAAAAAAGCAGCTATGAGCTAACGCAGGTATGTAGTTTCTGGAGATACTAATTTTCGATATCATTGAACAACGTAACAGATTGTATTTAACTTCGATAAAACTAAGTTTTGCAGTTTACTTTATTCAGTAATGTCAATCGGAATAAGTTAGCCATACTATTATAAGTTATTATAGACTAGAACAAATTTGGGCAGATATTTCAGAAAGTTCAGAGTAACCTCATATTTAGATATTTTTTCTACTTCATTTCAAGAGAAATAAACTGTTTTTTTTTTTATTGAATGAAGAAAGTAAGCATTGCTCTCATTGGAACGAGCATTTTTCCATTACGATAATTAAATCTTAGTAAATTAATTTAATTTATTGATGTGACGAATTGTATAAATTCCTAACAGAGATGTTATGTAAGTGAGAAAGGCCAACATTTATTTCCGCGGATTTGTTGAATCTATTAGGCAGATATAGCAGAATCTATTAGCGTCTATTGTGTAAGAATGGGGACGAAATACTGTGAACTTAAGACAGGGCTTGTTTTCTTAATATCACGACAATCCACTAAATATTCACATGACTAGGTAAGGTATCTATCTGATCGAAAACTGCTGTATCCTTCTTTTCTTGTTTGGAAATCTTTTGTGCAAAGTGTCAACAAGGAGGTTTTTTTTGCATCGAAGGCTTTTCTGGTACAGAGAATGTTTTATTTTCTGCACACAAATGAATGCTTCTCAGTCAATCGGAACAATTGGTGAAAAATCTCTTTGGAATTGGAACCTGCAACAGCATGCTCAGTAGCCTGCGTTTGATTTTAAATATCAACTTAATAAAAACAATAACGAAGCGAGCTTGTCTAACAGAATGCAACGTTCAAACGCGAAATGAATGTCATAAAAAGTAGCCGTTTAATTTTTCACTGGAGATCCGAAACGAATTGGAAATTCTTGATTCACTTTATCGATTGCAACTCATAGGAAATATAAAAAAGTCTTATAAGAATCTTATAAGAATAATTGTGGTAAAGATACTGAACAGATGGCGTTACAATTTATGAATTTTTCCGTAGTTTTTTTTTTTTTTGGTTTCACATTTTCTACCACGGCACTGTACAAAATGTTGTTTAGGTAGTTTTGGAATTGAAATGTACTAATCTGTCGTTTTTAATAAGCTGTCAATTGCACCCATAACTCCATAACTCAGAAAATATAGTAGAAAATACGATAGATAGATCGTTGTAGCCAACACTCTTGCCATAGATAACAAAGTGGACTGCACGTAGATAAAAAGATACAACAATTCTGCGATGCAGTTACAAATGATAGAAATCGAGTTTTTCACCCAAGAAAAATAACTGCACCCATTACCAGTTGACTACAAATATGTATCTATGTATTAATTTGAAAAAATAAATTAAGAAAAGCATCTCACCTGCGCTTGCGGATGACCCATATGATGAGGTATTGTCATTTGTGTATTCATATGATGTCCGGTCATTTCCAGTGGTGGTGAACCACCCTCGGGACCCATCCCCAAACCGCCGGCAACAGCCGCTTGTAATTTACAGCTCGCATAGACGACCGGCTGCTGCTGTTGTGGATGCTGGGGAGGTTGTGATTGTGTATGCGGTTGATTCTGTGGTACAATTTGTCCACCATTCGCTTGCGTTTGTGTCAAACCACCACTGACCTGACTCGATGGACTGTCCGGCCGTGAATAACCCTGATGTTCCATCCCTTGACCACCACCATTATAGTATGCCATTCGATCGTATGGTGGAAACCTTGGATATGGCAAATTACCCTGATGGTTGGGATTCTGACTATAATGATGCATCTGCTGGCCATCGAGATCGGTTACCCCATTGCCGGGATAATGTCCATGCATATCGGCTCCCATGTAAGAGTTGGTAAAGTACGAAGTCATACTTTCGCAATTATTTGTACTCATCGTCATTTTGAAGAAGGTTTCTTGTTTGTTTATTTTTTAAATCTTATATCTTATGTGCGTATTGCAGAGTTGACTGTTATGTATTGTTGCTTGAAGCTATTTTATTAATGTACACCCGTACACACACACACACACATGTATATACAGATAAAATGTGATTTACACTAAATAAACTGAAAAAGAAAATAGAAATTAAATGTATCTGCAACAGTATATCTATGAGAGCGGTATACTTACTTAAATTTGAACACTTAAGTACTTTTTATTTAAAATTCTGTTTTATACAATGTTTTGTTTTATAGAGTAATGAGGTATAAAATGATTTTCACAGTGCGATCCGGTTCCCGTTCTGTTCGATCGGTGTCCTTTTTTGTTTTTGTTTTTTTTTTTTAAACCGTCTTTTGTCTCGGTGGAGTCCTTATTTCGTTGATTATAAATACAAATACACTAGCTGCGCGAAGTCTTAGAATGTGTTTTTCTTTTGTTGCTATATCCAAATCGAATTGAAAATCTGCAAAAGAGAAGAGTGGAAAAAGTTTTAGAAGTGTATGTTGACTTTGTTTACAAAAATGTGTTTAATGTTTAATCTCTATCTGTCTGTTGACACTACGCTACTAACTGTATACAAAGGAGTATAGTCTTCCATAAATTTCAGTCAAAAATCATCTGCAGATCCATGTGTCTTCCCGAGCGGTTTTTTTTTTTTTTTTGAAAATGTCACATGTTTTGCAATGATCTGAAATGCCCCACCCCCTCGGACTGTGTTTTTTTTTTCTTAATTTCTTTTTTTTTTAAATCAAACAAATGACAACATTTTAATGATTCACATCAAAATCTGAGAACGAAGAGATAAATAAGTTTTTTTGAAATAACAAAAATCCAAAGCCGTAGCAGCCAGTGGTTGGTTGACAGATTTCGGTTTGCTTGTCGGATACAGTTTCAAAATGAAAAATCACTTTTTGCAATGGTCCAGTTGAATCGTTTGTGGATACATATTTGTTTTTGATCTTGAAGGAGCATTGTTTTTTTTTTATTTTGTAGAGGATATGAGTAACGGAATGAGATATGTATGTTACACAGCGATTTTTTTTTTTGCTTTCGTCATTCTAGGTTTTGAAATAGACGACAGCTAACAAGTGCAATTGATCAGCTGGCCGAAACTAGGTTTATGATTCATGAGCAAGAGAAGCGATTCGAAATCTTGCGTACATCGAAATAGTTCAGAGAATAAGAGTGGCTTTTTATCTAACAATCGACATGGATCGCATCTAATTATCCTTTTTATGTATACATACATACATAATATGCTTTACAAGACACAATAACCTCCGGAATGCTTAGATTGGCTTTAAAAGTACTCTAAATATACTATAGGGTGGATTTAAATAATGAAAGTGTTGAAACTTAGATGCAGATTAAACGATGAAGATTGTTAGGGTGATCCGACGAATTTATTAACAACCGACATTATCTGATGAGCAAAGGAAATATTTTAACAGGTTATCTAAAAGGAGCAGGTAATCCAAAGGACATCGTTGCCCTGTTAACATTCAACTATCAATGCGATGACTTTTGATAAGTAATACTAGGAGGTTATTAAATATGAATCGATACACATCCGCCTTCTCGCACAGCTATGGTGAATTTAATCGATAAATTTGAACGTCTCGGACAGGTTAGTGATGTGAAGACTCCGACTCATGTTCGTCCGACAAGATCAACCGCCGTAGTTAAGAGTGTGACTGAAAACCCATCTGTTTCCATTTCGAGACGATCACAGCAATTGGGGCTATCCGAAACCACTTTGCACCGCATTTTGCATACAGATCTTTGTCTATATGCTTAGGAATGCCGGTTGTTATAAAAATAAGCTTTAAAAAGGGCTGTGTCTTAAATTCGATGCGTATTAGGATGACAGCACATGAGCTCTTTAGACTCTGCAATGCAATAAACTGGTTTTAATACGTTTGTTTTGTTTTCGAATCAGTCGATATCAGATTCAGTGTTGTCGAATCGTCTTATTTGCTGCCCAACGTTCTTTAATTCTATAAGTAATCACTCTCTCGAATACACAGGTTTGGTTTGACAAAAGATTTCTACAGTAGAGATGCCACTTGAGGAGGCAGTGTATTAGTCACCAAATCATACTAGGGCATGTAGAAACAATTTCTAAACGGACCACGAAAATTCAACAATTTACTGCAGAAAATGGGACCAATCATACTTGAAAAATGATTCCATTAGGTGGACTTTTCTCAGTACAGAGTTATTACAGCAAAAATGCAGCAAAAACCTACAAAATACTCGAACATAGAAAAATAACAACAAATATCTACATACTCGTATGTACCCGTGAAAGCTCATCAAAAGATCGTAGCTTTATACTACAAAGAGAAACATGAGTAGCATGTACCTAGGTTGTTTGCCAAAAAAACAAGTTTTTCACGCCATCTAGCGGATTTAAATTTGTGGTATTGGTTCAATATTTTTGATTTTTATTTTGTAAATAAAAAAAGAAAATTATCTTTTTAAACTTATTATGTAATAAGAAAATAAGATTTATATTACTTTTTACGAATTGAAGGTAACAGGATTCGAGTATATGAGAGATAAAACCATTCCGTTATAAGGACGGACCGAACCAAAGCCACAACATATACTAAAACCAAAATCTGCAGGCTTTTCAATTTAAATTCTTTCAGCACTGTCACCACCTTGTAAATATCATACCTATGTACAAACGATAAGGTATACCAATTTTCCATCCTTCTACCCTCATACTCCACCGCACACCTCAATTTTACAGAAAATCTCTGCTGAATCTTAGGAAATTGTTCACATAACTGCAGATGACACTGCTGTGGAGGAAATTGCCAAAATACCTCAAAAATTAAATTGCAAACTCTCTAAAGGTGTGAGTAAATGCAGGAGCAAGAACACACATACTCGTACACAATGTGGTCCAGGAAATGGAATTGCACAATACCTACCAACCACATTATTGAGATTCCTAAATGTGAATTGAAATTGTTCCTTTCGATTGGAATTTCCAATGCAAAGTTATTGCATTCTCGTTGAATAAAATGCATGTCCTTTGGACATCCCCCAATACCAATAGCCAAAATAGCCGCAACCACCTCCTCACTAGATTGACATATCAATGCACGGTACCCCGGTTGCTGTGATTCAATCAAAATCCAGTGAAAATGGCTTCTTACTGATAGAAGATAGAACCCCTTCCAATTCAGAGTTCCGTCTGTCATATCGCCGCCCACAACAATCCACTCGCCCACCCACCCTCCACCCTCATATCGCCACCAAGCACAATCAGAATAATTTATTACACACATGCGAGTGAGTTGGTCGTTCGCCATTCAACATTCGCATGCGATGATGATAAGGATACGGAAATGATATCCTTTTGTTGTGAATGAATCAATGTATGAAGCGGTAGGTATGTATGTAGATGTAAGAGTATACACGCAGAGAGTCAGTCGAATAGGCGCGCATAACTTCTACTTCCGATCCGATGGAGACAAAGCGGTCGGTGGTTAGTTTTGTTGGGTATAATAATTGAATAACAAAATATTGTTCGTCCTTTTTTCAACCCTCCCTCCTTTGATTATTATTTCATCAGTCAGCACAGTAGTTGCATGCGATAATCTGCATGTGTATGGCAAAATCAGTCAAGCATGAGAGATGATAATAATACACAAATAAACGGAGGAGGCGAATATGTATGCGAATTTTTTGGAAACTCGATGATTTACGATGTCTGCGGATTATTCAAGCGTGTAGTGTTGGAAATTCCTGTTATTTTTTTGTCGGAATTCATTGGAATTCAATTGAATTCGGATGCGAATTCAATATGGAAATTGTTAACTGCCCACACAGTTTGGCTGTTTGTCAGTTTCTCTTGATAAATGATTTGAGTAGAAAAAAAAAATGCTGCCAATAGATTCGATTCTCTTTTATATGAGACATTTTTCAATTATACTTAAAAATTTAAATAAAAACAATGTCTACTTCGCCTAATTGTTGGACAAGAAAAAATGTAATCAAAATTACAGCTAACAAATCGTTGCATACTCTTTGGATGTGATGTGGCCAGAGACACCTAGCGTTCGGAATTATTATTGATAGTTTTAATCAAATACACCAATCAGGAAGTGTGTTCGCAAAGCAGCAGGTTCGTGGAAATAACTAAACGCGAGATTACACCTATCCGTCAATAGATGGCAGGGATGACAACAGAAAGTAAAATTGATTCTTGCATGAAAAAAAATATTATAAACTGTCAACGTTCAGTTTCGTGGTAAGCTTTTGGGGGGCTCAGACGTTTTTTTGTGTAATTTTTCTTTGTGTACAAAAAATATTCGACAGAAAATTCAGTTTCGTATTTCTCATGACGATCATTTTGAAATGAATCAAAAAAGGTAGGAGTGGTATAAGGAAAACGTGCAAATATTCTGTTCAATTTCCATAGAAAGTTAAAACGGAAAGAAGGCGAACAAATTGCGTCAGAAATCAAAAAAATCCAGCTTAGCTAAATGTGGTAGATGGTAGAAAGAAAACCCTTTAGGTATATTGATTGGTTTAAATCAACTTAAACCAGTCCTCAAGTTCCTAAAATAACGAACAACGAAAGGGATCTGGGTAGATTGTAGCGTCATCTGAGTTATTCAGTTAGTAGTAATTTCACTTTTACCAAAGTACATGAGCGCGAGTACCTATACAGATAGATATGCATGATTTGGCGGTATGTATATTTCGAAGATTTTTTATAAGGTACAGTGAAATCTCTCATTAGCGGACACCCTGTTTAGCGGGCAACTCGCATTAACGGACACCTTTTTCAGGGACCAATTTCTGATTTCCCATACCAAATTCGTTCTTGTAAACGAACAGCTCTCATAACCAGACACAAAACTTTGGTCCCGTAGCTGTCCGCTTAAGAGAAATTTCACTGTACTACTACTACTATGTATGGCAGGACTTAACAAAACAAAAAGTACCACTTATATAAGAGTTTGTCCCCACTTTCACTTACCCATCGGATTCAACTTAACCAACTTCAACTGTACCTACAATAAAAACACATAAATCCACTGATATTGATGGATGCAATGTTGCACATGGGAAATTTGTTCTTGTCAAGGAGCAAGAGAGAGATTGATAATGTGAAGAATCGATTATTTATGAGGCCATCGACAAATGCAGATTAGATAAATGTACAAATAATATACCCACTTAATATGCGTATTTGCTTAATAGCAAACTTGTTTTACATACAGGTTTTCAAATGATTTGCACATTAACGAATTTCTTGCTGACTTAAGCACTAAATAGAAAACTTCTTCGATGCTCGTGATTTATTCATTTAATTAAAGCGTTTAAGCCTGAGAGCATTTGAATGTTCACATGGAAAGATTGCGAGTTTTTGAAATGACCTAAATGATTGACAGCATTTTGAAACTGCACTCTTAAATAAGACATTAACTTAACACTGACATAATTTCATTAAAGTCGGTAGATTTTGTTTTAGGGCTGAGATAACAAAAGAGACAATGTATGGTTTCGCAGTAGTAGCTAATCTTTGTTTTGGTTTTGTATCAACATAAAATCTAGGCTATTACTGCGGCAATTTGAGTCTCACGTCGCACGATAAATTGTAACAGATTAGCGGAAAAAAACCACTCTAATGTCTATCAAAATTCAGTAAGTTAATCGTACAAAAACATGCACATCAGAAGTTTCGCTTCAGTGTAGTACTGCGAAGAACAGTTTTTAGCCTGACAACGAGAAAGCACGCCGATGATTAAGTTGCTATAGATCAACATGTAATAGCAAATGTCACCGCATTTTTTTTTTAGTTGATAAATAAGAGAACCTACTCTCGGTCGGAGCAACTGGTGAACTGTTACTAAAATTGCATATCTCATCGTGGAGAACAAAACAATAGTATTCACCAGGTCATGTGGATTGCGTCCTACTTCCGAACCTGAAGAGCTCAAAGGCAAACGAATTTATTAAATAAAGAGGTCCATGACACTGTTTCTGAGTTCTTTGACGAGGAAGAATAAAACAATTTGTATTTTGTTTTTAAGAAATTGCAGCAGGAGCAGCGATTGAGTACCATCTCATCGCCAATACATCTTAAACGCTTTTTGTCATTTACGAGTAGAAGCTAGTTAAATAACTTTACGGAAAACATCCATTTTTATCTAAAGAGAGCACCACAATAAGCTATAGTCGCTGATGTTGACTTAGGCCAAAATCAAGTTTTTTAACAGCTTAATCCCGTCGAAATGTTTATAATTTTTTTTTTTTTGACCTGGGTTTCGTGTTTCTACGTAAGAAATAAGGATTTTTTTAACCTTTAAGTGAGAAATAGTAACGTAAGTATGTAGGTAGTGGGGTGCTGACAACACCCCATCATGATTTCACTTTATTACGCTTATCTCTCCTTTGGTAAGTGGTTCTATGGCAGAATTGTCATTATGATATCGTTCTGGGGTAGAACAATGTTAAAAGAATTAACTTTAAGACCCCTTTATAGAGTTTTTAGTCATCCTTTCCAAAATAGTGCTTTCCGTATTAATTTTTGAAACAATGTTTTGTTTTAACAAATTCGCCATTGTCTGTATCAATTAAGTACGGCTCTTCACTTGAATCTTCACTTATATAGGGTCAATAACAGTTGAAAGCGTTCCTAATATTTTTCAAATGACATTTTCAAATTACCTACCTACACGAATTCACCCGGTAAAAAAAAATTACACAACTGGGTAGGTGGGGTGTTGACAGCACCCTTGCAGCTTGAAGAGTCTGTCACGGCTTACTTGTGCAACCAAACATTTTTAAAACCATCTGAATCTGTATACATAATAGAAAACAACAGGAAGGTACTGTACCGACTGTTGTCAGTCGTAAATTATAATATTTTTGAAAAATAAGGGCACCCCAAGTGTTGTCAGCACCCCACCTACCCAGTTAAAGGTTAACAACATTTTATAATAGATTAAATCGCTTTGACAAAATTAACACTATGCACTGTAGGTACATATATTTGAAATAGCTTATGTTGGCAAATAAGCTAAATTAGCTAGTTTGACTTATTCAATTTATGAAAAATGAATTTTTAAGTTGACTTAAGCTGTTTTTACCACCTGAAAACTTAAACTGTTACTTTCCCTATGTCGACATGAGCTATGAACTTATACAAAATGCATACTAAACAAAAACAAACCAAACAAAACGTAATTTGGGAAATTAGTTACATAAGCTATTTTTGCGAGTCGTGTCCAAACAGACACAACTTAAGTTCAAATGAAATGATGATTTTTGCCACAGTTTAAACTCAAACTTAAACTTAAGATTTGTTGCACCTAGTATACATTTTTTTTCACAGATCAATATCATAGATCTGGATGCAAACTGAGCTGCACACGCACAAAATAATAACGTAAAAATGGTACTATTTTTGCAAATTGAATACTAAAAAAGTACTATAGTAAATCACATCCAGCCTAAGTGGCAGCACTTGTCGCATTCTCTCTCAATCCCAAGTGTAATTGAATTAGAGTAGCAAACCTACCTACAGCTGCAAAGGTCGTTTGTTTTCACACGAGACGAATAAACAACAACAAGATGGAAATGGGAAACCCTACTACAAACTGCCACCACTATTATCACAAACCACCACCCCCACCCAAAGCAAGGTATACACTCGTTCGTAGTTTGTTTTCTTCAGATTCGGATCGCCCATGTGGCGGACCAACCAGCCGGTCGACCCAACTAAACATACTCGCTCTGTTGATTTCTCCATCGCAGAAGGCGAAACGAAACGTTTCGCACTGCATATGGACTGCACTACATTGTGTTGGTGCACACTCGCTATTGTAGGCAAACACAAACACATACACTCACGAAATACGCACCGCTAACTGTTCCGAAGGAGGGTATTATATTCAGCAGCCAGGCAAACATGAAGGCCGTAAATCAAAATGGCTGATGGTTGAGAGAGAAATCGTTCATTCCACTTCAATCACCATCACCGGAAAGTGCTCTTGCGTTGTTGTTGCTTCTTTCGTTTGGTGTGTGTTTTCTGTTTTGTTTTGTTTTTGTATATCTTGTATCTAACAGTGGGTTTGGTCTTTGCCTTTGTGGGATACAATTTGATGCGCGCGATGCGTACACTAAAGGAGCTCATTCACTCAAAAAGTTTTTTCCGTATCCCACTTCGCGCCCAGCACCGACAGTCTCCAGAAATGATTCACATGGCAGAAGAAATCCCGTGCGTCACAGTTGCCCCCCGCGCTCATCAATCGAACGGGCAAGAAATCGGTGCTTGGATGACATGTTGATAAGGCGGATTGCCTTAGCGCCCACGGTGCAGAACAGACAGAGGTGCCAACGGTTCTGTTGCCTGACGTGGATTCAGTTCCCACAGAACTCTGACACGCACACACACTGACACTGGGAATAGTTGGAGTTCCACTAGCAGAGCTCCCAAAGATTAGTGCGCAGTTTTCTTTTAGTTTTGGTTTTGTGGATTTCAGTTGGAGTTTCTGTTTGCGGGGATTAATCGAAGCCTGAGTTCGAGTTCACTTGAAATTTCCGAGCAGCAACTGCAGCAGGTTGAAATACTCGTACACACTCCAAGGAAATGAGAGAATCTCTGAATGAATTGACAAGTGCTAAGGCCATTCGAGAATGCGGATAGCGGATGGACTCCGACGATGACTCCCGGTGCTGGTATCAGTGGTTTAAGTAGAGCGCTTAGGCCATGGGAGACGGGACCTACTACATCAAGGACTTGTGTTGGTCAGGTTTCTGTTTTCAGTTTTTTGTGTCCTCCGTGTTTTTTTTCTGTTGTCGTCGGTGTGGTGCTTTGCGATAATAAAACTGTCATTGCTGATATTCGGTTAATAAATTTATGCCCGGGATACAGTGTTTGTGGCACGTGCATTCAAAGATACATTTCGTGTTGAATGGGATGTGTAATGTGAATTTGAGCGACACACGATGATGGATGGAGGAGTGGTGCGAATAGGTACGATTTAAGTGATTGCAGTAAAGTGAATCGTTTCGACATGGCAGAGAATCGATGGCGCGCATCAGAAACTGTTTTGCCGTCGGCAGCTGAATATTATGGAGGGAAATTGATTCGAAATTTATTCTTTGCTTTTCTGTTGATGTACGAGTATATTTATATGCAGGAAGGTTGTTTTATTAAATGAGGAGTAAAGATACGAAATATATTTGTAAACACATATCTTTTTTATATTTAAAAATGAGCTGTTCGTTTGATACCTCAGAACTCATAAACTAACGATCCGATTGAGCTGAAACTTATACTATATATTTTTTCTGATGTTTGAAGTGTTCGTACATCAAAAAATTTCAAGTTTCCCGCTAGATGGCGCTGAAACTCAAAAAAATTTAAATTCACCGTACGATTAAGCTGAAATTTACACAATATATTTGTAATAAATTCAGAAATGTTCGTACATCAAAAGTTCTCAATTTTTCCGATAGATGGTGCTGGAACACCAAAATTTCAAAACCATCCGATTGAGCTGAAACTTACAGAATACATTTGTTATGAAGTAAGAAATATTTGTAAATCCAAAGTTTTCAAGTTTCCCGATAGATGGCCATGAAAACCAAAATATCAGAATTATTACTACAGCAATGCATTGTGACAGCTAACAGCTATCTTTTGATTAACGTGCACTTCTCGCTTCGTAACAAATATATTGTCTAAGTTTCAGCTCAATCGGATGGTAAGTTTTGAGTTGTTAGGATATTATTGTTTGGACAGTTTTCTTAAATCCAAATAGAGTTGTCGGCATTTAATTATTCACCAGAGTCATTACTATTTACAAAAAGTCACTCGAAAAAATGTCATTACATTTAAACACTGTTTTCAATGGGGGTAGCGAAGCACACCGGGTAACCACTAGTTATTTATAAAACCAATTTTGTTTAATTCGGTTTTTAAGTAGACTTATGCAACTGGAATGAATGTGCATCAAATACATGATAATGTTGAAGCTCCTTGTTAAAGCAAACATAGGTTTATCTTCACTTTAAGCTTTCTTATGATAGCAAGAACTGCGATACGATCATTCTTTTAGAGTTTATAAGCATTTAAAGTCGATAGTGAATACTGATAACTTGGCCAAAGAAAATCTGAAGAAAACAATTTTTAAGAGACAAAAACTTGTTTTTTCGGAGATTTAAAGGCAGCTCTTGAAAGTACGAGCTTGAAAATATGCATACCTTGGTCATTGAAATCCGACCATTTCTTGTGTAATACGTTTAAAACTAACTAAAATCTGTAATACCTACCTAGTTTTGTTGAGAAGTGTAGATTTTATAGTATAACAAAAAAACTTGACGTGATTATGATTAATACATTTTACTGGTATATTCATGATCGGGAGATAATATTATAATAATTAAGAAAATATTATTAAATGTTTAGAAAAAAAATAATTTATAAATTAATGGAATGAATGGTTGCCTGAGAAAGCTGTGGCTTACTGCAAGTTTCACTCCTCCTGAAATGCGTCGTAAATTGGTGTTGACAATGATTCTTCCTATAATCTTTTACTCCGAAGTGGTCTACAGTAGTCTTGATTCTTTATCGCAGCACAAGCTACAAGTTGCATTCAATGACTCAGTAAGATACATACATGGGCCAAGGAGATATGACTGAATATCTCATCACTCTTTTAATGTTTTTGGATGTACTTTGAAACACTATATAGATGCCCGAAACTGTATCTTCTTACACAACATTGTAGTTAAAAGAATACCTAATTATCTCTAGTTAATAATAAATATGAATATGAATATGAAATTACTATTATTATATTTTGTTAAAAGCAAATTGTATTAGTAATAAAGGAATAGCTTACAGGGTTTAAAGTTTACATAGTAATTAAAAAACACTGGAAAGTAATTTTTTTTTCTATGCCATTATTGAGTCACATGTGTGCGAATTTTTATTGAAAGTAAAATGACTCTTCTGTATTTTTTTGTTTTGATAATAAAGGTGACAATCTCAAAAGACACTGAGGGGTCAGACAACCCAAAGTAGTGCTGCTCTCTAAACCCACCAGACGTGGACTGGAACAGAATCGAAAACTGGTCTCTTGTACTAATTATAATGTATATTTTTGTGTAGTTTTCTAAAGAAGGACGAGCAGAAACTTCATTTGTAAGTATGCTAGATTCATCAATACTCACCATGTCAGCAATGAAAATCCACTTGATCCTTGTGCAGATAGTGGTATCACCTCAGCCTAGCACACTATAGTATTTGGCAAAAGGTGAGTAACTTGTAAGAATGCCAGAGTGTTGCCTTCAGTTTTATCAAACTTAAATGCAGTGGATTTATTACAGCGAGGGCCATTCATTTAGCCTGCCCATCATGCGGGTCATGTCATGTGATCTTCGATTGTATTTATTACGACCCCAAAATCGAACCCCAATGAATCCCTGACCAACGTGAGTTCAACTCCTGAGAAACCCTCTTCTGAGCTCTGTCTAATAGATCTCATGTTGTTTCAAGCATCTTCAGCCTTTTGACCGAATTTAATGTGGCTCTCCCTTGTGGGGCTATTTTAGAAGTAGGTTGGATGATTTCTCAAGGCTGTATATTTACTATATGAGAAAGTAATTTTTTCGTATTTAACGAAAACAACCTGGACTGTATTCGAGCCATTTTAATACAAGAGTACCATATAAATATTGGGTCGATCTTTTAAACAATTTTGGTAATGAAAATCGAATTCTATCATTGTGGTTAGAATTAAAAAATAAATAAAATAAATATACGGCGTCAGCAGTCCCATACAGAAACAAGCCTAGCTTCTCGCAACCATTTGTGTGTGCATGTTACTTTTACGAATGGAAGGAACCTACAGTTTTTTGCCGACTCCGAACGGCAAGTTGAGAAGCTTCTCATGACAAATGAAACTCTTTGATTGCTTGTCAGACATTCGAAAGATGTGGCACCGTGAAAAAACTTTTAGGTGTTTTTTGCTGGGATTGAACCCGAGCAGCATGCGTAGTAGTCCAACGCACTAACCATCCCGGCTACAGCGACCAGAATTAATTATTATTACTTTTTAAAATAGCTCCTCCATCCTGGTACGATTATAAATAATAAATCTAAAATGTCAGAAAATGGATTTTAAAATTCAATAGGCACCTTCCTTGTTTATTATTTAACTCCTTCTTTAGAGAATCAAGCTATGTACACATTGGAAAAACACTACAACAGATTATGTCTAGATCACGTTTCAGAAAATCCAATAATTGTCATCAAGAAAGTACCCAGTCACACTATACACGGTGAGCAGGAGAACATTAAAATTTCCATTCGTTAATCATCGAATCAAAATGTTGACATATTTAGAATATCAGCGAATGCTTTTTGTTCTATTTCATATTTAATTAAAGATAAGCATTATTCAGATGTGATTAATTTGGCAACTAAATTTCCCTTTACGGTGCGATATTCTGCTTCTTTTTAAACCGCGACATGACCATCCACCACGAAGTGACTTTCTGGCCGAAAACGGGAATTAATAGGTCATCTAACTTAAATGGATTATAGTCATTCTAAATGAGCATATGTATATTTTTTTTGTCTTATACATATTAGGTGATGATTTGTTGCACTACTTAGTGTTTGTTTAGCTTTTCGCTGTGTTGAATCAATTAACAAAGTTTTTATCTATGTGTTTATAATTTTATTGGTATAACAACATATCGGGTCACGAAATCTTACAGCACATTAAATCCGGTTTATTTAAAACAAAAAAATATTGCTTGAAACAAAAAAATAATATATGTACGACTGTTTAAAGATAATTTATTTAGATTTATACACTTTAAAACTAATATTCCTTGTATAGGAGATGTGCACAATCAAGCAGTATATTAAGTGGTGCTATTCACAAAGTTAATGATTTCATTAAAAAAAAAAATAAGAACTAGCTTCCGTTGCATTGTTTTTTTTTTAATTTTGGAATAAAGAAAATAAAATAGATGTTATATATTTCCAAGAGCAAAAATTTACCTTTACCATAAAAAAAAACAAATATCACCAATTCAAGCACAGTAATCTGATAGCAGTGGTCTTATATGAGAATGAACCTATCAGTTAGTAATTAATAATGCCAATCCAAAGAAGAACTGATTGTCTTTCTATACTCGTTGATTTTTTTACGATGCTTCTGAATTATTTGCTCCGGTATCACCACCCACTTTATTTCAGAGTACCAAATTTACCTCAGAACTCGAAAACTGATTTGGATTTCATTAGAATATCATATTAATTTTATGCGTAAAAGTCAAAATATATAAAAACAAAACTAATGAAGTCACCAGCAAGACCATTCAGCTTTGCGTAGGCATAAGTTTTATCATTAAATCCAAAACGAAAGCAGAAGATCCACCTGCAAATTACGTAAGTCACGGGATACAACATACGTAGGTATGTACATCTGATGTCAATTTAAGCACCAACCAGTTTGCTAAAACTTTTTGGAATTTGAACTTCGAGTTCACGCTTTGAATTTTGGAGTTAAAATTCTTTTTCGCAAAATTTAAGTTTTTACGCTCATTCCGCTAAACGTTTTGTACGACAGTTCATCAAAGAGTTGGATCGCTATCGTTCTCAGCGACTCGAAACAATGTGGAGTTGAGGCCTAGCATCGTATTTTAAGTTTTTTTTTCTTTTTTCTCTCTGGCTGACATTGGATCCACTGGTGCTTGACTTAAGGATTCGATAGCCGTCTTCAGTCCACGTTCAGATAATTAGCTTACACGGACATTAAATATAGAAAAAAGTAGAAAAGTAAAGAACAAGTGAAGTCCGAAAGCCGTAAGCCCATGGCAAAACTTTAAGGTCACTATTCCAGATAGATAGTGGCGGCCGTAGCCGTGGTGGTTAGTGCGTTGGACTACTGCGCATGCTGCTCGGGTTCAATTCCAACCAGAGACATTCCAGGAAATTGTAAAGCTGACGAATTCTACCCGATAAGCTAACACTTAAACTTGACACAGTAAATAAAACCGACGCTAGAAGGGAACCAACGCCTTGCCACTAGACAAATCTAGCCTAGACTAGATCCAAAGCGCTCTAACTACCATCTGTCTCTGAAAAGACTATATATAAGTACGACTATCGGTGTCATTACAGGACAATGCCTCATAGACAACAATACAACTAGGCTGGGCATAATTTTAAATGACTGCCTTTTCATTATAAGTACTGCTGACTGATAATTTTAAGTACTGCGTTTCTAATAATCGCTGGAGATTTTTCTGGTGGTATTCTTAGTAGAGTACCTAGTGATTAACCCTTATGTGTGTGAAGAAAAAAACACCTTAATCCGTGTGACAAGGTACCCGGGTACCTTCATATGATTTTAGTTCCGTATTAACGATTTGTTTTATGTTTTGATGGTAATTAGATCAAAAATCATTCACATACATAATATATTTATGTTTTTGCATGATTTGTTTTTTATTTTTTCTATTTTTAACGGTTAATGTGTTTTGACGACCCTTTACTTGCACACTTTGACCTCTCAAAAAACAAAAATAGTTTGAACATTTTGCAATTAAAAATAGCATAGTATGCATTGAAAAACAACCATTTATACGTCTGGTTCGTTTGACAGTCGTTACGTGTTATTTTTAAGTAAATAATTTTCAGTCGAAACGTATTGTAAAATTTAAGTAAATGCGTTCCTTATATCAAAAGGTACCCAGGTACCTTGTCACACGGTTTAAGGTGTTTTTTTTTTTTTTTTTTTTTGTTCACTTACAATTAATTAAGATATATTCCAAACATATAGTTAGGAGCTCTCATAATCTCACGTGCATATAGCTAACCATTAAAGTCATGTAATTGGTGTTTGAAAATTGAAAAGGTACCCGGGTACCTCGTCACACACATAAGGGTTAAATAAAGAGAACAAAAATTACCCCTTTGATCCGAGTTTACAAAATTGTTGAGTATTTCAAAACAAAATAGCCCACATCCGTTGTTGACCCACAATACAAAGGTAAGGACACTTTTCTTCTCATTCAATCTCCCATGTTAGTCAACTAGCTGTCCCGCCTGGCTTCGCCCGCGCCCAATAGCAGTCGCGGTACTTATTAGGCAAAACACTGCTCTAGTAATGTGGTTCTGGGTAGAAATACCACCAAAATCCGGCAAACCTTGTTGAATCACACCATATGTTCAAAGTGTGAATGAACAACAGCATAATTTTTCTACTATTATTTGGTTGTACCAAATGAAATGTTTGATTTAGAAGCAAACATTTAAAAGCCAATAATACTTTTTTATACTTTTTTATTTAATCAAAATAATATAAGGCATTGGGATCTACAGCGCTCTTCCGACGTCAAATGTCAAGTATTAATTGTTTAGGAATTTCTGAATTTTTAACGCAATGATATCTTCAAAGGATTTTATGGGCTTTTGCTTGGCATTGGAAGACTTCCTGGTGGCTAAATGACTTAAGACTGACTGAAACAGTACTTTTTCAATTTCAGTCTCGAATATAAGAGCTTTTGTACTGTTACACGTGAGTCATGGGGTTTAGCATTGACATGTAATAGTATCGTACCATGCCATTGCACTACCTATGACTATTTCCTTAGAAAATTGTATGGGGTTTATCGTTTCTCGTGGTTAATGAAATGAAAAGTCTATCAGACTTTCACCATAAACTTTCCTGTCGGGTACAGATATTGTAGTTTTCACTTTAGCCACTAAACAAACATAAATTATGAATATGAGTCATTTTGTTTAATTAATATAGAAGTTGTTAATTACTTAACTCCAGCGCCACCTATCGGGTCCAGATTTTGTAATTATTTCTTTTGGCACTATACCAACCCATATTGTGAATATGAGACATTTTGGTCAATTAATGTAAAAGTTTTTAATAACTCGACTCCAGCGCCACCTTTTGAGTCCAGATTTTTGCGGTTTTCTCTTTAGGCCTATACCAAAATATACATATATATTGTGAATATGACTTATTTATTAGTAGGGCAGTTTGTTTGCCTATGTCCTTCCTCAGGTCCAGGACTATTTCCGTACCAAATTAAATTACAATAAGTTCGGCGGTTTAGGCGTGAAAAGGTTTTGTTAATAACTTGACTCCAGCGCCACCTAGCGGGTGATTTTGTCCTTCCCAAGGTCCCAGACTATCTCTCTGCCAAATTACATTACATTTGGTTCAGCGGTTTAGGCGTGAAAAGGTAATAGACAGACAGACAGAGTTACTTTCGCATTTACATATAATATTAGTGTGATAAATTTAGAACTTCCCTTTTCATAAAAAGATTTATGATAATAAATTTCAGTAAAGTACCAAAAACTTAAATATTCAACATCACCATATAGCTCATATATACTCACTTATCTCACTATAAATAACCATCGACTCAAGGGCATACCTGCAAAGAAAAAAAAAAGAAAAACAAATTATTCATAGGCTGTTGGTAACAATAATAAAAAAAGAAATGTCCCTTAATTGCATTTTATTAAACATCGTCAAAACAAAAAACTATTTTTCTAAGAATTAAACTCCTCGCTCTGCTATTCTAGACGGACGATGTCCATCGTCACCTATCGCACCTGTTGAATTAAATTTTATTGCGTTAAACCTGCTCACCACCCCTCCAATAAATGCACACCAAGATTACTTAATCTCACGCACTGGCAAGCAATACATCTGGGAATCGTGGTGACAGGCAAAAAACGGTGGACAAGCAATCTCAGCTAAAGACCATCGCTTGATAATAAATCTAATTGACACATTTGCACGCGGCAAAAAACACACGTTCGAGTACGATTATAGCCATCAAAGTTGCCTTAGAACAGACCCCAAAACCTTTGTCCATTTGCGTTCCAAAAATGGCAAATGCACCGACCTTAACAGGGAAGAGCAGACCCCCAACTTCACATGCATCAGCATTAAGCATTATTGTACGCGCGTATGACTTTTTACACGTCATGCACTTCCAGCTGAGAGAAATCTATGAGATACATTTTTATCCAATCATCTGTCAATCGCAGCCGATACTCGCTGTATCGACTGGCTTGTCGTCCAACAAGGTGTTGGGGATCATGTTTTTTTGTAGCTCACAGCATCATCGTCCAAGATGAAGATGAAGTCAACTCACTCTTTCTCCCCAGAGTAATACGTCATTCCATGTGAAATACCATCATTACAACACATTGAACAGAAACAATTGAGCACGAAGTTTTTTCTTCCTTTTTTGTAAGGCGGAGGATGATGATGATTGCGTGTGAATATGCTGCAAAGCACATGGCATACAAGGAATTGGTGGACACTGTCCACAGGCTTTCGTAAGACGACTGCAGTCACTTTACAGAGTACTCTCGTATACGGGGGCCAAAATGCAATTAACGTTGGTGCTGTGCATGGTGCACCTTATTAAGGACACACGGGTGTCTACATTTGTACATATGTATGGCGTGCTGGTTGGAGTTGATTTGGTTGCAGAAAAGTGATCCTAATTATGAGACGTGTGCGAGATTGTTATGGGTATTGGCAAAGATTCCCGTTGGCTGCAGTGCAGAAACATTTATAGCAATTGAGTCATTAAATCTTCTTGCATTGCAATAAAAGTGCCAATAACTGGATTTGACCATAATGATACAGTACCGGCCGGGACAGGCTATGAGCTTGGCTACAAACATGAAATAAACGTTTGCAAAAATATTTACCGTGAAGAATGCTGAATGCTTCTGGAATGAACTGTCAGGAAAAAGTTGATGGCTGCAGACTGTAAACATAATAATTATGTTGTTACGCGGTCTTGGCTTCAAGTTATCATAATAATGGAATAATTTACTTTCCGTGGGCAAACAAGTATTCGTAACACTTACTTACGGTGGTAGATAGTTCTCAGAGGTAATGTTTACACATTCTCTCAAACAAAAATATGTAGAATAGTTTGCAACAAAAAAACGTGATTGTCAAATTGTTTGCATTTTATCGTAGGCTTTCACTGCAATCGAACATCAAACATCTGTTCATAACGAAACGTCATAATAATTATTATTTTTTAA
Organism: Brachyopa scutellaris; assembly: GCA_949775065.1. Lineage (NCBI taxonomy): Eukaryota > Metazoa > Arthropoda > Insecta > Diptera > Syrphidae > Brachyopa > Brachyopa scutellaris. The sequence continues at coordinate 95,521,994 of OX459114.1, read as the reverse complement.
TTCGAAGTAGTTTGTCACGTTCTTAAAAACCTCAAATAAAATTACTCGAAGACTACCAACGGCACAGAATTATTGTACTACATGGTGGACATAGCAGATATTTGGCCAGGTATACGACAAGATAATGATGGAGCTGTATCAAAAGACATAAATGAGCCGCCTTGGTGGTCAAGTGTACAAGAATATCACTAACTTACCACGCAGAGGTTGTGGCTTCAATTCCCGATCAGGATACTTGGATACTTCGATGGTCCTGTTCGGCAGTATTGAGTTGGACTCTGTCCATCTAATACTAGAAATTTATGGAGAAATACGCTCCAAGTTCGATATAAAAACGAAAACCCATTGATAGCGAATGCCTTGATCTCTGGAGATAATCAAAAGAAGCGAAATTTAGATGACGTCAGAAGAAGAAGAAGAAAGAGGTAGCATTTCCTGGTGAGCTGGAAACAACGTATCAGTGAGTGAAGATAATGAAGGGATGCAGTGTTTTAGTCCAACATTTTTCAGACATTGTTAAAGAATTAGTAAGTAGGCTTAAGACTTTTAGAGAGTTTAAGGTTCATTTGAAAACTTTCCATTTAATTTAATTTAATTTGACCACCGCGGAGGTATAGTAGCGACCCGTTGAGCCGTTTCGCTAAGAAAGTCCAAATTCCTTATAACTAAAATTAACTTAATAATTTTTTTTAATTTGAATGTCGTTAAACTGTTCGTCTAATAATAAGCAGCAATGCACTTTTGTTTTCTTAAGTATATCACACTTTTCAAATTAATAGTAGGTATTCAAGTAAATTCCACTACTCCAATATTAGCGTTTTTCAAAATATAGGTACAAGAAAGCAAAACCGAACACCAAAAAGTTGAATATAATAAACTGATGCACGCACCATTTAGGTTTTGAACCACATTCTCAAAAATTTGTATTTTCTCTCATTAAATTATTTAAATTAAATAAAAGTTTTTTTTTTTTTTTTGAAAACTCCCGTTTGAAAACACTTGCTAGTATCTGTCGTGCATAACTGGAATAAATCCAATTCGACCATCCATTTTTTATAAGCAAATAAAAACTGTTTTCCATACCTAATCACTGGTCTTCCTCTAATGGATTTATACTAATAGAGTTCTCATTGTTATCTACTTAAATCCGTGTAATAACATGTAAATATCTGACTTTACTGAGCAATAACTTTTTGTTTACATGCAAGTGGTGATGAGTTCAAATTAAAATTACCCGTCATTAACGCCCAGTTTTGTGGTTAGGTACACCTTTCCAGAAACATAACAAACTATTAGATATATTAAGCGGCTTAGCACGACGATGGACGGTTCGACGGCATACTGAGCAATAAAAACTTAAGTATACGCTTGTTTTGCTGTAAAGTATTACAATATCTGTGCCACTTTGTGTCCATAGTGAAGGTTATTATGAAAATTAAATCCAAACTAATGCCAACCAAACAGGTATATGTTCGAATACGAGTCGTGTGCTCTGTGGACGGGTACGTACATTTTATTTCAGGTAGGTGGTTGATATCATTGAACATAACATTGTGTCATGCAGCAAACTGAATTCGGGCCCATTGCAGCACGTTTAACGGGGTAGCACAACAAGCAACAAAATCAACACACTTTACCTGACGAAGTGACCTAATTTTGATGGCCGACAGAGAAACGAATACGTAAGATGCTTGTGTCATAATTTTTAGGAATTCCTTATCCGGATATTCCACTGTGTTTGTTTTGTTCCACTTTAGGGGACACACAACGTCATATCCTTTTTTTGTTGTATTTTTTTTTTTTTTTTTTTTTGAAGCAAAAACTTTCTCTTTTATTATCCTGCTGTGAGTGGATATGTATTTCTGTAACTCCTGACAGCAGGTTAAAAACTCTGAAAAACTGTTTCTTTATTTTCCTTTAATTTTTATATTCTTCATAATTTTAGTCATGGTGTCGGCCGAGTATAGAAAATAATATTTTTGCGTAACAGTTGGTGGGAATATATAGTTCTCATATTTTCTTTTATTTTATTTTTTTCTTACCCCCGTGTGAGGACGCACATTGAATTCCATCAAGGACGTATACGGGTTTACATTATTGTATTTGTTGCATGACAATATTTCCGAAAAGTTGACCATCGACACTCACAGTTAAATTATTCTAGTAATGCCTCGCAAAAATGTCTCTCCTTTGGCCATTTCAAATATCATGACAACCAAACACATTTTCCTACAGCTTGTAACTAAAGTCTATCTAAAAATTCACGTCACATCGAAACACCAGAACGTGAAAAGAAAAACCCACTGCACCACCAGCGACATCAAAATTCTAAAAAAAAGCCGACAAATTCCTCGAAAATATTTCGTCTAGGAATGTTGTTTTGTATATAAAGATACATTATTTTGTCTCCCATTTTAAAGTGGGGACTTGAATTTTATTCATCATTTTTCATCGAATTTTTATCAAAGATAATAATCGTTTGCTACCTATGGGCACCGTCACCACACACACTCAATTGAATAATAAAATTCGTATCGAAACTATCTGCTCTCTGCCACACAAAGTGTATATGCGTTGCACGACATATGACAGAGGAGGGGAGGGGTGGAATAAATGATAAATAAAAAAAAAAGTAGAATTTTTAATTAAAAATAAGTAAAACTGGAAAATTGCATACAAAAGTGGAGAACCATGTGCCATGTGAACCACACACAAACACTAGTGGTTGAAGTGTGGTTCTCCCGTTCGTCCTCACCTCTTCACCATCACTCTAGTTTTTTTTATCATGTTAAAGCGTCTGGTAGTCTCATCTCATCTTTTATTCGCTTAAATGCATTTTCATCGGGGATTTAATTTTGGAATTGACTCAACTCAAATTCCAAAATGAAAAAAAAAATGAAAAGATACGCGCACAACACAACATAAAATGCAACAGATACGAGTACAACCAGTAGGCAGTAGGTTGTGTGTGTTTGTGTCTGTCCTGGCTGTCTGTCAGATGTACGCATCTTCAAACGAAAAATCTCGTAAGTTTTTATATGTGTCAAGAGTGTCGCAGTTAAAAGAATAAATAATAATAATAAAAAAAAAAACTCAAACAGTTTGAATTAAACGAGAACGAGAAAAGCGGGAGGTGCAATGTTACGTTGTCATTTGTATCTACACACAAGTGAAGTCGTGTCTCCTCCGCAAATCTTTCGTTGTTTTTATACTTTTTATTTTTATTTTATTTTAATTTTTATTTTTAAGATCAGTCAAGTTCAGCAAGGAAAAAGTTCATGTCTGTGCATCGTTAAATGATATTTTTGTTGAAATTTTATTTTGGTCTGTTGATGTGCGCCTTTCTACGCACCCTTTTATCGCGGATGGATATGCTGTGGGGAGTTTTTATTAATTCTTTTTGCAATATCTGGTTGGGAATTTTTTTAAAACGGTCTTAATTTTCGTGGGATAGAAAATAAAGTACTTTAGTAACGTTCGTGATATGTTAGATACCTTTTTCTTTGTACCCAAATTATCTGATTAAAAGTTCAGAAGCCTTGATCGGAGTCTGGATAAGTTTTGTTTAACCAATCAACTAGCGTCATGTTGACTTCTTAAAAGATAGACATGTTTTGCATGGCTGACAAATGAAAACTACATTATATGTATGTATGTAAGCAGATTCAAAAAATCTGTTGACTGCTGAAAAGCACCCAAAACTTTTATTCTAAATACCGATTGAAGTCGCGGTGGAGTTTCATAAAAATATCAAACTACCTAAACAGAGAAAACATCCATTTATTCATTTCTGCATTCAAAAATGGAATCAACGATTGATTGGTTAAAGTTTTTGAAAGGCCAAAACTTCTAGTAGGTACTAAAATATGGAACGCACAGATTTCAGTCTGGTAGGAAAGTTGAAAAACTAAGCACTATCTAAATAAATTCTTAGAATGCTTTGCCTTTCTTCTTTCTTTCTTTCTTTAGGTGGCGCAACAGTTCGGGGTGAACCAGGGCCTGCTTCTCGTAACCATTTGTGTGTGCTTGCTATATTTTTGCACAAATGAAAGGACCTACAGTTTTTTGCATACGTATGTACAATATATCGTATATTGTGCTTCAAAAATGTCAAAATTCGTGACTTCCAGACGAATTGTTTTAAGTTTCCTTTGATCTAAATTCTAGCAGCCTAACACAATTAACTCAAAAAACACATAATGGAGAATCTATAAATATATACTATTACCTACTTGTAATCCTATTCAAATGAATTAATCTTAGCTATACCTTGACTTTAAATAAACTACCCTCTGACACCACACATCCACCGGCAGTATAAACGATTAATTTCACTAATCACACTTCAGATAAAGTCAGTCAAGCAAACACCCATCGTTAAAGAAAAAAAAACAACTTAAAAACTTTAAATATAGCTAATCGTACTACTCGTACAATCATAGCTCATAGCTCGTATCTACGACTATGATGAAAAAATTGTTTAAAATGTAATTAATCAAAATCCAAGCTACAAGTGTAAAAAAACAACAACACTGTACAATTTGTCTCTCCATCTGAAATATACGACTACATTTGTAATGTCATCATTACACACACTTATTTAATTTTTCATTTTTCATCTTTCATAGAGTCGTGTATACTTGCAGTGTATCTATCGGATTTTTTGCGTCATCTTTAGCTCAGTTGTAGTTCTCTATATGTTGGTCCGTACAAGTGAAACGCGCAATCATATCGCTACAGTGTATCTTTTCCATGATGTACGTTGCTGCTACTGCTACCAACTACTGAGTTGTAATTTTTTTGTTTCATCGAAACTATTAGTGTGACCATTGATACGATTTTTTTAATTTAATATTACAAATAAAAAAAAATCACATTTCCTTTATCTTTTGCTTGTTTTAGACACATTACTAACATATCTACTAACTAAATTTTTTAAGAAACTTGAAGACTTAAGTTAATATCAACATACCAACATACACTGCCTTTTACGAGGGCTGTCCGATAAGTACTTAGCCTACAAAAGAAAAAAAAACAAAAATTTTGGAAAAGTGGCGATTTATTCCTCAAGCTTGATACACTTGATCCAGCGATGCTCAAACTTCTTTATTCCATCCAAAAAATAGGTTTTCTCGAGGTCTGCAAAGTAGGCGTCCGTGGCGGCGATGACCTCCTCATTCGAAATTTCGCGGACAAGCTGACTTCCACACGTGGTCAAAACAAAACTACGAGTACGATTCAGCTGAAATTTTGACAGTCTAAGTCTAAGAGAATGTACTAACTAGACGATAGTAAATCTCTCTTGCGATACCAGCACCATCGGGCGGTGAGGCTAAGTACTTATCGGACCGTCCACGTACCTACATTACTTACAAAAACTGTAAACGTGTGGAACCAGATCTAAAAGTGTCCTTGCGACTCTCGGATACATGCAGCGTCTTTCAGGCAGAAGTTCTAGCCGTATTAAGAGCTGCAGAGCTTCTGAAAATAAAACGAATATCCGGGTAAGGATATTGATATATACACCGACAGACAGACTGCGCTTAGGATGCTAGAATCGTGCACCAAATCGGCACTAGTCAGGAGCTGCCGTACAATGCTCAAGGTGCTATGCACCCAGAACCAAGTAAAATTATGTTGGGTTCCTGGTCACTTTGGGATAGAGGGCAACGAGTTTGCCGATGAGTTGGCAGGGAAGTTGCTCCACCTCCAGATACTGCAAAGATATATGTGTAGCGGAGGATATCGCACATACTCTGCGCGAATGTCAGGGCATAGCACGCAGTCGCAGGAACATTTTAGTATCCCACTTCTTTACAAACTTGATGGAGTTAGGCCAAATCAACCTAGACTTATTCTAAAATTTTGCAGAGTAATAAAATGCTTCCGGGAAATTGTGACACTTTGTGCCATTTCCTGTGATGATTTTTAGGGAATCGCGATGGGTCCACTCTGGTGCCTAGTGTTTTGGGATGGCTCAGCCTCTAAACCCCTTTCAACCTAACCTTGGATTTTAGGGACAATGTTCGAGGAGTAAATTAGTTTTAGCATTGCTTTCTGATCATTTATTTGAAAATTGCGTACCTAACTTATTTCGATTCCGCAATATATTAATTTTTTTCTATTTTTAGATACAGTAAAATAAATCAGTGTTTTATTTATTTGAATAAAAATTATATTGGTTCTTTTAAGTCTTTACTTTACTTAAAAATAGAAGAAATTAATTAATAAATAACGCATTTTCGAAGTAAAACTTCGAGCTACATAAACTGTACCCGGAGTTTAAAATGTCATAAACTGTGCTTTATTGCGTTTTGACTTGTGGACATTTATTAGAAATTAGAGTAATTTAGTTAACTGGATAGTTTCGAAAAGTTCAAAAGGTTTATACCGAAACTGTGAATAAATTGATCACTAAACGATATTAAAGTCTTTCGTTTAGTTTAAGAAGGATGTGCCCTCTAACAAAATTATACTAAAACTAACCGATCATTTTGTGTAGTAGAAATATTTAGTTTAGTACTAAGTCGTTGGAATTAATTAATCTCTTAAAATTTTTAGGGCGAAAATACACTTGTTATTCCTGCATTTTTTCTTCTTTTTATTTCGTGACATTCAATGAAGAGATTTTTTCTTTAACTTTCCTTTAATGTCACTGCAGCTTTTTATTGACTTACATATCTCTTATTTTACTTCTGCTTCTTCGATCAGGTATAGTTTTTTCTAAATTTAGTCTAAAAACTTAGCATGTTAACGTAAATGTGCTAGCGCCATTAAGGTAGAACTTTCGCTGCCTTTACAACAAGGTAAAAGAAAGCCATCGATTTACATAGCCCAATCGTTGGCAAATGACGAAAATCACTCTTAACTAATCACAGGTACACGGTCTAATTATTGTAACTTAAATTCACCAGAGACTATACCAAAATAATTATAATAAACATAAACATAACCATACAACATAATGCTCTCACATTATGTGGAAGATACAGCGCTATGATTGTAGTATAATTGTGCTGTGCACCACAAACAACAAGTATCTACTACGAACATAGATACTCACATAGTCACTTGAACGAATATGTTGCAAAAAAGCTCTTTGGTGGCGACAGCCCTGATCTGGTTTTTGTGGCTCTTTAGGGTGACATTAAACACACGAACTATTCGCACATTAGCCGCTGTTTGTGTATCCATTCGTTTGCTTATTATTATTTTTTGTTTTTAGTGTTAGAAGCAAAAATTCAGCTAATTTTTCCTGTTTTCTGCGAAACTCCGAAACTGACATTTTCAGGCTTTCCATTTCCACATGTGTGGCATGTCAAACACACACTCTCAACGGTCTGTTTTTTTTTTGTGTCCTCCTCCTCCATATGCTTTTTGGTGTTAATTAAAATTTCTCGTCAGAGAATAGAAATTAGTTACCGCAACGAAAATATGATTTTTCGTCAGTGCTTTCCCAAGGGGGCAGCAGGAAATGCCATATGTACGAGTATGTGGGGAAAGGGGGTGGGGGCGAGAAACCGAAAATCCATTATAAGTAGAAGCCCTGGCAAATGCCATTGAGTGTAACCAAATGAAACATAAAGAAGAAAAAGAAGAAGATACACTTTTACCTACCTACTTCCCTACTCTATACGTATCTACGTATGTATACATAATGTGTATATGGAGTGCAAAGAGACACTTAACAAGGCTGCTAATGTGACATTGGCCTAATGAGTTAATGCAATTTTTGGATGCTATACGGTTACGGTATGAAAATACGAGTAAGTATACTTCACAGGTAATTAGGTTGGTCTATTTGAAATACCTACACTTAAAAAATATATACATGTATATGTAAATATGCTCGCATACTACGTAGAGTAACAATAAATTCGCGGCTATATGGCGCACCATGTGTGTTGTGGTTTTATGTGGAAAGTTTGTGCACCATCGAGTTGGTGGTGTGGTGTGTTGGACTGTAGAAACGCTTTGTTGTTATTCCCTCTAAACATCTCCTCCTCCTTCTACTCCTCATGGTGGTCGTTACTCGTAGGAGTGATGGTCTAATTAAAATGTTATAAATATGAAACATGATTTCGTAATTCTTGTTTATTTCAAATTTTCAAAAAAAAAAAAACCAACTGTGAACACTGACTGGCCCGGCCCGCCCGGCCCGTATTTCTATTGCAGAGGAATCCACTTTTTTTTTAGAAAGTATGACACATGTTCAACGGTTTTAAATTGATTTTATTGTTCACGTACGAGTGAATGTATGCACATAGTTGAACGTAGCCACATAGAACCTGGAAAATTGCTTATAGTAGAAAATAATTGGTTTCATTGACATTTACTGCTGCTTACGCATTTGTTAGATACTCGTACATACATACAAGTAGTTCGGTCTGTACAGGCTATATTTGATACATTATGACTCGAAGTCAATTATTTGCTTCAAAGTCGGGTCTGGTTGGTGACTGTGAGAAATCAATTAAATTGATACTTTGACAACTTTATTAATTCTACTGAACATTGGTTGTCTTACTAACAGACAAGTACCTATCAATTGTGAAACATTATTGTTATTTTTAGTTTCTTTTTAATTTAATTAAAATAACTTATAATGCTTAGAAATAATTGATGGATGATCGATCACATTTCAAAGCAAAATCGTGGGTTTTGCAATCACTGTAAAAGAGAACCGAATGCCAAGGTTTTCATACCTACCGAGACCGACTTTTATTTTAAGCGATCTTTCCAATGCTTTTTTGTCGAATTTAATATTAGCAATATTGTTACCTCTAGCATTGAAAATCTGAACAGCTCTGCGTATCTATTGTTAAAGAAGATTATAGTTTTAAGGCTGAAACGTAATGCGCATAGAGAAACATAAGCTTATGTCAAAATTGAACAAAATGTTTCTTTATGTTTCCCAAAGTACACGTGGCAGCTATAATAGATTTTGCGTGCATGGCTGCCTGTCAACATTTTTTCTTTCAAACCCCTGTTGTTTGTTGTTCCCAGTGTTGTCAGCTTCGAGAAAACCTAAGTTTAATAAATATTTATTTTAAAACAATATCTTCTAGTAAAATAAATGACATAATTTAAGTAAAATATTTTGGTGTATAATGATTATAAATAAATTCGTTGCTTTTGAAAGACAGATTTGATTACGCAAACAGTATTGAAACTTAGTTATCTTTTTGGAAAATATTCCATTTTTCTGCGCAAAGTAGGTACATATACATATGTATGTGGAAATTAAAATGATTTAAAAAAGAAGTCATTCACAAGAAATTTTCTAAAACCAGGTACCTAACTATGTATGTACAGTTGATACATTATTAATATTGTATATATGCAGTTCATGTTTCTTAATTTCTTTAAAAAAAACAAGATTTTATACAAAAACCCAGGGTCACATTCAGGAATCCAAAAAAATGGGCGCAATCCCACGACCTGATAACACTGGCTTATTGGTTGCAACTTGCAAGCAAAGCACAGGACTTTCTTTCTTCATCCATTTGAAATGAAAAGCATCTCTATTTTCACAAAGTCAGCTATTTTGCCGCACACATTGAATTCAAATATAGACAAATTCGTATTCTACTGAATTTGCCATTATTTTAGCTTATTTCATTTGATTTTTTTTTTTTTTTTTTTTTTTTAAATTCATACAATTGTCAAAGTTGCAAGTTGTACTGCAAATGCACGCAAATGTCTATTATGTTTCCTTCACTTCTAGTGATAGTAATGATTCTTAAAATACAGCCAGCGCTATGTAACTATTCATTAATCAGAAAAAGCAGAGCAGAGACATTAAGATAGGTGCATATGTTTGTAGGCATAAGTACCATCTGTTGCATTTTGTTATTGAACATTTTGTTTATTGAACTACTTTCCGTAGTATGTAGTTCTTTATTGAACTACTTATAGATATAGTATAACTCAACTCTGGCTCCGAGAATTCAACATGTTGTGTAACCGTCCATCTCAGTTAACATTCAGTTTCAAGGGAATCAAAATGTAACACTAAAAGCAGTCAAAACAAAAACAACGCAAAATAACAACCATCAACAATGATGTTTTGTGCTTTCCTATGCTAAAAAAAAAGTAAGAACTTCCTACTCTCACCATAAGTATCTATAAAGGGAAAACATACTCGTATCTCATTTCGAATATTTTCTTCCTTTTTTTCTCAAAATTTCCGAACTCCGTCCCCGACATTTGTTTTCGTATCACTTCCAATGTGGGTTGTGCACGACGTACGAATAACTCCTGGTGTTACATTTCTCATATCATTCAACTCAGGACAATCAATAGATAGATACTCGTACACACATTCATACGCTCAGTGTAATGCAATTCGCCGTAGGTATAGATGAACATATGCAGGGTGGCTTATATACCTATGTACGTAACGAACCCTGAAACGTATCAGTTACAGAAAGAACAAGATTTTTGATATTTCTCAAGGGAGTACACACAAATTCAAAATCCTCAATTCATACGATTTTCTGTGGTAGTTTTTCTGCATACAACCACACATTGCTGTTATTCTTTACAGGAGAGGTTTTGGAAAGTAACATACAGGAAAATTCCTAACAAACTAAAAAAAAAGAGAAAGCGAAAAAAAACTTACCATGGAAACTATTGTGCTAGGGGTGAAGATAAATACCTCATCATCCCCCATTGTAAACCACATACACACACTCGTGCACACACATTAATAGTTGGTGTTCTGTTTTTGCGAGTTAGTAATGAAATGAGATGGCAACGATACAACGTCCACCCTTAAAAAAAAATCCAATATGGCCTCCCATTCCAATCAATAATCTTGTCGTTCCGCTTTAGATCGAGGGTGGAAGGTGGAACTCGTAAAAATCGCTCTCCTGACCCTCTCCAATCACACCGACTTGCCACTAATATCCCAAAAAGTCATTAAATTTTACTCTTCATCCCTTCTCAGTCATCGCAGCTGCTTATGCCAAAGAAACACCGGCACGGCACGGTAATTTATTTTCGCACCCTAAGCGCCGAAGAAATCAAATTTAATTCAATTCCTGAATGCGATTTAATTATCTATACTACTTCCCGCATAAGGAGGCCTCAGACCGAGTCCTCCTTAAAATCACATTATCACCTCTGTTGTTGTTGCCTTTTTTATATTCGCGCCTCTGCAAATGCATCCACAGCCATACAGACATCCGAGCGCTGGGACCTAATAAAAACGTATTTAAGTGCTTGGCATACCTAATTATCACAATTATCGCACATTTACAAATTGATATAAAATTGATTAAGCGGCAGCAGTGGAATGAGTGAGTGTGTGTATGTAAAAAAAACCTGTTAATTAGTAATCGAATTGCAACAATCTCTCGAGGTGAGGTGCAGCAGATCTCCAGAGGTACGAGTATATCCAAAGTGTGTATAACAATGCAATTGCCTGATGGCGGTGGTAGTGAGGTGAGCAGTACAGTGATTTAATGGAAAACGAATTCACTTTAATGTTAATTATGTGGTATAAAACATCAGCGATCAATCGAAGAAGGAAGGCAGAAAAAGCAGCAAAAAATGCATTTCTCAGTGGACAGGTATCTGGATTTTTATTTTTGTCTCATGCCGGAGATACTACATTTAACCATTCCAACTATGGAGCCAAAGCGGCCCAAGTTCATGTTTGCTGCTGGTCCGTTGATGAGGTTGCTGCTGCAGCTCTGTGCAAAGCAGAGCGCACATTTAAATGCAAAAAAGGAATTTCAAGTGACTTCTCAGTGCGGGTTGATGATGCGACTATGGCAAGTAGGTACGCGTCAATTTAATTTTCACATCATTTATTATAGTCATCAGATTTCATCATTATACAATGTATAGGCAGACAGACATTACGTACATTTTGCATTTAGAGACTGCGTCGACATGAAGATACTCTTATACCTACTCTGAAGTTTCTTTCTTTTTTGGTAAAAGGCGAAGGAAAAAAAATTGCATAAAATCAGTGACGATAGGAATTTTTAATGCGCCTGATGACTTCTCTGGCCATAGGGTGAGATAGAACATTTTGTTTGTATCAATTTTAGTACTTAACGACAGACAGGAACTTTAATGTGTCTAAAAACTTAAACGATTTTCAAAATCATAGAAAAACATTTGGTTTTCTCTGAATCCACCAAGAATGACATCCACTTTAGGTTGCGAATGAGCCCATATCTCGATACATAAGTATAACACATAATTCGAGTAAGCAACTGTTCTGCACAAGAAAGCAAAATTTACGAGAATACGTTGAAAACTTCAAAAAGAGTTACCAGATCCATCGGAACTAAGCTTCTTTAAGATTATTCAGCTTTACTATGTGAACTGAACACTATGCAGAATAAACGCAGTATTGAGTATGAGGAGCTGTTAAGTGACAATTTTGAAGATTTGAGCAAGAAGAATTTAAAGTTTTTTGCACAGAACTTTTTTTTTGTAAATCCAAGAGTAATTTAGAGACCCCATAAAAATTAAGTAAAATTATATTATTAAGGACAATATTACTTCATTTATCTAAGCTATTTATAAATGTGTTTTTGACCTTTTTTTATGTACTTAACACTTTTATGCAAAAATGGTGTTGGTTTATTTTTCCACAAGTGTAAAAAGGTGAGTAACATATTTCTTTGATAGTTTTCATTTATTTCTTTTTCATATTATTTTTGTTTTCAGTAGCCGCAGCCATACCTTGTTCATAGAACCAACGGTGCTCCAGTGGAGGGAACCTGATTTTTTTTTCTTGGTAAATATCTTCGTTTTTGTTGGGCATTTTATGGTTCTTCTTGATGAGTACCTTATAGAAAGGTATATCTTCATTGTAACATTTTTTGTACAAAAAATACTTCAACCTATAGCTATCCATTTTATGGAATATCGAAATTGAACTTTTTCATTTGCATTGTTTTTAGTTGCACTTCCCTCAAAGACTACAGATCTATAAGTCTCTGGTCCTTCATGCTGAAGATATTGGTGATATTAGTAGATTTATACATTCGTAGTAAGATCCCAAGAAGTATGCTCACGACATCGCTGCATACTTACTGCAAAGGAAGATCTGTGAAAACAGTCCTTCATTCACTTATGGGCAATGTTGAGTTCAAAATTGGTTAGGCACTGTCGTGCATCTCTAAACGATTTATCCAACTTTCAAAATGATTCCAAGAGTACCGATAAGAATCTGCTCACGTGACAACACTATGCATCTACCGATTTCTAATTGAATCCTACCGAGTACGGTGGGGAACCTAACCTAACCCAACCTCAGTTGAAAATTTTTTTTGTGTATGGTGTTGCATACTCAAATTGCAAGGTGATAAGTGCACATCTAACACATTTATGCAAAAAATAATTTGATTCAAGGAACCTACCTAACCTACCCTTCTTTCTGAGAGTATAAAGGTTTTCAGTGATCTTAACACTTTCTTTCGTTAAAATATTTAAAAAATATGTCCAAATATGTCCAAAGCCAATTACTTAAATAAGGACAGTAGAGGGACGCCGACTACACCAAAATTTAAGTTGTCACATAATGCCTTTATCGACTAAGAAAAGTCAACATTTTCAAAATGTCACAGGTTTTAGTCCTAGTCTTGGAAGTTTGGCTCTAAACTCAATTTTGTATGTATAAATTGATATCATCAACTCATTAATAATATAAAAACGATACACCCTATAGAGTGTTTTACAATGAAAACTTTTTTGATTTGTTTGCGAAACGAGTGTTCTTAAAATCTACTTAAAATAATTCTATTTCGTTTTAGAGACAAAGAAATCGCAGATTTTTAATAAAATGCAAATATTATAAAAAAAAAAATTAATAACCAGCTCCGAAAACTGGTTCCACTAGATAGAAAGCATTTCTTTACTGTCCAACTGATCTCACTGACCGACCAGTGCCAATGTGAATAAACAAAAAATATTTTGCTATACAAATGACATCCCATTATAGTATAACTTTTCTAATAACCAAAATAAACTCAGGAAGATCAAATTAAAATAAAATAACCATACCCTAATGCGCGCGGCGATTCTTTTCTTATACAAAACAAATTTTTCAATTAAGCCATTAATTCCGAGAGCCCAGAGAGCAATTCATTCCTCATGTCGCATTATTTTATTGCATACAACAACTCACATAAAACATGTATATGAGGCATTATCCCACCGCATAATGTCAAATGAGGAGGACTCCCGGTTTGCCTTACTGGTTGTTGTTTTGGTTTATTTGTGGGTAGGTGAGCGAGGTAATCTACCTGGTGGCTGGCTGTGGATTCCTCTTGGGGCGCGCGTGAGCTCCTATACCAACGATTTATTTATTTATTTTAATTTTTTTTTAGGTTGGGTCCCAAATGGGACTGTGAACGAAAATGAAGGAGAATCCACCAGCATCACATCGTCTGTATCTGTCTGACCGAGTACCGGCAATCTTGGAGCTTCAGACTCCAGACTGTAGAGAGACGTCAGCACCTCATTCGAAAGATGGACATTCTCCGGGTGACCAGTTGATGTTGATGATGATCGTGATCATGTTAGCTGGACGATTGGGTCCAAACCTAAAGTTGTCTCTGCATTTTTTTTTTTTTTTGTTTCAGGAATTTTTCTCAAGACGAATCGGAACAATTTCGTTCGCCGATTAATGCAAACTGCAAATCGATTATTTACATAATTGCTTAATGCGTTGATCACTGACTGCGATTGGGTTGGAATACATAATCCAATCCTTTTTTCAATGTGACTTCTATGATTATTCACACACGCCATTTATGCACGATTATGAGTTGTATCTACTCCTGCGAATACCGGTTTTTCAAGTGAAGTGAGAGGTTGTAATAAATAAATAACAACAAAAAAAGTACTGTTTCATCTGTTTCCTTAGATAGGAATGAAAAATTACGTATCTTTCGTATCACCCCCTTTAAAACCCATGAACACTCACACTCAGCGGTGGTAAGAACCGGATGATAACAACATATGGTCGATAGGGGAGATAGATGGTCGAAATGTGAGCGTTCAATTTAATTGAAGCGGGCATCTGAATGAAGCATGAATAAAAAAAAAAAATTCAAAAAAAAAATACGTCTATAAAATGCATTGCATTGCACAGTTATCCGTACTTGGACTTATTTATTTATTTTTGAGGACTAGAGGACAAGTAATTGAGTAGGTACCTATAGATTTTGGACAGATATGTATGTACATGTCGAAAATATTATATCATATTCCCTTTCATTATAACATATTATTTACATCAAATAATACAGATTACAAAAAACTTTTTGTTAAGTTTTCTAATTCGGACTTTAGGATTAGGTGCAGATAATCTAGATTTATAATCGATTATGGTCATAAGGACACCATAAGGACTCCAACTCCCATTAGAGTTGCTTTTGTAAGTGTAAGTACACGGCTAGTTCAGGATTTTAGCGCTTCGAATCAACTCTTTACCGGTTTAAGGATACCATGGATTTGAGCTCGTAGATGAAACCTACCTAAGAATCTCCAAATACCATTTTCTGCACTACACTCCTATGCGGCGAAATACTCAAGGTATCCGCATGGAGTTTTGCATATTCTTCTAAATTTAAATTTATTTTTTTTTTCATTCATTTTGGATTCTTCAAATGATCGATGAATTGTTCGCAACGATTAGCTCTGTTTAACCACAAAAAACCTATCGAAATCGAGCTCTCCATACAATGGAATAAAGGAATACCCGAGGGAGGGGTGGGGAAAATAAAATAAATTCGGTCGCGCGCGTCCGCGCGGCATCATTACCCATAAAGATAACAAAAACAACAATATAAAAAAGGGCCCACTGTCCATATTTTATACCCGTAATTCATTTTTATTCAATGGTTAAAAAGAAAAGGTTCCCCCAACCGATCACGCTCCTCTCCACTCTCCTCTCCACTCTCCTCCCAACATGGAGATTCGAGACAATTTCAGACAAAAATATGGTCAACTTCTGTTCGGCTGTGGTCCGTGCGTCCACGTACCATGGTTGTGGTGCTTTCAAGAACAGGCACACATGTAAATTCACTTGTTAAAAGGTATAAAAATGGTGCTCGCCAAGCATGTAGTGAACTTTAATGATGACACAGGTGGTGGTTTTTTCTTTGTTGTTAACTTAAAAATAAAAAAAATTAACAAAACAAGTTAACATGAATTGTCAACAAATAAGGATTAGGAGGGTACTTGCATTAATAAACAAGCATTTTCTGATGCGCCATTACAAGTATAAAATTGCGACTATACAAAGCGCGCGATCTGACTTGGCTTCAGAGTGGAAAGGCTACAAAGTTATGGCTTAATTAAGAGAAGTTCTGTAACGAAAAAGTAAAGGAACAAGAGGGAAAAAATAAACAACAATCCTATTAAAGGATTGTGAGTACTTTTATTACTCGTGGGTCTAAGGGTCGAGTATTTGTTTCATGACAACTACAACAAAACGAGCAAACTGACGAACTGGGCAGCAATATCATAACATTTCAATATCCAATATTAGCGCAATAGTGTGCACGCCATTTTGACAGCCTAAAAAGTTGGATATGCCACTATAAAGTAACTCTCTGAAATCTGGTTCATTGAAATTTTTTTACACTTTATGAGCAAGTCCGTGCGCCCTTGTCGTGCACTTAATTTTGTTATATTTTTTTTTTTTTTTTACATGCATGTACATATGTATTTAGCAACAACAATAAAAATTATTTCATTTTGTCGCTTCAGACACTTTAACAAAAGAAAAGTACACGAGATTTGTTGCCTTATTTGTTTCCTTTTTTTTTTGGTTTTCGGGTATGTAGGTACATACATAGGTTTACGACTTTCAATTTTTTTTTTCTGTCGGTAGAATTTCCTTTGAACTGAACGCTGTTGTTCAATGTTTTGCTACTGTTGTACTCATTTATCTCATTTAATTAATTAAGAGACTCCATGATGATTAAGTTGAGATAAAAAAGACACAGAAAAACAGAGATACTTACATGAACACGGGGTAGCCACAGCTTGATTGACAAACTTAAGATGCATATCAGGCAAACACGTTAAAATGTATAGTATAAAAAACATTGGTAATTGCAAATTGTTGTGAATTCATACTCGTAGTGTATTTGAAGGGAAATGTTTTGTTTTATTTTTTTCCTGTTGGTAATCTGAATCATTTAAAGGAGGGACATTAGTATCTAAACGACTTGATTAATTCTGATAAGTACGTTGCAACGAATAGTTTGATTGTTTCAGGGTCGAATCGAAACCTTCCAATTTATCATTAATCTCATTTTAAATTAGCATTAAATAGTTGCAGTTAAAGGTCAAATCTTGGAGGATTTCAACGAACAAACAATACCTATTGAAAGGGGGTTTGGCCATTAGTTCCGACACCTTGTATATTAACAAACAAATGATGGCTGTGTAAATGAAAGCAAGAAAAAGAACATTTTATATTTTGGTATACAGTACACTCGCGGTAGAGTGAACATCGGTTGAGTGAACAATCCAATAGAGTGAACACACAAAATTTTAAGTGTGAATTTTAAGAGTGAACAACGAAACACTCTTTAGAATGAACAAATATTTTTAACACACTTAAGCACGAATAAACGAGCTGCAAAGATGCACAATCTTTCAAGGAAATGTACCGTTGGTTTTACGTCCGTTCGCGTATCCTCCCAAAACAACGAAAATCCACGAAAAATAACGAAAAGCAACGAAAACCCGTTCGCGTACGCAAAAATTTCGTAGTTTTTCGTAGAAGAGAGTGCTCACGAGAAAGTATGAAATTTCCCCATACTACGAATTTTAGTCCAAGAAATTTCTTTGGGGTATATTATGAAAACTGTCAAATCACATACATTCTTCATTTTTTGGTGCTTGATGCGTTCGATTCCTTTTTCGTGATTTTTCTGTCTTCGAGAGAATTTTACCCCCACTCTTCGAGATTTGACTGAAAACTCATATTTAGTGCAAAAAGTACACGAAAGGACCTATACTTTGTATATGTCATCGTTCTCGTTCTACGTTTTACATTCTAGATTGGATAAATATTCTGTTGATTGATTTTAACAGCAAAGGAAGTGAAATTTGTTGCTGAAAATTAATCAAGCATTCAATGGTTGATTTAAATTTAAGGAATCAACAAACATACCTATAACATTTAACATAAATATATATTTACAAACACTGAGTTAAATTTTATTGTCCATTCATGATTTAGTATAAATTAAAAATTGACCATGAGTTTTGCTTTTTTCCACCTTTTGACAGAATTAATGAAAACTATATGAAATCATAAAAAAAAAAACTATTCACAGTATGCACTTGTTGAGTACCTATACTATAGAATGCCATAAAATTTACACGCTCGGTAATGTGAACAATCTCGCTCGTATGAACAGGCCTGGTTTTTATTAGATCACTCTACCGCGAGTGTACTGTAATAGCAAAAAAGCTCGCCGTATCAAATTTTTGAAAACATAGCAGAAACTTGCAAGAAGACTTTGGATTAGATTTAAAATCAAATAAATAGTGACTAGACACTTTATATCTTTTACTATATGTACACTTTCGTAATAAAAACAGGAACAGGAGTGATGACTCACATTAATTTTAAAGCCATGCTCTCAGTTTTATACGCTCCACCTACCGGCTACTGCGACCATCAAGGCAATATAGTAACCAACTAAACAAATAAATGGGGAAACTGCAGGACACAACTGCTGATGAATATAGTGAAAGAGTACAAAAAAAAAAACACAAACATGGTTCCAAGCAGATGTCAATTGTGAAGTCCATCAGTTGTCCCGCCCACCGAAATTATACTCATAGTTTGAAAGTAGGTGCAATGGCTGACATCAAAGGGGATAGTACATATTTTTGAATAAAGGGCGCAGAAGTGATCGCTATAAGAAAGATTTCAATTAAGATAGATTGAGACATTGGATATTTTTTTTTCTTATTTGTTGAATAAATCAGCAGTCAAAGGGTATTATTGAGTCGGCAAGCAGTCTTGTGTAGTCCAGCTGACAGTTGGTTAGCTAATAATTACTTAATATTTTAGCCCCGATATTTGAAATTGTTGCCGGTATAATCATGAATATTAGTTGTGAAAAAAGCCCTTCAAAAATGTCAGTTGATGATGGAAAAAAACTGTTCGATTAGACGTTTTTATGATATGATATGATAAATCTGGGGTAAAATATAGAGGTGTCTGCTAGCACTACGACTAGAGGTTCTATTGTGCCCCCTAGCATACAGAATTTTTAGAAATTTGATAATCCATTTGACTGGAATACTTGTGTAGTCTTCTTCCGTTAATATGTATTTGCCTAGTGTTCTGGCTTTTCTTTTTGCTAGAGAAGGGCACTCTCAGATTAGGTGCTCCGTAGTTTCTTTTGTTTGTTGACAGAATCTGTAGGTATCTGTCTTGTTGATTTTCATTTTATTGAGGTGGCTGTTGCAGATTGAATGTCCCGTCAGAGCTGCGCAAAGAATTTTTCAATTTCCTGTACCAAACATACTAAGGCGTAGTTTAACAGGCTAATTTGGTTAAAAAAAAAACTTAAAAAATATTTTTAGGTACAACAAAATTTTTAATTAATCGAATAAACATAGGTATGTACATATATCTGTCTACTTAACTAACGAACAACATACTGAAGCAACAAAGTCTTTGAGAAAAGATTTTGGCACCAGTCGCTTCGTCTCACCGGTGAAACCTTGGCATTCCAAGGTTAAAAAGGGGAAAAAGCCTCGCGATGACGCCAGCCAGCCAGAAAATCAATTTCCTTAAATTTGAAGATAAAATAGAATTTACTATGTACCTAAGCTTTACGGAAAGTATGAACTTGATACTTACTGAGTGCTGTATCAGAAGTCTTGTTCTTGTAAAGAGAGATCCTACTTAGCATAGAAATGTAGGATACCAGAATGTTACAGAAAGTTCTGTTATCATATGTGACAATGCAACATCTACTTCTTATAGACAAAATCGAAAAAAAAGATCGAGTACAATTTTTAGCATACTGCACTTAGTTCATGCTTATTTTGAATTGACATTCGTAGCAAGACAAAGATCATATTTGATAACAAATTCTTAGCCAGGAATGGATTTCAAGACGATTGATGCAAGGTGGTCATTCTGCGCAACGAATTAAGACTCAGGAGAGAATACAGATCTTAACATACTTTAGTTTCGCGGAATACCAAAACGCACTTAAATAGGTGTTCCAAAAATCTGTACTCCCTGTATAAGTCTTCATAGTACATGAACCGGTTCAGTGAAAGGATTAAAAAAGGTCCATAAAATACTAAGAACTACATTTTTGTTAAGCTTATACGGAACTATGTATGAACATAGCCTAGAGTATGTATAAGTATACAAAAATCTCAATCTGTATAGGAGCTAGTAGCACCTTGTTTTTTATCTGAAAACCAATCAAGAACTTTATATCCTGCATGCAAACAAACCGACAAAAAAAAATCACTCCATGTGCAAATACGAAAATATTAACGAAATTCAAATAGAAAGAACCTATCTGGCGCATTTCTCCTTTTCTGCTTTTGTTTATCATAATCAAACACATCCACATTTATATGTATATATGGAGCAATGGGAAACAATTTCTACCCCCACAAACAATAAACAACAGAAAACAATTAAAAAAAAAAATTCTTTCATCGGGTTGTGTGGATTTTTACAAAAAAAAGGAAGAGGTAAATCCATCGAAAACAGTTCATACCCCATGCATTGTAATATTCAGTATCTAGGAGCAATCACCACATCTGCCTGCAATACCGCCTGCTGGCTAATTCCCTGCAGTTTGTTAACAATAGAATAAACTACGAAATAAAAAATCACCCACTACGAGTACCACCAACCATCGCCACCGTTTATGCACATTTCACTTGAGTATTAGCAACAAAACTTAACACTAGTGCTGTGGCGTTAAAAAAATGTAAAAAAAAAAAATACATAAAAATCATCAACAACAAATGCACGTTTATTTATATATGTGTTTGTATTCAACCCACCCGCACACAGGAGGGTGGCTGGTCTCTGTGCTCTTTGCCACACTATTCGCATGGCGTTTTGTTGCTTGCTCTCTTCTTGTGCGCTTATGTGCCCCTGCGGTACACAGAGGGTGCGAAATCTTCTAAAAGACCGCCATAAATCTGTCAGTCTGTGTTTGGAGCCTTTCTCATGGTTCTAATTTCCTTATGTTTGGTTTGAAATGCATTTGTGCATGTGCATTACAACAGGGGAAGCAAGGCTATTATACTACTAACTATATCAACTGCCACTACCACCCCCCAATGCCATGAAGCTATGCAGTCTACATTGATTTGCTAGTTGTTCTAGGGAGCAAACGAGAGAGCGACAGACTTGTTTTCGTCGACAACGAACAGCGCGCGGGTGCAATGCGGGAAGCGGGACATTCAACGACGGGAAGTGTACGTCTCAAGTATTTTCAAAAAAAAAAAAAAAACCATCGTTTATCTTTGAAATATTTTCCATTTCCTTCCTTTTGATTTTGTTTTCTGTTTTCGGTGCTGAGGTTGACCTAAAAAAAAAAACTGGTAGATACTCGAAGGTATAAGATTCTGACACAGATGTCGGAGGAATTTACATAATGCCGGTACCACTATATTATTATCGGTGCGTTGTCTTAATTAACTACAACAAGTAGTATAGGTATATATGTACATATACATATATTTATTCATTTATGATTTATTAACTGTTTTTCCCATAAAAAAAGTTCTCAACAAACTCTCTGCAACTAGAACACTGTAAAATGTTAATAAAATCGTATCTATAGATGCATCATATCAGTATACTTGGCGACTGAAAGGTATTGCGGTATCTATAGTAGTTTAACTATATCATAGAACGCCATCAAATTTCCACACATTGATACCGTTCCTTACCCGTGTATAGTAATCGAGGACCCAAAGTGAATTCATTTTACGTTATACATTGAAATTGCATGAAAGCACGCGATATTGTTTCTCAGTTTGCATTCAGGTTTTTGTTGAAAATAAACACTATTGGCGTGAATTACAGTATAAATTTTTGTATCTGCATGTTCAATTGAGCTCCCCTTTGAAACAAATTTACCCCTAATTTAGCTGTAGAACCAATGTTACTGTGAAAACGAAGAAAGAAAAAAAAAATCAAATTTACGAGTAGGTACACGCCGCTTACATGGGTGTAAATAAGCTACTGACGATGTCTAATGAAGGAGATAGATTTTTTTAGATACTCGGTCATCAGTAGAGTATAAATTATACCTAATAGAAAAAAATGTTAGTGAACTTTCTAATTCGATTCATTTTTACTAAGCGGATCACATACAAAGTTGTTCAGGCTACCAAGTGGTGCAGTAGAGTAGTGAGAACGCATTCGACTATTGAGTGGAAAATCCACTAATTTGATTCATATTTATGGATTTGAAAAAGATTTTATATTAAGCCGATAGCTATAGTGACATTAATCATAATCGTTGTTCATTAAATTTCGCTGTTTCAATAATTTTGCGAACGGATTCGGTTAGGCTAAAAGAGATTCCATAGTAGTGCAACGGCTTGACTGTCGTTAAAAGTTGTTAGTTGTATGCAGCCTGAAGCTGCTACACGTGGAATATAGGAAGGTTTAATCATTATCCTTGAAGTAATGCCTAGAACAAAATAAATATTGCAGAAATTCGGAACAATCTCAGATATCGTTTAGTCGAGATGTTTCGGACCGAATAGTCTTAAAATCGCATTGATGCGAACTTTATACTATATCAAAACAAATACAGTAGAATCTTCTTAAGACGTTTTTCAAGAGACCAGGAGAAAAGAGTGTCTAAGACGGAAAAAGCTGGAAAGTGATCATTTTGATGAATAGAAAAGTTACATATATCTAGATTTGATTGCTTAAGCTTATTCGATGATTCATTTGACAAACAAAATAATGCGTGTAGAAATTACGCGCGACAGAAGCAAAACTTCTTAGTTGTAATCGTGGACAAAAGAAAAAGAGTTTGTGAGAATATAGGCAGAGAGACACTGAGGTGATTTCGAAAGTGTTCCGTTTTGCCAATTGGGTACGGAACACTAAAAAGGTACGAGCCAATCTCATAGGTGTGTAAATATCTTTGGCGCGATCGTTTTAACTTCTAAAAATTGGCTCCTATAAATGTGCCCAAATATTAGCTACGGCAAGAACTATTAATCCTGTACACTTACCTGTCGTGTTTCATCAGAGTTTAGAATTAGTGCCAAGCGAGTCATGCACTTCAAAAATGATCAATTTTTGTTAGGTAATATAGACTTTGTTCTCTATTTTAAATGCTTAAATCAACGTTCGCAGAAGTTTGACAGACTTTAAACCATTGGCCACTTAAGATACTCGTATCGGTGCTGGTTCTTCTTCTTCGCTTCCGTCTACTGATTTAACCGTTACAGCACTTTCACTAATGAATTCTTCCAAATTAAGAGGACCAGCCAATAAGAAGATCATCATCAAAAGAAGCATAATCAGGAAACTCCTGTAATTCTGCAATATTCATTGTTAGGATATCAGAGCCATCTGTGCCGAGAACGTGTGTCACACCGAAACCGGCTTTTATATTTTTCATAAGAATTATAGTTAAAATGAAGGGAGTGAAAAAGCGTTGTGTTCCGTTTATAATGCCGCTGTAGGAGCGTATTAATATTACACGTGGATTTTTTTCCATAAAAATTCAATTCAGAATGAAGAGACCTGATAAAAGTGGGCTTAAAAGTGGTAAAAGTGGGAAAGCGTCTGAAGCGGATTCTACTGTATATTGTAAAAATTTACTCTTAACCATTAGGAAAACTGAAGATTTACTTGGAGAAATGACTCAAGATATGATAGCCAGTTTTATAGATATGTACCTATAAAATCAGAATTTTTAACAAATAAAAAATTGTCAATTCTACTGCATTTACGGAAAAATAAATAAGTTCCACGGTTTGTGCAATAACGTATTGACTCAGTTAGAACAATTGGAAAATAGTTAACCTAACCTATAAAACCATTTGAAGGGCCTACAAAATCCGCCACCAATTTAAAAATGTTTCGACTTAAATTATTTCAACAAATCAACACCTTAAATCTCGACCTGTGTTTTTCTACATAAACGCGGATGTGGACATTTTTTCTCTATTTTATTAGATGCATCCTTGATAGGTGCAGTGTACAGTGTATCTACAGGTACCGATACAGGTACATTGCTATGTTGTGAATGCTGCTAGAACAGTGTTATGCACTTGGAAAACAACGGGATGAAACAAAAGTGCAAAAACATTTGAACAATAACAACAAGGGCACCACAGTTACAACCAAGCTGCAAGAAGTGATTGTTCGTTGTCGTCTCCTCTAGTAGTTCTATGAATAAATTTCCATACCGAATATCGGAGATTGAGAGTGAAGTGAAGTGATGTGAAGTAAGGCAATCTCTGGTGTTTTGCATAAATGTGTGCAGGTTTTACTTTTTTACATTGTTTTCTTGTTTTTTTTTTCGTGTTGTACATGAGGAGACAGTTTGACTGACACTTGTGCATATCGTTGGTTCTTTAAAACGGATCAAGAATTCACTTTTACGTTTACAAGTTTGGGGATGTGGCAACAAAAATGCTGGGAATTCGTTCATTTTTGGACGAAAGTGAATGTCGATTGGGGAGCTTTAGCGCCATTTAGCCTGCGCAGGTTAGTTTTAACAGCGCAGTTTTTGGGAATCGAAAAAGACACAATTCGTTGGAAGCTAAACCCAGAACAATAAATTCAAAAACAAAGATTTGGATGGCTCAACAAACCTCAAATCTTTTAATTCTATTTTGAGTAATGATTTACGTATAAAACAAAACTCTTAAAAATCAATTCAATCGTTTTCAACATGACTGGAATATTGAAATAAAAACAACCGAGTTTTAAAATGCATTTAATATAGGTGCAGTAGGGTTGACTCGCCTACACAAATGTATTTTTAAAAATGTTTAAATCTATGAAGTTCGGTCAAAATGACGGATGTCTAAAATCATAGCTGTAAGTTATGTACATTATTTTTAAAGTCCATTAATTTGTGCGAAATATAATTTTGCAATTTTTATTAGCTTTGTTATGCAATAAAAGTAATAGTTCTGCCTTTTCAATGACTTACAATTATGCTGTTAAGAAAAAACGAAAATAGATTATTTCCTGAATTGTTCTGCTAACTTAACCCGAATTCGTCAAAATTACAATTATGCCAAATTTCAGGAAATTCTGTTCGCTAATATAAAAATTAAATAAATTTAGGCAACCAGCTTAAAGCTCTGGTAGCTAAGGTAAAATAATAATAATAATAAATTTTGTATTGGTAGGTAGGAGGTGGCGTACCTTAATAATCTCTCGCATATTTTGTGATCTTCATTATGTAATCATGTCATTATCTATCACGGCAAATAAAGCAGCGCTAGTTTTGTAGAAGTTACATCACTGCATGACAGTTACTTATCTGGCCAGGCAAATCATATTAGTCACCAGTTTAAGCACAAGTGCTAAGTGCTGCTTAAGGAATATAAGAATAACCCAGCCGTGAATATACGGTAATAGTTATAAATTAGGTTCCACTTGTCGACCACGAGTGATGAAACACTAACCAACCTCGTTTAATAGAACAGAATATTATAATGCTGATGACTTCCTTGTATGCAAAATGGCAATTAGCGCTGTCTGCTGACAAACCAAGCATCATAGATCTACTATCTGCGATGGCAAATATTTAACTGTGAACCATGCTCCATACATAAGGGCGCAGAACTAATGACGTTGTATAGATACGTAGTTGTTCGGTAGCCACAGGGCATAATAAGCAGATGAACAATAATGTTTCAGCATGGTCTTTTAGAAAGAAGCTATGGAATGATCGTTCTGAATAACGCTGTTATTTAGTTGCTAATCGCACTGCAACGCCATCTAGTTGCTGTTTTTTTCTTTTTAACTCAATGGAATGCATCACGGCTATTTGCCAGGATATTCGGTGGTCATTTTTACAATTTACTTTATTTATTGAATCTAAAAATTTAATTTGTTATTATGTAGTTGTGAAGTATGTAAACGATTTAGATAACTACTCATATCTTTATATCTAGAATATTAATTGCGAATAAAACCCTGAATCACGGTTCGATGCACTATAAACCTAAGAGCATGAAAAGGTGAGGTATATTCGTGAGCAACTTGAACGTCTGTACTCAAGTCAACAATCACTTAGGTTGGTAAGTTCTACTAAAAGAGAAGTTATAAAATAATATCCCGAAAGCCATCGAAATTATAGAACCTTTTTCTACAAGACGTGGTAATATGAACAGCGTGAAACACAGAAAGTGCTTCTATCGAGGCTCGAATATCGAGGAGGAGTCCTAAATTCTACTTGACACTCTTATATTTGCTGGGCAATTGGAGCGTTTTAACAAGCTTAAGCTATGTAATCGGTATGATTCCAAAAATCTAGTTGTAAAAATAGAAGGTACCTATACCTACCAAAATACACACATCACAGTAAGGCTGGTATTTTCTCATTAGTTTAGTCTTGCAACTTTAACTTCACACGTTAACTAAGTCCACATAATTTGGGCTCAATATCAATCATTTAAACTAGTATCTTTATCTACTTTACCTTTGCATTAGATGCACAATACTATTTCATTGAAAACTCGGTATCTTAGTAGCATGTTTCAATGCAATTTCTTAACGTTTTTTTTTTTTTTATGAAATGTAATTTCGAAATTACCTGTTATGCTAACCATGTGCAAACAAATTTAATTAACATCTTCAAGTTAACCACATCACAATGCAGAACAAAACAAAATTATTATTTACACATAAAATAAACTTACGGACAGACAGGCAGACAATTCCTTAGAGTTTTACTGCACCCATGTGCATCCGGATGTGTAACATTAATGACCACAAATACTAAATTACGTTAGATACTAATAAGAGTTGTCTCTACTGTGAAATGAATGGGTGCGATAAGCGATTTTTCCGCTTAGTTAACAAAAGTATTTTTATTTCTTTTTCTTTTTTTTTATTAAATTTTAATTTGTTCAGAATGAGTATGAGCTTGTAATTAATTAAGAAAAACAGAGGGGCCATTGTTTTTTCCATTTTTATTATTATGTTTTTTTCTCTGCTTTAGTGTTAATTTCAAATAAATAAAGAAAACTGGAACTGTAACGCTTGGATGATTTTGATTGCTTGGTGAAGTTTTTTTTATTATGAGTTCCGGGTTTATCGGATTTTTGACGACTGATCAGTTCGATGTGGGATCTGGAGCATTTTCAATGATAATAATTATTTTTAAGTATTTATTAATGGAATTGACCGTTGCCGAAATGACATACTTAAAAGTTCGGATGCTGAACCATTCTATGTTCTATGTCTCGATGGTCAGGGTAGTCAAATAGCCATACTTTGACCAGTTTTTTACGAAAAACCTTTGCAGTGTCTTTGTGTGCTTTTCTTGTCATGCGCTGAATTCTGAACAAAACTAAGACTTTAATTACCTGTTTGTACCACTGGGGGAAATTTAATTGCTAAAAAACATGCTGGCCAAAGTTTTACTTTGAAATTTTTAACTTTGACCAGTGCAGTTTTAACTTTGACCAGTGCAATATACTCTGTATTAAAAATAAAAATTTTCTGATTTTGGTCAAAGTAACCATCCGTGGTCAAAGTTAGGTAGTTTTACGGTATCAAAGTTAAGACTAGTCAAAGTTATACTGTCAGTCAAAGTTAAAAATTGCTGGTCAAAGTTTTCCGAATTTATAACATTTCATAAAGGTATTTTTCTTATTTGTATAAAATTAATTGTATTGCACCGATGACTATAAAAAAATTTACATTTAAAAGATAAAATGTTATCGCTACATATATACCTGTAATAAATTCGACGCAACTAAATAGCTTAAAATACCAAATATCGGAACCTTTTTTAGGAGCTCAAATCACTACCTTAAAATTGCACTACTATTTTTGACGATTTCATTTTTTTAAAATATTTTCACCTCATGAACTAAATACCGCAACTTAGTTGATAAACCAACCTTTCAACTCATACCAAATATGTTGAAATTACCCAAATATAGTTGACTCCGTATTAAAAATAAAAATTTTCTGATTTTGGTCAAAGTAACCATCCGTGGTCAAAGTTAGGTAGTTTTACGGCATCAAAGTTAAGACTAGTCAAAGTTATACTGTCAGTCAAAGTTAAAAATTGCTGGTCAAAGTTTTCCGAATTTATAACATTTCATAAAGGTATTTTTCTTATTTGTATAAAATTAATTGTATTGCACCGATGACTATAAAAAAATTTACATTTAAAAGATAAAATGTTATCTCTACATATGTATATACCTGTAATAAATTCGACGCAACTAAATAGCTTAAAATACCAAATATCGGAACCTTTTTTAGAAGCTCAAATCACTACCTTAAAATTGCACTACTATTTTTGACGATTTCATTTTTTTTAAATATTTTCACCTCATGAACTAAATACCGCAACTTAGTTGATAAAACAACCTTTCAACTCATACCAAATATGTTGAAATTACCCAAATATAGTTGACTCCGTATTAAAAATAAAAATTTTCTGATTTTGGTCAAAGTAATCATCCCTGGTCAAAATTAGGCAGTTTTACGGTACCGCCATGGCTTCATTAAGGTGAGACTTGCAGAATTAAATGGAGTTTGGTTTAAAAAAACAAGGCTTTGATGGTGGATACTGTCAGTTATCAAGCCCATCTAGTTACTGGGATACGCAGTCGATATAATAAGCATCCAATTTCAAGACGACAAGGAAAGCTAGAACTCTGTTGTAGTGGCAGCTGAGTGAGGACGCCAACAGAATCAGCATTCCTGGCATCAAAAACAATGAATTGAATGTATTCCAAGCAAAGAGTTTTTGCTCATTGAAGCCGTGCTTCTATAAATTAGACCATTAGCAGCCTTGTAGAGCTGGCGTGCCTGCATTGCACATGCATTTATTAAATTTTTTCAGCTAAATTTGCCTTAGTTTATAGTCTTGTCATGTGGGTCTATCTATCCTGATGTACAGGATTGTATGACTTCCACTGTAGTGGTGTTACATACTTTATGAACTACTTGAAATAAGATTTCTAATTCATTGTGCTTTTAACGTAAGTTTAAAAGTCATTTTGGTATACCGTATACCTTATTCAATAAGTTTTATCAAACATCTAAGCCACTTCCAACCTCCAAAGCGTAGCAAACACAACGTTCGCATACGAACGTTCAAAAGACGCAACAGAAAAAAACTGATCTACACTCAATAGATACGAATAGGTACACTTATAGCGACAAAACCGTGCTCAACACTCACTTAAACAATAGCGTTGACGAGATTCTAATCATGATGCATAACTAACTACGAGTATACAACTCACTTCCAACTGTCATTATACCAACGCTATAAGCTAATTGTATATATATATGTACATACATATACGTAAGTATTTGAGCTCATAAAATATCCAATTTACTAGGTTCAACTTGGATAGAAAAAAAAAGCCAATTAGATTCAACCGACAGCTGAGCAGAGCATGTACCTAAGTATAGGTATGTATCTCCATTATAAAAGGTAGATAAACATTCACAGGAGAGGGGAACAGAAATAATAAATAATTTCAGGTGACAAGTTCTCAATTAAATTAAACTTCCGCTTACAAAGACTAAAATCTAAATTGAAGTGTGAAATGATATTTGCAAGCATTCAGATATTTGATAGTATCTCTTGTGACATCTGTGAACACTGAAAATGAGATCTACCTAATTTTAGATACGTTTTTAGAAGTAACTACGGAGGAAATAGGAAACCAAATGCATCAGAAACTCATAAATCACTTTCCAATCATATTTGATGACACCCCCTTCATTTTTTTCCTTTTTGTTACAGATACTTTCATTTAATCTTTATTTTTGTTTTTTTCTTCGTTTTTGTTTTAGACGTGGAGATGAGTACAAATGAACGACTAACCCCTAAGGATTATCCAGAAAGATGAAGGAATTTCTACATGATCTCGTTTTTATTTTATTTTTTCTGTTCGCCTTTAGCTATCGATTTGTGGTTTAGAACCAGAAAATCGATACTACAAGTTGTTTTAGGTAAAGATACGTTTCGAACGATTTTATTTTCTTAGAAATGAAATACCAAAACCCAGCCAAAAAAAAAAGAATTTAAAATCGATATACTCGTAAGAACCTTGAAAAAAAAGTAGAAGTTTTTTTTTGTCTAAAATGTCAGTGTGCCTTCGCCAATAGCCGCTGCCGGTCGTACCTACCACAAAAAGGTGTGCTTTTACCTTCCTCGTGGTTTCTTAGTATCGTGGCCGTAAATCTTCCCTTCAAAAAAAAAAAAGAAAAGAATTCCTTATTGCGAAATGTTTCCTTGAGGAACTCCCCTTGTATTTTTTTCCTGTCCTTAACTGTTGCATGCAATCAGAAGGGGTTCCTTTGAATTTTTTTTTTTTTGGTTTGATGAAAATTAGTAAAGGCCAGAAGGCCTAAAAAAAGAAACAAAGAAATCAAATGCCATATTTGTAGGATAACAAGATGTCAATTTGTATCTATACTCGTACTTATACCGTTTCCATTCGTGAGATTCATTCCTCGTGTGCACCTCGGATTTGTGATTAACCACGGATTTTTATTTTTTTTTATTTCTATTCGAATATTATGTTCAACATGATGCGGTTGATTTCACATAAGATTTATTAACAATTGGCTCAGAATTAATGCATTCGACTGTTGTCTATTGGTTGTTTGTTGCACATTGATCATACTATACGGGAAAGAACAATTAGGTACTCGTTCGTACTAATAAGAAACCCACGGGAGTGTGTAATAAATTTTGCAGCACAATCTTTTACTTAGCGCCAACCAACCACGTGCGGTGTGTTTCATGAGAAGATTTATATAGGACAATTATTATTATTATGCATATTTAATTGATAGTATCTGCTAATTTTTATAGACATTAATTTAATTTATAGATCTAGAAGTTTGCATAACAATTGATTGCGGCTATTAAGCTCGACCAGTAGATAGTGGGAAACTATTAATAAAATTTGAATTTCAAGAAAATTCTTTATTTGATTTTGATTTCTTAATAAATATTCTAAATAGACATACAAAAACAAAACTATATGACTTGTTAGAGGTAAAAGAACTTAATATTTAATATTAATTTTATTTTTAATTTATGGATTTAATTAATGATAGAGTTTATTTTTCTTCAAGATGTCAGATAAGAACGTAGGACTTAAATTAATGATCCCGTCAATCAAATAGTGGGTGTCTAGGAATTTATATATAGATACTAAGGAATTTCTTTGTACATATGTTTGTTTTTGAAATAAAATTTTGCGTAGCATTTTAAAGTAGAAAAATAAATAACTTGTTCATACACCATACATATAGCAAGGTATTTTAATTTTATTTTTAAAGTCGTTTAGACTATAAAACAAAGATTCTGAACCAATTAAAAATTTCTCCATGGAACTAATATACCTTTAAAATTCAAAAGTAGACAATTATTATTGAGGTTGCTTTGATTTTATACATATGTATGCTAATTTCTACACAGCTGTTAAAATATTAAGTTTTGTTTTTTTTAGAAAGATTTGAAAGTAGAAGAATAGCATTTTTGATCGTGTATAAATACAGGACACACTTTTATAAAGAATCTAATAGGTCTTTAGCAGTTAGACCAGGTAAATATAATACATAAAATTTGTATACACATAAACATAAGTAGAACTAATCGATATTCATACGCGGGCTGTCGGTGATATCCTGCATCAGTAGCATCGAAAGTAGGACTAACGACAAACGTGTATCAAACAGAATATTTGTTATTTTGCACTGTCAGCAAATAAGGGCAGTCCGAAACCACTTGGGGCGAACAATTTTACTGTTTGTGAGCTCTGAAGTTATATTATAGCCGTGTTTCTTCAACTTCAAATTCAAACCTTTTAAATATGTAGCTTCCCTTTAAACTTTATAAACCTGGTTTAGAGTATACCCGGTGCATCGGGCAAACACAACTTTGTTTTATAAAGAGAGAGGATACTGGCACCGTGGCACCATGGCGTAGTGATAAGTGTATTGGACTGCTGCTGGGTTCAATCCCAGCAAACGTTTTTTCACGGTACCACCTGTTCCAAATGCCTGACGATCATTCAGGAGTATCATTTGTCAGGATGAGCTTCCCAACTCGCCGTTCGGAATCGCCAAAAAACTGTAGATCCTCTCCATTCGTGCAAAAATAGTATAATAGTATATAGTATAGTATAAAAGAGTAAAGATTCTGGGGAACATGCATTTGTGGAAAAATAATTTACTTTGGAATAAACTACTTATTTGTTTTATATATAAGTGTGCATCTTTCTAAGCTTAATCATTTTTTTTTTTAAATACTCCATGATATTCGGGCCCTTTTGTGTAAAGACGCCGACAGGATGAGAACAAGCATTTTCAAACTACAATACAACAGACTATGCAAATAATGTCATTTAACTTTATGTTAATATCCAGCTTAGGCGAAACCAAATATGAATCCATCAACTTCGATTATTATATTTTAAAACAAACGATGACAGTAACATGAAACTAAACAATAAAAACGAAACATCAGACGCAATTATTGAGACGTTTTGTTTTGTTTTGCAAATTGATATTTCGTCAAGACAATCAATATGATTATGACTGTTTTTTTTTTTTATGATTTTATAATGAGGTACGAATATACCCGTACCTATCTATCTGCCCAATAAACAAATAAATGAATTTCGATAACAAAACAAGCTTTGGTGAATTCTTTTGTTTGCTTTATTAGGCTCATTTTTTTCTAACCAGACATACTCCTAGCAACAGAAAAACTGGTAGCACAACAAAATATCATTTGACCACAGTCGTTTAAAAAAAAAACTATAACTCACGCCATGAATATAAAGACAAGGATGCAACAAAACAGTGGCAAAATTCTTACTATGTAGGTAGTAAATTTCCAAATTTTAATTCAAATTCTGAAATTTCATCACAATGACATATGCTAGCCAAATCAAATGTCAGTTGGCATTTCTTAAAATCAAAAAAAAAAAACATGCAAACATCTGTCAAAAAATTATTTAGAAATTTATGTATCTATAGTTTCAAGTGATTTTTCATGACAAATTCATATCGACTAAAAGTGAAAATCTAAATAAATAAATAAATCTTGATAAAAATTTATTACAACTTCGAAATTTTGCATTTCATGTCCATACATGAGAAACAATGTGAAATTCAAGGTTCATGGGCCCTATACAACACAAAAACTTTCATATATAAGCAAGAGCCGGCGGAGATGGTTGACCACAACATTTGAATAGGATTTTTTAAAAAATAGTGAAAAGGGGATTAATGTGACTAGAATTAGATGTCTATGCATTTTTAATTTTGAATTAAGAAAATATTGAACCCTATCAGCGTATTCATATGAATCGGAGAGTTTTTCATTTAAGTATCAGTTCCGTTAGGCTCAGCAAAACGTTGTTATGCGATATGTAAGGAACTTTTTAGGCTAACGTTTTATTTTCTCTGACATCAAATCCAGACTTAAGGCCAAACTATAATAGTAGAATGGGTGTGTACGTTGACGTACATAACTGCACGAACCCAAGGAACTTGTATTGTGCGACCATAAAAGTTTTCGGTTCGATTCGATAGGTTTTTGTTCACTTTTGCTTACATACGAAAGGAGAGAATCCATTCGCTCTTTCGTACGACAATTTGGCATTCCTTAACAGATGTGTAAATCGATTCCGTTCACATACTCCTTTTATGGGCAACTTGAGCAATTGACAGTACTGAAGAAAACTGAACGCAGCATTTTGACAGTAGCCTCCGATTGTTTTCGATTGTTATAGTTGAGCCTTTAAGCTGTTTATTTCTATTTTTAATAAATATAAATGAGCAAGTTCAAGGCCGAGTATTACTCCAGTACTTCTTTTCATTTGTTTTCATTGAAAACTCCCATTTTTGAATAAATTTTATATATTACGCAAAACTGGTCACAATTAAATATTAAAATTCTGCGGGGAAATTAAATGCGTGGATGGAAATGTTTCGGTTTGTGTACTAAAAAATGAATTTCTACAACCATTCAGTTATGTGCTTTATAACACAGGCTTGGTGCTGATTTTTAACCATCGAATTGAATTCTAATTCTCACAGTAAGTAAAAGGTTTGTCAAACATAAAAAAATCATGTAAAAAGTAATATAACAGCCCCAGGAGTTACCACTTTGGCACGCCGGACGTCGCCCCACAGGGTAGTAAATCAACCTTCATATCCAAATATTAATAAATATATTCATGTAGAACTTTCCGA
Organism: Brachyopa scutellaris; assembly: GCA_949775065.1. Lineage (NCBI taxonomy): Eukaryota > Metazoa > Arthropoda > Insecta > Diptera > Syrphidae > Brachyopa > Brachyopa scutellaris. The sequence continues at coordinate 95,487,535 of OX459114.1, read as the reverse complement.
CTGCAATTGGAGCATATACGAGTAGAGTGTCGGCTATTCAATGTAAATGCTGTAATTTCAAATACCAACGAAGGATAACAATTTTAAAAGAAACGTTTACCAACTCTGTTTTTTTTGTTCACTAAAATGTTATAAAAAGCCTAAAATAAGACGTCTATGGTAAGGACATAGATTCATCTTTAGAAGAAAAAAAACAGAGAAGCAGTAGTTGTGTACAAAAATTTGTTTGTATTCTTCTAATAATCTTAGCCAAGTTGGCAATCTTCACTACCATCACTAAAAACATAAAAAGGTAATTCAAGACAACTATAAGTATCTATTATAGAAAGTAAATATTTAAACAAAAAACTATTCAACATACCTTTTTTAAAAAAATATACAATAATATATTATTAACTGCGAAACTATCTAAACGATTCCTTAGCGAATATACACTTAAACTATGATTAATAATTTATATCACATTAAAGATTTCTTCTTTTTTTATTTTTTTAAATTTTTTTACAAAAGAACTTGTAAAAAAAATCACAAAATTAAAAATTTTTACTTTTATATATTATGTACACTTATGTAGCTTTGAGAAAATATGTAATTATTATTTTTATTTTTCGATTCGCTACACTGGACGATTTAAGGGATATCCACCAGTAATATCAACAAGAAGAAGCTTTTTATAATTATTGCAAAAGCTTATTTTAATTTTCGAATTTAATTCACTTAGCGAACGATATAGCAAAATAATTATCATAAATGAAAAGTTTACACGAAAACGTAAATAATTGCGACGACGATGTGTTTTCCTTTTTCTACCCATAAACAGCCGCTCGTTGTTGATTAAAATTTGCATCGATACAATAATAAATGTGATCACTATTGAGATACCAAAAATAAATTTTGTTTTAATTTTTAACTTCAGTGAGATTTTTGCTACTCTTTCCGAAATCGTATTTAAATTTTTGTTTTATATATTTTTAATCACTTCTTATCACAAACCGAATAAGAGTTCTGTAATCAAGTGACATTTTCACTGGGCTGAGTTCACCGAACACGCACCGAACCAATGAATATGTACAGAATATGAGAGGGGACCAAATTTTTAGAATTAATTTGATAACATGTAGGTAATGTGTAAATTGTCAAATTGTATTACACTAGTTTGTTCCATTGTTATAGCCGCCAACTTGAATCACCACTTCAAATTCAATATAGAATTTAATTAGAATAGACACAGTGAATGACAATGGTAATTAATCGTCTTGTTAGATTGTCCCACATGATTACCACTTGGGCGCGATGAAACAACCTGTTCTCCTATCGCGCGAAATTATCACCTCCAATATAAGTATCTACATTCCGTAAATCATACCGTAGTGTCAACTATTGTCGGTACATGCAAAGTTTATTATTTAATTTTTTTATCTGCATATTAACGTTGAAGACCACACGCAAATATACATTACTCGCGCGGAAATTAGTTAAAAAAAAATATCTATTACACTCCGTAAAAATCCAGATAAATCGTAAAATAGGCGGGCGTGCGGATTTACTTAGTCTATGTCTTATTTAACCGAATGTCATGCAAACACTAAACTAGGTTTTTGTTGATACGAAATAAACGAGCCATTTACACACACAATGATAAAGTATCTGTGGCTCTAATAGTGCCTGCAAAATACAAAACACGAAAGAAACACCACACCAGCAGCTTAACAGAGTTTGAATCTATGTGTGAATGTGCGAGAGAGGTAGTGGCCACACGTCTATTTTGCACGTTCATTCAAAAACAACTAACAGAGTCTGGCTAACAGAATTTATCTGACAGATACATTCCAATAAATCTACTCGGAATGTTGCCAAGAGACTGGCAACACATAACAAATTTTCCAAAAGCTGTCTGCTACTGCTCGTTGGGTTGGATGTGGATCTAGTTGGGAGCAATGAGAATTTCAATTTTCAAGTATCTATGTGTCTGTGGAAAACAACTGGAAATGTTGCATGGGAAATGTATCCATACGATTCGAATTTTGTAAACAATATTTTTCTATACAATCGCGCAAGCAGCTGTCTTTGGCTGGACTCTGGCTTGTTTCTGTTGCGGGGATATACGAGTATACAAGACCACTCGCACAGAGTTTGCGTTTTGCAGAGTTTGTTGTTTGTTCTTTCTCAATGTCGTTCCATTAGCACGTGTACGCGGAGAGTTATGATATACGACTAAGTACATGGGATAGGATATGATACTGCTGTTTGCTGTGTTGGTTCTCATTCTCGGCTTTCTCTGGTGCGTATTTTTATAGGGGGTTACTTGCTGGCAGATGAAAATGCATTTGATACGAGAAAGGTGGAAAAAATAGACAAAAAAACTTGTAGAATTGAATCGAGGAGGTTTTTTTTGTAGAGTAGTTTCATGAATATTTTATTACTTTATTTAGATATAAAGATACTCATACTCATATGCTGAAGGGTTGCCATAGGGGACAAATGTTGATTTTTGTAATTTTTTTCTATTTGGAAGAATTGGGTGAAAAAAATGAGTAATAGGTGTGAATAAACGCCACCGTGACAGATTTTTAATGCTAATATTAATTAAAGTTATGAGTTTTTACACATAATTAAATTACAGTCCATCATGAACAGATGGCATGAACTATATATCACTGAATAGGAACATGCATAGATAAGATACCTATAGCTATAATGAATTTTTCGAAAACAGAATAGTGGATAATGTATTTAACTCTAATTCACTTCATTTGGCAAATTTAGAAGTCTACCTATCCATCAGAAGTGTGAGTTCTAAATAAATAAATTGAAATTCTATTGACTACTACTAATTTGGTTTTACTGATAATAATTAAACTACAGAAAAGTTTTACTAGAGCAAATGCTGTTGGGCGCTATTTCACAAAATAAACGGGGTTTATTTTCCATATCCAGAACCCGAAGACTGTATTATTATTCCATTGCCTATTATTACCATTTGAAAACAGGTATCTTTCTTGTTTCCAGGATAAAAAGCAAACAACGGAGTGTGCATTAAATTAGAGCGGATGACTTCAGAAGCACCACTCATTTCAAGCGAAGTTGTAAGCGTACGCAAGATTCAATTGACTATAAATCTGCAGGTTTGGAAAAAATCATTCCAGTCGAGTTATCGAAACCTGGTTCAACTATTCCATTCCTGCTTAGCCCACGGTTATAAACCAACTACGTATAACGATTTCAAACTGACACTTCAACAGAACTTAAATTTTATTTGAAATATTGCCGTAGCACAGTGGAGTCTCGGTAACTTGAACATATGTACGTATACATACGATAGCTCGAATAATCCAATAACTTAAACATACCTACATACTATTTTTGCTTTATAGACATTCTATAACTTGAGCAGACTTCCATTATGTACGCCATAAGTTGAAGGATTGTTTAATCAATTTAAATCTCTCTCAATTGAACGAATTTTATGTGACAACCAAAATCGTTTTCAATAAACAAATAAAATAACAAATTTTTTGTCAAAGTTGTCTCAAAAATGTGTGCTTTATTATTTTATTATAGAACGTACCTACGCACCATATATTGGCTTGGTAGGGTTTGATTTGAGAAAGATTACTCAGAATGTTTGAGATTCTACTTGTTACACCTTTTCATTTGATACCCATATTAAGGAAGTCGTTAAGATAACGGTAATACACGGTAATACAAGCGTCTGCCATACTAGATTTACAACGTCACCAAATAAACTATATTGCATTGTCACCGGACTTATACAAGTGTGCAAAATTTCAGCCTTATCGGATATCTGCAAGTGGATTTAAAATCGATTCCCCAATTTGGCCATCACAGAAAATGATGTTATTAACTAAATGATATTAAAACAGGGACTATTTTGTTTGGATCCAATAACTTGAACAGCCCAATAACTTGAGCGGCATTAGTTTTGTACGTATTGAAGTTAACGAGAGTCCACTGTCGATTTAATGAAAAATAAGTTTATTTTAATGTTGAAAGCATTGAAAGATGTAGATTTCCATCAGCGGTGTGTGGAACGCGCTTGCCATATCTGTGCAATGCGAATAAAATGCTTGTGGCAAACTTGGTGTTTCAAAATTTCTATTATTAAGGTGTGTCCAGACCGAACGAAGCATTTCAGAATCATTTCAAAAACATTTCAGAAGCAATGTTTCTGAAATGTTTCGTTAGGTCTGGATATATATCTTTATCCTTTATGTATAAACTTTTGCGAATCGTATGCTTTTAAAAAATCTTAAATCTCTTGTAGAGTTTGTCTTGAAAAGATAAGTTCAAAATTCGCAGTTCCGATAGTCACAATGTATCTGTTGTCATGCCAACTCGAACGGCTTTTACTGAAGCACAAGTTCCAATTCCAATCGGTTTCAATATGGATAACAGAAATTTCTTACCAACATATTTATTACTATTACCGATTTTTATTAACTTTCCCATTATGTACCTATCTTGTTTATGATGATTCGTTCAGTAGCTAATCTTTTAATCCGTTAGCTATTATCAAACATTATGACTGAAAACAAACTCATTTAAATGTTGTTATTTGGTTTTCTTCTTTTGGATTATTTTATAAGAAAACTTTATGCAAATAAGTAAAGCATTATAAATTTGTCATTTGAAAGCTAATAGCTAATAAGTCGGAAAAGGGCTGCACAGACAGACATACAAAGAATACTAATGAAATTTTTGATTCTCTTTTGAATGGAAAAAAAAATGTCACATGACCGTTTAATTTTTCCCGATCGACACGTGGTGATATGACAATATCTAATGTTGTCTCGTAATCTTTAAAAAATCCTACAAAATTCTGCCTGATCGTTGGTTTCCTGAATATCCGTTTCGAATTCTATAAAATCTGTTAAGGTGTGTCTGCCTGCGGGTTGAGTAGATTTGTTTTTCATTTGGGATTTCGCTCCTTCTTTCCATGTAAATCAATAAGTCGAGTGATAACAACTTTCGTTTAATCCGATCTTTGTGCTTGGCTTCCGAAATAAGGTCGACGATATACAAATATGTCTTGGCGCCAACTACTCAATTGAGGAAAATAAAAACGCATATAAAAAGTAGACTGTTTCATCATTCTTCTGAGCTTTGAATGCTTCAAATATCGAGTTTTCGACAAACCTCCTCACTCATAAATCAACTGACCGATGAAATATGTACCTCCACATGTATCCTAAATCCTAGGCTTAATGAATACATCAAATAATACAATTATCCTGCGGGCATTTATCGGCAATTACATAAACCATCAACCCCTAAGATGCGATCCACCTACACTGAAATCCAAATTCTATACCTGACTCCGTTTTTTCCAGCTACCGTGACTGACAGAACATCATTTTCTCTCCTATTCCTATTCACACTATAACGAAATTCTTCCATCAGAGGGTTGTTGTTGTTATTGTTGAGAAGAGAGTTCGATAAGAACACAAAACAGGCCATCATTGTCGGTGGAAGAGAAGAACCCTTCCCCCGTTCATACCCGCCGTTGACTTCGCTGTCGTTCGTAATAGTCCTAAATTTAGATCCTCCCATACATTAATGGCTCTCTCTCTATTTCACGAAAGGAAACAAAAGAATCAAACACCCATATCCATATGACCGAGAATATAAATCAAAATGGCTGGCTCTTCTGGCTGTGGCCTGACTGACGGGATGGCTGACGACTGTTCGTTTTGGTTGTCATGGCAGAACCATGCGAACATACACACACTTGCACAAACACACAGAAACGCCAAACAATAATGTGCCCCGAATTTCAGCCATTGTGTGTGAAGGGTGAAATGAAACCGAAGGCAAAACTAAGAGACGACCACCGTTGTCAAATGCCGAAAGGCAAAAATAACGCAAAAAAAAAATATACCGAAAAAAAAAACACAAAATCCTTCATCATCAGCAGGAGGAAACAGAATTTTTGGTCCTCTATGGATTTTGTGTGTACGGGCGGTTTAGTCGTGTGCGTTTTGATATTGAAGACAGCATCACTAGCAGAGCAGCAGCAGCCGTCCCGTAACTCGGAGGACGACATCGCAAGCAAGAAGCGAAAATTGAAATGTTTCCTGACAATCCGCCGTACATGCAATCGAAGCGGAATTGAATGTCCCCTCCACCTCCACTACCGCTACGCATGAGTGAGATAGTCCAGCAGCGGTCCAGTATGATTTTTTTCCATTCCCGTTTTCAATTCACATTTCAAAATGTGTCGGAAAAATTTGAAAAAAAATTCTACAAAAAATGAAGGTGTACGCGATTGTGTGCGACTCTGAAAATGACAGCTGACAATGACTGATGACTTGTCCAACTCTAGCGAGAGTGAACGTAACTCCTCGCACTCTCATAGGTTAGAAATCACTAGGCTTGGGAACTTGAGAATTCTTTTCCTTCCGCATGTCGTGCATTTGTAGATACAACACCAGCACACACATTGTATATACAGGCCAGTCAGTCAGGCAGACAGCAGCAAATCAAAATCGCTCAAAACGGGAAATTCTTGATAGATCATTAATCATCATCCCTACCCAACCCCATATGAATTAGATAGATCTTGTTTCGTTCGCTGTCGTTTCGTTTGCATTACGCGAATGCTGGCTGGATAGCGGATGACAAAACCAGAACTACTTGATGTGTGACCGTAAAAAAATTAAGAAATTACAAAACAAACGAATTTCCAAATTCATTCGACTTGAAAGTCCAAGTAGACGAACACAACGAAAAAAAGTCGTATCTTTTGTTCAACAATTTAATTTAACACACGTAATCTGTGACCGCATGCGTATTATAAAAAAAAATTTCCATTCTCATCTTTAGAAAAAAAAAAAAAATGTATCTAAGACCCTCAAGGGGGAAATAACTCAAGCGGACCACTGAATAATAGTTGGCACACAGCATCATCATATCCGATGTGAAATAGAGCGCAGGTTAATTTATGTATGTTTCGGAAGCGAGTTCACTAGCGGTCTTAATTGCTGTTGAGATTCATTTATTGGTAAAGCGTTCGGGATCTTCATTGAGCATGTTTTCTTAATTTTTTTTTCAATGACCTTTCCTCTAGATAAAAATATATTTAACAAAAATTCTAAATTATCCAATTAGGATAAATATGAACATAAATAATATTTCTTTTTTTTTCAGTTTATTATGTTACAGGAAACACTTAATTTCACTGTCCAAAAAAAAAATTAATAATGAAAGAAAAAAAAATAAACGCTTTTGTTTTAGTCTACAGGTGAAGATTTACAGATAAGCGAATAACTTTTAAACTTTAATAAAAAAAATTTGCATTTGGAATTTTTCATTTTTAGTTTTTGTTTTTAAGATAAATGAAAACAATGAAAATATGAATCATTTTGTGAATAGAGAAATTTATCAAACGGTTCTTTTAGACTCATTTGCATTGAAATATTTATTACCAAGTTGTGTGTTTTAATTAATTATATTTTTTCTGTCTTTGAGAAAACGTTTTGAGACTACTTACGGACATGAACAAATTGTTTACCTAAAAAGAAAAAAAAAAAAATAGTTAGCAACATTTAAAATATTTTTGAAGTGAATAAGGTATATAAATCATAAGAATTAAAATTCATTAAAAAATGTCAGTGAATAAGGATTAAATTACATTTTTAAATTGTTTTCAGAGGAGGTACATTTCCTATGACGTCAGTGATATGAGGTTCGCGGTTCTTACAATTTCTTGGCGATTTGTTTCTTGGTATGGGTAAATAATAAATAAAAATAAATAATAAACAATCAGTGTTTAATAAAAACCATCAGGAAAAATGATCTGTGAATTAGAACCAACGATGATCCTGAACCCCATAGAGGGTGTTGAAATCTAACATCTGATTTTCCTATAACTACGGCTATCTCCCTGTGTTTCTTTGTGAAGGCTTCAGTATTTATGGAAACGTTCCCGTAATCATACTAATAAAAATATTCCACTGTCTACGTCAGTTGTCAAAAATTTCTCACAAAGTTATGCACGGTACATCAACAAAATATTCCAGTGAGCTGAGCCGAGAATTAATACAGAATTTAACGATTCGTCGATCTGTTAGGTTAGGGTAGGCTAGGAAGCGTGTGTGATTCTTCGAAACCCGAAGGACCATTGTTTGTGCACTTAGTAAAATTTAGAACATCCGATATCTTTGAATTTCCGAGCTCTGCTTTGTCTGCCAAGAATCTGTGGCCTAATGTACGAACGCGTCGCTTTTGGAGGTCAGGGAACTAACCACAGCATATGTTGGATCGATTCGCTTTCTTCCTTATCTCCTCAGCTTCTACTCTCTCTTCGATCGGTTAAATATCTAGCTCCCTATTGATTTGAATCTTTTGATCTTTTTATTTTCTATGTAAAATCATTTTCCGTTTTTATCCTCATTCCGAATTCGTGCATCTACGATTCAATGCTGCCTTATCAAGTTGATAGTCACAAGTTCACCCAATTCTCTATTACTGCAAGTCCATTCATTCTAGGGTTTAAGTGCAGGACATCGTAAGTCAAAAAAAAACTCCAAAAAATATTATCTATTCGTAATAATCAGTAAAATCAGAGCCACCTGTTGGGATTTTTAGTTTACTAATGTTGCTCTAAACGTTTTACAGGAAAAACAAAAATCAAAACCGCCAAAAAATTAAGCAGTAGGTACCTCGTAAGTCTAGTACATTTCAAAACTAATATTGACAGTTCATACAAAGCAATATTTTTTTTAAAAAAGTTTTCTGCGAAACTTGCAAAAAGCGTCTACGAGGTCCTGCACTTTAACCCTCGAATATGTATTGTATTATTTGAATGGAAATCCAAGTAAAAGTTTTGCATTCAAACAATCAATTTAGTTAGATTATGATAGCCGAAACTCCCATCCACTTGATAAAAACGAAATGAGGATAGAAATATCTAGACTTAAGTCCAACAAGGCTACTGGACGGCTGGACCTGACGGTTTACCAGCAGAGCTATTTAAATCAGCTGGAAATGACTTGTAAGAGAGCATACACCAACTCATCTCTAAGATTTGGTCAGATGAAAGTATGCCTGATGAATGGAATCTCAGCATCGTTTGCCCGATCGACAAAAAAGGAGACCCCCAAAACTGCCCCAATTATACAATATTGACATCATTGGTAGAATACAGATGGCTGTCACCGGTGTGTTTGTGAGTATAGAAACGGAGGCGGCTAAAATGGACTTGGGGATAAACGAGGGCATAATAAAATAACATATACATATGCTGTCAATGAAAAGTGACACTCAACATCGACGAATTGGACGAAACGTCACAACTTTGAGGTAGTTAATGAGTTTGCCTACCTCAATGACATCGGACATTGGAAATCCAACGAAGGGTTACTCTTGCAGATCGCTGTTTCTTTGGGCTAAGAACGTAATTGAGTAGTTAAGCCGATTCCCGATCCACTATCCCAGTCTTGCTATATGAACTTTATCGAAAGTGGATGAAGATATCATTGGTCGCTTCGAAAGAAAAATAATTCGTAAGATATTCGGTCCCATTTGCGTTGACGAGGTTTGGAGGAAAAGATTCAACCACGAACATTACGAGCTGTACAGCGACATTGACCTGGTCAAAAAAAACTGCGCATTGGGCATTTAAGATGGTTAGGACATGTAGATTGAATGGACATCAACGCTCCGGCCCGCGGAGTATTCGCTTCCAACCCGGATGGGCATCACAGCAGAGGATGACCTAGGCTAGGTGGAAAAGGACCTCAACCAATTGCAGGCTAACTGGAAGGCGTTATTGGTTGAGGCCTTGGTCCACTCTAGACTGTAGCGCCACCTTAAAAAGTGAGTAAGTACGTAAGTAAGTAAAAACATTCTATGTCCATATCGTAAATGGAAAACAAATTCGTCTCAATTCAATTTTGTAGAAATAAAAGAACACAAAGATTTACAAAACTCAGAACCCTAAGTCTAGTGCATAAGGATATATGTGAGTAATAACTTTAAAAATCATCTAAAAGGCAGCATTATCGCAACTCCACACTCTCTACAAGCATTTTCCCTGGTAACAATTCTAAAAAAAATCACAAATAAGCTATGACTATACATTTATTCAATCCTAGCACATTTTCTAGAAAAATATCCACCCCCAGCTTCGGTTAGAAAACCCCCTCGTCGCTCCACCACACCAACCGACCCCCAAGGTTTCATCGGCAAAAGGGCAAGAAATCATTTTTGAAATTAAAAGTCCAAATCATAGTTTCACAGGAAAAAATGTCCGCCACAGACTTACACCATATTCATACTTACACAAACACATACACGATCTCTATGGTTTGTTCGTCTCCCCCAAAGCAGCAAATACGTCGTATAGGGGCCCTCTGTATACGTTGCGATATCGCAGTGGCATACTAATGCTACAATGGCAATGGCAATGGCAACCCGCTCGTTTCGCCCCCATGAACATAGTTACAATATTTTTCAATTAGAACTTATTCTGATGAAAGTAATTCGATTATTTCACTCGGACGACGACAACGACAACGACGACGACGATGTCGAGGACGTCGACAAAGGCAACCAACGACAAAGCCGGCCCAAGAATGACGATGACTATACGGCGACGGCTATGTCGACTAATGTGGAAAAAAGGAGTGGTAGCCAGTGGTGTACCTATACCTTCAAAGGTCGAACAAGGAAGAGGACGCTTCCTACCGGTCGGTGGTGTGTGTATATGTGCGGAAAAATCGCTTTGTGTCCTGGTGTCGGGTGCTGCTACTACAATTATTGGGAGGACATCAACCCATTGATTCGAATCAAATGCAATATTCACCATTCTCGTTCCCATTACCACCACCACATAAAACCGAATGCTGAAAGAACTTAAAATCTAAGAAAAGTTATTATGTCCTATCCAACATTTACTTTATTTTTGTAGCCTTAGACCAAAACAAGTCGGTGGTCAGGACAGTGGTTGACAGTGTCCAAGTGTAAGTTCAAATTCCTTTGTTAACAAAAGGGAAGCTATATAAAATAAACAGGATATTATAAGCCATCCATTGTTGCTGTACAAGTATTACACCCACAATTGGCACTAGCTTTTTGCTCAACCTCGTAATCCATAATCCGCTTATAAAAATGCAATTAACAATCAACAAGAGCAATATTTAGAACAACATCAATCAAGCGACACAATTTATACAAAACTCAACATTCAACACAGAGTGGCATCAGAACTTTAGATGGATGGATGCCAAAGGATTCCACATGCGCATTATTCATAAACCATCAACCTTGCCGTCATCATCATCCGTTGATGTGGACATGATCTCTCATGTGTCCGATTCACTTGTCTCATTTCAACTCGAGATAATGTATCTTTTATCATCTATTGATTTGATTTGGAATATCAAATATCTATATTTAAACAACTTACGATTGTATGTAGGTATGACTTGATGTCTAGAGCCACTATCCACAGCAGGTAGTACTCGTATCGTCATCAAGTTATTATTACACAAGTCCTGTCACGGTGCCGAGTAGAACATGTCTCAATTTTTGTGTATCTTTTTATTATTTCTTCTGTATCTAAAGAGAGATTTCACATCAACCTAAACCAGCAGGGCAGTCTTCAAAAAGAAAAACATCATCTACCTCCCTTTTTTGGGCTACAGATACTCGTTCATGGCGGTAAGATTGATTTTTTTATACATTTTTTTTTATTGCCTTCTTTGCTGGCTGTGCACCGATTACCGATAGCCTGGTGAATGAGAATAGAGTTGAAATGCCGATGACGGATAGAAGGAGGACTATCTTGTAGGATGAAAGCGGCATTTGAGATAGTTTTCGCCTTTTGATTGGCAGTGCGGTGAGGTTTAGATATAATTTTAACCATTATTTTGCAGGTTATAAATATAAATGCGCCTGTTATATGTGCTCACAAGAGCGGCATTGACCTTTTTTTCTGTTTCTGATAGTAAGTGCCTACAGTAGGGACTAATTGAAACATTGGCCACCTATAGGAATGTAGGTTTTTCTTTCTAACCTTCTGTCAATTATAACAACAAAAATGAAACAGTTTTTATAAGCATATTGGACAGTTGGTTAGGTTAGTGAATAGCGAGATAATGTGATTGAGATTTAAGATATCCTGATTTGATAAACTGGAAGTATGGATTAAGCTTACTTTACTTATTTAGGTGGCGCTACAGTTCGGGGTGGATCAAGGCCTCAACCAACAACCTCTTCTAGTTGGACCGGTCCTTAGCTAACTGCGTCCAGTTGCGCACTTCAAGTTAGTTGAGGGCTCTTGTTCTACTTGCACGCGCCGTCTTAGGCGAGGTTGTCCTCTGTTGCGCGGACCCTCCGGGTTGGAATCGGATATTCTCCGAGCCGGAGCGTTGATGTCCATACGCTCTACATGTCCTAGCCACCTTAAACGCCCAATGTGCAGTTTTTTGACTAGGCCGATGTCGCTGTACAGCTCGTAGAGCTCGGGATTGAATCTTCTCCTACAGAACCCGTCAACGCAAATGGGACCGAATATCTTACAAAGCATTTTTCTCTCATAGCGACGAAGGATATTTTCAACCCGCTTTCGATAAAGTCCATACTTCAGATCGATATAGCAAGAGTGGGATGATAAGAGTCTTATATAGAGTCTCCTTAATCGATCAAGAAAGGACTTTTCTACTCAATTGCCTTCTTAGCCCAAAGAAACAGCGGTTGGCAAGAGTAATCCTTCGTTTGATTTCCGACGAGATGTCTTTTTTTGATGTTATGGCAGAGCTGAGGTAGACAAAGTACTTTACTACCTCGAAGTTGTAGCTGTCTATTGTAACGTTCTGTCCAATTCGTCCATGTTGAGTATCCCTTTTTGGTAACAGCATATACTTTGTTTTGCCCTCTTTAACCGCTAAACCTATTTTACCCGCTGCCATTTCTATACTCGCAAGCGCACCGGTGACAGCTCGCTGTGTTCTATCAATGATATCAATATCGTCGGCGTATGCAAGTAGTTGAACGGACTTTTGAAAGATCCTTCCTTGTGTGTTGGCTTGTGAGTTTTGAACAATTATTTTTTTTTTTTACAATCTACACATGCTAAAGGGGATATAAATACCCTTTTAATGTTTACACACAGCGCGAGCACATGAAGGACGTGAACGAGAGACAGACAGATCGACGTAGTGATAGGAAACTCAGATGATAGGTTTCAATTTCAACTAACTGTATGGGTGGTGTCTAGGATAACTGGAGAGTTGTGTATTATTTTTGTACTTACTTATGATTCACATGAGTTTTTTCCAGATGTTTCTTATTATAGTTTGTGCGATCAATTTCTTTCAAGTATGATGTTGAAGAAGTCGCATGACAGCACATCACCTTGTCTGAATCCTTTTTTTTTTTTACATCGGATGTCTCGGTGAGGTCATTACCGACCTTGATGGAGCAGCGGGCTTTCTCCATCGTCATCCTGCACAGACGGATGAGTTTGGCAGGGATGTCAAAACTAGACATGACTCTATACAGTTCATCCCTCCAGATGCATATTTGCTCTTGACGTGAATGTTGTGTTAAGTCAAAAAAAGTAAAAGTAGAAGCGGTCCATCGTACTAGTGTATACTGCAATGGAAAGTGTATGGTTGTATTGTACCCAATGGATTGTGTGTTTAGTCGCTTTCTATTTCCACCTTACTTAAAAAAAAATTAAATTGTGTTATGGATAATTTCGCACAACCAAGGCTTGATTGCCTAAGAGTGTTAATTTGAACGTAGCAAGAATGAAACATATTTTGCATGGTTATTTACCAAATAATGTGTTGGAATATTAATCACTGTCAACATCCGAAGTAGGTACCTAAATTATTAAGCCGGTTCTGTTTTTAACCATGCCAAACATTCAAAACACGCACGTTAAAAGAAATAACAACTTTGTAGACAGCTTTTTGCTGTTTTTCTACTTTTTACTTTTTACGATAATAAGTCATGCAAATTGCAGTCTAGAATAGGTACATTCCTATGATTCACGCATATTGGCACGCACTCAAAGTTATGAAATACGAGCTCCAGTCAGTGGCTTGAATATGCTTGTAAGAGAACTGAAAAGTTTGGCAGTAATTTTGACATTGGGTGTTGCAATGGTCTCTAATAGCCGGACAATACATTTGTTTAGTTTCGAAATACGTTTTTCAGCATATTCACTGATTAAATTTGGAATTCACTCAAAAGACCATTGTATTCCACCCAAGTCGTTATTCGAGCTAGAAGTACGCTTGTAAATAGCTCTAGAAGGGTGTTTAGAAATGATATACGCCTATAGTTTCTTGGGTCATTTAGGTTTCCTTTTTTAAACAATAGAAAAATTATACTTTTTTGAAAGCTTTCTGGAACCATCCCCGAAGTGAAAATGTTGTTAAAGCTTTCGACCAATTTCCGAACAAAACCGGTGGGACCATTTTTGTAGAATTCGAAGGGTATTATATCTTCTTAGTGAGGAGGTAATTCATAGCTCCCATTGGGTCTTGATGCAGCAGCCATTGGCTATACTACTCAATAAATAAATGCTACTACTAATAAAATTACAGTCTTAACACGCCCTACGAGTAAGGACATAAGCAAATACATTTATTTACATATTTAAATATTAAGACGAAATTAAATATTAAGTCACAATGTAGAACGCTGAGTCACCCAGGGACCATGAAGACGACTTCTGTCGCCCCCTTTTGCACTGTCTAAATGATCAATTTATGTGAGCAGTTTTTGTCACTGCTGGCATAGTCTTTATTTTAAAAGTGCTTTGTTTTGAATCTAAGAAAAAATGGTTGAACGGCTCAATCCTCCCGATCTCCAGCCTGAAGTATGAGAAAAAACAACATTCCCGTCCACTTAGGTGGGATAGAAGACAAGACACAAGACCTTAAGGAAACTCTGCAGTTACTTTCTAGTAAAGCGAAATGAGTCAAATGACTGACAGTATCAACTGCCTAAGAGAAGTCGAAGAGCGTTGTCATTTGGTTTTCTTATTTTTCCATTTTTTATTTAACGAGTTGTATAAAAAACGATCAAGAGGAATGCGAGGTTGGTATTTTATTTGTTCATATACACATGAAATCATAGTATGAACATACATAATGTACCAGTATTTAATATTTTGTCGATTTTTAAATTTTTATTTCCCATATCTATCAGACTCGCTTGATGGATAAGGCTATGATTCCCTATTTTGAATCAAGGTCGTACTGATCACATCTCCGCTTTTACCAAATAAATAACCGACCGTTCGTTAATAGCTCTATTCAAGTATCAAACAGTTCTACATAAGATCTACATAAGATTATGAAAAGCAAACACCTGCTACTCGGTTTGGTGAAGAAAAATTGGAGCGATCCTCACGAACTCCTAAAATCATTCCTCATAGGCACAAAAAAGTGATAACCGGTCGAAGATGTTTTGTGTTTGCGACGCTAGAGTTGCCTTCCCCCATATTTAAAACGGGCATATAATGTATATATATATAATTTTAAATATTTTACTAACAGCAACTAGTGACGTGTTGGTTTACCTTTAAAATGCTTACCCTTTTCTATTCTTCATCAATTCTTCTTTTAATGCATGTACCTACTTTTGCTTAGTTTTTAGTCTTCTTATTTTTTTTCTCTCATTTAACTATATTGAATTCTCTAGTAAATACTATTTTGTGTAATTGTGTAATTAGCTGTAGCTCAATAACGTACTGAGATGTCAAAAATAAATAAATAAATAAATAAACCTTGTTGGATACTAAAACTTTTGTACATTTTACTTAAAAGGAAATAACATTGAAAATTAAGCACCATTTTTTGACCCACCCACCATCAACTCATTTTGTAGCCTCAGTAAGACAACCATCGCATAGCATCGCACCACCTCGTTAAAAGCTCATAAATTAATTGCAACTACTAAATCTCGTCGAAGAGTCAACGAGGTTTTTCTTATTTTTTTTTTATGGAACCATAAAATTAGACATTTTACAACCGAAAAGGATGTTGATGTGTTAACCGCAAAGAAACACGAGCATCAATTGGATAACTGCCTTTTTATGGGATTTTTATGTCTTTTAAAGCGTGGCAGATGACAACGCTATACATGTAGAGTCTTAACAATGTTCACGTAGAGTAAAGCGTAGGTAACTTCTTTTAAAGCTCTCACTAAAATGCAACGAACCAAGCCATGAAAAGACATAAAAAAATAAAAAACCAAACGAAGCAAAACCCAACAAACCATGTGAGTGAGCCCAGAGAGAGAGGAAACCCATGAAAATTATTCAACCGAATAGAACTTTATTTGTTTTGAATTTGTTATTCTCTCCGACGGAAAGGTGGAAATGTGCGAGTGTCTAGCTGCGCGGCGAATACTCATACCGCCAAGGTGCAACGAGGGGTAGCTGTTATAGTAGTAGAAAAAATAAAACAATGCTTACTCGGGGTTTCACTTTTTTTAAGTCATTTTTATTATTACTACGCCGAGAATATCATTGTTTTCTTCTTTTGTGAATGCTGTCGTCGTTGTCATCGTCGTCATTGTTGTTGTTGTTAGGTAGCCTGTGGTTCTAAAGACTTAGCCCCCCTCTGTCGAGGAGGAAACGGCGCGTAGATCCGTTCATTTTTCCTGTCACCCTTCCAGTGCTGTTGTTCCCACCTTCTGCTTTTCTACTAGAGTTTTATTCCTTTATTTTTTTTCACTGTAATAATTCTCTCACCTCTAGTTTTTTGTACTTTATAGTTACATTGTCGCGCGACTCGGTAAAATGAAAAGCGCGCGCGAACGCAAGCATTCAGTGAATAGCATTTTACGGAGATTTCTACTCTTAGGGGTGAATTTTATATGTTTCCTTTTTTTTGCATCCCCCCAAAATCGCGCAACGGAGATGATGATGTTGACTTATAGTATTTGCAAAGTGGAGTTTTAGGCATTATTACGCATCGTTAGCGCTTGTCATGGAAAGAAGCCATCACATGACTGAGCGGGTGGTTAAATATGAATGCACCAAAGTTATGAGTGTGAGTATTTGTGTATCGTGGGCGGCTTTAAGGAGATAAAGCGCCTTAAGGGCGTCACAAGAAATTGTAATCACTGAATACATTCATTTCGCTCTAAAGGGATCTACATATTCTCAATTAGAGATCCTGATTGTATCTTGAGCGTTAAACGGCATCATGTTCATGGCCCTCTGTTGATATTGATATGTGTTCCTACTTTAAAGAGATGATAAAATGGCCCATATGTGAATATCTGCTCACATGAAATCCGATTCTAATAAAATTCCTAATCGAATTTCTAGTATAGAAGAATTTAAATTATGGGAAAGAGAATAAACCTAACTGGTGTAACAGTGCGAAAAATCTCGCCTGTAGAAACCCTACAACCATTTACGAATGAAATGATGGCTACCTACTGGCACCTAGTGGCACCTTGTGGCAAAAAGTAAAAACTACCTTTCGTGATTGTGATTCTATTAATATTTATAAGATTAGAGTGCGTTTCGTCACTGATTCAGGACATTCTCTGGTTTTTGATACCTCAATTGTTAATATATGTAATACGTTTAATCATTTCTGCTTTCTCTAAAGTTTTATTACTGATATTCGGTTGGTAAGTTTTCGATCAGTGTTGGAATTATTGAAATACATACATAGGTGCAGAAATAAACCCACGCTATCAGACCAAGTCACAGAAAGTCCTGGATTAAGAAGATGCTGATGCCAATTATGAATCCTGTTCTCTATATATCATATTTCGAGCCACGATTCGCTAGTTTGTATGTGGTCCTATGGACTGGAATTTTGAGTGATTGGAGCTAATTCCCTTTACACATATTTATGATCGTCACACAGTCACAGTCATCTATTCAATCTTTTAACTATGCTAGTCAAAAAGCTTTGTATCTATTGTTAAGTTTGTTACGATGGTTATTATACCGGCGGCAGAGGGTGTATGCCAGACTACTTCTTTTCTTTCTTCTTGATACCGGCAATAATTCAAACAAATAACGAAATAAAACATTTTCTCATGAAGTTTTAGTGTAAGTGATGATGCTGATGCTATAATCAATTTTTGAAAGGTTGCTTTCAGCTCTTGAAATGTTTTTCATAAGCTGTTACATACTTTAAATATAACAATTACGAAAATATAGCCTGTTAGAGACAAGAAATCGTAGAATTGAATATCCAGATCAGGGGATTTGATAAGCTGGCGTAGTCACTAGACTAAGTATATGACAACTCAGCACTTTAAGTATTCAATCACTTTGCTATCAAAATACACCCCTGGTAAAATTTCCATTTAAATTTGATCCGAGAACATTTTACATAAGTACGTTACACCTACACAACACAGTGTGGATTCCAATTTCTTTAAACCGCATTCTACTCAAATTCCTGTTTTTTTTTTCTTGTTGGTAAAATTTCGTCTAGAAAGTGTTATATAAAAGTCACCCGCTGTGCGGTTGTTTGAAAATTTCTATTTTGCAGTATATGACATCGGATGGGGATAACTTTGAATGTCGCCATACACACCACACACACTACGAGTACTAAAAAAAAAACACCCACCACCCAACAGGAGGTGAGACAAAAATGTTCACTTTGAATTAATATTTACTCTCCGGTTAGGTCTTTGTTCTGCTTCCTTTTTACGTATTCATTTTGTTTGAATTCTTTTGTAATCATTCTTTCCCTTTTCTGTGGAACACAAACAGTTAGCTACGCATATCCCTTTATTCTTTTGTTCGTTGTCACTTCATTGGGCCTATTGTGTTTTATTCAAATCAGTGCCGAAATATCACACATCATAGTCATAGAGTCCTTGATGACATCATCAAATTGTAGCTACACGTATGCCCGGCCCGCACAAAACACTTGATTTAATCCACCGCACAAACTAAATAAAATAAACTAACCCGCAACTAATACCATAAATCTATTTGAAAATAAGTAGGTGCTTTCACGACTCCATAAATCAATTAGCTACTGTACGGCTGGCTCAAACGGTGGGTGTTGGCAAGCAGGGTGTTGGTTGGTGTAGCTCGCTCTACAAGGATTACAATACTATCGCGGTTACAAATTTGTTGTTTATTGTGAATGTTTTCCTTTTATTTTGCTCATAATATAATAGAATGCGCGAAATATGAAATGCAAATAATAATTAAATAAAAACAATATATGTATGTATGTATAAGTGTGAGTGTGTAATACATTTTTTTTATATAAAGAGACTAAGACACGCTAATCCCTCAGCGCGGTTGATGTAGTTGACGATGGCGGATGACATGGTCGTAAAGTATATTTACTTTTATGTTATACCGATGCTTGTGTGTTGTGCGCGCAAACACATGTTGTCACATATTAATTAGATCGCATTACTTATAAAAATAAACTACAACCATAGCCACCACCCCCATATACGAGTACTTATTCATAATAAAGTCACGAACGTACTTTGGAGACAAGGTTATGATTGTTTCTCAGGTCTGCAAGAGTGGATAGTGCTTAGACTGAAGGGTGGTCGACCTAGCTTATAGTAGAGGTTTTAAACATAAGCTACTTTAATGATTATAGCCATCAATTTATTTAAACACTTTTGAGAAGCCTAATCTGCACTTTTAACCTAATATGAGTCATTACAATAATAATTATTAACAATTTATGAAGAACTTTAAATGACGAAAAGTTTTTTTCCAGAATCTGCTCGAAGATAGGCCGATATATGTACATAAAGTAAGTGCAGGTGATTATATTGAATGGGCAATAAAGAATTACCCACAATATTCCAAGCAATTACTCATTTCTAAATACGTAGAACATGGAAGCTCCAAACGCGTTCTAGGAACTTACAAATTTGGATGTATTGTAGGCGAAATAGCGGATTTTTTTATAGGTGTACGGCTAGCATGAGTGAGGAGCAAAGAGCAAAGTGAGAAGCAAACAAGCAAGAGTCAATTTTTTCCATTTGAATACTTTCCTTTTGCTTAAAATAATAATGGATCCTAATATATACTGAAAACCCTTCCTTATTATATGTGGATCGCGAGGTATCCACGGTGAATTTCAGCATTTATTCCGAGAGCTACGAGAAGATCGCGCCAAGTTTCAAGAGGTAGCTGTTATTGAACCGTCTCTTTAGTTTTTGTTTTGTAAACAACCTCGTTGAGCTATCTATTTCGTAAACAGTGCCCAAAAGAAACAGCCATGCAGAGCTCAGAAATCAAACATGTTTGAAATCGCCACTTTACTCTTCTTCGATTCTCCAATGACGTTGCACTCTGTGCGCTACACTCTAACTGAACGTGTTTGATTTCATCGCTTTGCTCTTTGCTCTTGCTCACTCAGTTTGTACAATTTGCTTATAAAAAACCTCGGACAAGCCATTCTGAGCTGATAATATCTCTGACGTTTGCGAAAATTTAAGGCTCAAAGCCATCCCACAGAGGTCAAGTAACAACAGCGGTCACTCCACAATACTTGATCACTTAACTGTCCCCGAATACATACTACAGTTCTGTGTAGAAAATAAGACCACTGGATAATTTTATCAAATATTGACTTTCGACTTTAACACATTTTTAATCCTTTTTTCAAACTTAAAGGAGTAATAAGATTGTAGACTTATATTCGGCTGCATTAATTTAAAGACTGTTTTCAACTTAAGTACAAAACCATCATCAGAAAAAAACAAGAACAAAAGTGAAGAATTATCCTACTGGTCTAAATTTTTTACACAGGACTGTAAAAACTAGACTATACTGTCCTTCCGCCTTCCCGATCACTGCAGCGTGTTTTTAGCGAAGATTATGACGAGGAAGAGGATGAGCGCCGAACACATCTCCTCTGTCATCATACCCACATCATACCCATAGAAGAAAACTAATTACTTACTTAGTTGGCGCTTCAGCTCGAGGTGAACCTGGTCCTGCTTCTCGCAACCATTTGTGTATGCGTGTTATATATTTTTGCACGAATGGAAGGGACCTACAGTTGTTTGCCTATTCCGAACGGCTCATTGACAAATGATACTCTTGGGATGCTTGTCAGAGGTGGCACCGTGAAACAACTCTTTAGGTGTTAGATTCGGACAGTATTGCATAGTAATCCAACGCACTAACCACTTCCACCACGGTGTAGAAAACTATACCTAGCTGAATACTTCTTCAACGATCTCAGTGACCTAGCACAAAAAGACGTTTTGCCTTTTTTGCTTTGTACAAAGCTTCAAATGGTTAGCATGAGTATCGGGGATAAACATCCCTAAGACCCAATGGGCCTCTATATAGGCCAAAGTGTGCTGGTACTCGTTACTGGCAGCCACTACTACCTAACTGAACCTTGCGAAAATGTTCAAGATGCTCCGACAAGTCAACAGCAATTAATAGAATGTCGGAACTGCATTTTTCTAGGAGACAAGAAGTTCAGCAACTCTTTGCACCGTATGTCTGCTCAATAAAATCATCTTAAACTTATGGGACGAGACTATGAATTGTTTTCTAAATTAGAACAACTTGTATTTTTATTTTTAGATAACGCTGCAACCTTTTCTTCTTTATTTAATTTGAAATAAACCCTGAGCTAGTTTTTTCTAATAATCGCTTTAGTTAGTTAGGAAAGTTCTTCAAGACTAGGGTAACTTACCTATTCCAATTTATCCCGACAATATCTTAAAAGTCAAAGTAGAATATAATTTTCAACCAACAATCAATTTAAAAATCAGGAAAAAGAAAGAATTATTCCGTTGACAGATCTTCGTATTCCTATCTAAACTAGAGAATATCTACTTCCAAATTACGCCAGTTCCACATAAATTGTCTTTCTCTCTTCAAAGTGACTGTTTACTTTGTTTAATATCACTTTAGATTTAGATACAGATACATTATGTATAGGTATATGTTGTCACACATAAGATACGAACAAAAAAAAATGCATGCGCTACTCCACCGCTACCCAACCAACCACCATTAAAACCAAACGCGACAAAGAAAAAAAAAGTCAAAATAAATAAACAACATTTTCTGTTCTTCTGTTGGGTTGCGGTAATTAATTTGTCACATTACAGTTTTGACTTTGATCCTGAGTAGGTTGGAGTGGCATGAGAAATGTTCTAGATAGTTTTATTTTTGGCCTTTTGACAAATGTCAACGATATTCCTGTTCGTCTCCATGACTGGCAGACAAGTTCTTTAAGAAGGATTCTAACGACAACAAAGAAAACATGTTGTATTCACATAACAAACGTTTAAATTGCATACAAGTACGCACACCTTCCGCCGGTGTTCCTAAGACATTAATATTCTGTGCTAAGTGCATAGCTATCGAACGGTCTCATGGATTGATTTATGACTTGAAATTGAGGAGAATTAGGAAATTATTCTTCCCCTCTGTTTGTGTTATTTTTTATTTTGTATCTTTTTAGTTGCATATGGCGCTTTGTCGGTAACCTTAGTAGTTACCTATTCACTCCTTTACGACTTTGACCAGACAAGACGAGTTAGGAGTTTCTGAATATGTGCATAGGCATATGAATGAGCAAACCATCTACACAAACTTAAAAGTGAAACAAGTGAGGGGTGAAATACACTTTTTTTTGAGAACCATATTTCAAATTTAATTCTGTTGTCATATTTAAAAACAAAACAGTTAATTTATACTTAAAATGTTTTTATTCAACTTAACAATGGTTGAATTTAAAGATCCCCAGCTGAGATTAAAATTTAAAATAAAAAAAAAAAGATGAAGATACTCGTACTATTCGCTTGCCAAAATGAAATCATCATCATCGTGGATGTGACTGTATATTCGCCGCCGAGTAGAAAGTCTGTATTTGTCTATCTACTAATGGAAATCTCTCTGGAACAGGAAACACTCTGTTAAGTATCCATTAAGACTGGGGATCTTATTGCTCGCATTGTGTTTCCGTTTGGATGGAAGAACATTGGCAATGTGTTTGTTAGCGTGCGCTCAACATGACCCTTTAGTGAAATTAATTTGCAAAAGTTCTTTTGCAGGTTTTAACACACTTTCAAAGTGATTTGGGAGAATTTTGGTGCAATCTCAAGTTTAAGTGGGGATTTGAGAATTAGACCATCAGACTCTTAGTTTGGCGACACAGTTGAAACGAGGTGTTGGTAATTAGCTAATAAGTGATAAGGTCCAAAGGAAGGTGATATACGGTTTATAGAAGAAATAATTCTATAATTGGATCAACAAAGTTCAAAACTTTCCAGAAACATGGCGGCGATAAAATAAAATAATAAAGATATTCTTTAAAGTTGATAAAATCCACTAAAATTGGACAAAGATTGGAGTGATTCTGAAGTCCTGGGGGGTCATAAAATCCATGTTCACCAGGTCATCGAGATTGACTGTTATATATTTTTTTTGTAGTCTTCGTGAGTCTTCTCTCTTTAATCTCGAAACACCATCATATGTGCAAAATTTAAAGTTATTCACATTATGATGATTGTCACTTGTAGATACAGATATTTCTCATTCTTACCGAAAGATATATATCTGTCTATCAATCCATCTATTTAAGTAAATCACTCAGGGGTTCATATCTTTTAGTTGTCAAATGTGCGTTGAGGTTTGTCAAGTTTCCAACTTAATTGTAATCAAAATATTCCCCTGACGTTTGCATAAATTCATCCTGCTCTGCTTCTGTTCTATAGGATAGCCAAACTACTTAAATGAATTCCATACGAGTATGTGGATTGTGAACCATAACAATACATTCACTATATGTATGTATATAGACAGCTTACCATCCGCCGCTTTTCATATGCAGATATAATTTACGATGTGACATGCCAATTCCAATTATTTAATCAATAATATTAATTTTCATATCATATTTTGTCATAACCAATAAAAGCATAGCACACGCATACATTGGCACGCACACAACAAGTTATCCTTGTTTGAAGAGGAGCAACCAAACCACCGCCATACCACCCGTCTGCCCCCCGAGTTGTCCTGCGTATCCACACAATATATAGTCCTGTCACTGCTGTGTTGAGTTTTCTGCATACCGATGCATTGTTCCAATTAAGGACAATAGTGTTGTAGTATGACGTGGGGTTGGAATCATTTTACCACCAGCCCCACCCTGTATACCACTGCAAACCGAATTGGCTCAATGCAAAATGATTCCAATTTGTGCGCATTCTGCATTGTTCGTAACTTAAGGCTACCCAGCTTACTGGCATTACAAATATTACATGTTAATTTTAATTACACTCCACACACCATCGACGAGCGACGACACTGCTGCTAGAGATTAAACCGGATACTGTGCGGCAGTGCCGCCACGCTGTTGAAAGGACTTGCGACAAATTAATTGGTTAGCAACCCACACATCGAGTGTTAGTCCAATCCGAATATATACTAGCCAACTAAGCATACTTTAAAGTGATGGATTGCAGTTCACAGTTTGTAAAAAATAACACGAAAGTGATTCATTCATTTGCAATAAAGTTGCACTCGATGTCACACATAGGACGACACGTAAGAAATAAAAAAAAAAGTTTTTAATTTAAAGGACACCATCCATCTTTGCATCTTGGAAGTTGTGAACGTGTGTGTATGGGTAAAAATTACAAATAGGAAATCAGTTCAACTTGACTCATATTGAAATGGGATTCGCAATTTGTTGTAAGGGTATAATAGGGGACGCGCTTTCAGATACTATAGACAGTTTGAAAGTATCTCAAATATTTGACTTCGGCGAATGGAGTGATTTATTGCAATGTTTCACTTCACCCCATCTGAAAAGAAAAACAGAAAAACACAAAATAACTCTCTGTAAGTATTATTCTCCCTTTGTATCCTTCGTGAATTTAGCGTCAGGTCGTTTGCTTATTTCTTTTTGGCGCTTCTCCGGATGACTGCCACTAAGCAATCCTAAGAATGTTTCATTATTGTGTTATTGAAACGCGAGAGTGAGAAGGAAAGACAAACTGAAAAAAAGGGAAATTTAATCAAATCGACAATTTTAACAAATTTTTCGCTTGTTGCCAATCTTTTGTCGAATTTTTATTTTGCATTTGTATATCCTTCAGTGAGCAAGAGCAAATTAGGTATTCCAAAAAATAGTATAATCAATAGGGAGAGACAAAGTTTCAGTGCTTAAAAAAAATGCGACATTTCGAATAAGTCCTTTCGATACCTACCCTCTTTTCTTGAGAAATGAGCCTTGTGGACTGTCATAGTTCAAACGGGCCTGATTTAAGCAAGAAATTTGAGTCTTGATTTGAAAAGGAAAATGAGCTGGAAATGCATTGCTCTTTACTTTTGTTACAAAACGCTAAGAATAAATAGAAAGTTGGAACCGATTTCTGTTATCAGTTCGATTCTTAAGTCTTTATGTGAAGTGTTAAGTGGAAACTCTACAGAAGCTTTTCCAGTATAAACGTGCTTTTCAGGGCACAACGAGCTCATTATGTGTGGTGAATTCTTTCGGATTCTAATTAACCAAATCGAGAGCTGAGATTCCACATTTCTTCCTTTACATACAGTAACGTGCATTAACGAGTTTATACTTATCTATCTTGCCATAGCTTCATACACTTCTTAATACTAACTGATGTGGCGCTTCAGTCCGGGGTAAACCGAGGCCTCAATCAACAAGCCCTTCCAGTCAGCTTAGTACACTGTCTCCACACTAATTTTCTAGTTCTTTGTATGTCATATCTGTATTTAACATACTACAGAGATTCTAAAACTCGTCTTTCACTTTACATCTGCCAGACATTGAAGGCAGTATAATATTTGCTTTAGTCTTACCTGATTGATGTTCATGAAGAATGTTGAAAGAAACCGTGTTGAATTGCACTGATATCGAACAAGTTACACAAATGAGAAATATGACTTAAAGAGTCGCCACATCTTGTAAATACAATTAACCTTTCCCATATTGGCCCGATTCGCGAACCAATCCCGATCAAAGTCGTCGGATTTGGAAGCGTTGTTTCTCTAAATAACACGCCGTAGCCGTGGTGGTTAGTGCGTTGGACTACCACGTAATGCTGCCCGGGTTCAACTCCTGGCCGGGCTCAACTCCTGGCCGGTTTCAACTCCTGGCCGGGTCTAACACATAAAAGAGTTTTTTCACGGTGCCACCTCTTTCGAATGTCTGACGAACATCAAAGAGAATCATTTGTCACGATTGAGCTTCTCAACTCGCCATTCGGAGTCGGCAAAAAACTGTAGGTCCCTTCCATTCGTGGAAAAAATATAACAAGCACACACAAATGGTTGCAAGAAGCAGGCCCAGGTTCTCTTCGAGCTGTAGCGCCAACTCAGTAAGTAAGTTATTCTCTAAAATATCATAAGTATTACGCTAAAATGACTTCTGGCATTCCCTAGGGACGACGTCAACAGAACATTTAACTGGTCAAAGAACATCGATATTAAACTCAGTAACAAGAAAGACTGGAGCAACAAATCTGGAATCTACAGGCTGAGTCCTCATACCATTAAATATGGTACACGGATTGTTCAAGAACTAAGTACGGAACGGGAGCAGGAGTGATTGGACCCGGAACTAAACTATTTGAACCCATGGATAGCTCCACCAGCTTTTTTAAAATTCGATAGAGACAATGTCGGACAGCCAAATAGCAATCAAAGCAATTAGGGATCAGATCATCAAATCTAGATTCGTCTGGGAATGCCTGACGAAACTAAATAGACTGGGCGAACGAAACAACGTCACCATTTACTGGGTATCAGGGTACCTGGATATAGAACGTAATGAAGATGCGGACAAACTTGCCAGGAAAGGGGCTGCCACACCTTTTGTGGGCTCCGATCTTTTCTGCGGTATAGAGGAACACACCATAAAAAAGGAGCTTTAATCACTGGAAAAGACAAACAGGAACAAGTCCTGGACAAAAACTCAGGATCTAAGACGGGCGAAGAAACTTTTAGGTAATTTTAACTTGAAAAGATTCAAAGCTCCAACTAACTAAGTAAGATTCAAAGCTTGCATCAGCCTTGACAAAAACAAACTCCGCATCCTGACTGCGTTCCTTACGGGGCATTGTAAACTCAAGCGACATCTCAGGAGCTAGGTCTATGAGATGAAGACTCATGCAGATTTTGCAATGAGTCCAATGAAACTCAAGAACACATAAACTGCTGGAATAAGCCCAGAAAATATTCAAAGGATTGGGTAAATTAAATTACAATAAACGATCTATCACTCATATAGCACCCAATGTCCTGCTGCGATTTCTCAGTGAAAATGATCAGTATGAGGTGCTGTGACCTGGTGTCAGCGAAGCTCTTCCTATCCGATTTTAATAGGAATAACTAGTGTGCCCATGCGAGAGTTCTCGCAAGAGAAAATCTAACCCCCAACATCCAAAGTTCCCATATGATTTCCATCTGTCAACTCATGGAAATCCCATGGAAATCATACGAGAAGTGTTTATTCTTTTGGGAGTTAATTTTGGGTAGAATATTTGTTTTGATCGATATTTTAATTTGTTAAAATTTATATGTAAAGTGAAACTGCAATTCGTCAGTGCTCCAGGAAAATCTCTTTCTTTTGTCACGGCATTTGTTAAGATTGGTTAAGTGTGAGAGCCGCAAATGGTACCTGTACTACAGAAATAATAAATATGATGTTCCTTCGTCTAGGACTTGTAGGAGGTACAATAGATCTTAAGATCGCGGTGCATCTATTATGTTATTTACCTATATTTAGAATGCGAAATGGCAGAACCTTTAAACGATAACGGCATTTTACAAATCTATTTCGAAGTATTCGGAGATTGTCCTTCCTTTCCTTCTAACTGCTTTTCTTTAAGGCTTTTCTAGTCCTTCTAGATTGCAGCGGCTGTACCTACCAAATATTTCTAAAAATGGCACGGAAACCAGGAATTGCTTGGCATTCGGCAGGCACAGCTTTAAAATACGCGATGATTGTCCTTTTTTCGGTTAAATTCCTTTTGTTTCGTATCTCGAAACACCTAATAGAAACCCATGCAAAAATGAGCAAAAAACTCGCATTCTCCTTGTTAAATTATTTCTTTTTTTTATTAACGGCCAAAGGAAACAGAAAAGAAAAAAAAAACTTTTCCTCGGTAACAATCGCCACAAACGATTGATATGTTGATATGTCCTGCTGTGTTAAAAGGTAAAATGCCGTGGGTGGGTTGCTTGCCTTGGCTGACTAAACTGTGCTGTGGTAACGATACGCGGTGCGCGGTGGTGGTTGGTTGTTTTTACTTTTTTCTTTCCCTTCACGAGTATGATCTCCCATGGAGTATCCTGTTTGCACATTTATTTATTTATATGTCCTGCGGATTTGCGCCAAAAACGTTGGGATACCCCCCATACCAAGTATCACAGCGACATGTTCACATACACGCAGCGGAGTATTTTTGCGCGACTATCAAACAACAACAACAACAACAACATGCTATCTGGTGCATGCTTCTTGGGAGAGAGTACGGTTGTAGTAGCCATTGTGTTTTGTAATAGGTACCGGTACCACCACCGTGCCAACAACGTTCGGCATTGAAGGGTATACCCGTACACGCTCCGATGATGATGGTGATGCTGTCGCGTTTCTGAAGCCGCTATCACATTGTGCAGCAGCACAGTAACTACGGATGCGGGAGTAATTGAAATCCATTTTGAAAGGGTATTGGGTATGGCTATGGGGTACTTCCATTTCTGGCAGACACGATGGCCGACTATGACGACAACAAGGGATGCTCTGAAAGTTGCAATTGAATTCTATTACCGGGGTGGCAAATGGCAATGAGAGTGATGCGACGCCGATGGTTGGACGATACGGTGAGTGAGTAAATGAGTATTTGCCGGAGGGGGATGATTTTCTATTTCAATTTTATAAATTTAGCGAGAACGATCAAAGATAATGGCGAGCTGCTTGTTGGCGCGCGGTGAAATTTGATTTGATTTTCAAGTGAATTGTCAAGTGAAGCGGAATAAATCCATGGAGGGGTTGTAAGTTGTTAGAGTGGGTGGGTGCAGGAGTAAATCGTTTGTATGTTTGGTAATTGTATGGGAGCCGGTGGACGGATTAGTATTCAGTGTTGTGTAATTGAATTTGCAATTTACATGCGAAAAAGTCAAAATTCAAAGCGACTATGACTGCATAAAGGGATATAAATTATTAACTTAGATTTTTGTTTCTTCACTAGGTGGAATAGATCCCATTTCAAAGGATTACAGAGGTTCAAAATGTTTGGTTTCTGTTATAGCAACATATCTCAATAAATGACTATGCGATTTTCACGATACTGCAAGAGAAAATACCAATATACTCCGAATGTCTTACATTAATTTGCGTCTTAAAAAATACGTACAGTGGCTCACAGTGAAAATGGCCCACCAAAAACTAAATTCATTTTCTGAGAAAAATTGTAGGAAATCCATCGAAATTAATAGCGAAAATGGTCAACTTTAATTGACTGCTATATTATTGTTTCAAAAGCAACGAACAATTTAAACATTTAATAATAAAAGCAACGAAATAAGAGGAAATGGGGGAGAAGAGAACGAAATTCGTCTCACAG
Source organism: Brachyopa scutellaris (assembly GCA_949775065.1). Lineage (NCBI taxonomy): Eukaryota > Metazoa > Arthropoda > Insecta > Diptera > Syrphidae > Brachyopa > Brachyopa scutellaris. The sequence continues at coordinate 95,457,964 of OX459114.1, read as the reverse complement.
TGAAAATGGCCCAGATAGCAAAAGCTTCTCAAATAACTGTTTTTTTGTTTAAACTTTTAGCATTGTAATTTTTTTTTATCTTCGTTTTACTATTCCACATTAGAACGCAACTGCAGAAGTCGTTGACGCCCATGTAATTTATTCGTTTAGTTAACAAAAATCCAATACAAAAACGTCAGAGAGAAATCTCTAAAATTGTAAAAATAGTTCGAGAAACAATAAAAAATATTATTAGAATGTCCAAGAACGATAATAGAATTTATAAATAAGCCAAAATCAGCCCCAAGAAGATGTTTTCTAATCATGATGAACGTTGGATTGTCAACTAATCCGAAGAAAATCCAATGCTGAGCGCACCAAAACTAACAGATATGGTGGAAAAGCATCTGAAGATTAATTCTGTGGCCACAAGGAAAAACGACATAAGTCGACTTATGTCGAAATTGAGTTTTTTACACCAACGGATGCGCAATATTCGATTCTATTTGCCATATTTTTTTCTTATTTTTATCTCTAGCGGTTTCTGAGTTAAAGACCACCAAAAATCAACATGAGTAATGTTACCGCAAATGTTCTTATGGAAAAACAGCATAAGTAAAGATTTTCCGGAAGCTTTTGACATATGTTCTTATGCTCGAACAGCTAACGAAACTAACGCAACCATAAGTAATTGTATAAAAATATTTTTTTTCTCATCTTTATTTCTGTATCAACCACTTTCTTATACGATGCATAGTTTTCTGTAAGATAACGTCAAACCTTTCAACTGCTCTCCTGAAAAGTTGTAAAAATCGACTTATGCTGTTTTTCCTTGTTGCCACAGAATTGCAATGCTGAAACTGTTCGGACATATCTAGGTACAGGTAGATCTAGATCAAATGGTAGAATTGCAAGGAATATACCATTCATTAGCCAGACGAACAAAAGGGTTCAATTGGAGTTCGCTCAGAACCACATAATGAAAGACTTTTCGTTTTGGAAAAGCGTTTTAACTACGGCAAATATAATAAAGCAAATATAATCTTTTTGGATCAGATGGAAGGGTAAACGCTTAGAGAAAGCCAAATGAAGAGATGAATCATGTATTTGCGTCCCAGAGTTAAGCACGATAGTTGTCATCCTATGGTCTAGGGTGGAGGATCAGTATCTTGGGGTGGTAGCTTACATTTTATTGAAGGAAATATGGATAAATATCAATATTTAGATATTTGCAAAATAATTTAAAACAATATCCTGAAAATTAATGGAATTAAAGACACTTTTCAGCTCAATCAAGACGAATGATCCGAAGCACCCGGCTGGAAGTTTTAGGGACTAGATGTTGTACCATTGTCTAAGAGTGATCAATACCCCACCGCAATCATCGTATTTTATTATAATTGAAAATTTATGGCAAACATTGGAAATTGAAATTCGAAAACATGAAATTTCCAATGAAAATGACCTAAAAATAGTGTTATTGGAGGAATGGTAAAAATTAGCTCCGACTATACCAACAAACTTGTAGAACTAGTTCCAAATCGTCTTACATCAGTTACAAATCAAACAGTAGCCCAAAACAGTACTAAATATTGCAATATTTACGCTTTTTTGACGAGTTTTAGAACTTAAATATCACTGGGCCATTTTCACTGTGAGATGAAATTTGATTTCTTATTTGTTTTTTCCAATTATTTTGATGTATTTGTAATTGAATGTTTAAATTTTTTGGTGTTTTGAAAAAAGAATTTAAAAGTCAATTGAACCTGAACATTTTCAATTTTTATTTTTCTTGAGTTCGTGGAATTTTTCGATGAAGATTAGGTTGGTTCGAGGTGGGCCAATTTCACTGTGAGCCACTGTATGTAGGTATGCACCTGCACAGAATAATCGAGCCCCTACCTACAGTCTGATGAAAGAATTCAAGTCCTTAATCTATTTATATAGAAACATAAGTGTGCAACCTAATGAAAAAAGTTTTGTTTTTGGTCGTTGAATTTGCGCTTCACAGTTTTTTTTAAATTCTGAACTGGTTCCATCTCTTTTTAAGTCCATTGCCTTGAGGTACTTTATTAGCTAAGAGTGTCCTGAAAAGAAACCTGTTAACATTTTCAGCACATTATTTTTCTGACTTGGGCAAAGTTTCCAATCTATTTCAATCGTGGTTACCGAAAAACATCTTAGCTTGCCTTTATCTTGTGGATGGGAAAAGCGCTTGCCTTTAACGAGACGTCGATGGGTCAGTTGCCTTCGATCTATCTGCTTTACTGACTAAATTCGAAATCAAAATATGTCATAAGGAAGCAGAAGATACTAAGAAGCTATGTATGTGAGTTACGTATGTACGTAATTTCACAAGAGCAAACAAGTTTGAATATTTTCGATGTTTTTATAAGTTAGAAAAAAATCATGCTACGTTCAGTGTCAGAAAAAATTGTACATTAAATCGTACACACAAGACTAGAATACAAAAAATTGTAAAAGAAGAAGATACTCGTACCTACTATTAGATGGGATGGTGGTAACGTAAATATTTGAAAACGTTATGAATTATTATGATTCTCAGCAGAAGGGTTGAAAAATCACCACGGCTAGACACTGCAGACGCACACGGTATTCATCGCATAAGGACACCCGACCGTTAGGGGGATTAAAACGTGTTTTGCATCTAACATTGATAAATAACCATCTCCTGACAGTGTATACTCGTAAAACTGCGCTGCCTTAAACTCGTATTCGGGTAAGTGTTTTTGAAAAATTTAAAATAAAAAAAGCATCACAGCACGCAATTCACTCAAAGAATTTGAAAATTTCACTTAACCCATCGTCTGGTCGGTCCCATCATGCTGGGGGTTGGAACTTTCCAATTCAGCACGGATGTGAATGTGAGTGGGTCTGGTGGGTAGATTCAGGATTACAACTGCTTAATATCCGTTATAAAATTAGATCATCTTCCGTAGGAAATTGAGTATGAATCTTAAATGGATCTCGAAAGAGATGAGAGATCCTATTTAAACTAATTAGATGTATCTCTAGCTTTATCCTGAAACAATTCGCGATGCAATTCATCAATGTCAGTACGGAATGGAGAATCAATCAAATTGGTTCTCGCCTAAAGGCGAGTAGGTATAGGTACTGGTGGTGGTTTGCTGGTCTGCTCAATTTAGCTATTAGTCGCATTAACATGCCGACTATAGCAACAACAGCAGCAGAGCAAAAACGAGAGGACGGCTATGCCCACGAACGTACTGTCGAAAAATATCACGGTTACTCCATTTGATATGCCCCCATAATCGGATGAGTCGCCATCCTCCTCGTGGTCGTCGGACGTAGACATGGGCTCTCATTGAAACTTTTACCATGAGTTGAATAGCGACAGAGATTACTGTTGGATTGGATACGATATGCGATGACCACGACAGGCAAGTGAGCCGCAAAGATAGGATCCATCCATTGAGACCACAGGCAGCGAAGCGCCATTTTCCCATGGATGAGGAAAGTTGGAAAAAAAACTTAGGTATAAGGTGTGAGATATTATTGGGTCATATTCATATATTTTTTACATATGTGTATGTGCCTAGCTATACGCTGCGAAATCCTTCTTCCTAAAGACAAAGAAGAAAAATGTCGACGGCGGGTTGGGAAAGGAAAAAAAACAAAAGGTAAAACCTCATCAACCTATTATTACCGCTTTGAATGAAAGGTGTAATTTTAGTTGATTTATCGCCGTTATTAAGACGAATACGAAATTGTTGTAATGGGGGCTATGTGTTTATCGCGTGTTAGTATACGAGTATACATTCGTACATACATACATATATGGATGTGGGCCTGGGCATTTCCATGTAAAAATATGGTCGCCCTAATTGCACAAAATAACTCTATGTCGATAGAGAATTTACATGAGACTGGGTTTTTCCTCTGTTTATATACGACTACGACTACGAGTATATGTTGATATGTATAAATCCTGCACGCTGATATGAGGAAAAGTTTAAAGGATAATGAAGCATCTGGCTACTTTCACATGATATTCTTTGGCGGTTATTCAAAGCGCCGCCCGTGCCGGATATGCCGGAAGGTACGTGGTGAGAAAATGTTTTCCCTTTTTTATATAAGGTAGGATAACACATACATCGTTGTTTTATCGAAACTCTTTATTAAAGTCGAAATATTAATATGTTTTTATATATTCTATGTCCCCAAAACAACATCATCATAGGCTGCAAGAATGCGAAAAGAAAGAAAGTTACTCGAATTTAATCAACGATACGAACAGCCCTGTCAAGCTTACATATTACATTCGGAAGAGTGCTTTTTTGAGCCTTAACGGACCTTAACTTTGGGAAATTTGTGAAGAAACTTAACCCACGCAACCATTTACAGTTTACAGGAGACGATAATTCGTATACTCTAAAGTATTTGGAAATTAATCTCGGACTCGTTGTTGATAAAAAGCGTTTTTGGTTACATGTGTTCTAAGCTGGCAAAGTAGCCGTACCTAATATAAATTATGGACTTTTGTCTTATGGGAACACCGTTTCCTTCATTTCAATGAGGTTGTTTATAGAGACACCGACGAAGGAATGGGGTTTTTTATTATTCCTTTTGCTTGGGACAGGACGGCACATCTCCCTTTTATTCGTATAAAAATATAACACGCACACACAAATGGTTGATAGAAGCAGGCCCTGGTTCACCCCGAACTGTAGCGCCACCTAAATAAAGAAAAAAGGAAAGAAACTGAGGAGAAACTGGAGTATTGATATTACTCCAAGGGACGTTTACTCTCGAGACCGAAAACTCTTTTAAAAGAACGTTCAGTGCCAAAAAGTACTCGAAAAGACTACAGCTAAGAAGCTTGAAAAGCTTCAATTGATGGCTTGTCTTGGTATTACCGGTGCTATGCGCACATGCCCTTCAGCAAATCTAGAAGCTATAATTGGCATCTCGCCATGACAGATCTTCATAAGGAAGTCAGTCTAGCGGCTGACGCTATTAAAGTACAACTTATTCAGAAGTTCAAACCAGGTAATCATACGGGTCACCTAAGCATTATTAACAGTATTCCTGATCAGGGCATGATCTGCTCTGGTATTGCTGCTGGGATCTATGGACCCAATACTAGAATCTCCGTGCCTCTTGAAATATTTCCCAGTGTGCTTCAAGCTGAGTTTCATGACATTGAGTTCTAACATAAATGCCTTCTTAGACAGCCAAGCCGCATTCAAAGCGCTGAGCTCCAACTATTTGTACTAAAGACTGGTAAAGTGCTGATTCAATGCTCTTCAATCCCTAGCCACTCACAATAAAGTCAAACTTTGGTGGGTGCATGATCACAGAGGCATTGAAAGAAATGAGATTGCAGATGAGCTGGTATGTTCAGGTCCAACTGCCAAATTCTCAGGCCCAGAACCCTTTTGTGGCATAAACCTGGCAACAATCTCAGTCTTAGTTAACAAATGCGAATATAACCTTCGTCTCTCTCATTGGAGAAATGTGGCAGGGCTCATACAAGCCAAACTGTTAATTAAGCCTTATGATCAATACAATAAGAATAATATTAGGTATCTTATAAGCTTCCTCTCCGGTCACTTCCCGTAATGATACCACCTTAACAAGTTAGGCTTGTCTAGCGAGACCGATTGTCGACTCTGTTTAGAGGAGGTCGAGTCGGCCGAGCACGTCCTTCGTGAATGCCCAATAACTGCTCAGACGTTATGATTTAAAAAATGCGTCAGCCAAGGACATATGCACACTATAACTAATATTACTATACTACGATGAACTAGATCTTCTAGGAGCAGGATCACTCAACTAAAAAAAAATGTTCAGTGCCAAATGTCGCCATTTTTCAAATCATTACTATGAACAACTAAATCGACAGTCAGGGATCAAGATAAACAACTACCCTAAAACCAATGACTAACAAAATATATAACCTTGAACTAGCACTACAACTCATACTCATACTCATGAAGTATGCGTTCGAAAATAATGTTCTTACAATTTAACTACGTCGTCGTCGTTGTCGTAGAAAGTCATTAAAACAAACTAAAGGTCACTTAATTGTCACTGCTATCTCGACTGCCATCTACATGACACTTCAAAATGTAGTATACACTAAATTATTTATTGTTTTACAAGCTAAGTGTAATTATTGCGTAAACATCACGAAAATTAAATGACCAACCGCACAGAGACAATAAGTCAAAGTCTGTCATAATGACCTTAGCGCAACAAGTCGCACTACCTACTACATACCCAGAATTTTTTTTTATTTTTGCACACCACATTTGAGTATATGTTAATATTTGCAGTATGTCCTTGAGTCCAACCAATCATATTGCATGGGAAATAATTCCTTGCACTTTCAATGGCCTTGACAATATATCGGGGTTTGGGTGTTGGATTCGTACTGGGTTCACCAAAGAGATTGCATTGCATAATATTACGAATATAACGAACGAACAATCACATTTCGCATGCAGGCGCAACATAAAGCAACACAATTTGCCAGCGAAAGTGTAACAAATTTGAGTATTGCATTGTGAAATATGTGGTAGGTAGGTAGGACACACTCCAAGGACAACTTTCTAAATTCTTATTTCTTTCTTTCTTTTATTCTCTGTTGCCAATTGTACGAGTTACATTCAAAGAAACAGGTAGTTACAAGTATAAATAAGTTAATGTTTAAACAAACAATGGATTTGAATAATGTCAGTTGACCGTTTTGTTGCGACATGCACCTTGAAAGGCAATAAAAGGATAACAAATGTCCCGTTGCCCGAAGGGTAAATATTATGCAATTTTCAATGCGAGTATGATCGACTTTCCCCATTAAGATTAATGCTGTGAGACATTTTGATTTTCTTACCTATGCGTAAATAGGTATCTTTTTGATAGTTGGTGGTAATTACCTGAAAATATAAAAACAAAAGAAAAATTCGTTAGATTTTGAAAAAACAAGCAAAGCAAAATATAAGAAAACTAAAAGTCCAATTTTTTGTATTCATACAATAAATAATTTCTTTAAGTTGTTACAATTTTCGCCGCTGGATACGCGAATTCGTGGTGAGTTTGCGACTCGCTTGCTGCTACAGTTTGTGCTGCAGTAATTAACTTTGTATAATAGCAAAATTTGATTTTCTGCACGTTATACAATTTTAAACAGCTTTATTTAACTTCCTTTATACAATTCTCTTGCGTTTAGACTCCTCAACTATGTTGTATGTAATAACTTGATCCTGTTTTTTTTTTAATGTTGTACTTAACTAAGACTTAAGCTACTTGACTCATTCTTATTCAAAATAATTGCTTCTCAAAAAATATCATTAAATTCTTATCTACAACCAAAATATGTACATATTTGAATAAAAAAAAAAAAAAAATGTTATGTAATGTTATATTAGTCAAACTTATAAGCTTGTTTTTAATTTACTTTTAACACAATTGTTAATTTATTTTTATTTCCTTTTTAAATTTACATCCGTCAAAATTAGACAGCATGCAGTTTTTGTTACATAGAAGGATACAATAGAATAGAGAACATCGGTTTTTCAAATTGATAGATTTATTTGCTTAAAGCAATAATGAGGGTTTCGACAATTATTATTATTATTATTATTTCTTTTTTTAACACTGATGACGGATGGGCTTAACGTTCTTCGGATTATTTTAAGTAACGGACAAAAATTACATTCCATTTTGACGTAAATAAGCAACGGTGTTTTACGTTCACCTTGTATTACTTTGAGGGCTTTATGAATATACGGGGTGACAAAATACCAGTAATATCACCGTAAGATAGTTTTTTTGCTTAAAAAATTTATATTTTACTAGTGTACCAGTGCGGGAAGTCTACAACCGTTTACGGTTTACTAATAAAATGGCTACTTCCTGGCACTACTATTTATAACTACTAAGATTAAATGTTAACATATTTTTAGTATCTATAAAATGAAAGTGCAATTTTTCACTGCTCCAGGACATTCTCTTTCCTTGGATACCCAATTTGTTAATATTATTTTGTAATAATGTTTTTTCGTAATAACTTTGCTCATATGCTCATATGCTCATATATTTCAAAATTGTTTATACTGATGAACAAAATTCAGTTGATACGCCTCCGATCAAAGTTAGAACCATTGAAATCGGTGCGGAACTAAACTCTCAGGAGGAATCACAAGCTCTTGCGCTAGCAATTTAATTATATAAGGTGTCCGAAATTTATCAAGACATTGATGACTTCAAACACATATGTATGTAAGGGATATTTGTGTATCCAGTAAGTATGGTGGTGGTAGGTATCCATTCTAATAAGAAATAGTCCCAAAGCTGAAATTCATGCCATTCAAGTGTGCGCCAACGTCATCCTCGAACCAGGAATAAAAGGTGTCCTCATTCATATATGTACTCACAGATAGTCAAGCAGCTATAAAACCACTAGGCTCAAGCCTGATTAACTCCAAATCAGTCCTGAGCTGAATGGCACTCTGTGCCCTCAGGAGATAACATTTTCACCGAAAAATGCTAACTCCCGGAAAAATTCTTAAAGTCTCCACCTGTAAGATCCTCAATTTTATTAAAAGAGTTGAACCTCTGCTTGTTCCCTAGCCTAAACTGACTATGTGGTGCCCTCCACAATTTGCGGGTCAGAAATAAAAAAAAAAGTACTAACGACTAAATGACAAAAATCAATACGTTTTGGTTTTCTATAGGCGGAGATTGAGGTCTGCAGATGTGTTAGCGTGTCGTCCTTCATTTCAACATTCTTTGAACAGTTTGCGTGAGTGAAGGTCGTCGAGCGATTTTTGCGATTATATGAATAATTGATTTTTATTAGCCTAAAATAATCCTCTTTTTACCACACATAGGTAAAAGCGTTTAAAATACTTAATTCCATTTATACGTGTAAAAAGTTATGTACATAATGGCAAATAAAGTCAAAACTAAAATTTGTTCATTCATCGTGTCAATTATTAGTATCCGTCATAATTTTATAAATCTTTGAAGCTGGTAAAATAGCTTAGACATTACGATAAGTGTTGGGTAAAGAATTTTTTTGACAAAGTCTTTAGTCTACGTCTACGTTATGTACATTACTTCCGTATTTCATTTTTACAGACTTTTTTTTTATTCATTATACTATTGTATTATATTTGTAACTATTTGGCCCGGGGGCAGACGTTGTCCTGCCCTTTCCTGTATGTTGCGCGATGAGTAACATAATATGAATGTTGTGAATATGAGTCATTTTGGTCAATTAATATAGGATTTGCTAATAACTTGACTACAGCGCCACCTATCGGATCCAGATTTTGTGGTTTTCTCTCTTAGCTCCAAACCAACATAATGTTCTGAATATGAGTCCATTTGTTCAATAAATATAGAATTTGTTAATAACTTGACTTCAGCGCCACCTATCGAATTTAGCTTTTAGTAAGAACCTCATTCGGACTATAACGAACATTTGAAAAAAATAAGCCAAATCGGTCTAGCCGTTCTCCAGTTATGCAGTTACCAACGATCATCATTTCATCTTTATTATATAGATTTTTCATAAAATTGATATTTTTCACCTTTTTTAAAAAATCCTCCAAGCCGGCTAGCTAATCAGGCAGTAAGCTCAATACTTGGTTAAATATCTTACTATGCACCTGCTTTGTTATAACTTTCCTATATATTCTCTTATCTATTGGCTTTATTGCATTATTTCTCTACTCGTGATTGCAGCTGTTTGATATTAATACCGATACCTATTAAATTTAGACAGAGGTTCTTTTTTTTTAAATACAACTGAAATACAATTGAAATCACAAATCAAGTGAAGAGAATCACTATTTTGACATGTACTTACTTTTGAAAAACCAAGTCGATAAATGTTTATCAAAGGTAGAGAAATTGGTATTTAGTTAGACTTGGTGGTATTTATAGAGTCTACAATAATGAGATGATTTCTAGGCTACATAAATATTCGCAAGAATGATATTTTCAGGTGAAATCTTACTGAAAGAATATATATATCATCCATTCAATCAATTTGGTAAGACAACTTAAGGTTTCGTTTTGATTATTTATGACAAATAACGATAAAATTAAGGTTTTCAAGCAGGCTCTAGACAGCTTTCAGATGGTTAAAAGAAACCTATCTTGATTTCACATACAAAATGCGTTCTTATACACGGACGGCTCTCTTAACCTGATAAAAATTACGGAACCATGAGTGTCCGCTTATGGGAATTTCTTATGTACGTATATCATTATTCTTCATTCGACATTCAACAGCAAGCTGAAACTTTCGATCTTCTCTACAGAATTAAATAAACCATATTCAGAAACAAATTAGCAAGCTACTGACGTGATCTTAATACATACGTATATATTATATAACTGAAATATATGTATGCCTAGTCATTGAAGCTGCTAAGGCATTCTGTCTTAAAAGACAATCAGAATTTTCTTAGTTTTGATACTTGAAACAAGCGTAGATAACACACGTCTACTTGTATAAGTACGGGTATATGTAGTACCTACAATTACATATGCATAGAAAATTTTTAAAAACGTTCGACTCCCTAAACTTAATACAACAACAACTGCGCAAGCAGTTTCCATTTAAACATTATTTTCTAATGAAATTCCAAAGGCAACCATAAAAGCGATTTTTACTAATCGATACCCATTTAAAGGCGCACACCTCAACATAAATCATTTTTGACTTGAACACACTTCATTCGTATTGAAATCTATAAAATGAAATGCGAAATCGATTATATGTATAGAATTCACAAAGTTGAATACAACGCCATCGACAGTTATAAATTCTGCCTCATCAACAAATTCATGCCCTCATTTTGTGGTTGATTCGCTGAACACTGCCACCACATCGTCACAGTTACAGTCACACACAAACAACACCCCACTCCCTAGATAATATAGAAATAGGTACATGTGAGTACATACAACTATATAGAGTGAGAAGAATAATAGCGTAGCGTATTCCTCAAACAACAACACAAAAAAGTAGAAAATGGAAATGACAGCACTGGGTTCCGCAAAAATAAAGGACACAAAAAAAATACCACAAATGACAATGAAGCACGAACAAATCAACTACATACATCATCATACTTCCCACAAACACATGCCATCCGCAGTCAGTACCTACTACCAGCATCCTATACCGTTGTTGATATCCTTTTTTTCGGTGATCTTCTCCTCAACATTCATTCAATTCACTCCGTCTCGCTCTGTCGTTTCCTCTCACTCACAATCGAATCGAACATTGATTTATGGCGAATTTTACAATAACGTTAAATAATGTTGGCTTGCAAAAAAAACAAAACGAACGAATTCAATTCGCAATGCATTTCCAACGCGCGAATTCAGGATACAACGACATGATGCGACGCGTGTACGTACAGGGTGGCTGACTTTCGTCCCGAATCCCGATCCAACTGCACCGCGCACATGCACTTACTTTTAATTGATGGCGATATTTTTTAATCAGCCAACGGAACCGTATTCAATCAGCAGAGAACATGATAAGGGTGCATTCATAGATACGACATACGAGTAAACTCGAACATATACCCCCACACAACAGGAACAGGCCACCAGTGTATTCATATCTATGTACGCTTTTGCGAATTTTTCGCTTTGTTCCCGTGTCTGTCGCCATTGTTGTCCTTTATCAGATATCTATTCCTTTGTTGTTAACGATGAGTTTTCCATCCATCCCCGCGTTGGCCAAATAAAAGTATGTATTATATGAACAAGGACTAGAGACAGAGAGGACTAGTAAAAATGAACGCTCATTTAGGTGAGTGCTTGTCGTAGCTGGTAGTAGTAGCAGCACCGGATACGTGGCCCAGTGCAGAGCGCCCTTATCGTTAAGGGTGCGAAAATGTTCCCGCAGTTCCTTTTTTTTATAAGTCGGAATCGGAAATATCCATGTGGTGAAAGAAAAAAAAAATGTGCAAACAAAAAACACGAGGAGAAAGTAATCGGCATGCGTTTTTTTTTTATCGAAAAGTAATAATTTATGGTGGCCAACGAGGTGTACGATAGTCACATGTCATACATTTATAGCATGTGGCCAACCGAAAGGCAATAGGTATAGGCATTAAGCCAGCCGTAGTAAGATAAATACGGGTGTTCGAGTATAGATAAATAGGTTCAACTACGTATGTTTGGTCGGTTGGTCATACAGGAGGAGATCCAACGAAATGAAATTATTACGTAGTTGCAAACTATGTGAAGAAACTTAGAGCGTAAAGTAAGCAGCGTCAATTACTGTTGCAAATCGTAGGAAAAGCTACAACTGATAGTAAAAGCCCAAATATTCAATCTAAATATGTAAATTTACTGTTGGTATTGTTTTCTTAAAATAAACACACTCACAAAAGCAGCAACAAATAGTTGTGAAATACGGGTTTCAACAATCTTTTTTGGGAGTTTCGGCAGCAGTTCTAATGAAGAAATTTAGAGGTAGAAATGAGCCTATTGCTAAACTTTTTTTTTGCAAAACTTACGGTCATATTGTTTACTCCAGGTGTAAACCAGGTTTATGTGAATTTTAAATCCGATCATTTATCCCGCATTTTTTAAACCCGAAAATTTAATCCTATGTTCATAATTTTCACTCAAAAACATGCATCAAACCTGGTGGGGTAAAGATTAAGTCAACCCAGATTTGAAACAGTTTAACCCGTTTTTAAACCGATTTTAAACCTACTTATTGTGGTCGCCGTGGCCGTGGTTTGTGCGTTGGACTACTACGCAATGCTGCTCAGGTTCAATCCCAGCAAAAACACTTAAAAGTTTTTTCACGGTACCACCTCTTTCGAATGTCTGACAAGCAATCAAACAGTATCATTTGTTATGAGAAGTTTCTCAACTCGCCGTTCGGAGTCGGCAAAAAACTGTAGATCATCCCTTCCATTTCGTGGAAAAAATAACACGCACACACAGGCTTGGTTCTGTGTAGGACTGCTGACGCCGTATATTTATTTTTTATTGTCAAATTACACATAAAATGACAAAATTCGGTTGAAATTTAAAAGTGAGAAAGTGTTTGTTTCCCAAATAGAAACGAATCCTCTGCTGTCCTTGGTTATGTCTTCGCATGTTAATATCATGGAGACAAATCAAATGACAACTAAAAGGCGCTCGATGGGATGGAAGTCAATCAGTGTGTCATCTGTCGTGGTAAGTGTTTTCTTCAATCTTAAACCGCCAAAAGAATCGACCATAGCAACTGGCGGCGGTCATCATACTCCGCGCAAACCACTGGCTGTCGCACCTGTTTATATGGTGCTATAGGGTGTCAACTCCAGTCAATGAGACAACATCAATGTCAACAACGAGTCGGAAGTCTAATTTATTTGATGAGATGGTGTCGCCTATATTACCGACCCCTGCCCTAACAATGGCGATTTAAATAAATTCGTCTTCTGACGACGAATACATCAACATTTAACCAAAATTGTCGGAAGTGAGTTCATCAAAAATAGTAAATATTAGGCGTGTTTTTTTTAAGCCTATATAGAATAAAAATAAAAATGTCAATACATAATACCTCGATCAGGATAAGGTTTTGTTGTATTTTATATTGAGAACATGTTGCTGACACATGTTTATTCTATATAAGCTTAAAAAAACACGCCTATTATGATATTGAGTTTTAACCCGAATTAAAGTATACTTAAACTCATTCCCGGGGGCAGTTTAAATTTATTCGGATTTAACGCTGACCAGGTTTATTCAACTGGGTTTAAGAGCGAGTACGAGTAAATATTCTGGACTTGAGTTTAATTTTCGGGTTAAACTCACTTTCACCCGGATGTAACTTTTAACCCGGGTTAAAGTGAGTGAATAATAATGTGGCCATCCGACTTGGATTGGATCTTGTTCTTGTGAATATCTGGCAAAAGACAAACCTGCATTTTTGGTTGATCTGGCTGGATGAGCATGTTCTTGTTTAGGATTGACAAAAGAGCGCTTAGTGCAGATTTTTCGAAATACGCATACTCGCGAAGTAGCTACTTAACATTGTTTTACTGAATTTTTAACTTTTCGAATCCTTTAATGAAGAACATTAATCTTAAATCGGGAGAATTGACCTTGAAATCTATTTCGGTAGACTCTCTTCAACTCTTCAACATATTTCTGATTCATAGATATTGTTCAAGTATGGCACATAATATTATTTGGAAACATACCTTTTTTATCAAAGACAGTATTATACTGGAACGTATCTTAGACCTTTTATTCTTAAAAAAAAGATGTAACTATTTTAAGAAGCATTTGCAATTATTAGACATGTGAGTAAAGTTTGTCCAATGGAAAAACTCATGCAGTCCTTAAAATGTTCGTTTTTATTATCATTGCAGCTACGTACGAGTATACATAAAAACTGCGCACTTACGAGAGCTACAAAACAATACTCCTATATAAAATGTATACAGTTAGCTTTGGGACTTTTTAAACCATCCAATTTATTTATTTTTTTTTTTTGTAAATATGTTATTCCCTACCTATCTGTTTTGCATGCACTCATATGTATGTACATAGTTAAAACGTTTTACTTAAGTTAATTAGATAAAATTGAAACCGCACCCGCCCCCTTTAAACTCATATGCATATGTGCTTAACCAGTCCGGCAAAGTCCGAGTCATTATAATGAAAGCTTACCCAGCCATATTCATCCTGTCAGTCAGTAATAGAACTTGAGCTGAGGAGTTTATCTCTAGAGAGTATCCTTTTTTTTTGTGGACAGTGCTACGAGCTATACAACCCCTGTCATATGGTTAACTTTATAATTAAGTCAATTGCAAGATACATTTGTATTTACACAACGACTGCTACCTATGCTGATTATATTAGGTACGAGTATATGCCTGGGCCATTGTTCATTTAGGACTGGTTAAGATTTTGGTTTTCTTTTTTGGATCTCTTGTTTTTGGTAATACAGGTCCTAATTGAAGTTCTTTGTATCATCCTCATAGACGTGTAATATGATTCCAAAAAAAGGATACGCTTCTAAAAAAAAATACAACTTGTTCAATTGAGTAATTTACCAAATGGCATCTATACGTCGGTTTTCACATTGCTTGCGTAAATGTGTGTCTGTATTTGTGTCAATGCTATATGAAAATGCAACGCACGCTAATGAAAAGTGAAAATGCCATGTTCGGCGTAGGGTTCATAAATCAAAGTCATTAACCCCTGAAATAGAAATCAAGCCACGCCTGTCAACTCGATTCCTTTTTTTCCTTCTTTCGTGATACTACTCTACACACACAAATACATTTGTACTAATTTTTTTTGCTTGTCTTCGTCCTGCCAGCAGATTTCATACTTTTCTGTTGGAAATATTCTACATAGTACATACTCGTATTCGTATTCGTATACAATACATCAACCAACGAAGAGGAATTGTGTTCAAGGATATTTCTGACTAAAATGACGTACATGCCATGAAGTGCTTGTGCTTGTACTCGACTCTATTCTATGCCGTGCCATTAGATAGGCATATTTTATCCTCTATCTACACCTCCTTCGGTTCGGGTTTACTCGTCGTACAAAAACACCATGCACCATGAGAGCAGTTTTCAGAGATGTCTGAGATTACTTACCAGCTCATAGGATACCACACCAACAATATCAGGATGTGTACGAGTATAATACACTACGCCGCCAGCCACCAGAGTAAGGGGGCAAAATACAATATCCTATTTCTGTTTCTTCTTAGAGTGCGAACGACGAGCATGGAACTGCATGGATTCTAATTTAAATATTGAATTTGTGATTTTTTTTTTCATTTGGGAGTTGTTATAGATGTTGTGCTATTACTGGGTGTATAGGGTGACAATATAAGACAAAGCCGGCCCATGCGGCATGAAGTTGTTATGATGGAGAGTAACAGTTGTCCATCTTTGTAAGATGTTGTCCAATCCAGATGTTTGGAGGTTTCAATAGCTGAATGACTGTTTTGAATCTAGGAAAAAAATGTGATTACATTGATGTCCTTTTGTATAGTGCTGGACTATTCCCGCGTTATATGCTTAGAAAGTGATGAGTTTAATAATAAATCGATGAAGGAAGATATACTTACTTCCTTAGTTGGCGCGACAGCTCGAGGTGAACCGGGGCCTGCTTCTCGCAACCATTTGTGTGTGCGTGTTTTATTTTTTGCACGAATGAAAGGGACCTACAGTTTTTTGCCGACTCCAAACGGCGAGTTGACCCTGCCAGGAGTTGAACCCGGGCAGCATTGCGTGGTAGTCCAACGCACTAACCACCACGGCCATGGCGACCACTAAGGAAGATCTAGTCACTCTAATATGACTATAATATTGGTTCGATTCAAGACTGCAATTTACCAAATAAATGCTGGCTAAGGACTCTGCTGTGTTTTATATACCCTTTTTTTTCTTCATTGATGATGCTGAGCAAAGATTGATTTTTGGCGTTAAATCAAATTAATAATTTTATTCTAAAAAACAGTCTAGTTAATGTTGGTCCCAAAAAAAAAAATAGGTTATCACTTTCTCATACAACATTTTCCTACACGGATCTTCGGTTTGCATGTCAACGGAAATATTTGTTGAAATAATATAATAACAATTGGAAATCGACAGGAATGACTTAAAATTGAAATGTACCCTTAACCCTAAAATACTAAACGTGAGTCGAATCGACTCACTATGTAGGTACACATAACTGAGCATTTCGGTTGATGCACAAGCGCCCCGACCGGCCACATTAGGTTCCACTGTTAAGTACCGCTTGAGACGCCCCGTCTAGGTTGTATCGCTACCGTCAGCCGGGTTGGTGTGACCAAGGTTACTAAAATGATTGAAGTTACTTTTAGCTTGTAAACAACTCTTATTCGTTGAAAACGGAAGTTACTAACATTTATTTGTAAAGCTCCAATAGCTGCAATATAATTTCTAAAAATAATCTAAATATCGCCTATTTCATAAGCAGTGTTTTGCATCCTGAACCCGAACTACAATTTTGAATTTAGAAGACATTCACGCTCCAAGCTTCTCGTAGTGGCTACATGTTTCGATGGTATATCTTTACCGTTTAAGTCCGACAGTACCAACAAGGCAGTCAAAATTTCCTAATGCTTATGTCACATCACCCACGTATAAATGCAAAGCGATATTAGATACCCCAAAGATACGAGTACCGACCAAATATAGTTCGTTCCATTGACATAGAAATCAAAACGTCAATTGAGACCTTTCACGCCGCCAATCAAGCGCAGTTCACATTTTTATCCACAACTCTCAACTAAAGCAAGAGTTCTCTCTGCGGACCCAAATGCCAAACTTGACACCTTGCGCTATCCCGATGGTCGTTTCACTACCTCAAAAGAGGAAACCCTACAATTGTTAATGGGGACTCACTTTCCTGGATGCAGCGATGCTGACGAGGAGAGTCATAATCCATACAAAAGCAGGCCCACTAGTGATCAATGGAGGTCAGCGGTGAGCACTGTAACGAGAGAAAAGGTAAGAACCATCATTCTATCCTTCTCACCTTACAAATCGCCCGGACCAGATGGTATTTATCCAATACTCCTTCAAAGGGGAATCGATACAATACTACTGTTTCTCACTAGGATCTACCGAGCAAGTATTGCTCTAGGCTATGTCCCTCTATCTTGGAGGAGGGCCAAGGCTGTCTTCATCCCCAAGCCGGGTAAGCCAGCCTATGATCTTCCAAAAAGTTTCAGGACTATCAGCCTTTCTTCCTTCCTTCTGAAGGGCCTTGAAAAATTGATTGACGTGCAGCTTAAGATAGGAACGCTAAGTGTAGCGCCAATCCATGATAGCCAGCATGCCTATCAAAGAGGCAAGTCGACGGAGACAGCGCTTGTGGAGCTGACAGGAAGGGTGCAACGCGCTCTCGACCGGAAGCACTATAGCCTCGCTGTATTCCTCGATATTGAGGGAGCTTTCGATAATCCCACCTTTGAAATGATTGAATCTGCACTAAGATCAAAAGGAATTGACCCGACACTCATCGGTTGGATCCTAGCGATGCTTAAGAGCAGATCAACAACAGCTTCATTAGGTAGTTACTCCAAGACAGTGCAAGCTGTAAAAGGCTTTGCGCAAGGTGGAGTCCTGTCGACCACATTGTGGAACCTCTTAGTTGACTCCTTACTGAGAAGACTTAACGAGGGAGGATATCCAACAATTGGATTCGCTGATGATGAATGCATCATCGTCAGTGGTAGCAACTTACCAGCACTCTGTGAGCGGATGCAATCCGCTCTTAGCATTGTTGGAGCATGGTGCCGTGAGCAGTCACTATCGGTCAATCCCACCAAGACCGAGATGATGCTGTTCACAAACAAAAGGAAGTTGCCTCCTATAAGATGGCCTACGTTCCTGGGCACCCAGCTTAAACCTTCTAGTACGGTGAAATACTTGGGTATCCTGTTGGACCCAAAACTAACCTTCCTAGACCACTTGGTTGCAAGAACAACTAAGGCCACCAACATACTCTGGCAATGCCGTAGAATGTTCAATAGATCATGGGGGCTTAGCCCAAAAATGGTCTACTGGATTTATACGAGTATAGTCAGGCCATATGTCGTATATGGCTCGATAGCTTGGTGGTACAAAGCGAAGCCTCTCAAACGTTGCCTTGAAAAACTTCAGCACCTAGCGTGCATTAGTATTACCGGGGCCATGAGAGGGACACCCACCGCCGCCATTGAGATCCTTCTTGCCTTGCCTCCACTGCATATCTTCATTGAAAACGAAGCTAGAAAAGCAGTATACCGCATAGGTGTGCTTCTTGGAAGGCGAGTTACCTTCAGTGAAGGTAGTAGAGGTAGCAGGGTGGGGGAGCTTCTCGATTTAGTACCAGGAGCCTTGGGGGGAGCCCTGGACACCATAAGCTCCAAATACAATTTCGGGCGAAGGTTCCAATGTCTCCTTCCAGATCGCTCTGAATGGAACAGCGGAGGTTGGTCTGGTTTCCCATCAGGTAGTATAGTCTTCTATACGGACGGGTCCTTAATGGATGAGCTCTCCGGAGCAGGTGTCTACTCAGAAGAATGCCACGTTGAGCAATCTATTCCACTGGGTAGATTTACAACTGTCTTTCAGGCAGAGGTGTATGCTATCGCTACTACAGCGCACATTGCACTTAACAAGAGGTGGAAATCCAAGTCCATCTACATCTGCTCTGATAGTCAAGCAGCTATCAAAGCCTGTTCAGCAGCGTTGATCAACTCAAAAATTGTTGAGGAAGCTGTCAACAAACTGAATCAGCTTGGGCGATGTAATAAGATCACACTGGTCTGGGTCCCGGGACATTCTGACATCCCGGGAAACGATAAAGCTGATGCTCTGGCTAGAGCTGGATCAGCGACCCCTTTTATCGGTCCTCAGCCTGTTATTGGCTGCAGTTCAGCTTATGCTAAAAACGAGCTTCTTGAACTGCTGCGACTACAGCATTACAACCATTGGCATGAACTTAGGTCATGCAGACAGGCCAAAATGTTAGTAGACGCGCCCAGGGCAAACAGAACTAAGTTTCTGTTACACCTTCGTAGAAATGACCTCAAAATCCTCACAGGACTGGTCACTGGGTTCACTCCCTTAAACGAGCATCTGAACAAAATTGGAATCAGAAGCTCGGGCCTCTGCGAGATGTGCCTGGAAGAAGATGAGACGGCTGAGCACTTCATTAGCGAGTGTCCGGCCTTTGCTCGAATCAGAAAGGCCACTCTAGGCAACTACGTCCTACGGGACGTTGATCTACTGGAGCTCAATCTTGCCCTATTGCTTCGCTTTGCGAAAGCGACGGGCAGATTTAGATCGACATATAGCTCATCAACAAATCGCTAATTCAGCGAATGGGGTGGTACTTCACCAAAGTACAATGGGCCTACAGGTCTACGTGCTTGTTGTCTCTAAGGAGACAACCCCCTTCCAAATACAATACAATACAAAAGCAAGTTTTTCGTGCGCACGAGGCACACTACGAATACTCTTGCTCTGCTCCCCTATAGTAATACACCCAATAGGCACGATTCCTATCATGCGAGTAGCTAGTCTGTGGTGTTCGCGCGCACCGCAAATCTAAAATTCCCCGATAGACCTTCATAGATACGAGCAGACCGATTGACTTACTCGCACGTTTCACTAAACATCTTCATCGTCGTCATTGCCATCGTAGTTGTATAGTTGCAGTCATCAGCATGCCCAACTAAACATGGTTGGATGGTGTACGAGTACGTAGATACATACATAGATACACTGCGGTGCATGAAGTTGCAATCTGGCATTGCACATAGTGCACCCCGTGCAAACCCATAAACGATGAAATGTTCTTGTAAAATAAATCGTGTACGAATGGGTATATCCAAATTCAAATCCAAGTTCGATGAAAACCGATCAACCAGACACTCTCTCCCTCATGGGTCTTCACTTTCGAGTCCATTCAAGATGTCATTCTTCGCGCAGTGCATCATGATGGTATGTTATCAATTTTTGCCCCCAAAAAAGGAAACCACATCAAGCGGAGCAGGAAAGAACATAAAAAAACTTCATTCTCAGACTTTTGTTTTACTCAAGGAGTAGGAGTCTTCCTTCGGATCGGGAGTTAACCAAGTGACGTTTCAAAAAAAAAAAAAAACTCCGAGAGTCTGTTGCTGTTCTTAGCCACATGTGACGGCGAAGGAGATTCTTGCTATGTGAATCGCACCAACAATTGACAGCCACTTGGTCGGGAGGAGGACAGGACTTCGACTCCGATTGGCATGACTGTGTGTGTATGTGTGTGTGGATTCTCTTGCTTTTGCCATGTTGTGAAAGCTGGAACACGTAAAACGATTAGGAAAATCGATGAAGCATGAGGATGTGTGCTTTTAACAGAAATGAAGTGCGGACAAGATTAAATCTTTTGAATGAATTGAGGTAAAGACCCATGGACTATGTGCGGTGGAATCTATAATCACGTACGTGCAGCTGAAGTGGGGCACGGCTGAAATGGAGTGCGTCTTCGTGGAAAGGAAATTATTTCCTTTGAGTTTGGATGGCGATTGAAGCGATTCGTTGAATGCGTCTGCAGAGAAGACATACAATCGACCGCAGACGCATTCGGCCAGACCGAGATAGATAGGAATATACTCGTAGCTATGTTTGTATAAATAACTCACTGAGTGAATGCGGGTGCAAAAAAAAATACATTTAAAATGTCGTAATGAACTTGCGGATGTTCTACGCGCACGAGGATTACGCGATGACAGCTGCAGGTTTGATTTCTCACGAAAACATTTCATCGGCTCGGTGAAATGGGAATTAGAAAAAGATGTTTGCATTGGCCGTGCTCTTTCTCTATATGGAGCATGAGATACTAAGTTTGGAAGTGCAAGTTTAATTGAGGGAATCTGTTGAAAGTAAAATATTTTCTGAGAAAATGTTTGCAAAAGTGCAGTCTGGTAACACTAGGGCATGGTCCAGCACAGAATTGTAAGAAAACTGTTGATATCTACTCATACTTTCATTTAAAAAAAATTCTGACATCTGGTTCTCCTTCGCATTCATAGTTTTCCAATTTCGCTACTTCTAATTCTTTCATAACAAGCACATAAATGCTTCAAAAGTTGTGATGTTTGGTGCTTTAAATGATAAACATAAGTTCCATCGAACTTAAATTTTAAATACAATTTTAATCACCCCTATCATTAAATCCGCCGGGGGGAATGATTCACGAAAATTCGAAAATCGGTATCATTGGATCCGTTCCAAGGGAATCGTCCACTTGTCGGTAATGTGAACAACTTTTCACTTGATCATTGAAAACGAACGGATCGAATCTCTCCAAACAAAGTTTGACGTTACAGTTCTGCGAGAGAATCGTTGTGGATCTGGTGCTTTTGCTGTAGGATTGGCTAGCATTTTTGTTTACTGCCAAGAACTTTAAACGTTGAAAGTGAAGAAACAAACAAATGGAATCAGAAATAGTGCGGCATAACATCCACCATTGGATCGATCTTATTTTCGGCCAAAACCAAACGGGACAAAATGCAATGCAATGCAATGCAATGCAAACGGGACAGAATTCCCATTTTCTCTGGTATTGTCACAAATCTGGAAGGATAAGTGTGTGTATTGTTCAAGTCTGGACTCGACGCGTATCGTCAAAAGTCGCCAAAGTTATGTAAAGGGAATCAAGTTGTATAACTCCGCTTTTCAAGATCAGCCCCAAAAGGAAGATGGAGGATCTAGAATAGGCGGCAGAAGTTCAAAAAAATGGTATTGACACAGAGTTGACCTGGTCACTGCCAAAAACTTTGAACGCTGAGAGTGCAGAAACAAACAAAATGATGAACTAACTTCAGGCATACGTAGAATACACAGATCTTTACACAAAACATGCGACCAAAACAAGGAAATTTTAATGGAAATAAATGTAAATAGGTACTAAAAACGTTGAACTTTATAAATAAAATAAATGAAACACGACATTGGAATGCAGAATATTACAAAGCAAAAGCTTAAAGAAAAACCAAAACAGTATTTATTTATAATTTTTTATTCCTTAGATTTTTGTTTTCACACCACAATCGCCTTTTCAAGTGTCAAATCAGAAAATGGCTGATTTCGAAAACATAAAAAGGGATGTAGATAAAGAAGTGTATCCGACGGATTTAATGATCACGACGATAGGTGAATGTGAACCGAATGAGTGAAGGGAATCTCAGATCCGTCGGATTTAATGATAGGGGTGAATATTTCGCAACTCCAATTATCAAAAAAATAAAATTTTATAGAAGTCAGAAGTTCCTCAAATCGAAAGCTTTCAGCTTTCAAAAATATTACTTAATAAAAATGCATATACATAGGTGGCGCTACAATTCGTGGTAAAAAAAGGCCCGCTTCTCGCAGCCATTTTCGTGTGTGCGTATAATATTGCTGGCACGAATAGAAGGGACCTACAGTTTTTTGACATCTCCGAACGGAGAGCTGGGTAATTCCTTAGAACAAATGTTAAGTAAGGTTAGGCATGCGGGCTGACAAGAATGGTCACATCCTCATCACACTTAGGTTCATGTGCACCGATTGTGCTACCCATAATGTGTTCTCATCCCTGGTATACGTGTTTTGGTTCCAACCATTCGGACTTCTTGGCAAACTTAAGGAGACCCGAGGGTGATCGATCTTGGTAGCTCGTCGATATATTCGAAGAAAAATTTGCCCAGGGCTCTACTTCTAAGTTGGCAAAGGTTTGGGCAGTGAGAGAGGGAATGGGCTGAGTCATCATGGTTGAGGCGTAATCTTTTCGTTTTGTATATTTGCTTGTTGTGGCTAGTTAGCACTCCTATCAGTATTGATAGCTATTTCCTATCTATCTGTAGAAGTTCTCTAGTTTTTGGTTTATCGTATTCTGGCTACAGCTGTCTTGATATTTCATGATTATATGTAATGATTTTTGTTCTATTTTGGCCTTGAGGTTATAGAGAGGAGGTTTAACCGTATCATATGCTTCCTCTCTTAAGTTCTTCGCGGCAACACTTTACAAGCTTAGATGTTATTTGCGTAGCAGCTATTGCTTTATGGCCGCGTGGCTGTAAATGTTAATTGTGATATCCTCTCGGGATATTGTCAGCCCTTGTCACTGCCAGAACTTCAGCTTGGAAAACACTGCTGTGGTCTGTCAGTCGTCGACTTGGATTCGTTTGATACCTCGTTTTTCCCATTGTCCTTTGCTTGGAAAGGCCCACGAGAAAGGTCTTTCGAAATTCAAGTATAGGACAGTGTAGTCTGAGTTGACATAACCGCTTTTGTTACTTTTAAATGCTTATCTTACATTCGGAAAAGGTGGACACTGAGAAAAAAACTTTTTAGTTTTGCTGGGATTGAACCCGGACAGCATGCGTATTAGTCGGACGCATCTCCGACTACGCCACGGCGCGGCGCTACTATCAAATCAATCAAGATACAAATTTATTTAAAAGAACGGCCGACCGACATGGATTTTCGAAAATATGTACAATATGTACAAGTGGGTAGCCACTCGTAGATCATAACATCGGCCAAGCTCGCTTCCAGCTACAATTTCAACTCTCCGTCGGATTAGCATCTCTGATTCGACGAAAATCATATTTTGAAAACTAAATAACTATTCGTTTCCACTACTTTTTTATAAAAAACTATGCCCCTTGTAACCCACTAATGGCCAAAGGGAATAGCGGATGTATCTGCGAAAAGAGATTCCCATCTTTATGAGTTCATTTTCTTCCATAAAAGCCATTGTCTTCGGATCCCTCTCCACGTCTTCAATCCACATCATCGCATTCGTATTTGTATTCTTTTTTGGATTCAGATTCGGATTCAAATGTGCGCGCACAGATGTTCACCGCGAAGTACATAACTTACAAGCATACATATGGCCGCATGGCCCCCATAATGATGATGAGGTACTCATTGATGTTGATTATTATGATGATGATGCGGATGATCTGCCTTTTGTGGGCGCACACCAAACTCTCTGTCGAAAGATACTCGTTTGGTTTTCTTTCCTATACTGAAAATGTATAGGGATACAAGTATCTACAGCAAGACTATAGACATAGAGCATAACTAAGTCCAAGCAAGCATTAAATTTACGTTTTATTTATTTTCTTGATTGTTGTTGTATTTCTTGGAAAAAAAATCGTTCGCGTGCTGTATTACCAATAGTACTCATATCCCAACAGATTGGTCCGAAAAGGTTGGTCGACCATGGAACTCTGTAGCGTAGTTTACAAACCAGGGCAAGCCAAGCCAAGCACTCTATGTGTCGTGATTTAATTTTTCCAATTTTTTGTTTTGTATTTCATTCTGGGCCGGTGTGTGTTATGTCTATATCTGCATCTCTCTCACTTCAAATGGATTCGAAATAAAAAAAAAGAAACAAACGAACTGTTGTGGATTAAGTTGTGAATCGTGATTGCAACGCAAGTGTCTGCCAGTGGGCATATTGGTTATATTGTTATACGCATATAACTCAACATAACCTTTTATATAACGAATCGACGATGATACGGTTAAGATAACTGCAGTAAGCAGCAAGCAGCACTCTTTCATGTTGCACCAAGAGGTGGATGAGAATTGCCAGATCGGAATGCGCGAGCTACGCTCTTCTTTTTTTTATGGAGTTAATGGTTTTTTTTTCCCAGCAATTGGCAAGTGTATGCCAAGAAAAGGTGGCTTATATCCTTATTGGAGAATACCGCAAAACTACACACGCAGAAGGCATATATCCCCTCAAAAAGATGTTTAAACGATGATTACCGTGTGTGCGTTTTCTTTTTACTTTGTTTGAGGGCAATTTGTTAAAATTATTATTTTTTTGTTATTTCCACAAGTTAAGAGGTAGAAAATTGCCCAGTTGATGGGTACATGTAGGTAGTAGGAGGACGAGGCAGATATGTGTTTACAGATAGTTGGAGGTTTTTAGCCAAAGGCTAGTGGTATATCCAGCTGGCGGATTTATTATGAATTGCGATGCTAATCACTTGTAATCGGTTTTATAATACGTGCGCTGTAAAAATCCATTCTTTTGAGAGCTCAATAATGGTAGCTCGCACGTTATTCTCCATATTGATTGTTTATTGCTTTATTGGAGTGCTAGAGTGTTTTGTCGTGGCTTAAGCATTACAAGCATTGCCAAATCAAATGGCAAACAAATTATGTGAACGCGAAGTGATTTATAAGAAAAACGAACAGTTCAAACGTGGGTGCAATAGGTATTTCATTTAAAGTTTGGACATTTTATAAACCAGGCACCGAACCATGTCTAAGATTAAAGCCTAGTACTCAGATTTGTATGATTGATAAGCATAGTGCTAGCGCAAGACTATAAATCGTCACACTTGATGTGGCCGCTTTGAAATGAGTCAATTAATGATTTCACTAAGATTTTGTAAGACTCTCCCACTGAATCATTCATTCAAATCATTCAGCTTCATTAAATTTTCTGTAACATAGGTACTTTACTAAAGTAAACTTCAAAGTCCTACATGCCAGCCATTTAGGACCATTGAACTTTATTGCTAAAACCATTACAAATGATATCGACTTTGTAGATACTTAGATCGAAAACGTTTATGTATGTCAACAATTCCTCTTCCGTTTGAATTTATTTTCGCAAAAATCTGTTGGACAAACTTCTGAAACTTGGACCTAGATATGCGCAAGCCTGTAATACTAATTTGAATCCTATTATACCCAGCGCGACTTACTGTACTGGATTTATAATAGTTCTATAAAAGACTTCCTTATTGCGAAGAAATGGCCATTGATTACATACATTAAGCACACGGATTTCGAATGAATGTAATTTTTGTAGAACAGATAGAGAAGATTTGCATTTGTTATCTACTATCATCCCTTAAAAAAGCTGCTATAAGCCTTTATGTACCATGTTGATATCTGTTCCTTCTGACTCTTAAGTCATGATGAGTTATCGTGATGATAGCATTTCAGTTTTTAATATTTATTTATTTTTAACAGACAAAATTTATACCTGATGCTTAGTTGACTGACAGAAACAGATTCATTAATATTACCGCCCATGGATTGACAGCTCTCCTCTACCGATAACCATTGCAGGTTTTTTTCTATACTGGCGCCATCTAAGGTTTCGTATATTTGATCTGCCTCCATTTTAAGATGATTACGTGTGATCCATGCGCGAACTTACATGAAATGTTAAATAATCCTCAGCACAGTGACGATTCTGAATACCGTAAACCAAGTGCAAGTATCTATATCTATCTCATTATCACATGACACAAAACCTAGTTAAACGTGTACTATAAATATAGACCAACGGAGAGTGTACACAACACCGTAGCCTACACCACTCATTCTGGCACTCAATGACACCTGCAGCATACAGAGTGCACCCTCCCAATTAAGATATCGAATAGTTCACATATTTATTGCTCGCCCGGTTTCAAGTGCAATCAAGCTGTTGTTTTTTTTTTTATTCTGACCAGTCATTCGTTGCACTATATCTGCTGTGCAACTGAAGTCGCGAAAAATGCAAAAAAATGCAAAATGAAAACTCTTAAACTAAATATTAGATAACTTCAAGCGTATCACGTTTTATTACACCTTAACGTCCAAACTAGGTTCTCAAAAATGCTGGGGTCTTGTGCGGCCGACTTTATCTTAAATACGACTTGTTTGGCCAATTTAACTGACACCAACTGTGTGCAGCGCCAATATGCAAAAGATACGAGAAATTGACGGCAATATTTTGATACGTTAGTATGTATATAGACATGAAAATGTAGTTTACACGTTCCCGCAAAGTAGACACAAAGTATCTGCATCTATACTCTCTATAGGTACTCTCTTAAAGTTAGTGCATCTGCAACCTACTTGAGCAGGCGTACATACTCATAGTACTCGTAGTATGTTTATAATGTCAGGGCTATTAAATAACACAGTGTGTAGTTAAGGCAATGGATTTCATATTACTCGTACATTGGACTGTAGCGATGGCGTAATATTTCCGAGAGCGCATTCCAAAGAGGGAGCCTTCGAGTGAGTGCACCTTGGATGTATTATGCCTTGAAAAGTATATTTTATCTATACTCGTTCATGTGTCAGCTAACTGACGACAAACTGACGCAACTGTCAAAGACTTTCTCCTCATTTTGTTTAGTTCTGTAAACACATTGAACCGAGTCTAAGCCACGAGCATCTAGATAGTTTTACTATAGTGTGTAGTTGGAATAATAAAAGTAATAATAGGAATGACGGCGTTGATGACGACGACCGACGCGACGTAGAGACGCAGAATGGCCATCAGAAAAAAAACTTGTTCTAAATTCATTTGCGGCGCTGCTAAAACCCACACAGGGCAGCATATTCATGTTCTAAGTGTTCTGGAGTATTTCAGTAATATTTTTTTTTTTCAGTTTATGTCTTGTTTGTTATTTTTTATGCTTTGAATATATATATATTAGTTAAGATGCAATTAGTTAGACAATCATAAAAAAGGCACAAATGAGTGAATACTGATAAATCGTGCGTATCTTTTTGGCTAATCAATGAGTACATGGAGATCGTACAGGACTTAATCAAAACGCGGAATTATTTGCCATCAATAGGTACAGTCACACAAATCCTACTGGATAGAAACTTAAACAAAACAAAGATACATAAATATAATGTCTGCCATGTAAGCTGTACTTAAGGCACTAAGAAGCCACAACTACAAATCAAAAGCCACATTCGAATGCCATTCACACTTAAACCTGCTGGCAAAGAAAAACATAGTCAAACTGATATAGGTGCCAGGGCATGAAGGACATGAAGGCAATGAAAATGCTGATATCTTGGGCGAAAAAGGTGCCAAGAGTCCATTTATTGAACCGGGCCCTCACTATGGCTTTACAAGAGAAGACACCAACAAAGTCATAGCAGAATGGACTAATTAAAAAGTTACTGGAAGAACTAAGAGGGGCTGAAGCACTCAAAAAAGTTCCTTAATCATAACAACAAAATAGCAAATGAAACCCTTAAACAAAACAGACGAAATTTAAAAATTCTTTGCGCAGGCCTGACGAGGCCTTGAATCTGCAACAACCACCTCTACAACATGAAAATCAGTGAAACAGCCACCTGCAGATTCGGTAAACAAACATAAGAAGCTATGGAGCACCTGATCTGGGATTGCCATTCTCTAACAAAACGAGGAGTCAAAACACTAGGCAAATACATACTGACACAAGAAGACTACAAAAGTATTCCAGTCAAAGGGATTATCAAATTTCTAAAGATTTTGTATGATTTCCAGACAATAGACCAACTCTGGTCGCCAAAAGTTATCCATGCTAAGTGCTGGGCTAAGAGCAAGTATCAACAATAACTACTACAACTCGCGGCAAAGCTAAAAGGCTGCCTGACCTTAACAAAAACGACATGACACTGACCATGAAGATACTACATACGTGGGCGGTCCGATAAGTACTTAGCCTCACCGCCCGATGGTGCCAGTATCGCAAGAGAGATTTACTATCGTCTAGTCTAGTACATTCTCTAAGACGGCTACTGTCAAAATTTCAGCCGAATCGGACTCGTAGTTTTGTTTTGACCACGTGTGGAAGCCAGCTTGTCCGCGAATTTTCGAATGAGGAGGGCATCGCCGCCACGGAAGCCTACTTTGCAGACCTCGAAAAAACCTATTTTTTTGGATGGGTTAAAGAAGTTTGAGCATCGCTGGATCCAGTGTATCGAGCTAAAAGTAGACTATGTTGAGAAATAAATCGCCACTTTTCCAAAATGTTTGTTTTTCTTTTGTAGGCCAAGTACTTATCGGACCGCACTCGTAGATAAAAATTAATAGGACTATCTGAAGACGATTTATTTCGACTCAGCGTAGCGGTGAAGAATAAGAGACGACAAAAAGAATATTTATACAAACTCTACGAATGCATTATCTATCCAAGAGTGCTACTGAATTTAGACCCATACAACTGAGGTTTATTAAGAACCTCAACGCATCTCTTAGGTAACCAAAATGCTAACACAATATGTACTTCCAGTCACCGTACACTGTTTCGTGCCAAATAATATTAAGACTCAAACTAGTGTGGCTGTGCAAGAACTCTCGAAAGAGAAAATCCAACCCCCAAAGTCCAAACTTCTCATATGATTTCCATCTGTCAACTCATGGAAATCCCATGAAAACCATATAAGAAGTCTTTTTTTTTAAACTTCATTTTGGTTGATATATGTATTTGTCCACTACCACTTGCATCAATAGCAAATGTATCAAACAAAATGAACTCTTAAAACAACAAATAGTTCCCATACCTATGATTTCCATATAGCCAATATATCAACCAAAATGAATTCATTTCCATCAGTTGACAGATGGAAATCATACGGGAAGTGTTTATTCTTTTGGAAGTTCATTTTGGGTATAATATTCGTTTTGATTTGTTCTTAATTTGTTAAAATTTATTAAGTGAAATTGCAATTCGTCATTGCTCCAGGAAATTCTTCTTCCTTTGACACCTCATCTGTTAAGATTGGTTAAGTGTGAGAGCCGCATATGGTACCTATACTACAGAAGTAATATATTTGATATCTGAGGTTCCGAAGAAACTCCAACATTTGACAGGGGATGTAACCTTACACCAAATGTACGAATATCGCTGAAGTAGGTACATACATTTCCAAGAGCCATATTCCAATAGCTTTAAATCTCCAGTTAACAGTAATGGCATTGCCATACTCCATACACTAAAAATAGAAAAAGGAAAATGTAACTAACCTAAAGCCTAAACTCTTAATAATAGAGTGATTTACTTTTGTTACCATGCGAGCAAAAATAAATCATATTTTCCAACTCTCGAATTACCTAGAACATTTAAAGTAAATATATCACCAATAAATAAGACTGTGTATCGTTCCATTTTCCTGAAGGATCACTATCAGTTTTTTGTTACAAACAACCAACAAGGCTGACCTGACCACCTATTTCACTTGACTTGCGACAACTCACTCGCAACATTTTTATAAATACACGTGTGTGCTTCAAAACACTACTTTCCGCTTGAAACGCCTTTGGAAAGCTTGCATTATTATACATTATTTGCATGATTTATTATTCAGTGTAAAGCGCCTAACTATTGACACGCTTCTTGTTATGGTTCTGCGATGGAAATAGAACTACAGACATCGAGAGAACAAACAGCATTATTGACATTATACACGAAGCTGTTCGTGACTTAATTGATATAATCAAACGTTTCCCACTCTGTGCAGAGGTTTGCATATGTTTTGACACACTAGCGGTGGTATAAACCATGAAAAGAAGAGCGGTCAAGAGTAAGGAACGCAAAGCCAAAATGACGACTCACCTTAAATAGAATAAAATCTCCTTCCAATTGATTCTTTACAAAAATATCTTCTTCTTTTAATTTATTTTTCGCGCACTTAAGAACATATACAAAAATACATTTCACAAACACAAAAATAATAAAAATTAATAACAAAAACCAACTGTCGTCCCTTCAACACAGGAGGTTGAAGTGCATCCACTCGGAAAAAAAACTACTTCTACGCGGCGGCGGTATTTTTTCGTTTCCTTTTCCTCTTTTTTGGTTATTTTTCTTTTTTCCTCTTAGTTCTGATGCGAATTTTTCGTTTTTTCAAAATTATTGTAAATAATTTATTACGCGTTAATGGGATCATGTTTTTCTACGACACTTCGAATGCATTATTTGCATTTTGCAACTCCAGAAAATGATCGGTAATCTTATTTTTCAAAACTACTATCTGTCAAAGAATTTCGAAACAAGTGAAATTTTTAAATACTCGTATTTTTCAAAAGTGTTTCAATAAAAATCCCGTCGGGGATTTCGCATCACACGTTGGAATAACGGATACGAGTGTTTCTGTGAGTGTTTTTGACTTAAATGTATCACAAAGTTTATTAGGGTGTTGCTCATAATTTTACCGTTTTTTTTCCTTTCTTTTTCAAGCGAAAACACTGAGGAGATATTATTAAATAAATAAATTATAGTTTATTTAAAAATTTTAATTTGAGTTTATTTTTTTTTAGTGGGAATTCGAAAAAGAAAACACTGCTGTTTTTTTTCTTTGTGGGAAAAAAAACCAACGATATGCAGAGGCGAGACGACGACTCACCGAAGAGACCAAAATAATCAACTGGAGATTTTGGGAAATTCTTCTTCTGCGATGTATGGTGGGAAAAATTGGGGAAAATGGGGAGACCATGAGCGAAATAAAATCCAAAAGCAGACACACAGTAAAAGTGGATGAAGTATGAGAAGAATATTGTGCCTGTGCCTGTGGCGAAAGGGGATGCTATTGCTAACTGCTGGCTGATTTACGAATGGAAGAGCATTTATCTGAGAAGTATCTCGTAAAAGAGATAAACGCAGACGACGACGAGGAGGTACCGAACTGAACCGAGGGAGTTTTTCGTCATTTTTCCAGCAGTTTCACACAAAAAAAAAACAATAAATAAATCGATGGGAGAATAAAATACGAGTAAAATTATGCCGCTGGATGAGAGCGAGTAGCGAGAGTATTGTTGTTATATGTGAAAATGAAAACTGATGATCTTAAAGCATCTGTGAGAGTATCTATAGGTAGTATCTGTGGTGTTTGATTGCAGATTTTTGGTTTCAATTATTTCAAATTAGATGTTTATCTTTTGAAAATTAAATAATTTGTCCATACAGATATTTTAGAATAGAACTACGCCAAATAACAGTCTTCGATTATGTAGTTTGAGCTTTGAATATTAAATAAATCAAGCCACTAGAAAAATTAAATGAAACAAAACTTATTACTCGGTTCTTGAACCTAAAATGTTATCTTCGCCAAACATTACCAAGTATCAAAACAAGGTGAGTCCTATCGCACGTATGAATTGCGTTTCATGTAAAGTATTGGACCCTTATGTTGTGCGCTGTGAGTAAGGCAGTATTGGATAGATTCTAGATACTTGTTTCAAATTTAACAGGTCAGATATAATCGATTTCTAAGAACAAAAAGGGGTCACATTCTTACGCTTCGTCACATTTGGTTTTCTTTTCGTTGTTCTGGCTGTGCTTGAAAATGGTAATGATTTCTTTATTACGGATTATGTAAATTCTCAAAAGTCAATAGTAAAAGTCAAGTCAATAGAGCATGATGCATAACGCATTTAACGCGACAAGTCGGCTGTCCTTACTTTGATCATCATAATCTTGGATGACATAATTCTACTCGAATTGGAATCCTTAAAGATGTTCCTACTATTCCAGTTCAAATTCCAAAAATAAAATATAAAGTCCCAATATTTGTATGGTAAGTTGAATATAATCATTATTGCGAATAAACGGAAGCATCCGTTTTTTATCGAAATTTCTACTAAAATGTGTATATTGGTGCAAAAGATTTATATGTACGTTAAAACTAAAAAGGGAGAATTTGAAGACTTATGGCAACTCTGCACCTGATAAGCCATCTGTTCAGATTACTTAGCGTACGATGCTAGGAAGCACTGCTGACTATACTATTCAGTTATGTACACTTGTAGTTTGCCCCTGAAACGGGTCAAATGATTAGGGCATTTATAAGCAGTCAAATCGTAATTTTATTGCTTCTATAGGTATAAGGTATTTCAAGTAAAATG
Organism: Brachyopa scutellaris; assembly: GCA_949775065.1. Taxonomy (NCBI): domain Eukaryota; kingdom Metazoa; phylum Arthropoda; class Insecta; order Diptera; family Syrphidae; genus Brachyopa; species Brachyopa scutellaris. Next base: position 95,424,790 of record OX459114.1, on the reverse strand, counting down.
AAAATTCATATATATAACCACTTTACAGGAGATTTATTTATTTTATAAAAGATTTTTAAATCATAAGCTCAATATACATACAATATTGGCAGTCAGCTGTAGGATTAAGCTCAATTGGGTCTATGTGTAAACAAGTAAGGCCTAATATTACCTTTAAATATACATTCAAAACACACTGTTCAATGAGTATCTTGTTCAGTGAGGAAGAAAACCTTAATTTATTTGTTAAAAACAGCCTAAAAGGGTTAACTACCTATGTTAAACAAAAACAGCTGCTGGTTTTGCAAAATAAAATACATAGACTTCTTTGCTTAATTCTCGGGATATCCATATCCAGTATTCTGCAGATTTTCTACTTGCATATTATACGGAAGGGCTACGGTTAATTCGTGGCAGTTTATTCATTTTTGAAAAACAAAAACAAACTGAATTTTTTAAGATCATAATCTAACCATTTCAGTGTTCAGCCCCGGGTTCAATCCCAGCAAACACACAAAATAGTTTCTCACGGTGCCACCTCTTTCGAATATCTGACAAGTATTCAAAGAGTTTCATTTTGGTCATGATGAGCTTCTCAACTCGTCGCTCGGAGTCGGCACAAAACTGTAGGTACCTTCCATTCGTGCAAAATTATAGCAAGGAGGCACAAATGGCTGCGAGAGGCAGGTTGACCCCGAACTGTTGCGCCACCTAAAGATTTAATTGCGGAAGATGAATCTCGTGAAGGTCGGCCTTGACTGACGATACTAATGTGAATGCCAAAATTGAGGATGATTCCCAGAACGACATAGCAAATGATAGCCGATGAATTGAGTTTGAATGCTACCACGAATATTGAATCACTACCTAAAATATTCGAAGAAATCAGCTGGATAGGTTCCAAGAATTTTAAATGAAAAGCAAAAATAGGCTCGTGTGCGTTTGGCAAAGTATTATCTGAAAAAATTTGAACATGGAGACTCAGAGTGCTTTAATTAAGCCGTAACAGGTAATGAGTTTTCGGTTTGTAAGTTCGACAAAAAAAAAAAAAAAACACACAGCAGTCTATGGTATGGAGCACAGGTGCAAATTCCTAAATAAAGCCCAAACAACGAAAGTCATGATGTGGATTTATTTCATCAGAACGAAAGTAGTCGCCGTCATCCCGCTAAACACGAGTCAGATAGGAACTGCTTATTGGTATATGGAATCATGCTCACCACAAGTTTTTCAAAATTTGTAAGGAACCCAAAAAAAAAAAAGAAAAACTTCGTCGCTACTCTTTGCACCACGACAATGGGTATTTGGCTATTTAATGAAACTTTACCAGCACATTATTCCAAAGATATGGTACCATGTGAGTTTTTACTTCTTTTAAAATTAAAGGAAAATTGAGTAAAACATCTTAGCATCTAAGGGGGAGATTATAAATGCAGTTGCGATCGGAAAGCTACGAAAAGGCAATTTTGAAAGCTATTTTGAAAGATGGACCTATCGATTGAAAAAATTTCTTGACATTAACGGCAATTATGTGGGGAAAAAGAAAAACATGAAGATAAAGATACAAAGTTACAATCCTGGTTATGTTTTATTATTCAACCCACTAAGCGCACTTTTTCTAAGTCCCTACGTAATCTAATCTTTCTAATAGGTTCACAGCATCATCCCAATTTGAGATAAAACATTTCGAAGATTTCTATCAAACACCACTGACAATCAACAACTAAATATTACAGTTTAACCCCGCTGAGCAATTGAATATTCCTGAGCGCATTATCATGTTCTTAAATCGCACCCTTAAATGTGCCATTAGTACAGTTCTATCCTAATCGCAGCTCCTTAGAAAGTGAAATCCAACAGTGCAATGTTTAATTTTGCAAAATTTATTTGTTGCTTTGCTTTCATTCATAAACAAACCCCGCACAAAAATCGTCTCTCTTTTTCTCCTCATGCTGTTGTCATTGTCCTCGCCATGCTCATGACTTCTTGACATGCGCGCATCCTAATTTCCCTCAAATAGGTTTTGTTCCTTTTATTCAACCAAAGGACCAAAGTATTTGTGAGCGAAGAGCGCACATATAACTACGTCGACTATGAGTAACTGTGGCAATAATAATAATGATAATTTTGTTGTCGTTGTAAATTTATGGAATACCTGTGGATATTCCTTACAGAGATATGTACACATCGATGCTTGTATAGAAGTAGACACTTGTATAGGTGACTACTTCCTTTTTTTAGATTTCCTATTCTTCTATAGGCGTATACATATGGATACGTAGTTCTAGATACTTTCCTTGATGGCAAAAGAAGAAGCAGTAGAGCTTTGTTTTAACACGAAATGGAGAAAAACACTTGAGATGGTGAGAATTTGTGAGAGCTGATATGTACGTACGGGACCGGGATAAAGTGAAAAGCACAAACAAAAAGGACAATCCAAGTGAAATAAAGATGAAGAAGAAAAGTGAATCACTGTAGATTTTCCGTGATAATGTGGCAATGAAAATTATATAAAATATAATTTATGGTCCTTTCTTCAGAATAGGTTTTTCATCTTCTTCTTCTCTTTCTCGTCTTCGGTGTTCGTTCTTTCGGGTTTTGAGTATAGAGTATGTTCCCGGCGAGGCGCTTAACTTTATGTGGATTTGAGAATTCACTAGAGGGAAATCGTTAGCTACCCATCGTTGTACTGTAGCTGCATATATCTTGTTACTGTGCGGCGCGGCGCGGCGGCGTTTGGTTTAGGTATATTATTTTGCAATTATTTTGTAATTGAGTTCTAATGGTGTGGTTTCTTGCGATTATCGGTATGGAAAAATCCAAGAAAAAATTGATTTTTTTCCACTTGTAAGACGCTAACTTAAAAGGAGTCAAGGGATTTTCGCTCTTTTGTTATCATGTGAAACCCGGAGAGGTGGTGCGCTTTTATTATGATGGGAAGGAAATCTTTGAAGTTTCAGTCTGGGGAATAATTAAATTAAAATTCTCACGTGACAGGTGAAAGTTTCCCTTTTGAGAGGGTAAAGGGTATGTCGCACTGACAGCGTGATTAAATTTGCATAGACATGGCTACGGCTGTCCTTTACTTATCCTGTAGAGCAAGCGGGGAAACTCGGTGGTAATATTCTTTTAGAATTTAATTTTAAATGATATTTTCAGAGGCTTATGTGTCTGAAGTTTTTTTTTTGTTCTTCCAGGAGATGCAGATATCTACGGAGTGAACTAAGTTTTGGTGCCTACTCTGTTTTTTTTTAATAGTTGGAAGGTAATATATCCAAGTATGAGCAGAGTTGGGTTGAATTTATTTATGCAAAAGATGCTGAAGAGCTCAGAGTACTGAAATAACTAAAAGGATAGGAAGGTACTCTATAGAACATATTTCCACCGACCGAGTTGATTTTATAAATTAAAAATATTACTGACGTTCAAGTTATGGTAATGCGCTTTTATATATAATTTAATAGTAAAATCATTTGACAAAGTATGGGATGGAAGTCCCTTCGGTTTATCCTTTCACCCGATTTTTTTTATCTTGTATGTTTTCCGTCTTAAAGACAGGAATCATATTTTAATGCTACGCATAATTATACATAGTTGTTATAACTGGTTGAGATTAGCTTTATTATTTGAACTTTAAATTACCTTCACCCCACAGCTGTTGTAGGGCAACACAGTGTTGCTACAGATGAGCCTTTGCACTTTAATAAATTCATATTTATCTACGTTTGTTTGACTTCGATGTACTTACTTACTTACTTACTTAACGGGCTCTCGACTCGTGAAAAGTCTCTGCCTGAGACACGGCCGCCTTCCACTCTCTTCGATCCCGGACACGCTGCTTCCAGTTGTCTAGACCAAGAGCACTGGCATCCGTGGTAATTTGGTCCTTAAAACGGAGGTTTGGTCTTGCTTATCGTCTCGAACCTGGGGGCTGTGTTTCGAAGATCCTCTTTGCTGGAGCATTGTTGTCCATTCGCTCGATGTGGCCGAGCCAGTATAGCCGACGTGTTTTGGCTTTTCGGACTACATCCACATCTTGGTACAGCTAATAGAGTTCGCGGTTATATCTTCTCCTCCATTCGCCCTCCTCGCATACGGGAGCGAAAATCCGACGAAGTATTTTTCTCTCGAAAGTATTCAAAATCTGCTCTGCTTTCCTGCTTATCGTCCAACACTCGGCTGCATACAGCAGAACTGGCAGTTTTGTAGAGCATGCATTTCTTCTTCCGAGTAAGGAGTTTTGAACCCATTTGTTTTGCCAAACCGAAGTAGCAGCGGTTTCCTAGGGTAAGTCTTCGTCGAATCTCCACTAAGGTGTCATTTGTGGAGTTGATATTTACTCCGAGGTAGGTAAACTATGTAGATCTCGCAATGAGTGCAGTGAAACTCCAGAACAAATATGTACTGGTGGAATATGAGGCATTCACCCAGAAAAGATTCAAGTGCTTGGGTAAATACCAAATTATAGCAGATGATCTACCACTCATAGGACACAATCTCCTACTACGATTTCTAAGGAAAATTGGTCTGGAAGAGGTGCTATAACCTACAGAATTCTCACCTGGGCTAGGTGTGAGCGAATCCCTATCTAACCGTTTCCAGAAGGAATAATGAAGAGCGGGATGTTCCTTCGTCCAGGTTTTGTAGGAGACACAACAGCTCTTAAGGTCGCGGTACATCTCACCATTCAATAATAATAATATAATATTTAACTTTTTAAAAAAAAAACAAGCTGCATGTTTCTTATTTCGTCATTGTTGTAAATCTAAGGTAACATTTGAAATATAATCGCAGTCTATTGTGCAATTCACGCAAACGATGAGTAGTGGATTGAGCACTAATGAGAGTCATTATTTGGGTTTTTAATTCCAAACATCGATTTTGATCAGCTTTGATCCATTTGCAGACATATCATCTTGCTTTGTCTTCCATCTCACAATTTGCATTTCCTCCTGAACTCAGCAAAAACCCGAGTTCCAAGTTACAAACAATAAAAAGCAAATTGTAATTTTTGTATCTTCTCAGTTTTTCTACTTCGACGATTATGTTAGTATTTACATGGAAGAAATTCTGTACATGTATCTGCAACACAACTCACGAGGCGAAGCAAAGAGAAAAAAAAGTGCAAGGGCGCAGATTTGATACATATCGGGCGCATCAAATGGCTATATGCTTGGCTGCCCTTGGACAGTCGAAAGGCATCCCGCGTTGAATTCCATGGATTTTCTTTTTAATTAAATTAAATATTTTTTTCTTCATTCTTCTTAGTTCCATTTTTTCAAAACAAAATTCGTATTCGCAGAGATACATCATCAAATGAAATGAATAACAATGTTTTCGTTTGTATCCGTGTGTGTGCTATTCTTTTATTTTTGATAAGAAATCATTCACGTCTCGTTGCACTGCCATTGTGACAGCTCGTATTCACCTGTTGTTCTTCCTACCGGAATGGCGTACGTCTCTGCATTTAGCATGGTCGCCCTGGTTAGATGGACATAGAGTTGGAGCAGTAGACTGGAGGAACTAAAGGGAAGAGGAGGGAAAAGAAAGAAAAAGAAAAATAGCAGTGGAGAGATGGAGTAAATAAATTAAAGAGTCCAACACGATAATTGCCATATCATTGCCTCGCGGAATTTAATTGTTGGCCTCCTGCTTGGCCCAAGGAGTACCACTCACCAACTATACAAAATGGCATAGAAAGGATGAGGGGCAAGAGCAGCAAACAAGACCACGACCGCGTGTGGTGGTGGCCTAGTGCGGTGTCATGGTGCTAATGCAAATAATTGCAAAACAAAAAGATACAAGTGAGATGTTGACTTGCACCTTTTCGCATGTTACTGTGGTTACGACTTACGGGTATGTCTAAGCTTGTGACTTGTGCAGGGCACTTCCGTTTCAATTGTTGGACATGCTCGAATTTAACTGGGAAAATCTTTTTTCGCTTTGAATAAAGAGCCTTATGTTATGTGTTGCTTTTAATGAGATGTTTCAAGTGAACTCGCACTTATTACGATGAACGAGACGTGGATTGCAGTTGCAGTTTGGTTGAGGGCCAGCAGTACTTTGATAAGTATGTATATCCAAGATACTTACATACATATGGGCCTAGCAAAACAAAAAGTCAGCGTCTGTTGATTATTCTGAAGGTAACTAGCTAAAAGGAACTGGCTGTTTCTATATCGATGGTTCCGGAATGGCTCAAAAGTAAAGTCAATAGATTGTGAAATATTTTGATATATGATCAACGGCGAGAATCCATGACAAGAACAGATCTGTTACACATGAAGCGTGGGTTATCTCTTGCACCATTAGTGTGCCATTGGTATTTATACGTATTACTGCAGAATCTTTCGTCTGGCCTTCACGGGCAAAATAATGAGCACCCCTGGCGGTAATTTCTTCAGAGCATTAGTATGAAGTTGGTTTTAAGACAGCACTTCTCTCTTAGGGGTAGTCAAAAATTAGTCGACTCGACAGTCGTATTAATCAGTATCTTAAATTCCAATGGCACCTTATTACCTACACCAAAACATTCTAAAAATGGCATTACACTACACTGTGGGTTTTGTACTAAATCAAAGAAGGCTCTTTACCTGTAAGTTCTGCCTGATATAAAGAATAAGGATTTATATGATTCATATGTCTCAATATGGGCTCATATTTAAATCTCCCTTAACAAGAAATGCATTTGGGAATCATGTGAACTTTAAGATCAAAACGCCATGTATTAAAGATGGTTCTTAAAACCTCATTTAACCTCGTACATAGAAAATTAAGTACGTATTTCAAGAAATGCGTTGTAGAAGTAGTATATTTGTTATAACTCAACTCAACATTTTGCAGATACTTAAATTCATAAGAGATCCGAACTGCGAAGTCTTTTTTTTAGAACGCAGAAATGACATCAATATAATAAAAATAAATACCTTTTCTGATCTTTTCACCTGTGAGCTTTGACCCACTTATCTAGTTTTTGTTTGTCCTCCTCCTATCGCTGATTCAATTTATATTTAATTTAGTTTTTTTTAATAAATTTGTCACTTGTTTCGCTCTTCTAGTTTGTCGTTAGATTCTCATGTGTATGACCTTCAACTCCATCTATTTGCCACGAAGCAAAAAAAAGCACGAGCACAGAATTTCTGGTTTACTTTTTCATCACCACCATCCCCGTTACCGCGCCGTGCCGCTCTTATAATTCCAATACTTTAGCTTCAACATTGTCGTTGTCGCGTTTTACTTTCGCATTTTGCTGTGCCTTTCTCTGTCTTTTGTCGCCACCAAAGTAGTGGTGAACCGTTTTCAGCTTTCAGATACTTATGGATACGAATGTGTATGAGTATATCCACTGGGACATAAATCAAAGTCAAAAACTTGAGAAAAGTGTCAGGCGCTATGGAATTTCTTTGTAAAAATCTTTACGCATCTACATGTATCCCGTTGTTGAGTGTTCGAGTACAATATCTATGTTTCTTATACTCTACTCGTATCTATAGACGAACAAAATGATTTTTTTTTTCAATATTTATGAATGAAAAATTGTTGATCTATTTAATTTTATTCAAATTTGATTATTTATTTTAACTTTAAATGTTTCTTTAAAAATAGACAATTTAAATTCTAAAACAATTTATTTCAGAACAAATTCTACATCCAAAGACTTTGAATACCGACAGTTTTTTAAAGAAACCATATTTAAAAAAAACTTCTACGGTGCGCAGTTTATTAAAAGACATTTGAAAACAAACATTTTAGAAAACAAAATAAAAACAATGAAAAGAAAAACTTTTAAGAATCTTTTCAGCAGGCAGTCAAATCGATGCACCACTTAACGTATTTTGGATGAAACCATATTAAAAAAAAACTTAAAACTGAAATAAGAATAAAAAACACAATGAAAGACTGTTAAACGATTATGAAATTATGTGTAGCTCTACAAGAACATAAGTTGAAAAGCTATGAACAATCAGCTTTAAGTGAATGAATTTACAAATGAAGAAACGATCTACTGTTTAAACTATGACCGAAGGTAGTGACCTAAGATAGCCCCCTTCAACAAGTAGCCTAGTTGTTCTCTTACAGAAATTGATATTTTCATATGGTCTAGGGAGCAAATAAAAAATTTAATGAAATAGGTCCTCTCCGAAGTACATATGTTCCTAAACATAATTGCAATATCTTTTTGAAAGAGAAATTGTTTAGCTCTAATTTTTGGATCCTGAAAGATTATAGTTCGTGGATAGCTTCTTGGCTTGGGTTAATCTAGCAAGCTCATCTCAAATACCAGTTTTTGTCGTGGACAATATTTTCCGAAGAAAAGCTTTGGCGGCTTGAACAGTCTTGGACCACCTTTTTGATAAAAGGAGGAGCAATCTGTGTAGATGTGAAGATTGTGCATATGGTAGATCAGACGAAGTTATTCAGCAAATGTTTGTACACGCTTTCTTACTTACTTAGTTGGCGCTACAGCTCGAGGTGAACCTGGGCCTGCTCCTCGCAATCATTTGTGTGTGCGTGTTATATTTTTGCACGAATGGAAGGGACCTACAGTTTTTTGCCGACTCCGAACGGCGAGTTGAGAAGCTCAATCGTGACAAATGATACTCTTTGATGCTTGTCAGACATTCGAAAGAGGTGGGCACTGTGAAAAACTTTTAGGTGTTTGCGGCGGGATTTGAACCCAAGACCGCTGGCTCAGTAGTACGATGCACTAACCACTTGCGCTTCGGTGCCCACGCTTGTACACGCTTTCACCAAATAATAATCTCAGCGGTAATCGTTTAAGTAGCTGTTCAGTCTCCAGTAGATGGATGGATTGGCAACGAATCAAATGGATTTTATTTGCTCAAAAAAACGTGTATAAAGCATAGTTGCAATTTCTCTCTTGCTTGAGTGGATAGACTGCCAGAAATTTGTGCTGTCTCTTACTTAATTCAAAATTGTCCTCTTATGGGTCTAAGAGCATCAAAAATAATATGCTCTATCCATCAACTACCAAAGGGACTATAGCTGTTTTTTTTTTTTTTTTTTGTAGAGACTATTGGAACCATTGTCTTTGGATTCAACCACAAATAATTGAAATCATTACGAATATAATAATGTTTCAGGCTAAGTACTGGTCTGGTATCGGCGGTGCATATATGTAGGTATATATGAACATACCTCTACGTATTTAGGTACAGGAAAGCAACCATAAGGGTCATAGGCCTATATCTTTTTTATTTTAAGATATTCTAATACATTCCAAGCTTAGACTACAGATACAAACTAGTTTAAACTATGACTGATTTGTTTGAATGTCGACTATGTACTCTTAAGCATAATTTGCCTCTATGAAGGCTACATGGTGGCTACAGAGAACTTGCTGAAGACTTTAAAGTTAGCTCCACAAATCCATAAGTTTGTACTAAGACGTTTAGATAGAAATATCAAATTTATAAAAGAAACAAATACATATACATTCTCTACGTTAAAAAATATGAGTTCCGATTACCATACCCTATCGGATAGCATCGTAGGAAAATAAAACAAAAATTCTGAAATAAAATAAATTACTATCCTACTGCTGTGCCACATCAAAAGAACTATCAACGGTCTTCGTGCTGGGCACGCGGTCTTCCATTTCCAGCAAAAAAAGCAAAAAAGAACAAAAAAAAAAATACCAAAACAATAGCAAGACAAGGCGAAAATCGCTTGTTCGGCCTCCTTCATCTATCCAAAAACTCTGGTCGTGGAATCTACCTTTTCTCACCCCATTCATCTCTCTCTCTGTGTTTTGTTACGAAGACCTTAATACCCGAATACCCAGCCATTGGCACTTAAGTTACTGGAGTGGAAAAAAGTTTCCTGTGTTGTTGTTGCACGAGTGTTTCTTTTGTTTTTAGTTTCTGTGCCTTGGAAAGTCCTTCGAGTTATATTCTCAGCACTTTTTCTCCTCTTCTTTTTTTTTATTGATAGAAAATTTCATTATGAAATTGGATCGATGTCAATTTGTTAGATTAGACGAATTCGTTACATTAAAAAGTTTTTCCAACTTCCTATACACACAAGTATACATATCTATCTTTTTTTTAAGTGAAACTAACAAGTTTATCTGTACATAAATTGTATTTGAAAACTGTGTCAAAGCATTCCTACGAGGGTTGATTTTTTTTTTTGTTGTAAAAACTGTATTTTTTTTGTTACACGGAACGAATTGAAATAAAATGTTGAATATGAAATGGAATTTAATGAACAAAAAAAATCAATTATTATGTTTTTTCTTATAGTAATTCGTTTTAAAGTGACACTTTGGAAACCTTATCAGGTTGTAGAGTCTAAGTGTTATGGTTGTCCAAATTAATTTGATTTATGTTTAAACTAATTATTTTCTTTAAAGAGCTCTTTTCTACCTCCGACTGGAGTTATAGTACGCGCTATGGAACGGGGAGCAATTAGTCTACATTCTGTTTGAGAAAAAATCCCACTTTCTTGAAACAAAGTGACAACGTAGTTTGAACTGAATTCAGTGGACAGGATATACAAAGTGACCGCATTTTTTATAAAACTTTAGTTCTACGTACAGCTCATAATACATCGTGAGCATGCAGACAAACCTTGTTTTAACCGAAAATGGCCTCCTGTAAAATTAAGCAATGAATACAAAGTATAAGGATGATCGTGATAAAGAAAACCCAAAATTCTAAAAATCCAAAATCCCGAAAGGTCAAAATCCAAAATTTGAAACGGAAATTTTATTGTAGGAAAAATAAAAATAGAGGAAAGTTTATTAAACATTATTTAATAAAATAACAAACTTTAAATAAGTAAAACATAATAAAACAATTTAAGTCTTGTTTACAAAAAAGGTAGTAGGTAACATAGGGTGAGAAACGGTAGGAACGATAGGAATTTTTTTTAAATAAAACAACAACGGTGTGGGATATAAAATTAATTCTGGCTTTATTTTGAAGCTGCATTAATGCCATTATGTGTGGAATAGGGAATAGCACATCATTTAAATGGCCGCCTTGGTTTCGCTGGCAGTGCTTCAAGCGGTCGCTAAAATTTTTGATATGTACGGCGTTATTCCAGCAATAGCGACTCGAATATTGGCTTTCAATGTGGTTGGCTTGTTAGCGTAGACTAAGGACTTGGCGTTGCCCCAGAGAAAGTGATCGAGTGGTGTCAAGTTGCATGATCGCGCCGGCCAATTATTGAACGCTCACCATGAGACAACCCATTCGCCAAATTTCCCCTTCACAACTTCGAGCGTTGCATATTGTATGGCATGTAGCGCCGTCTTGTTGGAACCACAGCTCGGATATATCGATGCATAATGAAATGACAAACCTTTCTGAATATTTTGACAGCTGTACGTCATTGGTAACTTAACTATCATTGCTATCGGTTCACCCTATAGAAAATTGTTTTATTATATAAAATGAAAAATTTGCGCAGATTTTGTATATTCGGATTTTCGGTATTTTGCGTTTTCGAGATTGTGACATCAGCAAACAGTGGAGTATCTAATATAGTTCTAGATTAAGTTGGTCTGTTATCAAATATTTCCATCACTCAATTGAATATCAACTCTTAACATACGATAAAGTATACTACTACGGCGATTGTACCTACTTATGTACAATGTACATATGTCTTGTAAAAGGTTAAGCATAGACACCCAAGGGTACCATATAAATGTATGTACAGGGTGGCTCAAAAACAATCATCCGATGTTGTGTTTCTATATGTTTAAAATTAACCGACATAATTTTTTTAAATGTTTATTTGGACTTTAATTTTTTTCCCAGTACTTTTTGAAGATCGATCAAGTGTACGCCGCTATTGTTGATGACATATCGTATCGTTTTGGCGAGAATTTCTCGAGTTTTTGTCGGATATTCTCTTTGAGAGTCTGTGGCTTGTTGCGGTAGACCCGTGACTTCAAAAAACCTTAAAGAAAGAGGTCTGGAGAAATCAAATCGGGCGAACTTACCGACCAGTGCAAATCGCCAAAACTAGACATTAGGCGACCCGAAAACGAAACCTTCGAAATCTTTATTGTCATGCGAGCTGTGTATGCGGTCGCGCTGTCCTGTTGGAACCACGTGTCCCCCAGTCCTAATTCATGGATTTGCCGCAATAAAAACTCGTTGATTATGGTTCTCTATCGCACACCAGTCACATGTATTCTCGTCGGAATGAACACTACCAGACCTTCCAGCACTTCTTCTGTCACACGTGTTGTTCCAGTCTCTTCGAGGTGATCGGCTAAATACCGTGTGTTTGACCAGTTAGCGTAGGACGGTTGGGAAATCTGCACCAAAATCACTGACATTCCGTAAAAAAATAGTCATGAGGATTCCGCGATCTTATTGAACATAGCGTTCCATGGCTTGTCGATGTATATTCTGCATCTGTTTATTTCAAATATATCAAAACAAAACCTAGAGTTGTCCCTATTTCAAAAGTTATAACATCTTCCAATAGTGATACATTTTCCGCTTCCCTGTGTACCTATATATATACCTACTGTGTGAAGATGGTTGAATCCTTTTTGATCAAAATAATCGTAAATTAGAAACAAATGGTGATGCGGACCTACCTGCCTGGATAGAATAATAAACTACATGAAGAGTGCTAGTAAAACATACAGAATGTTAACTAAATGAAGCTGCCTTTCGATGGTTTTGTGTCATTGCGGTTATTGACTTATGGTGTTATCTAAGGGTAAGCAAAATCATGTAACAATTAGATATCATTAGAAATACTCATACAATAGTAAAAACTGTGCCAAATTAAGTTTAAGAATTTACAGAAAATGGCAAAGTCAATTGTGTGTTTCTTGTGTTTGAAAATGTTCGATTTGTGGTGGAGCTCATTTCGCTTTCTTAAATATTATTTTGATTTCATTCCAAGCTAAACGCCAACTACCAAAAAGAAAAAACCCCATCTATATTCAACGAACCGCATCATTACAATACTCAACTTCCACTAATACCAAAGTCCAATATAATAATAAAAACGATAAAGGGATGATTTTCCAATTTATTCACTCCTATCACTCCTCTCCTCTTTTTTCTCTTTAAGAACGGATCTATCTAATATTTACAGATATAAAGATAAATCACAAAGAAATGAAGAAAACAAAATAAAAAAACTCTCCATGAAACAACAACATGAGGAGAGAATGCAGTAGACATTTGACATATTTCCAAATAAATAAATCACTCAAATTGTGACACAATATTCTTTGTCTTTCATAATTAAAATTTTGGAACCAAAAAAAATAAAATCACACAGAGGCACTTCCTACAGGCAATGCAAGCAAACCACCACCATCACCACCACCACTACCAGTGCTCAAGAAAATAGAATAGAAAGCCATGTGGGCGATTGTCGCCTTAGAAGCGCCATGGATTTCCATCAACCAACGGTCCATCCGATCGCCCACTACCACACCACACCACCCATTCTGAAATTTTGTATAGATTTTCGAAAATAATAATATTTCTACGACAGAAGAATGGAAATGGTTTTTCTTTGAGGGTTGATTGTATCCAAAGAGGGGGTTGGTTTTTGGTATCGAAAATATTGCTTGAAATTTAGTCAATTGGAAAAGCAGCGCTCCTTCTGTTTTTCTACTGATACTTGGAAGTATCACACAGCCATCGAATGAAAATAACTTAGAGCCATGTTTGTGTGTGTGTGTGTGTTTCTAGTAACACGAAGCGATATCAAAATCCAAAACAAAACAAAAGAGAACAATCGAAAAGTTGAAGAAGGTTAAACTTAAGACGAAAAACACAATCCATATACCGTATACATGCGTATATAAAGCACGTGTATATCTACTACTATTGTGACGAGCTAAAGAGATGGGTATACAGAAGGACGGACGGATTTGGGAATGGGTAGTAAGCTCCACTTTGACTGAAGGAAGGTTTCTTTCACTTTCTTGGGGCTGTCATTTCCGTTTGTGCAAAAAAAAAAGAAGAACGAACCTTCAAGAAGACAACGTGGAGAACAAGACAACCAGAACTGAAAGATTCTGAAATCCAATCTACTCGTAGGATGTGTTGCTATATAGATACGTTTATATGCATGTATATGTGTATCTACGTTTAGAGCTCTATTAGATGTGTGTGTATATTTTTTTCGAATGAAGGTTTACTGTAAGACAAGCTCTTAAATCCATTCAACTCATTTGCCGCACAGTAAAGTAGACGAAAAAGGATATATTTGAGTGAAAGTATCCACGTCTAAAAATCGCAGTGGATATGGGGACGGGTGTTTTGTGCCAGCAAAAAAAAAGTAACTTAAAAAAACAGAGGAAAACAAAGAAGCTTGAGGCAAACTTAAGTAAAATACGTTAAAATGTGTATTTAGGCCATTTGAAGTGTAACATGAAACTTTTACGCTTTCACTCTTTTGGTATAAGGACCTTTTTTGTTTTTGTTTATGTCTCACAGGTCTGACACTTTTATCTGCTAAGCGAATTTCTTTACGGCAAAATGCATTTGTGGCAGTACGTTAGCGGTGTAGTTTGGGATGACGGATTCGTTTGCACGAAGATTGTAATCAAGGAATGAGGAATATGTTCACTATGGTCGATGACACTATGGTCTAAGACAAGCTTAGAGTCTACAGTCCATAAATTTTTCTAAATATAGGTAAAGCCAAGTGACTCAATTGAAAAATCTGAGCAATACTTAAAAACAATTTAGCCCCTAAACGCAGAAAAAGGAAACAGAATCAAAAAACAACAATCAATTTTAGCTTTATCAGCTCAATTCCTCTCCTTTCTCTAAGCATAAATGGCGGAGTAGATTAAACTAGAAGCAACGGACAGTTCAGCACCATGGCTATTACAATAGCAAAATTATCTGGTTGATGATCGGAGTATCAATCTCTGGTTTGTGGATAATAGGCGTTTTTTTTTTTCAAATCTATATAGACTTTAAAAAAAAGCTTTCAAATTAAAATACAACAAAACCTTAGCCTGGATAGCTATCCAATCCAAGGTTTTGTTGTATTTTACATGGAAAACATGTTGCTGAAACACGCCTTATGTACAAATAAAAAATATTTTGGAAAGGAGATAGGACTTATGGAAAGTCTTTAATTAGCATGTAAAATTTCATTAACCTTTCAAACATGAACAAATCATTCAAGAATCTTATTCATAGACAGAACACAGCATGGGTACCTACTATCACTGAGACAAAGTTACCAAGTTGTTGCGCCATTATGCTGAGGTTAGGTACATTTAATGAAGTTACAGTGGTTTGTATTTACAATTTAATGGGAAAATACCAACTTAAAATGAATAAACACAATAAATACAACGCTAATAAAATTATTTGTTGCAGTTCTAAGAAAAATTTTAATATCATCAGTTCTTTATGTTCTTTTTTTAAAAAGCAAAAAGTAGGTACCTTCTGTCTAATCGAAGTAAGACACGTTGCTTTCAATCCCAACTGTTCTGATATCTTTCCGTGCTATTATCGGAGCCCTCGGATTTTATCTTTCTGAACGTATGCCGCTAAAATCACATGGAGTGCTCCTATGTCAAGAGGACACCACTGTCCACCGCAAAACTAAATTACGTTTTTCAAAAGACAAGTGTAGATATATTCTTATTTTTCACAGAATTAGACAACTTCAAGGATTAAAAGCCTAAAACAATTCGAAGCTAATAAATCGCTCAACAATTAAACGTTCTCTGTCTCACCTTCCATCGGATTAACTTCTCCACAATCAACCACAAAAAATAAAAAATAAAATACGCGCAAAACAAAAAAACAGACAAACATCCAAAACAAAACGCAAAAAATAACAACGAACCCACATATTATTCCTTCTCAAAATTCATTGTGCTGCCTGCCGTCTCTCCTTCAGCGGAACACACAAAAATGAATAATGGCTGCTTCCCGACCTCCATAAAGCATACATCCGTCGATTCGCATTGATGTACCCATAAATACATTCGGCGCGGTCGTCGTCGCACACACATCCTTGCACGTTTCGCCGGCGACCATACTCTTTTTTGTGTGTTGTGTCGGTATCGGGATCGGCTCTCTTGCCGAAATACAAAAAAAAAAAAAAAAAATATAAATACAAACACAACACAACAACACCCCTTGTTCTTTATTATCCCTCCTTGCTATTCCAGGCAGGCAATGATTGAATACGTGTGAATAAGAGCACTCCAGTATCAGTAGTCCTTCCACGGATAAAGAACGAGATAAATAATGGTGGCTACCCGAGTGTTTTGGTGTTCCCTCCACCCCTAGGGGGATTGTTTTAAATAACAGCTGTTCGGCTGAATTCCAGATATTCACTGTTTCGCTGAATTCCAGACTGGGAATATCCCTCCAATCGTATTACTGGAAGCAGAAGAGTTTCTGTGTCTGCTTCCCCTCGACTTTCATTGGACATTTGTATTTGTTTGTTTACCGGTGTTTGTCCCTTTCGCGACGGCATAGCAAGTGACCGGTTATTAACTTCCTTTCTCCATAGTTGCGTGTTGTGATAAGGATTTGGTGTCAAAAGGAAAACAACATGATTTTGTATCGCGGTAGCAATAATTTAAATCTAAAAACGCAGGAAAAAACTATACACACAAAAATGCAATAAAAAAAACTAAACCGGTGGCAATAGCGGCGGCGGGGGAAATAAATTAACAATGTGAGTACGGATGAATTACTGTTTTTATTTTAAATGGAATGTTGATGTTTATTTGGAATTGTTTATAGAAACGATAAAGAAAGGCAGAGTAGAGCAGGGAATCGGGTCAACAGGACAGCGAGAATTATACAATTCTCATCCCAGAATCTGATTTATGGAAAGCCAATATTGCTACGAAGATGTGGTAGTTGAAAGAAGAAAAGGACCTCTTAGCATACGTTGGAGCTAGCGAGCAGTTGCCGCCAAATCGACGCAATGTTTGCCGAAGATTCTGGGAAAGTTATGAGACTCTTGATAAAGGAATGAATGGAGTAAATACACACACAGGAACAGTGGAAAATTTGTTATGCTATAATTTTTCCCTGCTCATGTGTAGCTGATGCAGGAACATACGGGATACAGAATGAATGTAATTATATTTGGTCTAAATCTAAGATATAAGTCCGCGTTCAACCGATGTTTTAGTGACGGGCGGAAGATGAGACCTGGAAGGCACATCATCTAACTCATTAAGTATGCCATTTGAAATGGTTAAACAGACTAGTTGGAGCGTGCATCATTCACCTACCTTTTATGCGAGATCTTATAGTTTATGTTATTAAGCCTTAGAGATGGCAGTCGAGTCAGTAGAAGTGAAAATAAGAGTTTTCATCTTCTGAGAAATACGAGGCATCTGCACATCCTTTAAGGGGTTACATGGGTTTCACGGATACAAACAAAATTTTGTCAACAAATATTGTCCTAAATTTTCAAGTTGATCGGAGTAATAGTTTCGGAGATAGAGCCTTGTGAAGCTGCGCACTCAATGCCAGTTGGGATCAGTTTTATTGTCACTCAAAACTTAAAACTGTATTTTCAACTCGGTTGTCAAGATTTCTCGAAAACTACTGAACCGATCTTGGTGAAATCTAACACACGCCTGCAAGATATTATTGACAAGGTTTTGGACGAAGGATTTTATTTTTTTCTAATGCATTTATTTTTAGAAAAGAAATGTAAAGCAAATATTACCGACATTTTTAAAATTTTTGACTCTGAGTGTTGCGACAGACTATAGATAGTACCCGTAAAACTAAGGTTCGACATGTGGTTAAAATGAGCTCAATGAGCTTGTGCCTACGTACAACATATATTTACCTATAAGCACGTAGCAAAAGGTTAGCGTATAGTAAGTTGTAGCGGCGATTTCGACACTGGACTTGGTTATTTAGTGGAAAACTCAGAGTAAAATGGACCGCAAAAGTTTCTGAGTGCTCGGTAAAACAGGATTAGTATGGGTATCCCGATAACCGAAGCACGACATCGACCAAATAGCCTACAAAGATTTGTTGTGTAATATACATATGGCTCATTTTTACATTTACAATGTATATACATACATATATATTATGCATGTCTCATTTTTGGTGAATATTTGCACATAAATGCGTTTACCTCGTTTTTGGTATCCAATTATTATTTATAATATGTATTTGGCATAAATAGTAGATATGTACCTAGATTTAAGCAAATACCCAAAAACCAAAGTCCAACATACTTGAAACGACGCTAATATACGCATATATTTTTGTTGGGCCACTGAACTTATCTGTTAAATAGCCCCGTTAAGAATTTTATTGGAATAACATGTTTTTTATGTAAGTCATACCAAGTTAAAATGATCAAAAAGTTGTCAATGATCTTCTCAACTCGCCACGCCGCTTGGAGTCGGGAAAAAACTGTATAGGCCCCTTCCATTCGTGCAAAAATACAACACGCATACACAAATGGTTTCGTGAAGTAGGCCCTGGTTCACCCCGAACTGTAGCGCCACCTAAAGTAGAACAGAACTTTAATAGCTTCTTGCAAGGCCAATTATTTGATAGTTTGAAATTTGACTTAGATTAAGTTAGTAGTATACAGGGTCATCCAAAAAGAGGTGTAATTCACTAGCGAAAGAACTGCGTTGTAGGTGGGTCTGCTGGTTTCAATTCCTGTGTCAACTGGACTTTAAACGCATGTAGGCTAAGATTTTTATGCACAATGTGTTGAAAAGTGGTTGCGGATAGGCCAGATTCCTTTGTCCTCTCGTAATGGACACACCTGGTCCAGTCACACTTTAAGCTACAGCGGCGATATTTTGGAGTCTACAGATCACTAAAATGTCCGAGACGTTGAAATTTATCGATTAAATTTACAATATCTGTGCGAGAAGACGCTTGATGATGACCAAAGCCAGTACGAACTTTATGAAACGTGCAAATTTTCACTATATTTGAAAATGAAAAAAAGTCATCGCAATGATAGTTGAATGTTGACATTGCAGCAATGGCACGGAGTTTAAAATGACACCAATTATTATTGGATGACCCATTATTAATGCGTATAAAACAACATGGTGGTACTAAAATTCTGAAATGTTGTGAAAGTATCCGTTTTTGTCTTCATTTTTGCAAAATTCTTTGATATACTTACCCCTACCAATGAGGTAATTCATCGCACAGCTTTTTTTTTATTAACCCTCCGTTTAGAGGTGACCCAAAAGGCGGTAAGTCAAACTTTGTGGTCTGACAGACCACATTATCACTTTTGGAGTTGTGCCTATAAAATCGCGGTATGGTCTATTCCATGTGTAAGATTAGGTGTAAAATCAGTGTATAGTAAAGTTTTTATATTATGTATGTTTGTGTTGATAGATTCTTACCTTCATTGGAGAGAAAGAAAGAACAAAAAAGAAAGACGGGTTTAGTCATACTGGTAGAACTTACATTTACAGAGCGATAAGAGGCAGACGGGGCAAACATGGCCCGTTTTCGTTCAATAAATTTGGAGAAAGGAATTGTATAATAGTTAGGGAAGGGTAGTATTAATTTCGATACTCGCAGCTTTTCCAAAAATGTTCATGGCATCTTTAATATGCTGATAAAGCGATGTTTTGGATTTGACTGCCCGTAACTTTATCTGAGGTTTAACCAATTAATAGTTCAATTATAAGCTCAGGACGCTTGTTACTTCTTTTCTGTGTAAATAATCCGTTAATAAATATATATTATTTAAGAATCGAGTGCAGAAACATATACATAGCACGTTGGAAAAAAAAGTCAGTGGCCAGCGATTAGTAGCGCATTCGCACAAGTAAAATGATACCATATGGTCCATCCATTATGTCCACTCCCGCCTTTTATTTAGTGTAGTCCAATTTTTGATGGGTGTTCAGTTGAAATAAGAACAACTGACTAACTCTTGTTTGGCAAGTATGAACACAATGAGAATTTTTTGTAATGGAAACAAACAAACCTGCTATTCTATGGGCGAGTAGAAGAGGCCAGTAGTTCTAGTGGAACAAATGTTTTGTTCTTACGAACTGTGCTGTACCAAAAAACGCTATAACAATATCCATTACCACTCGTTGGTCCTGATTCATCTCCCTATCTTCATGGGGAGGTTTACCTATGTAAATTTGACCCTGCAATGGATAGCACGTATTAGAGTCATAAGCCCAACACACCTTGACACCGTATAAACACACACTCCCGCCCTAGATACCAAGAAAAATCATTGGTCGACCACAACTCGAAACAACGTTAAAATTTTACTCCAACTGTATTTTTGTTCCACGAAATATGGACAACTGTTTCAAAATATATCACATTCGACTCGCTGCCTCGAGTTTGACAAAGTCATGGGACCGTTTGCCGAAATATTTACAGAAAAAAAAAAATTACAACACAATAAGTTGCAAAATGGTCTGACAGACCACAACGCTAAACGGAGGGTTAAAAAGGGAGATCTTAGACTAGCTCTATGTTAGGAATACCTCGATGAGCCTAAAAAGTATTTCTAGTCGACCAACTTGACTTTGGCTTACAAAGGTTTACCCATCTAATCCTTACAGGGCGAAGTATGATAGGGGAATTCTCTAAATCATTCGTATCTCCTCTATTTACTGCATGGGAATATGTTTTTAAGGCACTCGAAATATTTTGCTTAGCTGATAAAGTTGCATTCGTTCATTAACTCGTGCAGTATATTCCACCCCACCGCAAGTATTAAGAAATTATCCACTCACATTTCAAATAAATTTGCATATCTGCCAAATTAGTTGAAATTTTTATTTTTCATTTTCAATTTTACATTCATTTTCATTCTTATTTTTTTTTCTTTTCCGTTTGCAGTTCTTGTCTGATTCCTTGCCCATGCCTGTGCACGCACGCACAAGGGTCTCTCTCCCAGTGGACTTCATTTTTCGTTAACTCGGAGGAGTAGAGATACACGCTTAGTATTTTCCAAATGCAGATAGATACATCAGAATACATAATGTGTTGTTGCATATCTTAAGGAATACAAAAAAAAAAATATTATTTCGATCCGTTGCAGAAATTTCGCATGATGATCCTGGGATATAGTTTCTTTTTTTTTCCATTTCAGCATTTCAGATGCGCAAAGAACCAGAAAGGATGTGCGTGACGACCAAACTGAACAAACGCGCGCTCGCGCACACACAATTTCCCGAATGGCCCAAATGCATCCGCATATCCAGCACTATATACGATATAGCCAGCACCTTTCAATGCACCTTGGATGACGACGGACGCTTTACTTCGCTAAGTCCGATTACAAGTTGCGCATGTTGGGTGCTCAACTTGTCGCTGTGTAAAACGGATGCGAGCGCGCAGCGAGCAGATACGTAACATGCGTTATATTGTAATTCTTTTGGTATTAATCCGAGAAAATTGACTGGAGCCGGCAAACAACAGCAACGTTGACCGACAAATACAACACAAGTTGAAGTTAAAAATTTTCAAGTTGGATGCGGCTGGTGGCGGCGGCACGAAAGACTTTGGTACAAGAAAATACCATCCACATGAAGCCAAATCTGGACATCGGTCTTTGGTTCTTCGGTCGTCATTCGACGTTTACCTTTAATCCTGTGGTACTCTGTACGTATATATACATATGTATGTATATGCGAACGAGTGTATTCATTTAAGGACTGATTAAGTGGTATACATGCCGCACATGCACTTACTATTTAAATAATGTTGTTGCACATGTTGCCATCTGTGTAGCAAAAGCACACACAAAACAAAGAATGGCAAATAATTGAAAGATGTACCTACACATGCACTCCGCTCCTCCAGGGAGCAAAACAAATCTCAGATGCTCCCAAAAGTGCTCGGAATGTGGAATGGGAATTCACTTTATGTCCAAATGTGTGCACAAATTGAATGATCATCGCGTTTAAATGGGATACTTTGTGTCACCTCCATGACAGGGCGAAATTGATGAATGCGCACACAGTGCTGGAACAATGCGCATGCACACAGATTACTTATGCGTTCACCATCCGTTTGAGAAAGGACGGTTCCAATAAATGTACTCATAATCGAGAAGCGAATTGCACATCTAGTGAACGGCAGATGCAGAGCCCAATTGATATTCAAACGGAGGGTAACTGCAATGGAGATTGGTGTTGAGACGGTTAAATAGATTTACGTATATTTGCAGGTGGCAGGTTGTAATTGCCTTAAAACCAAACTCTGTTGTCTTTAGAACCGGTCAGATAAGAACTTTCAAAAGAGATCGCCTTAGCTTGGCCGTTGGTATGACTCCAATTAAAAACGGAGTTGGTTACGTGACTAATCCTGAGACGTGTTCTGCAGTTAGCTCCACACTATGTGTATTTCTTTAGTGTACTAATTTAGTAGTGAAATTTGGAATACTGAAATACTAGCAGTCACCCTTCATGCTTACGAGTGATTAAGTACATTCCCATCTCAATGGCTTCGGTTGGCCTTCATCCAAGTTTCAAGACATTTAACCATTTTTATGAGTCCGGCCCTTCACTTGGATCTTCACCTATATCTTGCAATAAACGCTGGATGCGTTCCTGATCTTTTTCAAATGACATTTTTCAATTAAGTACACAAATGTATAAGCAATTAAAAAAATTACAGAACTAGTTAGGTGGGGTGTTGACAGCACCCTTGCAGATTGAACAGTCTGTCAGCGTTTAAACTTTTTTAAAACCATCTGAATCTGTATGATAGAAAACAACAGGAAGGTACTGTACCAATAACGCGTTTTGTCAGTCGCTAAGTATACTATTTTTAAAAAAAAAAGAGCTTGGGGTGTTGTCAGCACCCCACCTACTCAGTTAAAGGCTAATGATGTTGATGGAAAAATGTCAAATATTGTCGAAATCAAAGACAGTATTCCGCAAGGTTCCCTTATGGGACCGCTTCTTTTCTTTGATGCCAATAATGATCTCTTTTGAGTGTAGATCTTGATTTGTTGATTGTTTGTTGATACCACAATGCGTCAGTTCTTAAATAGAATGATCAATATGGTATACACTTCGTACATTGTATCTACCAAACTCAATTGTCTTTCAGTTAATGTGTTAATGTTAACCCTAGTACAGGAGCAAGGTCCATTTACAAGTTTTAAAACCTGGGGTAACATTTTACCCATGAATAAAAAAAAATGTAAGTAAACGGTAAATGAGGGTCAGATGTGGCAAGATTATTCACATAAAATTAAGCGTAATTCTTTTATAGATCACATTATAAAAAAAAATATTTTATGGACAAATGTTCGATCGCGATTGAATCTGGGTAGAATAGACATCTACAACTAAAAGTACACAATATTTTCACAATTGCAATAGTCCAATATGGTTCCTTTTATGTAAAATGGTAAAAGAAATCAAATTTCATACCTGAAATGCACTTTCACTTTTCCCAAGTACATATAACTTTAGCAGTTGTCAATGAAAATAGCATTAAAAACAATGCACAAGCAGATAAAAACAAAAAAAAAAAAATAAATGACAATAGCTTGAAAATAACAATAAAAAAAATAGAAAAAATATATGGGATGCTCCCAGGTCGTTAGAAACGTTAAAAAGGATTCAGGACAAAATTTGTAGTAGAAGCACAAAAATCGAGATTTGAAAACTTGGCAGAAAAAAATTTGTACGATTTTAAAATAGCGTTTGGGTGAACATAATTTTTTTAAATAGGTCGCGTAGTTTTGCTAATGTTTCTGTATACGAAAAATAAAGAAATTATAAACAAACGATGGATGATAATTAATAATCAATAATTTTAATTGAAATTCACCGCAACTACATAGTTTCGGATAATATCCACACTGAGAGAATGATATTTCGATTTCAAATTTATATGTTAACTATCTGAATGCTGCCGAGATACTTGTTCAAAGGTTTTTTAAAAAAACACAAGTCCTAATAATTAATTAAAACTATTTGTGTCACCCTATAGCAACTTGTTATCTTCACAACTTCCCATCGAAAATGTGAAAGAAATACAAACGTGTGACTCCTGAACTGACGACAAAAAAAAGACCCGCGCGCATAACTATGTATGTATATCCCGCATCAGAACAATGGCAGGAAACTTTCTAAAAATACCCATGAGGTATCAATGAAAATAAAAGGTGCACTTTGTGTTGCCCATAGCGAGTGTATTGATTTGATCTTCACTCTTTGCTTTGCATACATGTTCCAGTTCCAGATGTTTTATAATATGCAATCGGGTTTATTTTTTGCTACCTGTGCCAGTGCCCTTAAACGTTTGAGGTTGTTGCCTCTCAAATCACCATTTTATTTACTAACCTTTTTGAGAAATATTTTTTTTGTTTATTTATTCCAAAAGACTGTACGTAATCCCATTAATTAATCTGCAAAGAAACAATATTAAAAAAATATTTCATTAGAGAAAAAAATCAATTGCAGAAAAATAAAAAATTATTAATGATTTATCTCATTAAACATAACAGACAATTTAGCCGCATTTGGATACAAATGCAAACCAAACACCCAACAACTAGTTAAGATACCCATCATGCCGCGTACATCAATTGTGTCTCGTTGCTGTGTCACCGCGGTCGTAAAGATACGTATCTGCGATACATTTTCACTCTCGTACAAAGGAAAGAGATAAATTACCCGATAACAAAACCATAAAATTATCCTATAATTTCTACTTTGCTTAAGCATGCATCGCCATCTATGATTGCCTAGAGAAAGTATCTCTAATGGATGCTGAGTGTGGTGTGACAACTATACTCCCGTTTTCCTTCCCGTCGTCGCCGACACCAACTAGGTAGGTATGTATTTTGCCAAAATGAAAACATCTCATTCGCACCCAAAATAAGAAAGATACACAATCTGTGTGTTGGTTGGTCGAAGATTTATGGCGGAGCCGACTAAAAATAGACCAAAAGATTGTTCAGATGCAAATGTTGCGCAACATGTTTTTTCTTTGGTACTTCTGCCTAAATTAGGGAATTTCTTTTGCACATTTTCGAATTCAAATGCTCTAGTTTCGAAGGTATTCAAATGTCTGAAAACTAATGATCTGCAGCAGCATGTATACGCTTGCCTATAAAACGACAAAAAAGGAATAAAAAAACGATTGCCATCTACTCTACGTATGTATATCCATTCCTTAACCCAGCAAGGAGACTCTTTGCTGTTTCTGTTTCCCTCAATTAACTCTGTCGCCGGTGAAGATTTACACGCGCAGCTCAATGGTATAATCTCCGTTTGAGCGCGCGAATACACACCTCTTACCGCTTGGATATTTTTTTGCCATCCATTGGTCTTTTTTCTATAAGCCGCCTTCGATAAAAAGCGTTTAAATTTTTTATTTGACATTTTCCCACCTTTAATGTCTGCACGGGCTGCCAGTTAAACTCAGGTGTCTGTACCTACTCCGTTTGCACAAATGGAACGAGAGAAAAGACAGAAAAAAACACTGGTACGACAATAAGTGGTCCCAAATGCATTACACTCTCGCAAAGCCGTTGCGGCTCAGTGCTACTTGCAAGCTAAACCTCCCTCGTTAAACAGATTGTTGTGTGGTTTGAACTCCAAAACGCGAAGTTAGTAATAATGCAATATTATTATTATTATTTTTATATGAAAGGGTGCCGTTGTGGAGTGACACATGTATGCACTTGGTTCGACACCATGTTGAAAACAATCGCGGTACAAAAATTGCTGCGTCCCTCTTAGCCTTCCCATGCCGTAGGAGGTCTGTCTGTGGGTTTCTTCTAGATTTGGATGGGACCCTTTTATGTGCGCATGCAGTTGGATGATTCTCATTCTGAAACTTTATATGGTTTTATTGGCATGTTTTTGGGTACGTATCTGTATAGTCTCACCTTTTGTGGGTCTTGAGATATAATAATGATGGTTGTGTAGAGGAAGCAAGGTGAACTGTGGAGGGATAAAGTCAGTTGGGAGACTAAGGATTCTTTGCGGAGATGTTGGATTTTGATAATTTGCTGGAATTGAGCGTCAAAAGGTCATCCACTTTGGCACCAAGGTTTCACACCAGGGATAGGTTGAAATGTTACACACTCGGTCGGTGGTGGCTGGAGTGATAATTGGGTAATATTACGCAACAGCAAGTCAAAATCATTAAATGAAAACGTGGTAGGCTATGAAAAAATACATTTCAAAAAAAAAAAATTGTGTAACAACAGAGAGAATTAAAATATTTAGTTTCTAAGGAGTTTTGTGTAGGGTGTCAGACTTGGTTAAACGTTTGGCTTGTCAAAGCCGCGGAACGAAGGACCTTTAACCATGCATTTATAATGACTGAGCTTGCCACAGAAAGGTGCAAGTCCCAGGTGAACAGCTTTACTTTGTTGTGAATGACTAAGAATAGAAGCGCTTCAGATTAATAATCACTTCGTAGACCTTACTCTACAGCTTAACCTGGCAATTAGATTCATCCTCTACGATCTGTGCTCTTAAGTGAGTTGAATGTACTTTTAAGTCTAAGAAACCTTTCAAAAAATAATGACCCTGGGCCTGAAGTATGTTCCTTTAAGGAGCTATGAATTTATAACTACATAAATAAAATGTACACTCGCGTGTCAGCCATTTTAGTCTGGTAATAAAACTGGCTTCAACAATGGTTTACAGAGAATAATAATAATTGTTCAAATTGTTCAAAAAAAAAAAAACTTCGCAACCGGAAGCCTCAACAACATTTACATAATGTATAACCTCGAAAAGGACATGTTTACCTTTAAGCACACCATATTCCGAGAAAACTACTCACGTGAATATCCAATCTGTATCACAACGCGCAACATCAGCCGCATACTTATTTCCTTATTTCTATTCCAACGGCGAGCTTTGGTATAAACAATTTTTTTTGTTTTTAAATGAACAACAACACAATTCAATTAGAAAAACAAAACTGAGACATCCATTAGAAACCTCTTTTGTACATTGTACATGAAATTCAAATACTCCAAATTTATGCAAACCATAATCAACAGAGCTTTCCCAAAAGAGAGCTCCAAGTCGAACCGGCCAGATTTTCGAAATACCTATCATCGTGGATGGCTTGGTTGGCAATTCCGTCCCGTTTTCGACGTCGCCAACACTCACGCCCCATTGTCTACTCAAGTTAACACACAAAAACAAAAACGCCCAAATAACAACAAACAATTTTTGATATCAAAATTATGTGCGAACATTATACAAACACTCCGTGAGGTGAATCGTTACGGTGTCAAATTATCTTACCTACCACATCGCGATCGTGATACTATTCAAATTCGCGTTTTATCGCATTTGAATTATTCACCGCCACCACCACTGTTCACCCACAATAAAACTCGCGGCTGTAAGGCGGCATGGCTGCACATGGCACCGCACCGCACCGCACCGCACTCACACAGTACTTGAAGAAAAACTGATGAGGTTATCTGTGTGCGGATCGCTTGCGATTTTGCGATTTACGATTCGAGTGCCCAAACGGGTTGCACCTTGAAATTAATTTCGGTGAACATCCTTATTAGTGGCAGCTTTGCGGGGCTGTCAATGATTTTCGTTATTTTTTGTTTGTCTCTTTTGCGTTTCTGGCTTGAGGCAAAACTACAACTACAACAATTATGGACTCGCTAGAGCATTCACCTGCTTGCTACTTGCCAACTCCCATTTGTCTGTTTGCGAATCATCTAATGCCGGATGCACTGAACCAAAAAGGTACATGATATAAATGAAAAATTTCATATTCTAAATGAAAAAGTTCATTAAAATCGAGCTAAACATCAAATTCTTACAGAACATGTATCCCCGTTCATACGTTTATGAATATATTCATACAACTATGTATCGTTCATAAAAATTAAGAATCTATGCATAAAATTAATGAATGACATTCATAAATTAGCACGAGCACACGAAGGAGAAGAGAGACAGACAGATGAAAAAAAAGCAGATCGGCGTAATGGTAGGAAACTCATTTGTAAGGTTTCAACTAGCTCTATGGGTTGGTGTCTAGGATAACTGGAGAGTCTTTTTTTTTGTGCTTGCATGTTGCATATGTTTCACAGAAGTTTTTACAGATGTTTCTTCTTATTATAGTTTTTGTGTGGTGAATTCTTTCAGCCATGCTATACCTTATATCCTCCTACTGCCAGTGTTATGCCTTCTCGTAGTAGTAGGTTTTGTTATTAACTTCTGAAACTGTTCAAATTATTTTATTTTTTTTTTATTGAAATAAATACTTACATAAATTCTGGATTTGAAACGCGGACCTTCTGCGTGACAAGCGACGTCGCTACCACTACGCCAAAGCCATAAAGTAAATACGAATGCGTTGTGTGTATAACTATTTACACATTCGAAACCTTTGAGTATGTATCTATACTTACAGTTTATGAACAAAATACATATCCCTTATGAATCGGTATACTGCTTATGACTTGATACATACTTTTTGAGAATAGATACACAATGCGTATGAATCTATGCATTCATTTTCTTTTTTTCTTTAATTCAAAGATTATTTTCATTAATCCAATGTATTTATTCTTAAAACTCGTGATGGACAGTTGTATGAATAGTTCATACGCTTATGAAAAAATTCATTAAAAATAAGAATCAGAGCTCATACCCGAAATTTCTCATACAAATATTTTTATAAACGCGATTTCATACAAACAATGAATCGTTCAAAAGAACATTTTATTTTTTTATGATTTTGTACATAAGATCAATGAATTTTTCTTAAAAATGAATGAATTTTGCTGTATGAATGCCGTTCATTGATATTATGTACGATCATTTTTTCAGTGTGGGGGAGGTGGGAGGTGGTTGGTTTGGCAAACAAAATTTTCAAGTCTACAAATGTCCGAATGCAAATTTTGAAATTCGTTTCTTATTACTTTTGACCATCTAACAATGCAAAGTGTTTTCAAAGATTTTGCGACTAAAATTAAATTCAATTCAATTGCGCGGTTGAATGCTTAAATTACGTTCTGCTATTGTGACAGGTGGGTGGTCAGTCGGTGTGTGTTAATTTCGAATTTGAATGAAGTTCACATTTCTTTTAACAACATTCGAGTTTTATAGCGAAACATGAGAGTTGTTCTATAAAAAGCTCTCTTACTCGGAAGCAGTAAGAATCGCGGATTTCCTTTTCTATGAGGTGGCTAGAGACCCCCAACGTAGGATTTACTCGTACTTTCGATCAAAGAAATTAATTGGATTTTAATGTTTCGCCTGCGAATGTGAGTGACAGCTGAAGTCGTTAAAAAGATTAATTGACAAGCGTACTGAATTAATTAAAATCATTAAATGAGATATCAAATCGCATGCGAGATGTGGGTAGTCACAGTCAGCACTGCCTGCTGTCTGATTTGATATTACGTACGCAGTGTGATAGGAAAATTGTGATTTTCCAATTGGAAAAACATGTAGTCCTGTGTACAAGATAAGTTGAAAAAGCATTTCGAAATCTTATTCGTACGCCATCTAGCGTTTATGCATAGTTGTAATCTGAATAAGGATAATAGCAAAGACACAACCCGTGTCCTTTTGAAAGCTCTGGTGGTTCGTAGGTATTCTGTAAAGTGGCGCTTCTGTCGTTATGGAGAAGGACATTTTTGGTTATGATAGCAAGGATGTTAGCTGTAGAAAGAAGTTACAGAGGACATTTTTCCCTAAGCATTATTACTAATTTTTTTATTCTAAAATGTGCTAGTGATAAATTTAAGGCTGTGGAAGACAAACAAGACTTTGATATGGCGCATTATCTATAGGCGTGTTTTTTTTCAAATCTATATAGGCTAAACATGTTTCCGCAACATATTTTCAATGTAAAATACAACAAAACCTTAGCCTGGATAATTATCCTGTCTTATTTTTACATGAAGAGCTTTTTCGAAGTCTATATAGGTTACAAAAAAAACACGCCTATAGATTTAAAAAAAAAAGCGCCTTATGATACAAATAATTAAAGCAAATAAAAAACCTTTGAATCATAAATTAGAGCTTTTGATAAAAGACTTTTACAGCGACTATCTTGGCCAATTTATACCAGATATCTTTCACAGATGTTTAAGTATATTCATGTTATTCAGTTTTTGTTAAACGGTGTACATATATTTTCTGTTCCATAGGTTGGGTTGGGTGGCTATCCCCACCGCATTCGGTTTGATTCACTTAGACCAAAGTAGGTCCATTGTCTTGTCATATGAGCCGATTCTTTTTGGTACTCTTCGAACCATTGAGGAAATGTCTTGTAGGTTAATAAAGAAATATTCTCCCAGAATATTTTATTTGTGCTAATTTTTAGCAGGCTGTAATTTTTACGTGAATCTACCTGAGGTCAAGTCTACTTAGCGTGACTACACTACACACATCAAGGTTACGCCATCTTTCATTAGCTTGTTGCAGTGCTTGCGTATAGATATTTTGCTTAATTGTTTCTATTGGTACATGGGGCTTACTTTCTGTGGTGAAACTCTCCAGTTGTGTACTTTTTATGGCTAGTTCGTCTACTTCACAGTTTGGTATATCACTATGACTCGATGGCTCGATATCTCGTTTAGAAATACGCGGCAGTGCTTAACTAATTTTGATCTTGAATTTTGTGATTCGAGTGTATTTATAGCTGCTTGGCTATTGGTGTAAATGAAAATGTGCCGATTGCACATTGATTTCATCGACAGCCACTCAGCGGCTTCAAGAATAGCCATCACCTTCGCCTGGAAGACGCTACAGTGCCTGGAAGTTTTAAGGAAAGGTCCACCTGTCTTGGATCCATTCGTGTAGATATCCATTACAGATTTGTCATTCAGACAGATATTTCCTACCCATTCCTGTCAGCTGGGATATTGAAGTCTAGGAGCGGAGTCATATAGTCCGTAATTCCATTATTTACATTATTCATTGAGAGTATTCTGGCGTACCCTAAGTTAGAAAGTTCCCTTTTTCTGTTCCTAAATACCTACAGCAAAATATTTGTAATTGGCAGTACCAACTAAAATAAGAATGAATGAATAATGCCTACACAGACCAAACTTTTGGTGTTCTGTAATTATTACAGAGACGAGATGGCACCAGGACATTTAACTAGTCGAAAAACTTGGATATTCAGCTCAGTAACAAGAAAGACTGGAGCAGCGAATCTTGTATCTTCAGGCTGAGTCCTCATACGATTAAATGGTACACGGATGGTTCAGGAACTGAGTAAAAACTTTTTGAGCCCATGGGCAGTTACACCAGCAGCTTTCAAGCTGATATCTGTGCTCTTGACAGGTGTGCCCAACACAATCTTGATAAGCGCTACAACATACGCAACATAGCAATAATGGCAGATAGCCAAGCAGCTATCAAGGCAATATGGATTACGGTTATTGACGCTCTATTGTGTTTTCTCGAACAAAAGCATATGTACGAATAAGAAATAAATACCCATTAAAACCAAAAAACAGAATGAAACGATACAAAATGTCCTTCTTCCAGACTCTTTTCCAATGTCTCTAAATAATTCCAAAGATTAGACTAAGAAGAATATCTTGGACTGGGAATATATGTATTCATGTCGTGAAACGTCATTGTTTCGCTGTCAATTTTGTGTTCAATACATTCTTAAACGCCGATACCCATACCGTCCAACTATAAATATGCACACCACATACTTACATACCTACACATAAATATATATTGGTTAGCCAAAGAACAAAACTATCTCTAGCTATTGCAAGTTTAACCGATACTACCTGGTTGTGGAATTCACTGGCATATTGATTTGGTCCGTGTGTTTGGTCAAGAGGTAAACAAACTCCAATAAAGCTATTAAAATATTAGATTGAATCAGAGCATCAGATGATTTTATTATAATCCCACCGTATATCAATACATTATACATCCCTGATCGCTCTCTGACTTTGTGTATTATAGCTGATGTATAGCTGTACTGTAATTGAACCTTCTCAATTATAGAGTTGTTTGCTCGAAAAGTAAGAAAACATTCTCATCAAGTAAGTATATGACGTGAGCCAGGTATGATTGCTACATAGAAAATGCTAGTAGCTAGAGACTACCCAGAACTATAATAATACTCTCTACGCTACGAACAGCTATGATGTAGGAACATACAATATCGGACGATCTTAGTGATTATAAATACAAGATCGCTAATAAGTTTCAACTCTTTTTTGTTTAAAGCCCAAAAGATAAAGTGCTGCTTCGTTTTAGATCTTAAAATCCGAACACGATGTCAAATGACGGGAACGCACGAAAAGAAAAAGGAATTTAATTCTTAAATATTAATTATTTATATATGCATGCAATTAAATAAGCATTCACAGTTGAAATTGTTATTCCTATAGGTTGAATTCATCTTTTACCCGAAATCGCTTTTTATAAAGCTGTAAAGTTTTTCCAACTCCGTAATATTTTCTCCATTGAATATGTCAACCTACGATAACACGAAATATACTTCCGAAATCTCGCTTTTGCCTGTCAACTTGACACAATGACATAATAAATCACCAGCGTTGTGGTATGGCAGTAGATTGCATCTCATGATATGCTCGCACCGCCAACTAACGGTAGGCATTCAAGTAAATGTGGTATTCATAATACCATCATACCTGCAGCCACGATCATCAAGTTATGAATTTTGATTAGCATATAATTGAAGACATGGCATAATCGCCCGATGGTTTTCACTGCATGGCAGACTGACGTTGCCACCCCGCCTCACTCAGGCATCTATTGAAAGTACAAGTACGAGTATCTCATGTGTACAAGTACTTGCAAAACGTAATAAAAACCAAAATACTTGCTGCGTATTTTATAGATATACTCCTTCAATCTGCAAACCTGTTCCCGTCACCCGTTTAACCAGCTTTAGGATTCACGCTCCTGAATACCGATTTGGAATCCCCTCCACCACTACCCAGACCAAGCTCACCCTAGGTGTAGTCTCTATCGCTGTCTTTTGATCGATGCCGCGTAGAAAAACAAAGCTACTGGATTCTTATCACAGCAACGTATAGGAAAATTTTCAATGACATATACGGCTGTTGTTGTTGTTGCGGGTGCCTGGTGTTTAGTATATAGAGGTCGTTGCGGTTGTGGCATATTAGATTGTCGCGTGTATACCATATTTGTAGGACCTTAGAGTATGAAGTTTTCGGACGCATGAGCTGTTTAGTATATTTTTGAATATATTTTGTTTTGGAAGGCCATTCAGTGGTGCGGTATATCCAGCTAGCCACGCAATCGGCACATGACATTTTTTTCTCATTTTGTTTTCTAGTCCAAAAGTGTTTGAAATTCCAGCCGCAGGAATACCTCATTAACTTTTCAAGTCAGGAGTACAGAACGTTTTTTTTTTCTTGGCTTAGATTGAATTTTTGAAAAAAAAATTTGTTGACAGTAAACAACAATAGGTACACGTGAGCTAGTGTACAAAAATATTCGTTCCCGTATGTCAAAAAAGGGGGAACAAATCTGACAGCTGCCAAGCATAGTCGTACTCGTATTGATTCCAGATCTTTAAATTTATTCAGCACAGGCGCTACCAACTTTCATAAAATGAAAACCCAACCATTTTATGGGAAAAATCTATTATGGAAAATAGCGTCACGTGAATACTGAAATGCAAAAATCGATGACATAACCGCCGACAAAAGTCTTCTTCGTCGTTGTTATTGTTGTCGTCGTAAACAAATTTTTAAACAGTGTAGTCACTTGGTTTGTTTTGAAAGTCTTGAGGCGCTCTTACACTTGGCAGAAACGAGTGGCAGAATAGTGGCACGTTTGAAACGTGATCTAATCGTAAGTTTTATTTATTTTTAATTTGGTGGGTGTTGTTTATTGCATTATTCAAATGCTTATTTGTCTTATTTTCTTTTTAAACAAATTCTATAGTGATGTGATTGATATGAGTATTTTGGGGTTTGATATTACGATTATGTCGTGTTTTATGCCTTAAGGCGGATATAGATTTTGTCAACAGACGGAATTTTAACTAAATTCTACAATAAATAAAATAGTAAACAGAGCACTTATTGACTGTAAAATAAAATATTGAAACAGCGTTATATCCATAAAATGAGACCTGCTACCTTTAGCTATGCGATAGCACATAGCACATAATAATTTTTCTGAAAATGTTAAAACAGACATAGCTAAACGTCAACTCAAAAAGGGTAATCACTTCGGATTCGGAGAAGAGGCATCTTTTTGGATATAAGAGAAAGAGAAATAAATAGGACAGCAAGAAGGCAATAAATAGAGTTCTCCCAGAACACAAGGCAACAAGTGTGTTATATTGTTCCCTTAAACTATTCACTAAACAATTTTATTTTAATTGGTCAGAAAAGAGTATTATTATTTTAATTTCCAAGATGAAGTTTGACCGAATAATTAAGGCTGACTTAAACGACAACTTAATTAATCTGAATCCAGCGAATATTTATTCGTTGGAAAACAAGATCTTCTTTTTTTTTCTTTAGGTGGCGCAACAGTTCGGGGTGCCTACAGTTTTTTACCGACTTCAAACGGCGAATTGAGAAGCTAATCATGACAAATGATACTCCTTGAATGACTGGAATGCACAGTAGTCCGAATCACTAACCACTATGCCACGGTGCTCAAAACAAGATCCAAATTTTCATTTAAAACTTGAATACAAGCTGAATATGTACATATCATTAAAGTTTATACAATACTAGATAGTCAGAGGAGAAGTGTGCGCCAATGTCATCCTCGAATCGAGAATAAAAGGTGTCCTCATCCATATACTCACGAATAGCTAAGCAGCTATAAAAGCACTAAGCTCAAACCTGATTGACTCCAAATCAGTCCTGAACTGCTTCAATACTCCCGAACACCTCTCCCATAGAATCAAAATCAAACTTTGGTGGGTGCCCGGACATGAGAGTATTGATGGAAACGAACTAGCTAGAATAGGTTCGGTTGACTCCTTTATCGGCCCTGAGCCGTTTTGAAACATTCCACACTCAAAAAAACAACATGTGTGTGTCCTATTCTGAAAATACCCACGATCTTTGTCAGGCTAAAAGAGCTCCTAAACCTTCCACAATAAATCCATAATACAGATACTCCTCAGTAGAAATGATATCAAGAGATTAGTGGAATTTCTAACAGGGCGTTGCCATCTTTAATATCACCTAAGCAATGTATGTCTCATTCAGGAGACTGAATGTCGTCTCTGCATGGAAGGCGACAAAGTTGCGGAACATGTGTTATTCTATGTGACAAAATTTCCACAAAGAAATCTTAACTCCCATGCAAATTCACAAAATCTCCACCAGTGAAAGCCTCAACTTCATCAAAAGAGTTGAACCTCTTCTGGTTCCATAAACCGACTTTGCAGTACTAAAGATCTTTTAAGTCGCGGCGCCGTCGGCAACTGGCGGGTCAGAACCTTTAGAAAAAAAAACAGACCTGAGGCGGAATATCGCGAAGAACAATATCCATTGTCCGCTGGAAAGAAGCTTTCTTGTATTGCCGGACATATAGTTTCATAAACAAGCAAAAAAAGAAGAGCGTCTGCAGAATGGATGAATGAAACCTAGCAAGAGAGAGTTTTAATAAGATAGTATACGTAATCTTGTAGTAACAACAAGCGATAGGTTTACAATAGCTTAGACCTTAGAATATCATACCTAATAGGTTGATCGGCATCGGATGATGTACATTGATTTTGTAGAATATTTTTAGGTTATGGGCTTTCGCAAATATTGTATTAAGAGACACAAATCATTTCACTTTCTATTGCTGATACGAGTATATTCCCCAACATATTCATACAAGTTATAATCTGCCTTAAGAGCATCTTATCGTGTTGGTATAGCGCGTAGTTTAAGTATTTGTTGGGTTCAAGGTTGTAGAAGGTTATCACGGGTAAAACCCACCGACGAATTATAACGATGTCGACATTTTTTTGCGTTCTTGAGACGCACTAAATTAACTATTCTATATATAATACTAAATTGCGTATGTCTTTTTTAATTTAAACGCCGAATGCCGTCATATGAAAAACTAGGGACTTTTCACATCGGATGATGAATTTGTATTAGCATCTCCTTTCTTTAACATACTTACACTTTTTGCGTTACTTTAGTCAGATACATATATGAGTATGCCACACCACAACCGTGTACTCGTTTTTATGACTCTCTACCGCCTAACAAGTCATAATATTTTCATAACCAGTTACATCACTTTCCACACCCTCGATTGGGCAAATTTCTACGAACTGCAGCTGCACTAAGCATTAAGGATGTCTGAGCAATAACTAGAAAAACGTGCTGATTACCGGACGACATAACTCCGTCCCGACACAGAGTTCCTTATTGAAAATAAATACCCATTGGAATTAGTCAACCCAACTTTTGTTTTCCTTATGCATTTGGAAAGTGTAGAATTTATAAAATTGTATATTCAGATTCACACTCTCAGCTCCACACCTAAGCGCCACGAATGAGATTAAAAATTCAAGTCTCGCGCCTTCCTTTAGCAGCGCAATTTTGATTAAATTGACTTGCACCACACAACCATCTCTTTTTGTTTTTGTTGATCCGTTTTTGGACTACCTCAAAGTGTGACCAGAAAAGAAACTATACAAATTGACAGTGTGGTCAAAATATTACTTGCCGTAGGTACAGGCATGCATATAGATACTCGCGTACTCATATCGTATCTAGGGATCGTAAATAATAATAAAACGCTATGCGATAAGTTTACATTAATATGACATGATGTCATTTTGTCAGACTCTAGGACCGCGTTGGGAATCTTAAGGAGTTGCTGGGGGTATTTTTACGGATTTTCTTATGAAATAGTATTTTGAGCGCCACGTCAATAGTGATAGTGGGTGGCAGTTGTCGATGGGTAAATATTATTCAGGACGTGGCATATGAGATACTAATGGTTTATTGTTGCATTCGGAAAGCGTGATATCCGTTTGCTTTCTAACGTCGCGGTGCATACTTGTATGACGTATGCGTATTGCATTTGGTATTTCATTGCGAATTTCTAAGCAATTAGCATATTTTATTTGATTTTTTACCGCATGGCATAGTTGGTTTGAGAAAGCGAAACGACGAGTTTGTCATCACGTATGCGTATGCAACAATTAATTGAATTGGGCTCGCTGTAGCCATTTTCAAGAATGAAGCCTAATGCTAGGTTACCACGTCCAGGTCGTTTTGAAATTGACAAACGACGTAATTTTACGTCAATTCTAAAATTGGCAAGTGGAAATAATGAAAAACAGCTTATTTATCATTATTTCCAATTGCCAATTTTCTAATTTACCTTAAAATACGTCGTTTTACAGATTCAAATTGACAAGTGGAAACCTAGCATAAAGCCATACGTACAAGAAATCGGAATATAAAGAGGGGAACAAATTACACTTAAAATTTCAAAACAACAGCCAATCTCAAAATAACAGTTTATTTATTATGTAAGTATGTATGTATATCAGACACCCTCTAATAATTTTGGGAAGAATTCTAAATTATTATTTTGAGTGAATTCGTGGCTTGGCTTTAAATTTCCATCACAGCTGCAATACAAACTGCAAATCGTGGTTGATAAATATTCGAAAATAATAAATCTTCTGCTGAAGTTCCGAATTTATGACCTAGGGCTTTTAAAGAACAGCGGCAAAGGACTCTGTACTATTCTTATAGAGATCCAAATGGATAATCTAATAAGAACGGATGTAACCTCTCCACTTTTGATTTTAGCACATCGTACAAATCTTTGTCAAACAACACAGTAACTCGGCATACAGACACTGCAGTGTTCCCGGACCGGCCAAAAACGGCAAGCGGCACGGAGTCTGGTATCTACTGTGTGAAACCAGATCTAAAAGTGTCCTAAAAACTCCCGGATACTTGCAGCGTCTTTCAGGGTAACGATATTGATATTTACATTGACAGCTAGGCTGTGGTTACGGTGCTTGAATCGTGCTATTTTAGGTGTCTGGTCACTCTGGGACAGAAGGCAACGAGTTTGCCGATGAGTTGTCAAGGAAAGACGGGAGGGGGCGGGGAAGCACTACCCGAGGCGGTGGAAGTTGCTCCACTGCTTTGCAATATGAAATTAAAGGTAAATGACAGTTTCACAAGAAGGACGGACCACAGATGATTTGAGTTAGTTGGACATAGGGTTTCTAAGGCTTTTTGGCCGGCGCTGGACGGTAAAAGGACTAGAGAAATCCTAAGACTCAGCAGGGCACAAATCAACACAAATAGGAATATTGCCTCCTGGGCAAATACGATAAGAGGCTCGGACTCTAGACATGGATATTTGCAGATACTGCAACGATATAAGTAGGTGTAGCCGAGGATGTCACACATATTCTGTGAGAATGTCAGGGCATAGCACGCAGTGGCAGGAACAATTCAGGCTCCTACCTTAGTAACCTGGAGAAGTTAGGCCAAATATACTTAGAACTTTGAGAAAATTGTGGCTTTAAGGAAATTATGGCGGCTTAGGTGCCATCCTCAGATGGATTCTTATTGGATCGCGATGGGCCCACTCTGGTAGCTAGTGTTTAGGAATGGCACAGCCTCTTAACCCTTTTCAACTTAACTTAACCTAACCTAACCCAACCTTACTCACTTAAATATTCTTTTGATGGAGCGATAGCAGATTTAAAGCAGAAAAAAATAGAAATAATCCAAGAAACATCACAATCACATGGATTAGTCATTTCCAAAAGTCCACATGTCTACAGCCCAGGATATAATTTCGTAGCACCTCAGAACAAGGGGGACTGGACCGACCACTGATAGGGAAAGTGCGAAGAGAATGCGCAGAAGGCAAATCGAGAGCTTAAAGAGTTTTAATTTTTACGATGTAAATAATGTCTACGATGTAAAATGGTTATTATGAATCTGCTTATCGATTGTATTATTACGGCTATCACCTCACATTTCTCCCCTTCCCATACTTTTTCGTTATTATAGGCACCTACATAGGTCTATCAATTGCAACTGCGCCGTTATCTAGGGCACCTAAGTACTGGGAAATTATCAAATGTCAAAATGCATACATATGTACATCCTTAATTTCTTTCAAATGCATATACATTATATCCATACATACAAAAGCCAAGCTCTGAAAACTCATTTAAATTAACTTCAATATATGTATGTACATACCTACCACACTGCCAAACACAAACAGATAAAACGAAAAGATTAATGATTGAGTGTATAAAATTTGTCAAATTTATTTCCTCCTCCACTTAAGGCTGATGTGACTGTCCACGTCCACGTCGCCGGTCTATAGTCACCCCTCCACTCCAACAATCACCCGCACTCTTCAGCTAAACCTGTTCCATACACATTGAAATGTGGACTTCAGGGTGAAGTTCATTTTTCATTCTCAGAATAATAACAAATTTCTATATGTGATATGATTTCGTATGCCGACGGACATGGCACTTATTTAATTTATAAACTATCCAAACACACACATACATTCGCAGACATCGTGTGTGCATGCAGGGCATCCATTTCAAATGCATTTAACAGAAAGAGATAGATAGAGAGTAAAAGCAACCCTTAGTGATAGAAATAGAAATATGGCTCTCCGGCAAGGTAATTAATCATTTCTGGAGACGGTGTTAAATTGGAACACACACACATACATAAAAGGCAGACAGAGAGAGGAAAAAAATCCAACATGTCTACCAGGGCATGCCGCACAAATGTGATACCCTTTTTTGCCAAACACGAAAAATGCCGTCCACCACCCTCTTAAGGATAGTGATACGAGTGTACTCGTATCCATACAGAAAACACAAATGATGTTCCCTCCTCCTAACATCGTGTTCCTGAATTAGAATCACAACGAAGTGTCGAGTGAATTTACCTACTTACGAGCAAACAATGAATCTCAGAGTACGGTAGGCAATTTTCCATATGAATGGGATAAAGGATACTAACTACACACACACGTGTATGCGCGCGAATAAAACATTCAACCCCATCTCTGGAATGGAAGCTCAAATTAGATTCAACTCCTTCCGCCATGATTTGAGGAAGCCGCATATGTTACTCGTGGTGTATACGAACGAGTATGTAGGCTTCTTTGCAGACAACGAGAAGGACATTGCTGCTGCTGCTGCTCTCCGATATAATAAATGGGGTGTCATCTACCAAGGGGTGAATTTTGAATGACCTTGGCATCGGCAGCGGGAAACAAGAACAGAATCCTCCTTCTCCCCGCTAAAGTAAGCAGTTTGTATGTAGCAACGGGAGCAACAGCAGTAGAGTAGCAAAGTTCGTTTGAGTACGATATTAATTGTGAATTTATATGTATGCTAATACAGTAGGCGCGTCACCACCACATGTACATGTATGTAGAGGGTGATATGAGGAACACCTTTTTCTGTGCGGCGACCCCAGAGCCCGTTCTGAAAAAGGACCCCAACCGGTTTCATATTCTACACAATCACGTTGATCTTCTTCCTTCCAGCATGACTTTTTAATTAGGGAAATTAGTTTTCCTCTCTGTCTCCTTCTTTCTGCCTGTGTATGTAGTTTGTATTGCAGAATCACCCCGAGACAGGACGACAGCATGTATGGATGGCACAACGGAGGCACTCAGAGGAAACGCGCCGAGGACAGATTGAGAATACGTCCATGGTTAGATGGATGATGATTGGAATGCTTGATTGGCAAAATGTGTTTGGGGATAGTAATGGGATTGGGGTTTCATGAATGTCAAATTAGATTTGAAGGTTTTTTTTTTAATTTTTTTTACCAGTTTGAGGACAAGCAGTTTTTATCCCAAGATGAAAAAAAAAATGTAGGTACTTAGCAAGTTAAACTGCATGAAAGAATTAGAAAAGGTTTGTATTTGACATTGTATTTACCTACACACCTTTAAAGCAAAAATCAAGATATTTTAAAAGCTTCTAGATAGAGCCCACCGAGAGTTTCAAGTGAAGTCTTTGGCCCGAAAGTACAGCTTCCTGGCAATGACACAACGAAGCTATGGCTTTGCATTTTTTTGTAACAATAATAATAACCCACAGTTCTTCCAGTTGATCAAACTGTTAATCAAGATGACTATGCGCTTTGTAACTAATGTGAGTCCAGAAGAGAGCTGCTAGCTTCCACAAGAAAAAAAAGAATATAAATCCAGCGATCTTCCAAATAATTAAAAATAAAGTCTGGCTAACTATCGAGAAAAGAGCGCAGTGTACAGCGTAGGAAAAACAACTTACCTAATGTAATTAAGTTAGTCGCATAATTTCACTCATTTCTCAAGACGGATACGAGACAAATAAGACTGTTTTAGCTGTATATATCGTTAGATATTTCTATTTAACAAACTGCAGATGGATTAATAGTAACACAAGACCTTCATTATGTGTTCCAGAAGATCCAGCAAATATTTAACTCGCATTTCCCCCTTAAAGGCTAATATGGTACTTATTCGAGTGAAGCTACATTTTAAATGCTCTATTTTCCAATATATTTCTGTTAACGAATGCTTAGAGCTGACAGCTTATATCACTGTCGTTATTTTGCATTTCAATGAAAATTTTGCTACAAATTTTTCTTGTTCAAATATTCCTTCCAATAGCTGACAAAGCGGCACTCTTTTACGATCTGTCAACATTTTGGTCAAGAAAATGTACTCGTACTATGGAATTATCTGGCAAGATCTAAGGTATTGTGAAGACATTTTTTCCGAAACAAAAATGCATTGATCTGCGTACGCCTTGGGCAAAACCGTTCTCTTCAGCCTTCGGAGGCATATTGTATTTGAGCTTGAGCAGCGTAGTTACTAGATATTAGCAAACGTTCCTAATTATGCGAATATACAAGTACATATATAACAAACAACTGAAATACAAGCCGGGCTTGGTTTCGTCAAGTTTCGTTCATTTACACGCGGTGCATTAGTATTTTTATGTATGTGCTTTTAACCTTTAAATAGGTAGGTGAGTTATAGTAACGGAAGTAGGTACCTAGGTGGGGGTGATGGCAACACCCCATCATGATTTCACTTTATTACGCTTAGCTTTCCTCTAGTAAGTGGTTATATAGTCAAATTGTCATTATGATATCATTCTGGGATAGAACAATGTTAAAAAAATTAACTTTAAAACCCCTTGATAGAATTTTAGTCGCCCTTTCCAAGATATTACTTTCGATATTAATTATTGAAATTATTTTTTGTTTTAACAAATTCGCTATCATCTATATCAATTAAGTCCGGCTCTTCACTTGAATCTTCACTTATATCTTGCAATAAACGTTGGATGTGTTCCTGATCTTATCAAATGACATTTGTAAATTAGGTACACAAATTCAATCAATTAAAAAATTACACAACTGGGTAGGTGGGGTGTTGACAGTACTCTTGCAGCTTGAACAATCTGTCACGGCTTACTTGAGCACCTTAACGTTTTAAAAACCATCTAAATCTATATAATAGAAAACAACAGGAAGGTACTGTACCGACAACGGGTTTTGTGAGTCGTATTTTTGAAAAAAGGGCTTGGGGTGTTTCCAGCACCCCACCTTCCCAGTTAAAGGTTAACAATCGGTAATCTAAAAGAAGATTGCTATGTATAATAACGATTGCGAGAGGAAATAAAACGTTCATTTTCGAAACAGAAAAACACGTCGTTAAGTTGGCAGATGCAATTCTGAAAACATTATAATTTTGTGTGTTTTTCTTCTTAACATGTCGCCACAAACGTTCAGCAAACTAAATAAAGTTGTTCATTTATTAATTTTTTTAGTTCGAAAGAGATCTACCTAATCTATCTAACGAAAGATGGGAAAGCATGGAGAAAAAAAAACGATTTTTCATTTTTCCCAGATGATTGTTGTTTTGTCAAAAATAATCAAAAAACGCGTACGTAAATGTTTTTATTAACTTAAGTTTCTTATAAGCAACATACAACTACTAACATCTTTGGCTAGTTTCTATGTTTTTGTCGAATAAACCTACCTCACTCCATCTGCATAGGTATTTGAAGCATTTTATTATTAGAAATCTTTACTTTTCTATTTTTATAACCCTCTTATATCCGAGTCTATACAGAAGGCCCATTTGCAGACTGCATTTACCCATGCACACGTCTCTATATGTAAATACAATTCAAATAGCTATACTGTGCTCACTAAGTTCAGTCACCTATCCTCCTGCGTGTTACCCTTCTTCTTTTTCGTTGTCGGTCGTCGTTACTGAATGTGCATCGACTGTGATATGCCAGAATGTGTGCCCTTAAGACAATGATTAATAGTTAAATCGATAACTTATTTCGCTTTGCTAGCAACAACTGCACATGGATTTTCATGTTACAAATAGGCAGCGAGGTATGTACGAGTAGGTATGGTATACTATGTGCATATTCATGTCTATTATACGAGTATCTACAATGAAAGTTTTGATAAAGCTCTATTATAACTTGAACTTCAAACTTCCAACTTTAAATAAATTTAAAGTTCAGAAAAAATTCTTTCAATGTATCTATTCGAAAATAAATTAAATCTTTTGTGTTAAGGTGGAAACAGTGGAATAAGAAAAAAAAAACTCACCGAAATAAAGAAATCAAAAAAGAGAGAAACATAAAATCACACGCATATATCACCAACTACATGGTAATAAATCAAGCCAAATACACTTGTATATCGTCGTGAACATAAATAACATCGTGGCGGCAGTAGTGGCAGCGGCGGCGGCCATGATGATATGGCCCCAAAGTTTTTAATTAAAATAATTTTTTGACATCAGCTTCAGCACACATATACGAGTAGAGACTCTCGTTTGCATATAGCCCGGCAAAACACCACATCACAAACCGCACAGAGGGCGGGGTTTATACAGTTTTTCTACTCCCAAACAGGAAGCTCACGAGTTAAGAAACTAGAAAGAGACATCTGCATA
Organism: Brachyopa scutellaris; assembly: GCA_949775065.1. NCBI lineage: Eukaryota > Metazoa > Arthropoda > Insecta > Diptera > Syrphidae > Brachyopa > Brachyopa scutellaris. The sequence goes on along the minus strand of OX459114.1, from coordinate 95,380,911 downwards.
TTGTTATAAATATTTTTTTTTGTTTTTGTATAGTTGCGCGATTGCGACAACAGAAATTGTGTGCCTCTGCCCGGCAAATCTCAAATTTAAATTTATTTTTAATTGAATTAAATTTTCCGAATGAATTATGAACTCTGGCAATCCTTTGGGGAACGATTAGGTCTAGTTTTTCCTTTCTCTTATTTTTCAGACTGTTTTGCTATTTCTGACGGAGTAGAAAAGTATCTTAAAGATTTTTCCTTTTTTTTTAATTTAAAAATAGATGCGAGAAGATGTGTTTTGCGTTTTTTATAAAGCGCACAGATAATTGGATGAAAATTCATGTTCTTAGAGATATATTTCAGTTAAATTAACAATTTGGCATGTGAAAATTAATTATTAGAAATTTAACGTTGGAATTGAATTGAACTTGATATAGACATAGACAAGTGTACATTATGTAGGTACAAAAATATGTAGATCTAGATACATATAATGTATTTCGAAATAGAAAAAAAGAAAACATCTATTTTAGTAAAACAAATATGCACTTTTATACGGAAACAAGTCTTGTGAGTTGGTAATAAATAATTTTTATCACAAAATTTGCCACTCTCCGTGAAATTGTTTTAATTGGTGTGAAGTCAATGTTGGAGTGACATGAGCCATTAATCAACTCGTAGACATTATAAGCTTTTACCACCAGATTACCAATTGTTATACATAAATACAATTAATGCATCAAATGCGACTTTAGTCGCCCGAATAGCAATCATATATACTCTTCCATGAGGTTCTGTTCACCCACATTTACTTGACAATCAGGAATGATGATAGTAAAGATTGAGATTGCAAAGACTTCATAAAGTCCAAGAGCTTTTGATAAGCGAAAACCTTTTTCAACCCAGCTAATTCCAACCCAAGACCAAAGGGTCTCTAAGCTCTAAAGTCTAAGGAAAATGGGGCAATCTGAATTCGATTCAAGCCACTGCCAATTTATTTTGATAATAGGTAGAGTACGCTGCATTCAACGAGTATATCTGTGTTTAAAAGAATTAAAAAAATCGAAATCCAGAGAGCTTATAAAGCTCATCCCGATTTTGTAAGCTTAGCTTACCCTGACTGCAAAGAAAAGTGTTTCAGTTAGGTACTGCTAACTAAATTCCCATAAGCTGACACCTTAGCTCGCATGTCCTTTCTTCGATTTTGGGAGCGATGTATGATATTTCCACGCGGTCCGTTTAAAAGAACTAAGCGTTCGCCTATTGGAGATTGTTGGTGCACAAGTAAAAATATGTTGAACAAAATTTCTATTTACATATGTGAGCTTTATACCGAGTATTAAAAAATATAGTGTCTGCTCAGATGCTACCTTTAATGGGAGCGTCTCTTCTTCAAAAAGATAACTAGCTACTTTAAAAATATTGAAACAAAATTGGTTGCAGGAAATTTATCTGTGTAAAAGAGGTGAATATACCTATAGCTTTCGCTACACATACCCAGCTGTAACTCATCTTACCAAACAGATTGTATTTAAGACTATAATCTGATGGTACACATGGACTAAAACTGGAACAAACGCCATCTTTGTTCAAACTTCTACACCTACACCTACATCACAAGACTTTTTTTTAATTACGTACAGGCAGTATATGTATAATCATATTCATATTATAAAAAAAGGAACCATAGACCGAGGCTTAAAGATAGAATTATTTCACTCCCACGAGCTCATATCATTTTCAGACCGTGTAGGCGAAATACCAGGATATTCATTTAATCTCTAATCTACGACAGTATGAGTTAAGTGTTGATGTTGCTGATAATTATAATCTTTTTCAAGCGATTCGTCTATTCAAATGATATAATAAGAAGATTAAAAGGTGTGGGTGGGCAGTTCTTTTACTTTTGAGGTCTCAGCAGGTCTAGATTTTAAATGCCATTTTAAAATGATTATTTGTTAGCCTTTGTGACTGCGTTGGTTCAATCCCAGCCGGGGTCCAACACCTAAACGTTTTGTCACGGTGCCACCTCATTCGAAAGTCTGACAAGTAATCAAGGAGTATCATTTTCCACGACTGAGCTTCTCAACTCGCCGTTCGGAGTCAGCAAAAAACTGTAGGTGCATTCGTGCAAAGATATAGCACGCACACGAAAATGGTTGCGAGAAGCAGGCCCAGGTTCACCACGAGCTGTAGCGCCACTTAAAGTAAAGTATGTGGACTATGCATGCTGTCTAGTCATCTAAGCAGTATGGACGAAACGAAATCATATCCAATACAATCTTAGAATTTAATAAAAAGAAGAGGTTACACTTTCAAAGTCCCTATCTTTGCTCAAGACTGTGCCTATCAAATATGTTATATTCAGAATTGTGTCGATGTCTCAAACTGTTTATATCAGAGGTTCAATCGACTTCACCAGACCAAGTTATGAACATTTAGAAAAGTTTTAAAAAAGTATAAAGAACTTCAGGTCAAAACTCGATATCATCGATTTATCGACCTTGATAAAGCGCTTCAAGCGCGTTATAAGGTACTATTCAGCAATACTTCCCCAGGCTATTTTAAAAGTGTACCGCCTTTGACAACAAGATACACTTATAATGGTGTCCAATAGAATTTTATTTCTGTGCGGTAAAGCATACCAAAATTTGGTTTCAGGCGAAATAAAAGTCGACTAGTGGACCAGTGCGAGAAATCTCGCATGTTTACGAATGAAAAAAAGAGAACGTAGGTATAGGTAATGATGTTTTTCGTAATAAAGGAGACGGGGCACTTTCGGTCCAAGAGCGTACATCAATGAAATCATCAATATCAAAAAAGAGCTGAGCTTCAGTACATTAAAACTAAAAAAAAAAACAAAAAAATTTAAAATTTTATGAAAATCGTATGTGTGGCTTTTGAGATTTTTGTGTGTGAAGTTCGTATTGCGGATAGTTCTTCTGATCCGTTTATATGCATATAAAATCATATTATCGGAAGAACCGTAAGAATTGAATTTGCTCAATAACCAATCCTCAATGGTGAGTTATTACAGGTTTTTTTTTTACAGCCACGTGAAAAAAATGTTGTTGTTTTGTTTTTAACATATAAAGATATTTATGTAAGTACTATTAAGTACAAACATAATATAGAGACAATTCAGAAAAAAAAAAAACAATAATATTACTTCTTTAACAAAGATGATGATGATCCTGCAGGATTCTACAATGGCATTTGTCCACCGTTGGGAGCTGCTTTTCGAGACAGTTCGTACCATCCTATTTGGGGTTGGAACATATGAGCGTTAAAGACGTTGCTAAAAGGAATAAATTCATTTCGGATGGATTTTTTGGTAACATTGAAATATCTGAAAATGATAGACCAACTATAGTCATTTGTAACAGCACTTATATTTATATCCAAACGCATTTCAAAAGCAAACGTACGGTTTACAAAAAAATCAGAACTTGGTTAAACTATTTCTTATAACGTGCTGTAATGGTATATTCTTGAAGTATTCGGTCCGTATGCTGCCACTGATTCGGATGCTTTAAAAATGAAAAGGGCTCTTATGAAGCGAAAGTGGGGCGCTGAGGCAGTTTTTCAGAAGGGTCTTCATTCTAAATAGAGGCTTTAGAGATTCTACTTAGAATCGCATAATCGTTTTAAAATGGCGTTAGCCCGAATCTCTGCTAGAAGAACATCAGCAATTAACAACACTACAAAAAAATCGCGATGTAAAACGATGTAAAGGTGGGTTGTAGAAGTTGTAAATGGACATTTTAAAAAAGATTTTAAACTGTTCCATCAGGAGTTCTTCAACCTTGCTTCTCCTCCCTAGACGGATTATTTTATAATAACTTCAGCTATTTCAAAAAGTTTCACCCACTGACCGATGATGCTTATGAGCTGTTGCAAATCGCTTTAAGCAGATTAAATACTCCCAATCACCTAGATTCCTAGATGATTTTGTGATAGAAAATAACCTTATTTGAAGAAAGGCAGTGTTTTAAACCATTCTAAGTTTGCCAGAGTTATTTAAAATATCCCTAAGAAATTATCAAATAAAGAAAGCTGGTTCATACTGTGGAGAACATCTGAAGCCAAATGGAAGCTACCAAATAGAAGTGTGTCCAAATATAGGTACAATTACCACAGGATACCAGGGTTTAAAAGGAAACAATTACTTACTAAAAGGTCGTATAAAATCACAACTTATGTATGTATAAATTCTAGAGTATATTACAAATATGTACATACATACATTCTTGTTAGCAATGAGGAAAATAGTGCTATAATAGAAGAAATTCTATCAAGTTATATTATTGCAGTTGTCTGGTTGGATTGAGAACTGTTGGATGTGGTGCTCACGTTATAAGTGTTTTGTGGTATCTTGGGTATGCTCATCATCAAACAAATTCAGAAATACCACCTGCACTTTTCTGCATAACATTTTAATAGATGACCAAGATGATGAAAAATATTATAATGAGCCGTAACTTTTTATTTAAATATTGTATTTAAACACGGTTTCTTATACATAAAACATCCTTTTTGTTAAAAAAGTAATATTATTGTTTTTTTTCTTAATTTTCTCTATATTATGTTTGTAATAGTTGTTGTGTTAATATCTTAATATGTTACAAACAAAACAACAACATTTTTTTCAAGTTTCTGTAAAAAAAAAAAGTGAGAACTCACCATTTGGGATTGGTTACTGAGCATTGGTGATTGATTTGCACCACGTAGGATTTTGAAAGTGTTTTTCTTAGTTATTAATAGCTTAATCTTTAACTATAATACATAAAATTAAAGCTTGAAAAATGCTCTTTCAAATAGCTGTCAAAAATGGGATATCTTGTCGCTGAAGATTTTTTAGAAATAAGTAATTTTCAAAGAAAAAAAACTTTACTTTTGAAGTCTTCAGAGATTAATTGATTATTTTAATACTGAAAATCTTAGGTCCATTATTTTAAGGTCATAAGAAAGGTAGTAGAATCACATTTCATTTCATACTAAATACATATATATACGCATTACGGTTCTTATAGTATTATGATTTTATATGCATATAAACGGACAAAAATCATCAGAAGATCTATCCGCAATACGAACTTCACTCACAAAAATCTCAAAATCCCCACATACGGTTTTCATGAAACTTTGCTGTTTTAATGTACTGAAGATCAGCTTTATTTTGATACTAATTTCATTGATGTACGCTGTTGGCCCAAGCTCCATATAATTTTGTCCCATCTCATCTCATCTCATCTTACTTATATGCACTTTTTCAAAATTCTTTATACTGATGAACAAAGTTCAGCTGATAATCTTTCGATCAGTGTTAGAATCATTGAAATCGGTGCAGAAATAAACTCTCAGGAGGAATCACAAGTTCTTGCGCTAGCGAATTAATTATATAGATAGATAGATAGATGTTAGAATACTAGTCCACACTGAAAAACTTAATACTTAATACAATACTCCTTTCCCTTATGAACTTCTTCCAAAAAGGATTAATTCCTTTACAAGGAAATTTATAAACCACGCCAAGAAAATGGAAAAT